>CM061257.1:240784434-241514434 GCA_030848825.1 Tadarida brasiliensis | reverse complement strand
TCATGTGGGTGGCAACCAGTCCATGTGTCTCTCTCACATGGATGTGTCTCTCTCTCTCTCAGGTGAGGATTAAAAAGAAATGTCAACTCAGATAAGGGTGCTGAAAGTATCATTTTCTTGTCTAGACCCTCCATTTTCTGGGTAAGGCACCTGCAGACCAGAGGGGCAGGGACTCGAGGCCAGTCGCACAGCAGCCCCTGGTCGAGAGAACCTGAGTCTGCCCCCTGCAGCCTCCCTCTGCATGGTGTGGGCTGCAGCTCAGGCCCCAGGGAGGACCGATCTGGCAGTTCTGAAATAACAGAGGGGAAAGCTACAGCTCGCCTATTCCTCGAGAAAAATTAATTCCACCGCCAGGCATTTGTCCCCCAAGCTCCAGAATCTGGGGATCAAATCATGGCCCTGTCTTTGCGGTGGCTGCGCTCCGATGTTTCAAAGGCGGACTCGCAGGTAAAATATTGCCGTCTGGGTGGCCCGGCGCACGGCAGCGCCTGAGTAATCTCACTCGACACAATACAAATGGGATACGGTGCTGCCCATCCAGGTTTTAAATGAGAAAGTTGGAAAAACAAAGTGCAGAGCTAGGAAGTGGTCCTGATTGCAGGGAGCTCACAGTGATTGCCTGGCCCCGGAAAGCCAGGCCTCTGGCTGCTGTTGGGGGGGGCAGGGCCGCCTCCCCACCCCCCATCCATCATCCCATCACAGGGACTTTGAATATTAAGTAAAGTTTTATTTATGGTTCTTCTTGCAGGCTTATGGCTCTCCACCGAGGCAGGGATAATAACAAACCCTCTCACACAAAAGTTAGGCTATAAAAAAATAATTAAGGAAAATTTCCCCTGCAGTACAGGCAGCTGGGAAGCCAGTCCTTCTGCAAACACTCTGCGCGTGGCCTTCTTAATGAAAGCAAATTGCTCCTGGGCGGGAAAGGGCAGCGTGCCCCACACCACGCAGTCAGTCTGCTCCTCCCCTTCCTGCTGCCCGAGAAGGGGGGGCCCAGGGAGGGGGAAGGGGCAGGGCCTGCACCCCAGGAGAGGCACAGGGTCCTGCCTGCCTCCACCCCTTCCCTCCCATGAGGGAGCCAAGGGGATGGATTTCTTCTTTGCAGAAAATAAAAATTGCACTTATAACAGATGGCAAGAGACTCACAGGCTGCTAGCTGGCAAATGTCAGCCTGCTCAATCAGCCCCACTTCGCCAGGGAAGGAAACTGAGTCTGGGGCAGGTTGGTTCCAAGAGGCTTGAGAGCAAGCTCAGGGTGCCAGGTGCTAGGGGAGTCCCCTGGGGGTAGATTTTGGCTCAGGACCCCAGGCCGGATTGCCAAGGTGGCCTGTCGGAGGTTTGCCACCATCTCCAGGAACAGGAGTGTGTTCCTGGCTCCTGGTGGGTCTCCTCCCAGCACAATGACCACCACCACTTCCAGGGACCCGCCCTGTGCCACAGACCACAAAGTGAGTGCTTTGCCCGAATCATCACGAGCCATCATCATAATGACCCTTTGGGTCATCACTGTCCCCATGCTGCAAATGCGGTCGCTGAGGCTGGAGGGTTGCTCAGTAAGTGACGAGCAGCAGGGGGCAGCTGGGCTCTGCACACGGGCAGTGCTTGCACAGGCGACCGGGAGCCATCCTCTGAACTGCTCAGGTAGCCCCAGAAACAGGGTGCTCACCTGGAACAGCGCGTGTCCTCCAGGTTCCCCGACTCCGTGCTGGGTATCAGTCTCTGACCTCAGCCGGGATCTCTGTGTGGGTGGTCCTCTGCTTCCTAAATGGCACTGAGCATCTATGTCCGGGTGTCCGGTACGTGGATTTAGGTCATCAATATTTACCAGCGGACAGCACTGTGCTTAGCAAGGGGGGCGTGGCAGGAGCAAGACAGATCTAGTACACTATGAAAAAGGGTGGCGGCAGTGGGGCGTGGAACAGTGTTTCAGACAGAGGGAACAGCATATGCAAAGACCCTGGGTCTGGAAGGACTATTTCCCCCAACTGTTCCTCTGTCACTGTCTATCAGCCAGCATTCAACATTCCATTTGCACAAGAGTAGGTAGTGTGTGTGTGTGTGTGTGTGTGTGTGTGCAGTAAACACACAGGAAGTACTTCCAGCCGGTCCCCCTGAACCTGAGCTCTCATCAGGCTAGCAGCCCTCAGTCGGCCTCCCAGAGAGAGACGCATTCCCAGAGTTCCAGGGCTGTGGGTTCGGCTCCCCCCCCCCCCTAACATGTAGTTTCCTCTGTTTGGAATGCTGTTTTCCACCTTGTCCGACTGTCAAACTCCTCTTCACCCATCAGAAACCAACTTTATGTCACCTCCTCCGGGAAGCCCCCCTGCAGTCAGCCAGCCCAGTACTCGCCCCTCCTCTGTCCCTTCCATCTGGGTGAGATGTTTGTACAGCTTCCCCCCAGGACTGCAGGGTGAGCCTGAGTGTGTCAGGTAGGGAAGGAGGACGAGGAAGGTGGAGCGGGGACACTGCTGTGTCACGGGCAGGAGGCATCGGTCAGAAGCCCTGGCCTTCCTAGTGGTGTGATCGCTGCAATGCCAGCACAGGGCCTGGCACCTGGGAGGCAGAAATCACTGTTGCCAGGGATAGGGAAGCGGCGTGAGCGAGGACCCAGGAAGACACGCTGCCGCTCAAACATGCGTTTGGTCCCAGACCCCCCACTGGAGAGATGTGGTCTCACGTGGAACTCTGCAGCAGGCCTGGGCCTCCTTAAAGCAAAGCCATTAAACCAGACGCAGCCACGGGGGCCTCAGCCCAGCCCACGAGGCCCATGACGCACGGCCAGTTTGAGACAGGCTGAAATTCCAGGAACCAGGCACAGACCGGAGGCTTGTGTGGAATGACAGGCAGGCTGGGGCCAGCAGTCCCGTGTTTGATAACCTGGTCACCTCTCCCTCCTCACTCAGGCCTGAGCAAACTGCCAGACCCCCAGCAGAGCCCCTCCTCACCGGGGTCCGTCCCCCTGACTATGAGGGGAGGGGGCCAGCCCCCTGGAGCCCCCGCGTGGTCCCTGCCGTGCCCCACCCCCACCCCGCCAAGGGTGCCTCCCCGACAGAGAGCTCAGGGTCAGGGGAAAGAATTCATATATGTGCACGTCACCGGCATACCGTCAGCCTTCTGGAAAAGTTCTCAGCCTGGGCTGGGGGCCACCCACTCAGAATCCTTGGGAGAGGGCCGCTGGGGGACTGGGCCTCCCCCAGACACTTTCCCAGGTTCTGCCCAGAGCAACCTGGGTTCCCACGATGCAGCTGGGAGCGGGGCCAAGGCCTCCGCAGACAGACCCCAGGGGCCGAGGGGTCTCGGAGGGTCTTGAGGAAACAGCTGACCCCCAGCCAGGAGTCACAAGGGAAGGAGCCAGGCCAGGGCTCTAGAGTCCCCGCCCGCCCACCAGCCCCCCTGCGACTTGGTCCCCAGTGTGGGAGGGAGGCACCTCCAGGGTCAAGCAAGATAGCTCTGGGGCGCCTCTAGGGGTTCTGCTTGCGGCAGAGACCATTCCTGCTGCCGGCAGCCATCCGAGGGGCGCACAGCCCAAGCCGGGGGTGTGCCGGGGTGCAGGGCACCCGGGGGTGGGGCATCACGACTCCATCGACCGAGCTGACTGTGGGAGCCAGTTTCCAGCTGGTCTGCATCTCAGCCAGTGTTGGGGGAGGCCCCCCGAGCGGGGGTGGGGAAGGAGCTTCCTGAGTTCCAGCCCAGGTCAAGCTGCCTAGTGACAGCTGGCTTCCTCCTGTCCGCATGTCTTCCCAGCGGGTCCCACTCCCCACGGCTCTGGACGCAGGGCCCCTTCTTCCCAGGGCGTGCCTGGGTGTGAGGGAGAGAGACAGGGCGAGAGGGTGTGTGCTGTGAGTGTGCGTGTGAGTGTGAGGGTTTGGGGGTGCTCCCCTCCCAGCAAGGCCTCTTGAAGATCTGATAGTCGCCTGTGGGGTCTCCCCCTCGGAAGCTTTGTTCTAGCAGTTTCCTTCACGCCCGCTGCCGTCCTGCTCTTGCTGTGTCTCGGTCCATGTCCCCTCTCCCTGTGCTGAGCGGTGCTGTCCACACGCGGCCTGGAGCTCCCACCCGTGAGGCCAGGGGCCGTGCCCCCACCCACCCAGGCCAGCTGCTGCCTTAGGCCCTGGCAGAGGAGGCCCAGGTTGCACACAACCGGCCGAGTGGCCAGGGCAAGCCGGCAGGCACGGGGAGACCCGGCCATGGCGTGCCAGGCCCCGTGGCCAAAGGGCGGTCCCTGAGAGCCAGCTGCCGGGCGCTGCCACGGGAAAGTTTCTGCGAGATGAGACCAGGCGCTGCGGCTTGGGGGACAACAGAGCACTAATCCCACGTCCAGCCAGCCAGGGAACATTTGATCCTTTGGCAAGGAGTGTGGGTACACTTCCTGCCTCCCGGGCATGGCACGGCCCTCCATCTGTGCCCGTGGCTAACGGGTGCTCCTTGGGGAAGGCCCGAGAATGCGATCCCCGGGCCAGGTCGCCTCCCGGAACGTGAGCGGGTGACCGGGACTAGACATCTCAGGCAGGGGGCCCGGTCACTCCTCCTTTTTTTTTTTTTTTTTTATTAATCCTCACCAGAGGATATTTTTCCATTGATTTTTAGATAGAGTGGAAGCGAGGGAGGGGGGAGAAAGAGAGAGAGAAAGAGGGAGAGAAATGTGGATATGAGAGAGACACATCGATTGGTTGTCTCCCACACGACCCTGACAGAGCTGGGGATCGAACCTGCAACCCAGGTACGTGCCCTTGACCGGGAATCGATGCTGCAACCCTCTGGTCCACGGGCTGACACTCTAACTGCTGAGCCAAACAGGCCAGGGCAGGTCACCCCTTCTTTCCTTCTTTCTTTTTTTTTATCCTCACCCGAGGACTTTTTTTTTTTTTTTTTTTTTGCATTTATCTTCAGATAGAGCGGGAGGGAGAGAGGGAGGAAGAGAGAGAGAGAAACATCGATATGAGAGAGACACATCCAGTGGTTGCCTCCCACACGACCCCAACCAGGGCCGGGGACAAACTGCAACCGAGGTACGTGCCCTTAGCGGGAACCGAACCCGGGACTCTCTGGTCCGAGGGCCGACGCTCTAACCGTTGAGCCAGACCGGCCAGAGCAGGTCACCCCTTCGTAACCACCATGCGGACATTTTGCCCCGCCCTCTCCACTGCCCACACGGGTCGGGCTCACCCACTTCAGCCATGGTCCCTCCAGTGAAGGACTTCATCTGGTGACTCCAGACCTGTCCCTTTAAAGCACAATCCTTCAAACCCGCTCTCTCACACACAACCAGATACAAGGCAAATCAAAATGGCCCCAACAGGTGAGGGCTAGTCAGGAGACGTGGAGCCCTGGATGGGTGCTGGGGGCCCAGGGCTCCTGCCATCACCCTGGGTGAGTCACTGCATCTCTCTGAGCCTCCGCTTCTTTATCTGAGAAATGGGAATGACATCTCGCTCCTGGTAGAGGTGACATTCTGTGTTCTTGGCCTCCCTGAGCTCGATTTTCCCATCTGTACAATGGAAAGGCGCACCCCACCCCCACTCTGGCGCTGTGCTGTTCAGAGGTGATGCTGGGTGCCATCCATGTAGGCTGCTGGGAGGGGCCACAAGTGGGGAAGAGGTGGGCTTAGGAGGTGAGAGCAATTTCAGCACCTTTTACAAGCCTCACTGTCCCCATCGTCCCCTCAGACCCCTCGAGAGTCAGCTGGGACTGTCTGTTAGCTGTTGGAAGGGTCTACTTATTGCCCCAAATTCTCTCCTATGTCTCATAAGGACAGGCTCAAGCCAAGGAGTTCAGCTCCATATACGCAAGGCCAGGGCGTGGATGGGGGCCACTCTGACCTTGAGCTCCTTTTCTCCATCAATAATATAAGGAGGACGCCAGCCTGTCTGACCCCGGAGTCCATCACTCTGCAATGCCCGCCTGGGTGGCTGCTGCCCTTCACCCTGAAAGCCAGCGCTGTTTAGATAACAAGACGGACATAAAGAGAGAGGAAGGCACAGGCATCTCCACCGCAGGATATGGTAGGCAGCTCCCTGGGCACAAGGTGTCCCTCCCCAGCCCGAGTCCTCCCTGAGCCGTGGAAGTCCCTGGGGCCCCAGGAGAAAGCAGGGGAAGGGCCGGAGGGTGGAGGGGGCCCCCTGCCCCCGGCCAGGCTGATTTTATCTTGCTCATTCCTCCCTCCTCTGGCTTTGCCCATCTTGATGTGAGGAAGTGCCTGTGTCACTAAAGCACAAATATTTACAGTCATTTATAAGATGGATGGTCCACACCCGTTGCTCCCAGTGTTCCCAGGCATGAGAATCGCCTGGGCAGTTTGTCCCAGACACAGAGCCAGGGGCCTTCCTGCCTCCTCTGAACCAGAATTCCCAGGGCTGGGGCTGGGGACTGGAATGTTTCAGAGTTTCCCAGGTGATTCTTCCAGGGCCGGTGGGAAGACCTAACGAGGACCCAGGAGCCTCCACGCTCCCAGACACACCCGGGGAAATGTAACAGGGAAACCGACGGCATGAGGTTCCGTGTCCTAGACAAGCCCTGGCTGCCCCGCGAACTTCCTCTCTGCAAACCCTTGTCACCTCTCTGGGGTTGGTCCCTCTACCTTCAAGAGTCAGCCCAGGAGCACCAGTCCGTGATGGAACCATGCTGTCCTCTCCCGCCCTCCCTCCCAGTTCCGTGTCCCCACACCTTGGTCAAGGCATTCGGCACCCTTTACGTAGCTTCTCACAGTACGTGAGCCCCACCTGCCACCAACTCCCACCTCATCCGCACCAGATGTGTCTACAACCTCGTCTGACCCTCACTGCAGCTGGCATGGACCCATCCATCACGATGCCCACTTTCCTGGTGGGTAAACTGAGCCTCACAAAGTTGAAACCTGGCAGAGTCGAAACTCTGCTCCCCAGACGCTGACGCTGGACAGGTCTAGAGAATGGTACCCCGGGAAGGAAGGCCCCTGTACCTCACCCCCGCCCTCCCGCCTCCCACCCTCCTCCCACAAACAGTTGTTCAAGCTCCTCCATGTGCCAGGCATTGTCCTCGGTGCCAGGCATTGTCCTCAGTGCCAGGGGTGCGAAGACAAATCGGACACGGCCTGCCGGGGGGACAGATGCTGAAGCAAATGCTCGCAGGACAGGGTGGCATGAGTCGGAACAGAAGTGAATTCAGGATGTGACTCAGAAGACGGGGGGCCACACAGAGGGAGAGGGTACTGCTCGGGGGCTGGGGGACCGGCGATGCCACAGCCGAGGCAGAAGGGTGGGCTTCCTGCCGCCCCCAGCACGCAGCTGAGCGGCTCAAAGCCCAGAGGACAGGACGAGCGCTTCGAGCCTGTCCCTCGCTCATCGCAGTTTGCTGGGCCCCATAACCTCATGACTCCACGGGCCGCATCTGTTTATGCGCTCATTGGAATCTGTGCTGACAATATATTTGTTTAATTTCCAGCGAGAGGGGGAATATTTGTCAGGGTCAGGGATACGTCGTGCATAAAACATTTTGATTAAACTCTGTTGGCCAGAGATCTGCTTTCCCCTCACACTCAGGGAGGCCTGTTGTTTCCTGATCGGAGCCGCTGCCTCGCCGGCGCGTCCGCCATTTACCCTTCCCTTTCTGCCAGATGTTCCTGGATGCAAATTCCTCCCCAGAAGGGAACCCGGGGTGTCTTGGGAAAGGTGTTAAGTCGTGTGGGCCACGGGAGACCGCTGCACGCTCGGCTGGAGGACGGCCAGCGTCCTACGGGGAGGCCGGGAAGAGGACGTCCTGTCTACAGCGTCCTGGAGGGAGTCATTAAAATCCTGGGCCTGGCAGGGTCTCAGCTGCATCGGCCGCCCCATCGGTGTGGAGGCCCCACTTGGAGCCGGCATCGGCGGGCCTGCCAGGGGAGCCTGCCGAGGGCTGGGGCCCGCTTGGCCTTGAAGGAGGGGCCGTGAGCGGGGAACATCCAGGGAGCAGGAGGCCCCGCTCAGCCTCGGGTGGGGCGGAGAAATCACTGGGCAGGCGCAGGAGGCGCTGGGTGCCTCCGGAGAGGGTTTTGGGTGGGAACAGCCTTTGCCCTGTCCTGAGTGAAATGGAGGTTGGAGTGGGGGGGGACCCTGAATTGAAAGAAGGAAGAGCAGGGAGCCACCTCTTGCCCCACACTGCCTGGGTGCCAGCGTTGTACACACGTCATCTCCTTCACCCCTCACCATGGTCCTGCTAAGTACGGGATGTTGTGCCCACTTTCCAGATGTGGGAATGGAGGCTCAGAGAAGCCAAGTGGCTGATCTGGAGTCACACAGCCAGAGGGTGGAGGTGCAGGGGTCTGGGCCCGAATGCAGGCTGTGCCCACGACGCCGGGCTCCATGCAGACAAGCAGAGAAGGGGCTGGGCAACACCTCGGGGTGCGCCCCATGCCCCCCATGGGGCTGAGAGGCAGGCTTGGCTCACTGTCAGCAGACAGGAGGCACAGGCCCTCCCGCAGTCCCTGTCCATGTTCATGCGGGCAGTGCTAGTCACTTCCTTCCGAACCGAATAGGGGCACAGCCTCAGAACCCTCCTCCAGTCTGGCCCCCGGCAGCCAGCACCGAACATCAGGGCTGGCCGATGAGAGGGACCGACTACCGTCCCAGGATAGCTCTTCGATCTTGCGTGTCCAGGCTCCAGCCGCACTGTCCAGTCCCGTAGCCACTAGCTACGCGTGGCTCCTGAGCGTTTAAGACTCAGAGAATGCCAAGGGAAACGCCAGATTTCCAAGACAACCCCCAAAAATGTGCAAGGTCTCATTCGTCGTGTTTATGTTCCTTTACATGTCAGAACGATACCATTCTGGATATCTCGAGTTAAAGAAAATATATTAGTAAAATGAAGATCCCTTTCTGCTTTTCTAAAGGGTGGTTCCCATTGTTTCTGCTGGACACGTGGGCCCCGGGTCCAGGCGCTGAGAAGGGCGCCCCTGGTGGCTGGGATGTGTAAATGCACCCCACCAAGGATCTGGGCTGCTAGCTGTGACCAGGGCCAGTTCCTTAGGGGTTCTGCACCCCAGGCCCCCTTTTTTGCAGTGGGGATAACAGCAGTTATTATCTGCTAGGACTGAGGCTGAGGAAGAGGTGAACTAAGACGTGTAAAGTATGTGGAATGGCGCCTGGCGCCGAGGAAGGGCTGACTATATTTTTAACATCGCTTTGCCTGGGAGGTGGAGCCTGGGCCCCTTTCTTCATCCTGGGCCTCCCGACCTTGGCCTCGCTCCAGAGCAGCCTCCACTCTCTGCAGGCTGATGGGAGGGTGGACGCCCAGGGGCCCCCAGCAGGAAGAGACAGCAGTTTCCTGTTGTGTACCCTCCAAAAGGCTCCCCACTAGGCCAAAGCCATCACCGGAGCCACTTCCTGTGTTACACCAACAAACCTCCCTTCGACCCCTCCTTTGGGTTCCTGCCTGCCAGGGCCCTGAGCTCTCAAACCCTGAGCCCCAGTTCTAATCTTTGGTGGCCTCAAAGCACCCTGCCCCCCACCACTGTTTTGCTGTTCCCGAACCCTCACTACCCAGTTGGTGACGTTATCGCTTGCAGGGAAGCTGCTCAGCTCAGTCCCACGTCCCACAGAGCCCTGGGATTCGTTAAAAGCTATAGTAGCCATGACTTTTCTGTTCTTTACATTTGCTTATTGTTGACAGAATTACAGATGTCCCCCTTTAGTCCCTCATTGACCCCTGCCACCCCCCTCCCAGACCCCCCAGGCCTTCCCCACACTATTGTCTGTGTCCATGGGTTATGCGTATACGCATAGAAGTTCTTTGGGTAATCTCTTCCTCCCTCCTCACTTCCCTGATATAAAGCAAGCGTGGCTAGTTTTGAAGCAAAATGTAGAAAATACAGAAAAAATGCAAAAGGGGGACAAAGGTCTTCTGTGAGTCCACCCATTAGAGACAACTGTTGTTGCTGTCCTCTTAGGTTCCCTTCCAGACCAGCGGTCCCCAGTGGAAATATAAGTCGAGCCACGTGGGTCATTTTAAATCTTCTAGTGGACACATTTAAAAAAGTAAAACGAGCAGGTGAAATTAGTTTTAATAATATATTTTATTGAACCCAGTGTATCCAAAATATGGTCACCTCACACGAGGTCAATATAAAACACATTAATGGGATAGTTGACACGCTTCTTTGCTCCATGTCTTTGACACCCAGTGCGCTCTCCACGGGGACCAACCGTGTTTCAAACGCTTGACCACCCCACAATGTCCACGGCTGCTGTCTAGCATAGCTCGGTCAGGGTGCTTTTTATTTATAAATCTTTTTTTTCTTTATTGATGTTAGAGAGAGAGGAAGGGAGAGGGAGAGAGAAACACTGATGAGAGAGAACATCAATTGGCCGCCTCCTGCATGCCCCCCACTGGGGATCAGGCCCACAACCTGGGCATGTGCCCTGACCAGGAATCGAACCGGCGACCTCTTGGTGCATGGGTCGATGCTCAACCACTGAGCCACACCAGTCGGGTGGTCAGGGTGCTTTTTAAAGCAAGTGGGCATGGATCAGTTTGACAGTGTGGATTGGCACGGCCTGCAGAGTTTGGGGCCTTCCTGGCTCACACCTGACCCCAAGCAGCCTTGCAATCAAAATGCCCTCCTCTCTCAGGGCAGGCCGCTCCGGCGCCCTACACAGAACCTGGATACCCTTTCCCGAGAGCTCCACACATCCTTCCGGGTATATGGAATGCCAGGAGTGACTGATGCCAACAGAGGAAGGGGCAAATGTCTTCCTTGTGCTCTGAGCCCACGCCGGGGCCCCAGGCCTCCGAGAGCGCCCCAAGGTCAGGTCCCCGAACTCCTCCACCATCCTCATTGGCACGGCCACTGCCCGGCCCACACTTCTGTGAGTTCCCTGGGTTTTGCACTCGAGGCAGGAGCTCCCAGACGCCGAGTGCTTCAGCCTCGACAGCCTGCCAACTTGGGCTGGGCGCACTGGGCTCCCCGGACTTTCCGAACCGCGAGTCTCCCAAGATAAAAGCCTGTAAAAGATAAAAATAGTCCCGAGGAGAGCGGCCGCTTCAGCTGGCCCAGTTTGCAGAGTCCCTGTTTCCTCTCCGATGTGAATAATTCATCCCTTCTAAAGCACTGCTGTTAAGTCAGAAGCATCATTATTGCATTTTCTTTGATGAGGCCCTTAAAAAAATTCAGAAACACCCAGCACATTAGGAGAAGGGCGCGTTTCAAGTCGTGTGCTCAGACGGAAGTGGCGCCTGTGACCCCGTCACCGGCCTGTCCCCAAGTCCACACATCAAAGCTGCCTTCGCTTCCCTCCCGCTCACACAGGCCGGCGACCTTGTTTCTTTTGAAGGGCCTGCTGAGGTGGCCCTGGGAAGAGAGACAGCCTGGACTCAGAGGCTGGCACCCAGGCCACCGGCTCTGCCTCCAGCGTCAGGGGGCTGGCCCGGTACCTCCCCTCTCCCCACCCCTTGTCCTCAATTTCCTCCTGCAGATGAGCCCAAGTGAACCACTGAGTGACGCTGACTCCGTGTGTCCTTGGGAAGCTGAAGGGTGTCCCGTGGGGATCAGGGATATTAATAATGATATGAGCCCTGGCTGGCTTGCTTCAGTGGTTAGAACATTGGCCTGTGGACTGAAGGGTCATGGGTTCGATTCCCGGTCAAGGGCACGTACCTGGGTTGCAGGTCTGATCCCTGGCCCTGATCAGGGTCGTGTGGGAGGCAGCCAATCAATGTGTCTCTCTCACATTGATGTTTCTCTCTCTCTCTCCCCCCTCCCTCTCTCCTTTCCACTCTATCTGAAAATCAATGGAAAAAATATCCTCGGGTGAGGATTAACAAGAACAACAAAAAGAATGATATGAATAACAGCAACCCCACCACGACCATTAGCTGAGCACTGGCTCCGTGCCCGGCCACCACACTTACAGCTTTAGATGCATTATCTCGTTGAATCCTTGTAACTCTCTAAGGAGCTACTCTTCGTATACCCACTTTGCAGACGAGGAAACTGAGGCACAGGGGACGGGGAGCCCTTTGCAGGGCTATCTGCCCTGTCCTGCCCTTCTCCATCTCCCAGGAGGCAGCCTTGTGGAGAGGGCCACTGCGCTGTCCTGCCCTTCTCCATCTCCCAGGAGGCGGCCTTGTTGAGAGGGCCACTGCGCTGTGATCTCCGACCACCCCCAGAGCCCCGACTGGAGCCTGGAGCTCGGAGGTCTGCGAGGAGGTCACTGGGTGACGGGTGGCTGAGTGACATCCTGAAACCAGCCACTTCCTACAAAGCCAAGCTGCCCCACCCAGGCAGGCGACTGGGCTGCTGCTCAAATGGCAGACCCGGGCGCAGGAGGGCTGGCAGGTGGCCGCACTGTGTGGGCACCGGGCCAGGATTCCAGCAACTTCTCCTCCAGAAGCCGAAGATGGAGAATAGATTTCAGGGGGGCTGCCTGGTGGGAGAGGGTGGGACGGGCCTAGAGACCCCTAGAGCAGCCCCTGGGCACCCTGCGAACCTCTGTTCTGGGCAGCTCCGCCCACTGACTAGACAGGCCAACTGGGTCCGTGAGGCTCTCCTGTGTCACCTTGCGCCCTGCACCCCACGGTCCTTGGGCTCCCCCCTCACCAGGCCTGGGTGTCGAGGAGCGGGGCGCTGAGGCAGGACGTGAGCGGGGTCACGTTCCCAGGCCCGGACTGCAGACGCTTTGTCCATCTTGGACTCCTCAGCCGGGGGCCCTTACCCCTCATCCTCCCTCAGAGGGGATGGGTTCCAGGTTTTCTGTTTTACTTCTGCAGGAAAATGGAGCCCAGAGCTTTGGTTTGGCTCCCCACATGGAAAATCCACCCTGCCGCTTGGCCGGCGTCAGCGCGCGCTGACCTCAGGAGCCTCCCTTCCAGGACAGTAGAGCCAGGGAGGGGGAGGCCCCACCGGAACGAGCTTGGCACGGCCCTGGGCGAAGTGGTCAGCATGGCAGATGCCTCCAGCTGCGGCCCAGGCCTGCCCAGCAGTGGGCCCAGGCCAGCTCAGGCCCGGTGGGAAGGGGACTGGAGCGGTTTTCCTGGGAAGGGGACTGGAGATGGTTTTCCTGGGAAGGGGACTGGAGATGGTTTTCCTGGGAAGGGGACTGGAGCCGGTTTTCCTGGGAAGGGGACTGGAGCGGTTTTCCTGGCTGCACAAACCCGCAGCTGAGATGTGCTCACCTCTGTCCCCATGGGGAGGGGAGCAGGGGAGCGGCCGGGGCCTGCTGCTGGGGCTGCGCGTCCCTGTGTTCACACTGCCTCCATCCTCTCTGAGTCCCCGTCCTCCTCTAAGGGGGCTCAGCCCTTCCTACCTTGGGACAGGGCACACATGGAGTGGGGTCCTGGTGTGAAGGTCGCCCTCGCTGTCCTTGGCACCCACAGCCCAGCAGTCCTAGCTCCCCAGGGGCGCGTGGTAGGACCTCCCTGCCCGGGCCTCACTGTGGTGGGCAGAGCAGGTCTCCAGCCCCATCCGCCAGGTGGGAGAACTGAAGGGTACCATTGAGGGCCTCCAGGACTGAGCGCAGGGGGACCCTGCCCTGCGTCCTCTCGTCCCTGTGGAGAGCTGCCTGGCGTCCTGGTCTGGGAAGGGACACCGGCTGGTTGGCCACAGGGGCTCCACAGGAAGTCACCCCGACTGGAAGGGGGGAAGTTGAGGTAGCCCCCTGCTCCTAGGCTGTAGCTGCTGAGGGGAGAGGCAAGGGGAGAGTGGAGAAAGGTGTAGGAGGGAGGGGAGACAAGGGAGGATTGGGGAGGGAGGGGTAGGTGGGAGGAGGGAGCGAGGAGAACAGAGAGGAAAGGATGGGAGTGGGGAGGATGGAGGAGGAGGGAGGGGAGGATGGAGCAGGAGGGAGGGGAGGAGGGAAGAAGGGAGGGGAGGAGGGAGAAGAAGGGAGGAGGAGGGGGAGGAGGAGGGAGGGGAGGAGGGAGGAGGAGGGGAGGAGGGAAGAAGGGTGGGGAGGAGGGAGAAGAAGGGAGGAGGAGGGGGAGGAGGAGGGAGGGGAGGAGGGGAGAAGGGAGGGGAGGAGGGAGAAGAAGGGAGGGGGAGGGGGAGGAGGAGGGGGAGGAGGGGAGAAGGGAGGGGAGGAGGAAGCACACCCCCAGAGCAGGGCTGGCAAGTTTGGAAGCAGCTTAGCGCCTCCGTCCTCTCTGTCCTCCATGACCCAGTGACCTCCTCTTTGGCTGGGCTACAGCCTCTGGTCCCCCTTTACGTGGGCCACATCTCAAATGGAACCTGTCATCCCAGCAAGACCCTCCAGGAGCTTCCCATTGTCATCAGTTCCAACTCCTCCCACAGGGACAGGGCAAGCATGATGTGACCCGCAGGCCACCTGCTCCTTCCCAACGCTCCTCCTGGCCACACTGGGTGCCCTGGCTGCACCGCTGGGAACCAGCAGAGCCCGGGTGGGAACCCACTCACCCCCAAGTCCTCCTGCTGGAAGGTTTCTCCTTCTGCCGGATTCCCAAGACCTGTCCCAGTGGCCCACTCGAGCCCCTCTCTGTCCCCTGCAGCACCCGCCCCTGCCTTGCCCAGGCCCCACCGCGATCTGGACTTTAGTTTGTCACAAAGCAGCCTGTGTCCCAGCCAGGGGGCTTCTTGGGGCATGACAGCCCCAATTACTTTCCTCGAGCTGCTCCGGGCCCAGACAGATTATGGCTCAGTGCGTGTCTGTTGAATAAATGACCTAGAATGGGAGAGGGGGTTAGCCCTTCATGCCCAGAGCAAGAACATTTGCCTCCTTCAGGGAACATTTTGCCTCAAATGCCATCACTGCTGCCGTCTCACATGCCCTCACCTCCCAGGACCCCCTCCAGTGTCCACCGTAGAGGCAACCTCACACCAAACAGAGGAACTCCCAAAGCCCACCAGGGTCATCAGATCGTTGGCCTGCAACCTTCCGCCACCTCCCCAGGGCCAGGCGCCCACCTGAGCAGGGCTCCTCGGCTCCCTCCATCACCTCCGCGGACCCTCGAGCGGAGCTGCCTCCCCTCACCTCCTGACATGGAACCCCGTGTCCCCATCTTCTGGTGGCACCTACTTCTCAGGACGGCTCCCGACATGTTTCAGAGTAATTTCTGCTTTTCCAAGACAAACACGATCCCTCTCTCCCGGTGCCTCCTCCTTGCCTTGGTGGCGTGAGCACAACATCGGCCATGAAATAATTTCGGGCCCATCCTCGTTCCGCTTGCCTTTCTTCTTGACGCGGGCCGGTCAAGGCTATTCCCTGCGAGTGATTTTCCTGTCGCCGAACTCCATCAGCCTCCTCTCTGCTGGGGGAGCCGAGCCTGCAGGATCCGGGAGGAGGCAGGTTCCCGACAGTGAACAGAGCGAGTATGTAAATGGGCACAGAACTGGAGGCTGTCTCGGCCCCCCAATTCCGCCCACCTGTCTCCAAGAAGGAGCGTCCCTGCCTCACTCCCGCTCCCCACTCTGGGAAGGGGCGCTGTGAGCAGACAGGGCAAAACCATTTCAAAATCCTCATCTGAGCCTTTGGTTCGTTCCAGTGGCGAGGAAACTCATTCCCAGGAAGCGGGGGCCTTCGGAGGGGCTGCTTGGTCAGGAGGAGCCCCGCGGGAGTCGGGGACCTGGGCTGGCGTCAAAGCCAGGTCCCGGCCACGCTGACATCTTCTGTACTCGTGAGACCTTTGACACGGGCGTTTGTTGTGCGTGTTTCTGAACACTCGCCCTTGACCGGCCTTTCGGGCCCTCCAGGTTGTGTAAGCTGAGATGTCACCCTTGGAGCTGCGACGGCCCTGCTGTGCGGCCTTGGGCCGGCCACCTCCGTCCCCGCGCCTCAGTTTCTCGCCTTGCTTCCTAGGGCTATGGTGAGGATTGAGCTACAGCGCCAACAATCTCGCCTTGTGTTCTGATGGGAGTGTCGTTGTTCTCGTCGACGCGAATTCCTGCAAGAACACCTGAGGCTGGTGGCTGCCCAGGCAGGGATGTCAGCACCCAGCGGGGACGAGTGCTCAGCGCTCATCAGTCTGCCGCAGGCCAAGGAGCCCGGTGCTGAGCATAACCAGCCCCCCGCGATTTCCAAGTGGCCAGCAGACCCATATTTCCATTTGTCCTGGGCAGCACCTCCCCTCCAAGACCCCAGGTAGGGCAGGCAGTGGCCCCGTCACCTGCAGGCTGGGCGAACTTCCCCCTGTGCCGGCTGCTCACAGGCACACTCGCTTTTCGTCCTCCCGGCAGCCCTCCTGAAAGCCCCATTTCACAGATGAGGAAACTGAGGCTCAGAGAAGTGAAGTAACTTTCCCAAGGTCACACAGCAGACAAGGTCGTGTCTATCTAGCTGCGGGCTCTTTCTCAATGACATGGCACATGCCTCGTCTATGTGGCCCGTGGTCACCCCCCACCCCCATTCTGCCTGAGCCACATCTGACCAAAGGCTGCTCTGATATAGGACACAGGGCTGGCTTAGGAGACCTGGACTCTGCTTCCGTCCTTCCTTACTCTGCCCCATGCGGCCAGGCAACTTCCACAGGGTGAGACCTTCCAGCAGACAGGGGTTCCGCACCGTGAGGCAGGAAACTGCACCTTGGCAGGTGAGGACCACCCTCTGAACTCCTAGAGGGTGCGCCCTGCAGCGTAAAGTCCAGCCATCTCTCTGTCTCCCCTGCACCCTCAGCGGTGGTCTCTGCCCAGCAACCTGGCCAAGGTGAGCAGCAGGGCAATCCAGGGACCCTCCTGGAGGAGGAGAGGCCCCAGAATGCCCGGCTGAGGGCACACACTCCTACTCCCCGAAGGTCACCATCGGGTGGCGTTGATACTGTTTCATTAAGGAGGCATCATACGTGTATTTCTTAACGAGAAAGAGGGAGGAACGTGCAAAGGCTCCTTCCCTGCGCTGGGGCCAGGCAGCTCACGGCTCATTTCTCCCCGTCTCCTCCGGCTGTAATTAAGCCTGCGATTCGGGGCGTTTCTGCCGGCTCGGTTCCTGTCCCAGCACAATATTTCACCCCACAGTTAAATGAGGAGGATAAACAGAGATGCCCTGGACTCCTGTGAGGGTGACACCGTGCTCTGTAGACGCCAGGTCACCCAGCCCCATTGCCCACTGCCGCTGGGGCCTCGGTTGGGACAGAGCAGGGCCCCTGGGTGGGGTTGCCACGGAATGCCGGGCCCCCCTCAGGGCCTCAGCGCCCCCATCTCTAATATGGGGGAGCGGACAACGGCCTCTTGGCTCCGCACTACCAGCTTTAGCCTCACATCCTGACTTCTCAGTCCAGCCAGCAGAGGAGGCCCGGGAATCTGCACTCCCCAAGGCGCCCAGGGAGCGTCTCCCCAGGGCGATTTGTAGGGGGCTGTCTGCCCAGAGACCATGATCCTGGGCTCCCTCCCCCTGTCTGACCTGACCCGCAGGCCTGGAGTCAGCCCGCTGGAGGAAGACCAGCCTCTGGTGGAGCCCTGGGCAGCAGTGCTAAGGTGCCCTCGGGCCACCAGGGGGCAGAGGCGCCCAGGCGTGGCACCCGCTTTCCACTCCAGCGAGCAGGCTGGACACTAGGGAACAAGTCCGCAGAGGGAGCCAGGCGGTGGGCACCAGACCGCTCCCCGGCAGCCTGGATGGCCCTCAGGCCTCTGTCGCAGCCTCTTCTGGAAAGTTTGTTAAAACTCAGCCAGATCCCTTGCCTCTGAGCCCCAGCTGAGGGCCCAGGGCTGGGGGACTTCACACCAGCCCCCGTCCCCCACTTCTGAGGTTCCTGAAGTTCAACCACCACTGGTTCTAATCCAGTCCTCCCTCCCCCACTTCACAAGTGGGAAACTGAGGCCCAGAGAGGGCAGGGGCTTGAGCCAAGACCCTCCCCCGGGGCAGCGTTCCCAGCACTGGGCAACTTGGCTTTTTGTTGCGGTGGGAAACGCTTCTGAGAATGTCTTCATTCCTTTTCGCAAAAAGACAGGTTGTGCTTTGTGCAGAAATCGTTATTCAAAAATTACAGACTCCGGTTGTTTCTATGGAAACATTTTTCACCTTATGCAAATGAAGCAAGAGGCATGAAAACAACGCCTTCCCTTTCTGCACCCCCCCCCCATTTCTTTTTGGAACCTTGAGAAGCGGCCGCTGAAAGTTTAGTCCCAGGCAGGGTGGGCTGGCAGGGCCTTGGCCCCCAGCGGAGCTGCGGCTCAGAGCCCCCCAGACAGTTACTCGGAGAACTGGCCCCGTTCACTCCCACTCTGATCGCCAGTGAGTGTGAGTGACAAACGTCACTCCAGAGTTTCCCTCCCACACTTTGAAGAGGACTCCCACTGCCCACCCAGACCCAAAACACAGCCAGGAGGGAGGGCACCCCTTTCTGGTCGCCTCCCACCCCCACCTCCTGTAAGCACCTGTCTTTTTCTCAGCCTGACTGGCATCCTTGGTGGGGCTTTCCCTCTGCACCCCTCCTCCAGAAAGGAGAGTGGTCGGGGGGGGGGGCAGGTCCCAGAGATCGGGGATGGGGGTGTCGGGCATATTTTTCTCCGGCGTCGATTTAAGCCCCAGTGCTGGCGCCTCCCCACTCTGTGGCCTTGGGTGAGTCTCTTTCCCTCTCTGAGCCTCTCTTCATCCCGTTACCCTAACCCACCCTGCTTAGAATGGGGGTAATAACCCCCACCTTGCAAGGTCGAGGTGAGGATGAAATGGGAGGTACTTAGCACACAGTGGGAATTCAGTCCACAGGAACCCCCAAGTTGCTCGTTGGGAAAGGGGAGCCAGGGGGAGTGCAGCCTGAAGAGAGGCGTGCTGTGTGGGGCCTGGGCTCCTCCAGCAAGCTCCTTTCCACACGGACAGCCCCCAGCTGCTCTGGCTGAGGCGGCCACCAGGAGGCAGTGTCTCACAGAGCAAGGTCACTGAATTTGGAGTCCAGAAACCTGAGTTCGGGTTCTGACTCAGAAGTATCCTCACTGCATGATCTGGAGATCATTTCTCCCCGCCCCTCCCCCCGGGCCTCAGTTTCTCCGTCCATCAGGACCCCATCATCTTCCTGCGCACCCCAAGGGCTGTGGGTCAGATGACAAGGCTGTGGGAGGTAGGTCGGGTAGGGTCGCTGATACAGAGGAGCTGGAGGCCAGATGTGACTGCCCAGCCTGGGCACGAGCCATGACCCAACCATGCAAGCTCTGGCTCTGGAGCCCCTGGGGACACCCCCTCCCTTCCTCTGCTGGCTTCTCCCCGACGCCCTCTGCTGACCAGCGAGACGGGTCCTCTGGAGCACATGCTGACCGCTGTTCTGTGTGGTCCAAGCAGATCCCTCACGTAAGGAAATAAGGAAGCCCATTATGTGGGACTGCTCTTCTCCCAGATAACAGAGGCACAGAGAGGCTGAGCAACTTGCTCAAGGTCACACAGCTGGTGAGCAGGAGCCTGGATCAAAAGCAGCCAATTTGAACCCGGGGGCCACACTGGACTGCCGTGCCGTCCCGGTCCTGCGTGCTTTTGGGAATTGTAGCAGTTTCCCGGGCTGTCATAACGAAATACCACAACCTGAGTGGTGTTTTGATAAAGTCGCCTTAAACGGCGAACATTTATTGTCTCGCGGTTCTGGTGGCTGGAAGTCTGAGATGAAGGTGGTCGGCGAGGTTGGTTCCTTCGGACGTGGAGGGAGAATCTGTTCCGGCCTCTCTCTCCAGCTGGTGGACGGCTGTCGTCATGTTCACCTGACCACCTCATCTGTGTGTCTCTGTATCCAAATGGCCACTTCCTATAAGGACACTAGGCACACTGATTAGAGCCCACGCTGGTGACTTCATTTTAACTTATGACCTCTGTCAAGACTGTCTCAAATACGATCACAGTCTGAGGTACAGGGTGTTAGCACACCAATGTATGAATTTGGGGGGACATAGTTCAACCCAAACAGGAACTAAGAGACTGTCTAAGGTACAAGACACAGAATTTTAAGGGCAGACGAGGACAGTGAAGGGGACTCTTCTCTCAGAACAGGACCTTAATCCCCAAAGTTGAAGCAATTAGGCTGAGGACCCTCATTTTCTTTTTCTTTTTTTAATTTTTTTTTCTTTATTGATTTTAGAGAGAGAGGAAGGGAGAGGGAGAGAGAGATAGAAACATCCATGAGAGAGGACATTGATTGGCCGCCTCCTGCATATGGGACCAGGCCCACAACCTGGGCATGTGCCCTGACCAGGAATTGAACCGGCGACCTCTTGGTGCATGGGTTGACGCTCAACCACTGAGCCACACCGGCCGGGCAGGACCCCCATTTTATAAAGAAGCCCCCAGGACCCGCCCCCCAGGACTGGCCACTGAGGACAGCGCCACTCCCTCGGCCTTCCACGGAGCCTGCGCGAGTCCACACGTAGCGAGCGAAACTGTGCACCCCACTGAGCTCAGCTCGAGACGCCAGCGAGAAGAACATTGAAAGGCATAAAAGAAAGCCAACGGGAAGTATGAAAAAAGCATAATATAGTGAACAGAACTGGGTGGGGGCAGAGATGGAACTGAGCAAATGTGTCAGCTTTGGCTTTTTAAGATTATTTTATTGATTTTGAGAGAGAGAGGCAGGGAGAGGGAGAGAGAAACGATGCAAAACATCGACTGACTGCCTCCTGCACGCCCTCTACCAGGGAGCGAGCCTGCCACCCGGGCATGTGCCCTGACTGGGAATCGAACCAGCAGCCTTTCAGTGCACGGGATGATGCCCAGCCCAACCCACAGAGCCACCCTGGCCGGGGCAAATATGTCAGTTTTCTGAGAGGGCCTCATTACACTGTGTCTGTGCCAGGTAGGAATGTTCTGCCTCTCAGCTCCAAATTCACCCTTCAGTCCTTGCTTTTTAAAAAAAAAAAAAAGTTTTTATTGATTTTTTAGAGAGAGGGGAAGGAAGGGAGAGAGAGAGAGAAACATCGATGTGTGAGAGAAACATCGATCAGCTGCCTCCTGCACACCCCATACCTGAGATCGAGCCCGCAACCCGGGCATGTGCCCTGGCTGGGAACCGAGGCCTCCCAGTCCATGGGGTGATGCTCAGTCCACTGAGCCATGCCGGCTGGGCCTTTCCTTGCTTCTTTGGGAAAAAGATGCATCCCGAGCAGACGAGCCAAGTCTTCCCTTGGAGGCTGGCAGCACGCTGAGCCTTTCTGGGGGCCGTCTGGACAGACGGTGCAGGGGGAAGGGGTTTCCTTCCTGGTTCTGCCAGCTCCCAGGGCAGCCCCCATAGCTCCCTGGCTTCTTCAGCACCAGCCCCTGGGCACCGTGCCTACAGCCCTATTGAGCAGCCATAAGCCTCTTCCAGCGCCCGCCTCCCCAACAATCTCTGATCTCTGCCTAGTTCAGGGTGGGTGTCTTCGGTGGGGGCTCTGTCTCTGCCCTAAGGGTGGTGGCTGCTCCTGACATGGGCTATTCTGTGCTCTTCAGCATTCTCCGCACTTCTTAGAGCTGATCCCTCATAACCCACCCCGTCATAGGTAATAATTCTGTGTGAGACGTTCCCTGTTCAAATGACTGTCGTGTCTGTTTCCTGATTGGACCCCGACTGATACAAAGTTGGTACCAGGAGTGGTCCCGGGTGGCAGGCGGGATCTGGGGATTGGCTTGGCCATGCCTCTGGGCTCCTCGCCAAAGGGAAGCAGGGTGTTAGTAATCCGTAGAGTAGCAATAGCATCACCGCGACTCAGACGATCCCCTGTTGTTGATTGCCATGCAGTGGAGCTGAACTTGACCGTTCCGGCGGGTCACGGTGACGACGAGGATTTGGGGGAGCTCTGTTCTTCTGAACACACGTGAGCACCTCCAAAGAGACGATGACAGACTCAGATCCATTAGCTCTCGGCTCACCCGGAGCTTCCGGGACAGTGCTAAAAGAAGCTGATTGCCTTCAGCTGCAAGGCTGATAATGCTGAAAATCAAATACCCAATTTAATTACGCAGGTCGCTGTAATGCAACAATTGAATCCACAGTCTCAATGAGTTTCTCATGAGGATGTTAAGGCATCAATTGGTAAAGACTAGGATTCTGAAACTTGGGATGGGACCCTCCAGTCAGATCCGCGGGGGACGTTCAGTCTCGGGCCCCCACGCCACGCTGAGCCTCCCTGGGCAGGCCAGGTCGCTTTCCTTCTCGTGTCTGAACCCTGTGAGAACTCACCTGGGGCCCCGAAAGGGGTGCCTGCTCTCCTCAACAACCGGCACAGCCGTTCCCTGCTGCCACCAGACACACAAGGGTCCCTTCCCAACATACTCCAGGGGGACAGGCACACGCTTTGACCACCGGAAGTCCAACCACCAAAAGGATCGCAAGGCCTGGCTGAGACGCGTGGGCAGAAACCTGGGCACTGAGTGTGGGAGTGGATGCTGGGACCGGGAGGGAAGGATGTAGCATTGGCTCCGACCACATCTGCGGGGCAGAGTAATGTGTTAGCTTGTGTAACTATGTATTCATTATGTAACCAATTACCGCAAATGTAGCCACTCAAAATAACACCCTTTTATTGTTTCATAGTTCCAATGGGTCAGTCAACTGGATGAGGTTTGGCAGGGCTCTCTCCTTCCAGGCTTCCCACAAGCGACGATGCAGCTGTCGGCCAGCACGGGGTCGCAGCAGAGGCGGGACGGGGAGGAGTCTGCTCCCGAGCTCACGTGGTTGATGGCGGAAGTCAGTTCCCTGCAGGCTGTGGGTCTGAGGCCTCAGGGACTCGCTGGCTGTCGCTGTGCTCATGGACCTGGTGAACACAGTCACTTCCTTTATCAAGGCCTGCACGCCGAGGAGGCAATAGACAGTCTGCTCGCGAGGCGGAAGTCCCAGCCTTACATAACCTAATTACAAAAGTTGCATCCCATTGGCTTTGTCATGTTCCACTAGTTAGAAGTATGTCACTGGTCCCACCTGTACTCAGGGGGAGTTACATGACGGTGTGTGCATCATCACACAGGGTCCCTGGGCCCGGCCCTGGAGTCTGCTCACCGCCAGCTGGAAGCGGCCCTGGCAGCCGTCTCACAGTTAATAAGGTGGAGATGCCAGGGCGTCCCTGGCCTGAGGTGGAGGTGGGAATGCAAAGGCTTGTGTGGGTGGGATGGTTGAGCTGAGTCTCAAGCATGAACCCACACGCCCCGTTCTTGACTGTGTTCTTCAGGGAGGCCCCGAGACCTCCCTTCACTGGGGGTGTGAGACACGCATTGTAGCTCAGAGCACCCGGTCCCGGGACATCTCTGTGGTCACTCTGATTTTTAGGCCAGGAATAAGCAGAGAAGATGCTGCCACTGAGGTGGCGTCCTGATTGCAGTGGTTGGACAGGTGACGGATGGACTCTTAGCTCAGGTCGGATCCACAGCGGGCCCAGCTGGTCCCAGGACCCACACTGGCGATTTCCTAGTTCTTAAACGTCTAATTGAAACAGACATGTTTAGCCGGATCCCACAGTGGCTTCCTGACCCACAAGGTGAGGGCCAGTGTGGTGGGCACTTAGGGGAACCCCTGGAACTTCCCCTCCCTGCCACATAAAGGAGCAGGCGCGTGAGAGCTACACAGCCCTATTTAACTCACTACTTGTCCCATGCGGACGAGACAGGAATGCTCCCTCCAGCAGACACCAATGGTTCCACTGGGAGAGGAGATTACCCCCTGGCCATGTTGAAGCCACTGAACCAACATGAAAAAAAAAAAAAAGACTAGTGGCTAAAGTGACCGGTCCTGATTGCTAAGGGGGACTGGGCTGCTGGGACACAGTGGGGACAGGCGGGATATATCTGAGGGTTCTCTCGGGGGGCACCCCTTGGTATGTTCATGCCCAATAGTAATGGTTGATAGAATACTACACCAACCAAAAAATGAAGGGTGTCTGAGGACTCTGTGCCTCCTCTGGTCAGACACCAGCGGAGGTTCTGTCTGAGGGCCGGGACGCAGGGCAGGGCAGCGGGGGGAGGAAGCCACACATCCACTAGGGCCATGACTGAATGACAGAAAGGTGTCCTGTCGCCGCTCAGCCTGTTCTGCATGTGCTTGTCATGTTGACGTGCTTATTTACACATGCTAACCGCGTTCTTCTTCTCGCTCCTTCTTCCCATTTTTATTTTATATTCCAGTTGGTAGACGTTAGCTTTGCAGGTTAGTCTGTAGGTAAGAAATACTCAGTGGGGCTGTCTGAGTCTGAGGAGTAATTCACATAGTCAGTGATGCCCACGACAACTGTCGGTGCCACATGGACCCTTATTTCCGGGGAGAGGGCAGGAACTTTGTCACTTGTAAGAAATATGGCTGGATCTTGTTAGGTGGCAATAGAAATTGTTCTACTGCTATATGGAGTTGACGTGTACTGATGGAAGCTGACTACCAAAGGGGTGGAGTGTGCCACTTATCCACTGATTGTCCCTCAGCTCCAAATTTGCCCTTCATTGCCCGCTGCATGAAATTGAGCGGGGCCCTTTAAACCCTGTTTTTCCTTTGCCTCCTGGCACGATGCCAAGCTTTGCCAGCAGGGGCGCTGGAGAGCCAGTGCGGGAGGAAGGGCTCCCCTCCTGGTTCTGGTGCCTGGGCTGGGCAGCCCCTGCAGCGTGCCAGCCTCACCAGCACCAGGCTCCTTGCAGTGTGGGTGGCTTCTCCAGCATCCAGGCACTGCAGAGGGACAGTCAGCCACTCCCAGGGGTCAGCAGCTTTCCTCAGCTCTCTCTCAGTGGTTTTGTAGCCGATGGCCTCCAGCGAGATATCTCCCCATCAAAGCCACCTCCACCACCTCAAGTTCCGCGGGTGCAGCTGTGGCCACAGTCACTGAGCCACAGCCATGCCCTCTCCGAGGAGGTCTGGACCTCAGCCCCGGGCCGGCAGCAGGGTGGGGGGTCTCCCTTGGGTGCTCCTAGGGTAGCGGTTGCTCCTTTATCTGCTAACCTGTTTATCTTTCACGTTCTCTTCACATTGTACTTCCCAGTCTCACTACCCCAAGCCCTTTATCTTCCATCTCACTGTTAAATGTTGCCTGTTTGAGGCGGGGTGAGTTCTGCACAGGTCCTCACTGAGAGGCTGCCCGGGCCAGCGTGCACCCCGAGATGCGGCCATGAAGGAGCCGTGGTCTCCGGCCCAGGGAGCTCACCACCTCGGGTGGGCAGGCACGCCCCAGGTCCAGTCTCCGACCCAGGGAGCTCACCACCTCGGGGTGGGCAGGCACACCCAGGCCCAGGCACAGATGCACTAGGAAGCAGCAGAGTCGGCAGCGCTGGGAGGCAAGTTTAACGCCTGATTCACACTCCACGGTGGCTGGGAGTGTGGAGGGCCCCTTGGGGGTGTCCAGGGGAAGCCTCTCGAGGAGAGGATGTTTGCTCTGAGACAGAGGGAGCTCCAGGAGCGATGAGGGCAGGGAGAGGGTCGGTCCAGGTGCAGAAACAGACAGTGCAAAGGCCCTGGGGTGAGCATCGATTTGGCATTTTTGTGCAACAGGAAGAAGACCAGGCATAGCAGGACCAGAGGAGGAAGTGGTGGGAAAGGAGGTCTGAGCAGAGGCCGGGGACAGACGACACGTGACCCTGCAGGCGCCTGGGATGCTATTTGAAGTGGGTAGAAAGCCCCTGGAGGATTTTGATCAAAAGCATAAAAAGGTGACCTCCAGGAGAACGTAGAGGGTGGAGGGCAGTTTCAGGGTGCAGGGCAGTCTCACACCCCATTTAAGATCAGGTTGTCCCAGTTTATTGTGTCATCATCATCATCATCGTTGCTGTTATTATCACCTGGGGCACGTTTTATTCCTACAGCCCCGATATTAGAGTTGTCTTCCCTGAAAGCCTCTCAGGCCCTCCCAGGCACAGTTCCTTGGGTGCTTGCATTCCGTTCACAGTGCAGACCTCTGTCCCCTGGTCAGTCCTCCCCCGCCCCCACTCATGGAGGACCGCAGCACCCGGCCCAGCTGAGGCTGAAAAGATTAAGTGAGGACAGCTGCTCTGTGCCCTGTACTGGGAAGATACTCAGAGATGTTTGATCAAAGCAGCAGAAATAAAACCCAGTGAGAGAGGCCAGGCAGGAAGTGCTCCTAACTCCATGTTACAGAACAAGACTAAGGCCCAGAGAGGTAAAGAAACTTGCTCAGGGTCACACAGCACATGGGTGGTTCACACTCCAGCTTCTATGCCCCACTGCTCTGCACTCCCTACAGGGGGCCAGGGCCAGGGGAAAGGACATGTAGCTCCCCTCTGGTGAAGCTGGGGAAACTGAGGCCCAGGACCTCCCAGGGGAGTGTGTGCTTCTCACATTCCAGCTGACATGACCAGGAGTGACTGAGAGCGAGGCTGGACTGCCAGGGAGGGGGAGCCGAGCTCTCTCTGGTCAAGAGGGAGCAGAGCTAGAAAAATCACTGCAGGTGGATGAATTATTCACGGCACCGTCGACCTCCTCGGGCCTGGACAGCTGAGAGCTCACCAAACAGCCCAGCACATCTTATTACCCACGTGTAATGGCCTCTTTTTCTGTCTCAGAAGAAAGTGATTCAACATCGTCAAATATTAATGTGGGGCAGCCGACAGGGTGGCCACGCACACACTGGCTGGTGCTCTGTGCCGCCCAGAGGTCAAGGATGACGCCACGCTGGGAACCAGGGACGCAGCTGAGGAGGGCGGGGGCAGGGCACGCCTTCCCCTGGAGTCTGAAACGGGGGTCGCCCCATGTGGCCGCCTCGCCTTCACTGTCATCTCGGGGGTCCCAGCAAGGCCATGCTTTGTTTTCCTAACCTGGAGATTAATGTTGATTAATTTTACACACTGTTCTCATCTCGATTGGTTTGGGGTCCCTGTGGGTGTGTCTCTGCCCCCGGCCGGTCTGGGGCTCAGATTAGGAGGCACCTTGGGGTCCGGTTAGTGCCCTGTGGCTGCCATCACAGGTGACCACACACTGGGAGGCTGGGACAACAGAAGTGTGTTCGGTCACAGTTGAGGCCGGGAGCCTGCGGTCACTGGGCCACACTCCTTCTGAGGGTCTGGACAGTTACCTTTCCTGGCCTCTTCCCGCTCGGAAGGGGCCAGCGATCCTGGCTCGCAGACACCTCATCCCCGGCCCAGCCTCCTCTTCACAGGGCGTCGTCCCTGGGTTTCTCCTCCGTCTCTGGTCCTCTTCTCATCCGGACACCAGTCATTGGGTTTAGGGCCCCCTCTCTTCCAGGGTGGCCGCAGCTTAACTCGTCACCTCTGCCATGATCCTCTTTCCAAGTGAGGGCACGTTCTCAGGTTCCAGATGGACTAAATTTGAGAGGACACTCTTCAACCCATTATTGGACCGGTGCTGGCACTCACGGGAATGACCACAGCCTACCAGGTGTCCGACTCTCCGCCACACAGCTGTCCTGACCCAGTTCCGGGTTCTCCTGCCCATGTCCCCACCTCTCCTGCTGTCTCTGCAGCCCACTCCGGGGACGTGCGAAGCTCAGAGGAGCTGTCCCAGGGCCTCTTCCCAGGGGCATCTCACTGCACCCCGCTGCTCAGAGGGACCAGGGTCTCATCGGTACCCAGGCTCTACCCCGGGGTGGGAGGCCTCTGGTCTCAAGTACGGGAGAAGCCAGTGCTGCCGACGCCCCTCCCATGTCCCCTGGCCCTCATGGTCCCCAGCAGCTGATCTAACAGATTCCAGCCGCAGCACCTGGGACCCTCCCCCTGCAGCCCCCCGACCATCAGAGTCCACGCAGCTGCAGCACACAGTCGCCCCAGTGCCAGGGAGCCTCCATTCCTCCTGCTGGGCCAGCCCTCAGACCACGAGGCCAGCGCTCTCGCCCTCGAGGGGTCTTCTGTTCCACTCTGTACCCCAGAGACACCTGTGGATGAGGCTCCAGGCACCCCTTCCTGGAGCGACTTCCCTAGAAAACTCCCTTGGTTGCCTCCTTGCCTCCCCATCCCAGTTCCTCAACCATCATCTCAGGAGTCAGCTTCTCACGGTCACAGCCTCGCAGGGTCCTCTGCTGCGGCGCCCACGTGACACCGGCCCTGACGCCTTCCCCCACAAGCGTGGCCGGTCCCCGCTCGGAGGCCCTCCTGTCCCAGCTCTTTCCCGCCTGTTTGATTGGTCCCCGCCCGGAGGCCCTCCGCGGCCCAGCTCTTTCCTACCTGCTCGATTGCATCTCCTACCTCCCCAGAAAGCGGCTTCGACCTTAGAAATCAGAGTCTGAGATGACGCTCGCCAGCACCCTCAGCCAGGCCCCACCTGCTTCCGCTTCATCACAGCGTCGGGTGGTGAACGGGAGCCCCCCGGAGCAGGGCACACTCGCCCACCTTGGGGTCTGGAAAGACACCTTTGCTGGCCGCAGTCTGGCCTGAGCCATGATCTGATGTTCCCTGTTTGGGCGACGTTCATTGCTTCAGTTGACAGAAGTTGGCTGCGTGCCTACGTGGGACCAGCGTCCCTGCTGACAGCGAGAGCACGGATATGCACGAGACAGAATTAAATCCCCACACAAGTACTCATGATACCACGTGGAGAGCCAGAGAGGCGCAAACGTGGGGCAGCCCACACCGGGCTTCTTACCAGGGAAGCCCCAGAAGGCTCTCGTGGACAGAAACCTCTAGAAGGAGGGTGACCTGGGAGATGGCTGGGCAGCAGGTGCAGCTCGAGGTGGGAGGCACCCTGTCCGTTTGTGCTCCGGGTGTCGGCAACATCCAGGCAGTGACCTTACTGGGGGTGCTCGCTCTTTCACCCTGCAGATGTTCACTGGGTGCAACGGTGCTGGTTCCGCCCGAGGCCCTGGGGACGCGCAGGGGACGCCCGGATTCTGCCTTCGAAGGCCTGATGCCACGATGGGAAGACAGTCGTTTCTGAAACGCCTCCGGATGCGTTTCCCTCCTCCGTCCTCTTACCTGTCCCTTCTGCCCTTGGCCCAGCCTTGAGGATTCTGGCTTTGGGCGGGGTGGGGCCACTGCCAACAGGGAACTTCCCACCTGCTGGGAAGAGGGCAGCCGTGGAGGTCCCTGAAACCACCAGAGAATTCTGGGAACATGGCCAGAGCCCAGGAAAGTGCCCATGGAGCCACTCAGGTGAGGCCTGCAAACGGCAAAGGGAAATGTCTGGGTAAACCCCTGCTATTGCCCTTCGCACAGACCCTGCCCAGACCCTCCCCACTCTGCCCGCCAACACCTGCCAACCCATGCTCCACCCTGAGGCCAGGCGAGCTACGTAAAACCGAGCCCCAGACTTCTGATCCCCAACTTAGCACATAAGACGCTTGGAAGTTGCTGCTCAGTCCTAACGACTAGTACAAGACGGAGCAAGCTGAAAAATCAATAACTCTCCTTGGATCCACAAAAAAAGTAAGGTTGCTGTGCTAACCACTGCCCTTAAAACTGGAGACACTGACAGGTGGCGAGCGAGCCACACTTGCAGGAGCAGAACCTTCACAGACCCCTGACCTGTAACTGCCACACTGCTGGAGCGGGTGGACCAGCCGGAGTTAAAACCCCAGGGGCGCGGTCCTAGGGGGCGCTCACACCTGTGTGAGTTTCACCTGCAGGAGCTCAGTCTGGTCCTGACACATGAATATTGGAGTAAAACTACCCGTGCTTCCTGCAGGTGGAGGGAGAAGGACCATCTTGAAATACACCAGAGCATCCTGTTCTTCCCAGAAAGTCCTACCCTCAGGGGAAACCGGTTAACCAGAGCCTAACCTGCTGGGGATTTTATCAGAGCCCACCTGACCTGGGGGAAGGGCAGTACCCGACTCCTGGCCACTGCAGCCACCCTGGCCCACTTGCCAGGGAAGGATTGAGCAGCGTGAGAAGTTCAGAGAGGCCCACGCTCACTGAAGAGTCCCTCCCTCCCCACACCCCCTACCACATCCCTGACAGCCTTCTTACCCAGCCCATCATGTCGGCTCTCAAGAAAAAATCGCAAGGAAGACTAAGAGGCAAAATAACACAGTTTGAAGAGACAGAGCAAACATCTGAACCAGACTCAGATATGGCAGGGATGTTGGCATGATCAGACCGGGAATTTAAAACGACTGCAATCAATATGCTGAGGCTTTCATGGATTACATAGACAGCATGGAAGAACAGATGGGAATTGTAAGCAGAGAGACAGAAATCCTGAGAAAGAACCAAAAAGAAATGCTGGAGATCAAACACACTGTAGCCGAAAAGGAGAATGCCTCTGATGGGCTTTTTAGTCGACTGGACGCGGCAGAGGGGGAGCCTCTGAGCTCGAGGATATAGCAATAGAAGCCTCCAGAGCCAAAAAGAACCAGGGTGAAAAAGAGAACAGAGAATACGAAGAACTGCAGGACTGCTACAGACGGGGAGCACGCATTAACGAGAATACCAGGAGGAGACGGAAGAGGAAAGGAGCAGAAATAAATATTTGAAACAATAACAACTAAATTTCCCCCAAATTAATGTCAGACACCAAACCCCAGCTCTAGGAAGCTCAGAGAATAACAAGCAGAATAAATGTCAAAAACAATCACAGTCAGACCCCAGCCGGGTGGCTCAGTTTGTTGGAGTATCGTCCCGTACACCAAAAAGGTTGCAGGTTCAATTCCCAGTCAGGGCACATACCTAGGTTGCAGGTTCCATACCTGGTCGGGGCGCATATGAGAGTCAACTGATCGATATTTCTCTCTCTCTCTCTCTCTCTCTCTCCCCTCTCTCTCCCCACCCCTTCCTCTCTCTATAAAAATATATGCCCTGGCCAGTTTTGCTCAGTGGTTAGAGTGTCGGCCCACGGACCAAAGAGTCACAGGTTCCATTCCCGTCAAGAGCACATACCTTGGTTGCGGTTCGGTCCCCAGCCCTGGCTGGGGTCATGCGGGAGGCAACAAATTGATGTGTCTCTCTCACATCAATGTCTCTCTCTCTCTCTTTCTCTCTCTCTCATCCTTCCCTTCCACTCTCTCTAAAAATCAATGGAAATATCCTCAGGTGAGGATTAACACAAAAATTAAAGTGCTGAGAGAAAAAACTCACAAATCTTGAATTCTGTACCCTGTGAAATTATCCTTCAAAGGTGAAGGAGAAGTAAAGAATTGGATTAGCTATGAATGTAAATTGCAAACTCTAGGGCAACCACTAAAAAAGAAATATAACTGATATAGTAAAACGGAGAAAAAAATTGAATTACATTAAATGCTCAGTTAAAACCACAAAAGACAGATATGCAACAACATGGATGGACCTTGAGGGTATTATGCTGAGTAAAATAAGTCAGGCAGAGAAGGACAATTACTATATGACCTCACTCATACATGGATCCTTAAAAATTCAAAATTATAGAAACAGAGTTAAAAATTGGCAGGGGCTGGGGTATGGAGGAAAGGGGGAGGTGTTTGTCAAAGGGCATATGCTTTCAGGTATAAGAAGAATAAGTCCAGAGGATCTAATTGTACAGTATGGTGACTATAGTTAATACCTTATTGTATACTTGAAAGTTGCTGATATAGTAAATCTTAAAAGTTCTCAACACACACACACACACAAAGGTAACTGTGGGAGGTGATGGATGTGTTAACTAACCTTATGGTGGTAATCATTTATATATATATATATATATATATATATATATATATATATATATATATATAAAATCATCATGTTGTATGTCTTAAATTTATATAATTTTATTTGTTCAGTATATCTGAATAAAGCTGGAGGGGAAAAGAATAGTTACTTTAATACATAAATCACCAAATATTAAGTACTTAACATTTATTTCCTAATTTTAAAAAATCCCACAAAAGACAGAAAAAGAGTAGAAGACAAAAATAGAAATAAAGAACAATGACAACAGATATAAAATAGCAACAAATGTGGTCGATATGAATCCAACTGTATCAATAATCACTTTGAATGCCAATAGTCTAAATCCACCAATTAAAAGACAGAGATCAGTACAGTGGATGAAAACACAAGGGCCAACTATATGTTGTCCAAAAGAAACCCACTTTAAATATAATGGCACAAATAGATTAAAAGTAAATGGATGGAGAAAAATATACCATGCTAACACTAATCAAAAGAAATCAGGAGTAGCCATATTAATTTCAGACAGTGCAGATTTTAAAGTAAGGAATGTTATCAGGGATAAAGAAGGGCATTACTTAATGATAAAGGAGTCAATTCTCCAAGAACACAAAAAAGTCCTTAAGGTGTGTGTGCCTAACAATAGAGCATCAAAATATGTGAGGCAGAACGGAAAGAACTTTAAAGAGAAATAGATTAATCACTATCATAGCTAGAGCCTTCAATACCTCTCTATCAAAAATGAATAGATTCAGAAGGCAGAAAATCAGGAAGGACATAGATCAATAAACTGGATAAATGATATCTATGGACTACTTAATCCAACAACAGCAGATTACACATTATTCTCAAGCTCAAATGGAACATTTACTAAGATAGACCACATCCTGGGCATAAGACATCCCTTAACAAATGTTAAAGATAGAAATCATACAAAGTCTGCTCTCAAACCACAGTGGATTTAAACTAGAAATCAATTAAAAAAAAAAAAAAGAATACTAGAGAATCCCAAAACACTTGGAGATTAAACAACACACTTCTAAATAACACATAGGTCAAAAGAGAAATTTGAAAATATTTTGAACTAAGTGAGAATGAAAACATAACTTATCAAAATTTGTGAGATGTGACAAAAACAATACTCAGAGGGAAATTTATAGCATCAAGCGTATAGATTAGAAAGAAGGAAGATCTAAACTCAATTATCTAAACTTCCACCTTAGAACTAGCAAAAGAATATGAAATGAAATCTAAAATAAGCAGAAGAAAAGAAATAAGAATTATAACAAAAATCAATGGAATTGAAAACAGAAAAGCAATAGAGAAAAATCAACAAACCAAAAGTTGATTCTTTGAAAAGATCAATCAAATCAATAATCCTCTAACCAAACTAACTAAGGAAAAAGAAAGGACTCAAATTACTAATATCAGAAAGGAAAGAAGGGACATCACTACAGATCCCATGGACATTAAAAGAATAATAAAAGAATACTATGAACAACTCTATACCCATGAATTTGATATCCTACATGAAATCAATCCCGACTCTCAAAACTCACACAGGAAGAAATAGACAATCTTAAAAGGCTTGTATCTACTGAATCAATAATTAATGAACTTCCAAAACAGAAAGCACTAGGCCCAGATGGGTTCACTGGTGAATTCTATCAAATAATTAAAGAAGAAATTATACCAATTTTCTTTAATCTCTTTTAGGAGATAGAAACAGAGGGAATACTTTCTAGCTAGTCTTATGAGGCCAGCATTATCTTAATACCAAAGCCAGACAAAGATATTACAAGAAAAGAAAACCACAGACCAATCTCTCATGAACATAGATGCAAAAACCTTCAACAAAATTTTAGCAAATCAAATCCAACAATGTATAAAAAGGATTATAAACCACAAGCAAGTGGGATTTATTCCAGGTATGCAAAACTGGTTCAACATTTGAAAATCAATTAATATAATCCATCACATCAATAGACTTTAAATAATCACATGATCATATCAAGAGATGCAGAAAAAGTATTTGACAAAATCCAAAACCCATTCATGATCAAAACTCTTAGTAAATAGAGGGAAACTTTCTCAACTTGATAAAAAGCATCTACAAAAAAACCTACAGTTAAGATCCTACTTAATGGTGAGAAACTTTAAGCTTTCCAAATAAGATAAAAAACAAGGCAAAGATGTCCCTTCTCACCACTCTTTTGCAACATCATACTAAAAGTTCTAGCTAATGCAATAAGACAAGAAAATGAAATAAAAGGTATACTGATTGGGAAGGAAGAAATAACTGTCTTTTTCACAGATGAAATGATTGTCCATGTAAAAAATCCAAAAGAATTGCCAAAAAAAACTAGAACTAATAAGCATGTATTTCAAGGTTGCAGGATACAAGGTTAATATATAAAAAACAATTGCTCTTTTATATACCAGGAGGAGGAGGCTAGTCAGAGCAGGGCAGGATACAGACACTGACTGAGGCTGAGGCCCAGCAGGTGGAGAGGGTGTATGCCCAGGGCATGGTTCTGGTGTGAGGAAACAGGTGAGAACAGGTGTGCCCTACCTCCAGTCAGGCTCAGGGAGGTGGGTTTGAGGGGTGGTGGGTGAATCCCAGCCTGGGGAGGGCAGATCCAGTTAGCACAGCAGAGCTTGAGATCAGGCTGTGGGTCCCCAAGCACAGTGGGCCACATTCCCTGCTGGGCCTGGACTTCTCCTCCATCCACAGGCTCTCTGGGCCTAGGGGTCCTAGGAATTCTCTGGAGCCAGGCAGTGGGGTCCTGGTGCAGGTAACATCATTCCCCAATAGAAGAGACTGTGCACTTCAATGAAACCCAGAAAGGGAAGCAACAGGTCTGTCTTTCTGTTCTGGTGAGACGGGCAGTAGGGATTTGCAGCCTTGGCTGTTGGTGCCCAGGGGAAACCGGGCTCGGGGTGCTCCAGGGCATCACTGCCTAGGTTGCATCTGCTCAGCCCAAGGCATCATGGGGCACAGGCTGTGAGTCCCAAGAACCTGGGCTTGGGTCCTGTCCCTGCCTCTCTGAGCTGGGTGACCTGGACGTGTCCTCTCAGCTCTGTGAGCCTGTGTCCTCTCTTGGGTATGAGGACTGGGTCAGTTCTCAGCAGGCCTGGCACACAATGAGTGGATGAATGAGTGAGTGAATGAATGAGTGAATGGCAATGATAATATCAACTTGCAGGGAAGTCATGAGATCTAAGTGACAGAGCCCACGGGAGGCCCCACGCGTCAAGCATCACATACAATAGGTGCATAATTGATGTCCGCCCTTCCCTGTTCTGTTCTTCTTGTACCTTTCTCATCAGTCCCAGAACTCGGAGCTTGGCCTTCAGATCCGGCCTCCTGGCTTCTGCCCACTGCTTCTCCCAGCTGGTCACTCACTGTCCAGCCACCCCCAGGGGCCAGCTCCCAGGCACACCCTGGTGACATCAGCAGGGAGCGCGCCGCCGCCCTGGTTCCCCGATGCTGCTCCTGGTACTGCGGCAGCAGCAGGAAATGGACGCGGTCAGGTGGCAGTTAGGAGTGAGGAAGCATAAGGTGCTTCATGAGAACCCCCTGAAAACCCAAGTGCAGACCCCGTACCCCACACCCCTTCCTCTCCTCCGCCCAGTGGGGCCTGTGCCAAGCAGAGGACATACTTGTCCTGCACCACCTGGCAGTCGTCCCCCTGATAGGGGCTGCGGTAGGTCCGCTGTGGGCCTGGAGCCCTTGGAGCCCTGCGGCCTTCCACGTAGACCCCCAGACAAGGAAACCCAGGCCCAGGGTGGGTGTCTCGCCTGTCCCACGGCTGGGACGTGGTGGCTGTGTACGTGGGCTTTCGGCTGGACGCGGTGAGTTTAAAGCTAACCTCTGTCTCAGCTTTCTCACCTACATCCTGGGGGTGAGGATACCTTCCCCTTGGGCTACAGTGAGGGTTGGCTGTTCCTCTACTCCGTTGGCATTTACTGAGCACTTACTGTGTGCCGAGTGCCATCCCAGAAGCGTGGGACACATCAGTGAACAAGACAGAAGGAAAAAACCCGCCCTCGTGGGATTTACATTCCAGTCGGGGAGGCAGAAAATAAACAATAAATCAAAAAGCATTAAAATGCCAGGTGGTGGTAAACGTTTTAAAGAGAAACACATCGGCTAAAAGCGGGTGGGGTGGGGTGGGGTGGGTGTCACTGATCTGTAACCCTTGCGCGGTGTCAGGACAGGCCTCGCCGAGCACGTGGGCTCTGAGGGGGGTTCTGAAGGAAGAGAGGCAGTGAGCCATGTGGCTATCTCAGGAGAGACCCTTAAGACAGAGGGAACCGCCAGTGCAAAGGTCCTGAGGCAGGAAGAGCACGGTGATCAGGGCTGTGGGACGGAGCAGGCACAGGAACAAGTGTGCAGATCAGAGGAACAGCACGGAGGGATCACAAGGGGCCTGCAGAACACAGGAGGGCCTCGAGGGGTGGCCCCACTGCGGGGTTTCCAGCAGACCTGCTGGAGGAAAGACTGGGGGCAGCGGCAAGAGCTGGAAGGAGTAGTGCTGTGGTCCCAGGCGGAGGGGACGGGGGCTGGGACAGGGTGGCCATCTAGGAGGCAGGGAGAGGTGGCCGGATTCTAGATACAGTCTAGAACTCTGCTGTCCAACATGGTAGCCATTAGCCCTAGGTGGCTGTTTAATTAAAACTAAATGAAAAAGAAATCATGTTCCGTAGCCACGTCACAGAGCACAGACGAGAACGTGTCCTTCCCTGTGGCATGTTCTACCGGACAGCACTGCTCTAGAGATACGTAGGTGCCACAAGAGTGACTGATCGCCTGGATGGGGACGCGAGAGACCGAGGGGAGTCAAGAACGACCCAGGGTCACTACAGCGCTCAGCACCCGTGATGAGCAAAGCTACTGTCCTGACTATTATCACCATTCACTCATCCTATATATGCTGGTTGGGTGCTGTCAATAGACCCCTTTCCTCTCTCTCCAGCCTCAGGGTCCCCGAAGTCCTCCCACAAACACTCAGGAGAGGAAGCCACAGCCCTCTGATCCCATGCATTACCCCTTCCAAAGGTCATCCTGCTGTCCACTGACTCCTGAGAACACAGGCTAGGCTAGGAGCTGGTGCCAAGTCACCTCCCCTCCGACCTCCGTTTCCCCACTGTGGAATGATGGGCCTGTCACAGTCAGGTTCCAGGGCTCGGGACAGGGACAGATCCCCAGTTCAGGGCGTGCTGAGGGCTGGGGGGTCTCTGGGTGTGTGCAGGCAGGCAGCGATGACGAGGGACAACTTCGCTGGAGAACGCCACAGAGCCCGGCTGAATCATCGCAGCGGCAGAAGCCAAGAGGCCAATTGCGGCCTTTCATCGTCGTGATCTGAAAAGTACAGCCTCCGCCACTCAGGAGCCGCAGAACAAGGAGCCCGGCGTTTGAGAGAGATGACTCTCCCGGGCCTCCTGACTCTTCCCCAAATAACCTGCCCGCTTCCTGATGAGCCACGACCGAAGGGGGGCTCTGCTGCAGACACGTCTGTGCCATCGCCCAGGTTTCTGTGTGCTGGGGCGGGCCAGTAACCCCAGAGCCTGCTGCTCCCCTCGAGGGCAGGTCATTGCTGCTGGAACTGGGAGCACGGGGCTGTCTGGGAGGGGAGGTGGTCTTGGCTGTCCTGGCTTCAGGGACCAACAGGCAACTTCCCCCCCAAATGACTCTGAAGCCTGTCTCTAACCGATGGCCCTGTGCACCCCAACCGCCTGGTTTGAGCGAAGCCGAAGCCGGTCAGGCGCTCTCCCTCCCTGCAGAGATCCGAAGAACATCTGTTTACATCTGCTTACAGAACGGCAGGTGTGCAGAGGCCTGGTCCACCGGCCCTGCTTCACCCTTTCCTGCTTCTGCCCAGGAACATCTGTTGACCCAAGCCTGGCCTTGATGAAGCAGTCGCACCAAAAATTCAAAACCCGGTCCACAGAGACCGCGTGGGACCAGGAGACAGGCGTTCTCTGACACGTCGGGATGTACCGCAGGCATTTTATAGACAAAAACTCAAGCACCGGCTTTGCCCTGGCCGGTTTGGCTCCGTGGTTAGAGTGTCGGCTGTGGACCTAAAGGTCTCAGGTTCGATTTCCGGTCAAGGGCACATGCCTGGGTTGCAGGTTCGATCCCCGGCCCCATCGAGGTCGGTCGTGTGAGAGGCAACCAATCAATGTGTCTCTCTCACATTGATCTTTCTCGCTCGCTCTCCCTCCCTCCCTACTCCCTTCTACTCTATCTAAAACCAATGGGAAAATATCTTTGGATTAACAATAACAACAACAAAAAAAAGCGTCAGGTTGTGGAGGCAACGCTGCCCCTTGTTGACCCCCAGTCAGTAGGGAGGCAAGGACACACCCCAAGTTTGTAAACCAGGTTCCTGTCGAAGGTTGGGGCTCCGCCCGCGGGACCAGAGCACCCGGCTGTGGAAACGGAAGCGTGGTGGTGCAGTTCCTGATGCTCCGGGAAAGGCTCAGTGAGAGTTTTCTCCATACAACCCACCCCCTCATTCATTGTTCTTTGGCCTCCAACACCTGCTGCTCCAGGGAAGAAACTTCAGAAGGTTCCCAGGGAAACAGAGGCCGCTGTCCACTCAGCCTGTCCTCTGGCTCGTTAGCAAGCCTGGGATGGCCCTGGAGCGTGCTGGTCCCTGGCTGCCTTCAGAGGCCGTGGCTGCTTTGTTCCTGGCCGCTGGGGCGCTGACGGTGGAGACCCCACGGTTCTCTGCCGGCTGGAGTGCGTTCCTGGAATAGATGACGCCTGCGGACGGTTCACAGGGGCTCCTGCGGTGCTGGCCGGCTCACCTGTCCGGCTGTGCGCTGTGATCCTCGCCTCCAGTGCTGGCTTCCAGACCGCCTCTGCCGGGTTCAGAGCAGCCGCCCGCCCTGGGCAACAGTGTCCTGCCCCGGTGGGCTCGGCCGCAACGCTTTGACTTGGCGGAGTCCAGCTGCAGGGACGGCTAATGAGGGGCTGTCGTGGGCAGCTGGGCGGGATCAGAGCGCTGTCCCCAGGGAAAGCTGGCTCAGAATCCGCTCACCCTGCTCAGCTTTCTAGTCCAAACCTCGTGCCTCTGCTCTCGCTGTCTGAGAAATAAACTCGGCCGCCTGCTTGCCTGTGGGACAGCAGGCGAAGGACACGGAGGGCAGGAACCCGAGTCACCCCACTTCCCAGCTGCAAAGCCTGAGGGAGCCTCTGCTTCCTCCTCTGTGGGTCAATCACCCAACGCAAGGAAGACCCTGGCACCAGTGGACACTCAGAAAAGACACCGCAAGTCGTGTACAGTAACACACTGCATTGTTAGAAATCAGTTAGACTCGGGTGTTCTGATTCCCAGTCCAAACGCTGGGGAGGGGGCGAGACAGAGGACGCCCCTGCCTCTAGTTTTCTATAATTCAAGAGTCTCCGTTGGGGGTCTCCCTTCTCCTGGGAGCCAACGTCGCCAAGGCCTCGGGGTGGGCGAAGAGAGGCCGCCCAGGGGCAGCTTCAGGGAGAGCTGTGCTGGGCCGGGCAGAGCACCGGAACCCCGGCTCCTCCAGCAGGCCTCCTCGCTAATCACCCCGGCACTGTGGATCGGCCAGCCCCGAGCTCCACTGAGACGTTCTCTCATTAAGTCAGTCCTGAAATAAGCTGCCCTGAACTCCGACCCTCCCGGAAGGGCTCAGCCCTGCCTTCTCGAGAAGGCCTTTGGCCCAAAGCAATACGGACAGGCCCTGCGATCGACTATTTCCCACCTGGGCAGCTGCGTCATAGGCTCCAGGCACTCCTACCCACCGGCTGTCGGTACCAACCCGTCACAGCGGCTCCACGACCCCCGGCCACAAACGATCCATTCCGAGACCCCCTCGCCAGCTCCCGTCGGTCGCACATCAGCCTCCCTGGGTTGGTTTTTCTCCATCAAAGTAAAAGCGAAGCTGAAAATGTACAAGAATCCTCCAAAGAAACATGAGTGCCCCTTGATGTGGGTCAGCCTGGCGGCAGGTCGGGCAGGGAAGGGGCGGAGGGGTCAGCGGGGTGGGGAGGTCTCAGAGGAAGAAGGGCCCTAGGATACGTGTGTCTGGTTGTTAGGAATTGGTTGTTAACTAGCCCCGTGTGCCCGCCCTGTGCCTGGAGCTTCACCCAAGTCCCTCCTTTCAGCCTCCTCTCTGGCATGACCATGACGTCATCCCAGTAACGCTCTGGGCCTTCAGAAGAGGACAAACCCCTTCCTCACCTCGCCCGCCGGCACAGGGGTCCTGGCGCACACCGTGAAGGCTCGGTAAACACTGCTTCATCATCATCATCATTATTATTATTATTATCCTCACCGGAGGATATTTTTCCATTTCTCTTCAGATAGAGTGGGAGAGGGAAGGAGAGAGAGAAACATCGACGTGAGAGGGACACATCGATTGACTGGTTGCCTCCCACATGACCCCAACCAGGGCCGGGGACCGAACCGCAACCGAGGTACGTGCCCTTGACCAGAATCGAACCCACAACTCTTTGGTCCGCGGTCCGACGCTCCAACCGCTGAGCCAAGCCGGCCAGGGCAACACTGCTTCATTATGAATAGTAGTATCAGCATCATCATTATTGGGAAGGTGGCCGGACCCCACCCGGACCCATCCTTGTGGCCTCCCAGGACCCTCCTGGTCCTTAGGCCCTGAGCAGCTTAGCGCAGTCTCCCCGGGGCTCTGCTGAATAAAGGCCTTGGGCACGGGGGTGCTGTGGGAGGACAGTGAGAAGCTGCGACTATCAGGCACCTGTAGGCTCAGCAGCAGAGGAAGTGCGTGCCCAGCCCACCCAGCAATTACCCACCGTGATGCCGGTGAGGGAGCCAGATGCTGCACCGGGGAAAGGGGGCGGGGAGCTCATTCCTTCCTCTTTGAGAGGGTGGCGGGAGGGGATGGGGAAAGATGCCTGGACCTTCGTTCCCTGGCTGACCCCTTCAGAATCCCAGTTCTGTTAAAGTGAAGACCGAATAACCCCCACCTCCGAGGCCCCACCTGGACTGGTCCCTGTACCTCCCAGTCTCCACAGCGCCCCCCACATCTCCTGTGCTCTAGCCACCCTGGCTTTCCACCAAGCTCTTTTCTGACTCAGGGTGTTCACAAGGGCTGTTCCCTGTCTGGAATGCTGTTCCCTCTGCCCCTTGCCTGGCTAACTCTGACTCCTACTTTTGGTTCTTGCTTAAATGTCTAAATGCCTAAGTCACCTTATATCAGCCTCCCTGACCCCCAGTCCGAATGAAATCCTCACTGTAGGGCTACTTGTACATAGCCAGGGCCCCCCAGAAGCCTGCTGTGAGGTCTACCAATCCCCTTTTGGTCCATATCGGGGATGTCCTGGTGGTGGGGACTGGCTGGAGAAACCGTTCTCGCAGGGAGGTGGCCTGAGCCGGGGTCTGGGGCAGTGGGACCTGCTGTCATCGGCCTTTCTGTCATTGCTGCTGGCCCAGCCCCAGCAACCTGATCAGACTTCTGGCAGCCGACCCCCTGCCAGGCAAAGGGCAAAGTTTTACTAATGAGGGTCCTTTTCATGCTCTCGGGCTGTGGAACGCGTGTCTGAGCTAATTAATTTCCAGGTTCCACATGAACGCAGGAACTGAAAATTAGTACTTGCGAAAAGCCAGTCCCAGCCAGTCCCCTGTGTTGCATGGGGCCTGGAAGCCTGGAGGCGCTGTCGGCTCCTGGTGTGGGCGCCCGCAGGGGCTGCTTCCTCTCCGCCCCCTCTGGGCTCGGGGCAGCAGGGAGGGTGGGGTGTGAGGCCACAGGTGCCCCCAGCCTCCAGCCCCAGGCCCAGGCGCCTGAGATTACGGGGCCTTCGGGCGGGCCCTGGCCATGCCCTGCCTTATGCCAAACTTGTCCTCTGCCACTGCAGTCCCCTGACCTAGACTGAGGACTCCCCAGGGGGAAGGGGCCAGGTCAGACCCACTCCTGGGTCCCCAGGGGCATCCAAAATAGTCTTGTTACTGGGTCTCTCCTTCGCAGAGACCGGCTGGGAGACTTGTGAGCACTGTGGCGGGAGCCCTGGTCTCACTGTGAAATAAGGATGATGCCACCCATCCCTCGGGCTGAGGCTGGGACCTGATCATCAGTGACCATGACCGTGGTGACAGGGCCACCTGCTAATTTTTGGTGGTATTGAATGAACTGAACACAGCCCTGTGACCTCCTGAAGGGCAGGCAGATCCAGAGAAAGCTGAAGGAGCCCTCTCCTCTGAGCCAAATGAGTGTGTGCCCGGGAGCCAGGACGGACGTGGCATACACGGAAACCTGGCACGGCGCTGGGGTTGCAGGTCTGGCTGGGCTGGGCACACATCCAGCTGCCCTTTCTGACTCCAGCATCCCGGACGACCCCCTCTGTGAGAGGAGGCAAGTCTCAAAGCACTATCCAAACCCTCAGGGCCAGATGTCTGTTACTTTCTTTCTAAATCTTTCCATTTTAATTAAATGTATGGGGGTGACATTGGTTAATAATATAAAAATGTCAGGTGTACAACTTTATAATACCCCCTCGGTACGCTCCACTGGGTGCTCACCCCCTGAAGTCTAGTGTTCTCCCATCACTTCTTAGTCCTCCCTCCGCCCCTCCACCTCGGGCAACCCCCAGACTGTTGTCTGTGTCTCTGAGGTTTTGTTTGTTTGTTCATTTGTTGTTTTCAGTTTTATATCCACATAGGAGTGAAACCATATGGTTCTTGTCCTTTTCTGTCTGACTTATTTCACTTAGCATGATACTCTCAAGATCCATCCCTGCCGTCACAAATGGCAGGATTGCGTCACTGTTGATAGCTAAGTAGTATTCCATTGCATACACGTACCACATCTTTCTCCAGTCATCCATCGAAGGGCACTTACATTGCTTCCACTCCTTGGCTGTCGTGAATTATGCCGCAGTGAACACGGGGGTGCAGGTGTCTTGTGACTAAGCCAGATGTCCTTTAGAATTCAGAATTTCTGAGATTGCAGAAAGGTCACTAGGTACATACACCAGCTCGTACTATCAGGGGAACCTGGGGTAAGAATGGCGGTATCCCCACAATGAAAAGTCTGCTCTTCACCCCGAGTGACCAGTGAAGTCTACATGTCAATCTGGGCCAGGCAGTGTCACCAAACCTCGCAAACCGGGGTCAGTTTTAGAGCCTGCTGGGTTTGGGATGGGGGTGGGGATGCTGCTGGGAGAGAGGCGGGGCTGCTGGGAGTGGAGGGGGCTGCTGGGAGTGGAGGCGGCTGGTGGGAGTGGGGCGGGGCTGGTGGGAGTGGGGCGGGGCTGGTGGGAGAGGGGCGGGGCTGCTGGGAGTGGGGCGGGGCTGCCACTCTCAGACTGGGAAGGCTTACAGGGACCTAGGGGGACACAGTGGTGGAATTGGTGGTGGAATTTGGGCAGGCTTTATTCACACTCAGCGTCCAGCTACCTTTGGAAATCACCCTGTGCTTTCTGCACTCAGAGTCCTCTTCACAGAAGTTACATGAGCCAAACAGCACAGCGCAGTGTCCTTCCAGGAAGGACAGAGGAGACACGACTGTCCCATTTTTCTTACTCTGGCCCCAGGGCAGAGGAAGCCCCGTCAGATCCCCAGCGTGGAGCGGCAGTGCCCTGGAGGGCCCAGGGCAGGCCCCGCCCCGGAGTAACTGAGCCCTCCCCCATGCCCGGATGCAGGGGAACCCAGGCAGCCTCCTGTTTGAGAAGGGCTGATGCCCAGCTGAAACCTGAGAGTCATTAGAAAAGGAACAGTCCATTAAAAAGGATTATAGGCAGGATCCACAGGGCGGATCAGCGCCCCATTCATGGCCCGGGGCCTGTTCCCTGTCTGCACATCCTCTGGAGAAGTGAGGGGCGGGGCCCCCACTTCTGAATAAGGCCCCATTCATGTCCCCTCCTCCGGAGCCGGCCTCTGAACCAGGGCACGTGCCAGGCTGGCGGGGCACAGGCGGCCCACATCTTCAACCCTCTCCGCGGGCACAGCTCAGCTCTTGTCTGCTTCCCGAGCAGCGTTATTCTGGGAAGCATTCCCAAACAAATGAGGCTTGCTACAGGCCCACCTCCCCAAGGGGCCTTTGTTTTTAGCTCGAAAACTACTAACTCCAGTTCCACCCCAGGGAGCAAAGTCTTTAAGGCCCCTGTCTGATTTATAAGAGGTATTCATTTAGGAAGTTTAAGAACTGAGGGAGCCCAGTCCGCACCCTCAGCTACTCCGAGTCCCAGGGGTCCCAGAGCTTTCTGTCCCCTCCCACCGGGGGACCTGTCCTGAAAGCCCTGCCCAGGCCAGCCTGCCAGCTTCCCTGCAAGATAACAGGCTCCCCCCTCGAGGGTGATACGGCTCCCCCTTCCTGGTTTTCCTAGAGCTTAGAGCTTCGGCCAGTGGGCAGTGGGCAGTGGGCACCAATGGATGGTTTCTGTGCCCTGCCACCCCCAGGCAGCCCCTCTGAAGTCATCTCTGGAGACAGAACAAAGACCGTGCTTCTTCCAAGCTGCACCTCACGTTCGAACCCTCCTCCTCCTCTGTTCCCTCATTCCGACTTCCTGGGATGGCATCCAACCAGGGAAGCTGGTGGGCAGTTGCCCAGACTGGTGTCTAGGGGTCATGGGCTAGGGCAGGAAGTAGCTCCCCTCCCATCTCTCTTTCCCCCCTAATTGCATGAGAATAACCACAGGGGGTGGACAACCCGCCCCCCACTATCACCTGCTCCTTCTCAAAGCCCTGCCCCCCCAGCGTGATAGCCAGCACGTTGACCCACTGTTCTCTCGGGCACCTGCCAGAAAGAAGCGTCGCTGTGAAATTAAGGGACAGTCCACAGACCACGCTCACTTCTGACACCAACTGCAGGTGTGGGGGTCCCAAGAACACCCTCAGTTTCAACCTTTTGCTAGAAGGATTCACAGACTCACCGAGAGCTGTTATACCCACGGTTACATCTACAGCAAAAGAGTGTGGGCAAACCTGGCCATGGGAGGGGTCCACGGGCGAGCCCAGCAGAGTCCCAGACCCAGAACTTCCAGTCCTCTCCCAGGGTCATCCTGGGCAGCGTTGCCCCTGCAGCAACGTTGGACAGAACCACCATCATCCAGGGAAGCTGGCCCCGGCCTCAGCGTCTGGTTTCTGTGGGGGGCTCCAGAGTCGACATCCCCACAACCCGCAGGCTGACCTCAGGTCCAAGCCCCTCTGGAAGGGGATTGACGCCCCCGCCCCCTACACAAGTCACAAAGTCACACTGTTAGACTTTCCAGCCCCAGGTAAACAAAGGCAGCCGCTGAAGGCAAAGGCTAGACCTCCTTAGGGGCAAAGTTCAATGCGTTACCACAGTCACCAGCCAATCAAAATACATGCAGGAACCCGTGCCACCACGCCAGCCTGTGCCGCTGACGGTCAGCCCGCGGGCCCGTGGGAGCTCCAAAAGTCATCAGGAGCGGCAGCCACAGCCAGGGGACTGCCCAGAGGGTCCCCTCAGCCCCGGACAGTGTGAACCCCACCTGTTGTTCTCCCTCAGTCCGGTCCTGCTGTCCTCAGCGTATGCCCCAGCCGCCAGGGGCCGGGGGGTAGCACCCCCGAGGGTGGGGGCTGAGGCAGGCTGGCTGGCGGAAGGCTGGGAGGTTTTCCTGGGAGGTGGTGCCCAGCGTTCTCTAGCAGACGGGCGATACCCCGGGCCAGTCTTGACGCAGAGAGAAGCTGCCACACGGGTACCCCAGGCTAAATTAGCCTGTCGCAGCCCATCTAGTGCCCAAAATAGCCGCTGCAGGTCCCCCAGAAGACCAGCAGAAGGACTTGTTGCTACAGCGAAGCCACGTTACTGCCCCGCAGCTCCGCCCACCGCGCGGGGAGGCCCTTCTCCTTGGGGTGCCCTCCGCCTGCAGGACTTAGAAGGCCAGAGACCAGCTCTTCCTTTCACCCTCTGCCCAAGCCGTCGGTGACGACTCAAACTGTACTTCCTGCCGCTGGGCCGTGGTCACTCCCACAAGGACAACACAGTGGACTTGGATAGGGTCCCCTCACCCACGGTGTCAGGAATGCACAGCCTGGGGGTTGGGAAGGCTCCTGGGACCAAGGAACACGAGGAGGGGTTTCCAAGGGCTTAGCAGCACCTCCCAACCCCCCTCAGCGATGACTGTCCCCCACATTTCGCTATGACCCCTGTTCCACCCACACACATGTCTCCTGGGCCTGCTCTGGGCTGGCCTCCAGAGTGGAAACCAATGGGGCAGATGTCTCTGGCCGATCTCCAGGAGTCCCATCTTCCGCCCCACTGGTCACCCTGACGTGCCCGTCACCCAGTCCGCATGGTCTTGGCTGTCTGGTGACCCAACTCCGGGCTTCTGGGCACAGGGAGGCTGTGAGGCACAGGGCCAAGGGTGGGAACCAGGCGACTGTGATTAAGCGAGGACAGTGTGATCACAGAGACACACCCTACGCCACCCAGGTTCCCGCGGGATCCCAGGAAGCCCCTCGGCAGCCTCCCAGGCCGAGGGCAGCAGCTGCTCTGAGCGACCTAGGGCATCCTTCCCCCACGATGGGCCTGGCCTTCCCTCCATCAGCCCTCCAGAGGGCTCGGCATTGATGGGGGCCGCAGGCCACCCCCTGGCTGATGGGGGAGCTGTTCAAACTTTGTCTGGAATCAGGCAGGCCGGTCCCAGGGATGGGGTTGGGAAGGCATGTGTGCTGGGTGTCAGAAAAGGGGCGCAGGAGGGGCCTCTCCAAGGCCGCCAGGGCCGAGACACAGGCAGCCTGGGCAGACAGTGGAGAGGTGAGCACCCAGGTGGCCCTGAATGGAGGCTGAGTCAGGGTGCTGCCGAGGAGCACTTTGGAGGGCCCCATCCCCACTGCCCTGCCCGCCCGTGCCCCTGGCTCCTCCCTGTGGCAGGAGCAGAGGGGCGGGGTGCGGGGGCCTTTGGAAGCTCTCCAAACCGTCCAACAGGCTTCTCCCCCAGCTCCCGGCCCTCTCGCTTGCAGCAGGCCCGACCCATCCATTCTGGCTCAGGTCTCTCACCCTCCTTTCCCGCGCCCTTGTCTTTGCTGCCTGACTCAAGACACTGGTCACTCTGGGCTCCAGTATCCCCTCCGCATTGTGGCTCCAGGATGAGCTTTCCATCTGAAGCCTGACCAAGCCCCACGACCCCATCTCGAAGCTGTCACTGGGTCCCCTACCCTATGGCACATGGGGCAAGTTTTGTGTCTCCCATGACCCTCTCCCAGTTTCACCCACCCCCGCAGCCTCACCACACTTCCTGCCTGACCCCACCCCACACACGCACCAGCTGGCGGAAGCCCTCCCTGGCACAGCCGGTCACACCTCCACACCTTTGCACCGCTGTCCCTTCCGCCAGCAGGCCCTCTTCCCCGTCCCCGCACACTCCTTTCAGTCTAGCTCAGTCTCGGGCCCTGTCATCTTTGACCCTCTGCCCTGGCCTGAAAGGCTGTGCTGGGGGCTGCCCTCCATCGGGGTCCCACCTCCACCCTCTCCAGACCGCAGGCACCTTCTGGGCTGGGCCCCGGCCCCTCCCTTTCACAGGGGCTGGCGCCCGTAGCTGCTCAGTAAATATTAAATGAAGGAATTAATGAATGAGGCCCTAATGAAAAGCTAAAAATGGACCGCTCCTCCCAGGGCCTGACCCACTTTCTGAGTCCTCACCAGCTGCTGGGAAGCAGCATCGATTCTTCTGACGCGAGGTGCTGGCGCATCAATGAGCCGCTGACTGCGCCCAGCTCCAGCCCCCTGTGGAGTGGGATCTGTGGACAGGGCAGGAGCCACCCAGCAGCAGGGGCTGGGCCCTCGACGACAGGCGGGGGGACCCGGCTCAGAGGTCAAGCCCAGGCTGAGGGCGGTCCTAGGGCTTTGGGGTCAGGCTGCCACCCTGGGTGCCCAGCCCCCACATCCTGCCACGTTGAACTCAAGTTCCCTGACCCCTGTTGAGCCTCAGTCCCCTCACCTGTGAAATGGGGAGACACTGCCCCCAAGCATGAACCAGAACAGGGGCGGGCACACTTTTGCTGGGAAGTGCCATGTAGTAAACATGTCAGGCTTTGTGGCCAAACTCTGCCTCAAGCACTCGCTCGCTGTGTCACGGAAGCAGCCACAGACAAGATGTAAATAAATTCGGGTGGCCGTGTTCCAACAGACTCTATTTATGGACACTGGAGTTTTAATTTGATATCGTTTCACATGTCACGAAATATCCTTCTTTCTATTTTCCCCCCCAATCATTTAAGAACGTAAAAACTATTCTTAGTTTGCAGGGTGTACAGAAACACGTGGTGGGCCGGTGTGGTCCCCTGGCCCCCGTCGGCTCCCCCTGACCCACATTCCAGATGCACTCCCAGCCTTCTTCCAGCGCGACTGTGTGTTTCTGGGTGTTTGCCTCCAGAAGGAGGCACTTGGAGATTTGGTATCAAAATAATTGTTTTGTGTGTTCATTTACTCAACACATAATATTTGTTAAGTAGTTAATAAATTTCAGGGCCATCTATAGATGGAGCTAGTTGCTGGAATGGTAGTGAGCTCCCTGTCCCTAGGGACATGCAAGCAAACTGGAAGGAATGGGGCAAGGAAGCTGTACAGAGAATTTAGGCATCATGTAAGGAACGCAAGAAAGTGTCCATCGAGCCCCCTTTGGGCCATATTACAGACTGTGCAGGCCTACGACCTCAGCTGGACTGGGGGTGCTGGGCCCCATCTTCTCCCTCCCCAGGTCCCACCCCCAGGCCCTGAGCCCAGCACAGGGAACACGCATGCAGGGGATGAATAAAAAGTTGATACTCAGTGTGCCTGGCAGCACGTGGCCCTGGGACTCCGGGAGGGGCTCAGCCCCCAAGAGTTGCTGAGTCTGGGCCCCCAAAGCCAACCCTGAGACAACCCTGAGAGTGCATGCGCTCTACTTGGCCGGTGGCTCCAGGAGGCGTGTGAGGAAGTGGGCACTTGAGTCGGGCTGGAGGCAGGTTTATAAAGGGTGTGTCAATGAGCAGTGACCACTGTGGTTACCCGGGGCTCAGCCTTCAAGGGAGCCTCCAGAGAGGCTGGGGACACACCTCAGGCTTGTCCATGGTGGGCACGGGCAGGAAGCTGGGGTGCTTACCCACCACTCCTACCCCCCACTCTGGGCTGGTACCTCGGGCCCTTCCCACCTGCCCAGTGCCCCAAGGCCAGAGCCACTCCTGTGGTCAGAGAAAACCTCTGCAGGGCAAAGAGGGTGTTGATCCTGCTAACACACCCAGTACCCACTCGAGGCGGGCCAAGGGCACGGCGAAGGGCACGCTGAGCATCTAACTCATGCCAGCTCTGGCTCCAGGTCCCTGCTGCGAGCAGGAAGCCAGACCGAGCCCCCCGCTCCCAGCTCCGTGCCTTGGAGCCGTGCAGCCCGGCTGTGGGCTTTCCCATCTGACCTTTAGCTTCCTTGCTGCAGTACCCATCTCGAGGACATTGTGAGGACAAGTGAGATGATACATGTGAGCACAGCACACAGACCCTGGGCATCAAGGTGCTCAGGAAATGACAGTGCGTTGTCACTGTGTCCCCTGGCTGCCTGCGCCTCTGGCCAACTGAGCCTTGGTGTTCCACTAGGGAACCCCCTAACCGCACTCTGAAAGTGGCCATGGTTGGCTTCACCCAATCAGCACATCCCACCCCCTGGCTATAGTGATTGGTCAGGAATGGGCATGTGACCCAATTCTAGTCAATAAGAGAAGGAAATTTAGGATGTGTTTGGTGCTATTAAAAATGACTCACTCTGCCCCAGGATAGGATGGTGGGAGGTTTTGTTTGTTTGTTTGTTTGTTTTTGGTACGTGCCCCTAGTGGGAACCGAACCCAGGACTCTCTGGTCTGCAGGCCGACGCTCCAACCGCTGAGCCAAACCGGCCAGGGCGATGGTGGGAGGTTTAAGCACGAGTTTGCAGTAGGGCTGACATTTCCATACCAAGAGGGGAGTGACTGGGGTTGCTGGAGGCTTCATGTGGAGCCCAAGGATGAAACCAAGTAGAGCAACAGAGTATGGCTGGGGTGATAGTCTTTTGGACTGCTGGATCAAGCCTTACCTGAAACTGCTGAACATAGTTATATAAGCCAATATATTCTCTTTATGTTGAAGCCACCAGGAGTTGGGTTTTGTTTTTGTTTTGTCCTTTGCAACCTAAAGGGCCCTATAATAAACAGAGCAACTCTCCTGGTTGCCTGAGGCCCAAGGGAAGGGCCTCAAAATGTGGGATTCACTGAATGGACATAAAGAGTAAGGCCTTTCTGGAGTGGGCCAGTGGGCAGAAGAGGAGGCTGGGAAGCTCAGTGGCCTTCTGCTCATGGCTACAGCAAAGCCACTGGCTCAGCCACTCTGAAACCTGGAGGACATCACAGAAACACCGTGAATGACTGAACTGGTGCTTGGGGCAGGAGCCATGGGGTGTAGCTACAGTCCCCAGAGGCAAGGTGAGGGCAGGGAGGAAGGGGCACCACCCGCACGCATGGTCCCATGTGGCTGGCATGCCATTTGGCAAACACAACTGACAAAGGATACGCAGGGGCGCTTCCTTCCCTGTCGATAATTTCAGGAACCTCTGGCAACGAAGCCCACAATGATCAGCGTGCAAAGCCCGAGTCCTCGGGAGCGGCTCCCAGCCGGGGGAAGAGTGTGGGAGGGAGCTGGAGGCTGGGAGTCCTGCGGTTTGCTTAAGCTTAGAAATCACCAACTTTGCTTAACACAGTTAACACATATGTGCCTCCAGGGATGTTGGCAGGGAGCACGGGTATGAGAAGGGTGGGTTTGCTTCTCACAGGAATCGTGGCAGCCACGGAGCAGTCAGCATCTAACCTGTGCGAGTCACAGCATCAGACAGGTGGGAGCTGGCTGCCCAGGACGGAGACAGTGCCCGGGGGATGCCAGAGCCCAGCTCTCAAGGTGTCGTCTCTCAGTGGGTGGTGAACTGGTGGCCATGAGGCCCCACACAAAGCCAAACAGAATGCAAGTAAATGCCCAGAGCCAGAGGGCAGGGCCCCTTCACTGCCTGGTGTGTGGCGCTCATGGAGGACGGAATGGCTTGGCAGCTATCAAATGAGGGGGAGTCACCAGGGTGGAAACTGTACATTCCTTTTAATAACCCCTCGGCTGTCAGCATGAGACCATTTCACACAGGGGCAAACCTGAGACGGAGGGGCAGGGTGACTTGCCCAGTGCCACTCAGACACACTGAACCGGAGCGGGATTGGAACCCTGTTCTGAGCCCCCAGAGCGGGACGGCCCCACTTTCCTCCATCGTGTTCCACCCTCCTCCCCAATCCTGCTCCTTTCCACACTGTTTGCCCCACTCCCTGCCCCCATTGCCATCAACCCAGCCCCCCTCAAAGTCAGCAGAAACCCAGCCCCAGGAGTGTTGGGGACCCCGACATCTGGCGGGGACAGTGAGACATGGAGGAAGGACTGGGATGGGCACTGGGGTGGGGACCAGGGCACTGACTGGAGCCAGGGGACCTACTGGGCAGAGAGTTGTCAAGGGTTCCTGTCACCATGCGAGTGTGGGGAGCTGAGAGCTACACTCTGGACTCCCGCTGGGACCATCTTCAGAAGCCCAGACAGCAAGGCAGGACCCCCAGTTACACTGGGTTTCCTGTTGTGTCCCCGCTACCCCTGCCCCAACACACACACACACCACACACACTCATACACACCACACGCACACACCACACACACACACACACACACCACACACACACACACCACACACACACACCACATGCACACACACACACCACATGCACACGCACACACCACACACACACACCACACACACCACACACACACACACACACCACATGCACACACACACACATACCACACCACACACACACACCACACGCACACCACACACACACACACCACATGCACACACCACATGCACACACACACACCACATACACACACACCACACACACACACCACATGCACACACCACATATGCACACACACACACCACATACACACCACACACACACACCACATGCACACACACACACACACACACACACACATACACACGGCTCCTGCCTGCAAAGATGCTGGCCTGCTCACTGGGAAGAAGCAGAGAGCAAACCCTCCCCACCCAGCCCATCTCTCCCGCCTCCCCAGCCCCTGCAGGGCCCTCGGGCGCTCTCAGCCCCTAGCAGGCCCGGCCCAGGAGCTGCTGGAAGGCGCATGGCCCTGGCATGGTGGCGGGGACAGCAGTGTTGGAGGGCATCTGGGCGCCCGCAGACTCACCATCTGCTCCTCGGCTCGGAGGACGGCGGCCGCAGAGAGGCGCGTGAGCTGGCAGCAAGGATGACAGGGAGGGCTGCTGGCCTGGCAGCGTCCCCCCAACAAGGGCAGAGCCAGGGTCACAGCCGAGACCAGAGCAGGGGCCACGGGCGCGGGGAGGAGGCAGGGCAGCTCCTCACTGCCTCTCCCTTCATTCCGAAAAGTCCACAAGCAGGGTGCACAGCTGTGCCCCCCACGCCGAGCCCAACACTGGCATGCTCTTCCGACCACTCAACTCTCTCTAATGGGAATAGAGAAACTTTACAGACAGTATTGACGTCCTCTGGGTGCCCCGGTGGGGTGGGGAACAGCCGGGCCCAGGTGCTCCTTGCCGTCCACACCTCTCGCCTTCACAGGAGGAATCACGCACCTCTGGACCCAGGGGTGCCTCCGGGAGGCCTTTGCCCCTTGTGGTGATGGGGCAAGAGGTGACTTGTCCCTGCTTCAGGTGAGGGCACTGACCTGCTGCACCTGGGATGTGATGGCCTCGGGCTCAGGACCACGGTGCAGGGTAGGTTGTTCGGGCACCTCGGCTGCATCCCAGGACTCACACCCGCTGTCCATCTGCTCTCAACCTTGGCTATTGGCCGGCTCTTGGCTGCCCCGTGTGGCCTTTGTTCCCGACATCACCCAAATACACAACACCGCTTCAGGGAGGATGCGTGAGCCATCGTGGGCTCCCCAAATCCCCAGCACGTTCTCTGCTCTCCTCTCTCCTCAGCCTCAGGCACCGCTTCCCGAGCCCTGCGGGGTGACCGCATGCAGGAAGCCAGGCGACCAGAGCAAACGGGCTCTGTTCGCGACAAGGAAGGGCAGACAAGGGGGGGACGGGGAGGTGCTGGGTGGACAGCCCCCAACCAGTGTCAGCCACTCTCGCAGGTGGTCAGCGGTAAGTGGGAGGCAGAGTGGGGGTGCAGGCAGACCGTGTACGCCAAAGCCACACTCTGGCACTGCCCACATGGCCCACACCACCTCTCCTCCCCACCCATGCCACCGAACCACCACGCTGCAGAAAAACACCCCCTGCACGACTCCACCTCTGTGCCACTCACGCCACGGGCGCACCCTCACCACGCACGCCCCACACGCCGCACAAGGCGAGTGGGCCCAGGAGTGGGGAACCACGGCAGGGGTGGGATCTGAGGAGCAGGGGCGAGGTCAGGAAACAGAGCCTGGAGCAAAGGCCTCCCCTGGCCTGGCTTCAGGGGGTGCGGAAGCCGAGCCCAGAGCCAGGGGTGACCAGTGGGTGAGGACAAGAGCACCCTCCCGCCACTCGGGCCCACATGCTCTCCACACTCTTGGCCATTCGGGAGGGAAACCAGGGTGTGCTGAGACGAGGGGCTGCATCCATTAGAATCAGGTTTGGCTGCAAAGCACAAAACACAAAATAACACAGGATTAAACACGCTGGGATTTATTTTCTCAAGCAAAAGAAACTGAAAAGTCGGCCACGCAGAGCTGGTGTGTCTGCTCCGCAAGGTCATCAGAGAGCTGGGCTCCTTCCATCCCTCTCTTTTCATTCATCCTGAGCATGTCGTGTCTGTCCTGAAAGTCACCTCCTGGTCTAAGAGAGCTCCTGGAGCTCCAGCCATTGTGACTTAATTCTTAACAACAGGCAGAGGCAGGGGGCAGTGTAAGGGAGGCATTGCCCGGCAGTCTCCCTCTGAGAAGTCATGCTAAGCACTTCCATTTCCAGCCAAAACAGAGTAACCAGGATCAGATTTACTCTCCCATCTTTCTTTTAAAAAAAATTTTTTTTTCTGTGTTGATTTTAGAGAGAGAGGAAGGGAGAGGGCGAGAGATAGAAACATCGATTGGCCGCCTCCTGCATGACCCCCACTGGGGATCAGGCCCACAACCTGGGCATGTGCCCTGACCGGGAATCGAACCGGTGACCTCTTGGTGCATGGGTTGATGCTCAACCACTCACTGAGCCACATGGGCCGGGCTACCCTCCAATCTTAAACCACACACACACACACACACACACACACACACACACACACACGAAACTATGGTTTTGCAGACACTGGGTAAAAGGCAGCCCAGGACAGTAAGCCCTGAGAGAAGGTGATCGAATGAGGTGAGCCCTACAACTGTCGCTGGAGAGAGCCTGCAGGCTGCATTCCAGAGAGAATAGAAACCCAAATATAGCCCGGCAGGCTCTCTGAGCTGTGACACAGAATTCAGAGTCCCAGACGTCTATAATTCATGGTGCCGGCACCAGAGCAGACAGAGCTCCGCAGGGAGAAAGCACTTCGGGAATCTGCAGAGGGCTCTCCTTCGTCTTCAGCAAAGCCCTGATCCGTGCACGAGTGTGAGGAAGCCACCACGGCTGAGAAAGCAACCAGCGAGGGAGAGGCAGAACAGGCGCCTGGGCTCACGCAGGAATGAGACTGGTTTATCGTCCCACTGGCCAGAGTGGCACGTCCTCATTGAGGAGAGTTCTCAGAAGGGGATTGCCTCTGTCGCGAGATCAGATTGGCCCAACACGAAAGGCTGACTGAAAGCTTAAAAGTGAGCCTTGAGCCCTGGCTGGTTTGGCTCAGCAGTTAGAGCACTGGCCTGTGGACCAAAGGGTCACTGGTTCGATTCTGGTCAAGGGCAGGGACCTGGGTTGCAGGTTTGATCCCCAGCCCCAGTCAGGGTTGTGCGGGAGGCAACCAATGTGTCTCTCTCACATCGATGTTTCTCTCTCTCTCTCCCTCTCTTCCACTCTATCCAAAAAAAATCAATGGAAAAATATCCTTGAGTGATCATTAACAACAGCAACAAAGAGTGAGCCTTGAAAGGATCAAACCATCTCCAGGGAACTCATCTCAGAACAAAGTCAAAAATATTTAAAGGAATATGAAAAACTCCAGCACCTAGCAAAGTGAAATTACAATGCTTGGCATTCAATTAAAAAAAAAATGATCAGGAATGAAAAGGAGGGAAATGTGATCCATATAATAAGAAGAAAAATAAGCCAATAGAAATAGATCCCAAAATGACCAGATGATGAAATGAGGAAAGTGGATGGCAAAACAGATACAGGTCCAAGGAGGCAGAAGGAATGATGAACATAAAGAACAGGTAAACAGAATATATTTTTAAAGACCCAAATTGAACCTCTGGAGTTAAAAAACACAATGCATGAGATGAAAAAAAAAAAAATACACGAGATGGAATTTAATAGCAGATTAAAGACTTCAAAAGGAAAGATTTGAGATTCGTGAATGTGAAGGCATGGCAATAGAAATTATTCAAAATGAAACAAAAATTGGAAAATGACTTGGGGGGGAAATGGACAGAGGATCACTGAGTGGTGGCACAGTAAGTGCCCTAACATGTGTAATTGGAGTCTGGGGGTTGGGATAGGAGAGGGAACAGAAAAACCACCTGATGACCAAAATGTTTCCAAATTCGGTGAAAACTATAAATCTACAGATCCAAGAATCTCAATAAGTTCAAGCAGGAAAAACAAACAAATAAACAACAACACCGAAAAAAAACAGGAAGAAAATCACAGCAGGCCATATTATAATCCAATTGCTGAAAACCCATAAAAGCAGATAAAAAGACACAAATGTAGAGAAACAAAGATTAAAATGACAGCAGACTTCTTGTTGGAAACAATCCAAGCCAAAAAGATAACGGAGTAACATCTTTATTGAAAGAAAAAAGTCAATCTACAATTTAATATCCAGTAAAAATAACTTTCTGGCTGGTGTGGCTGAGTGGATAGAGTCGGCCTGCACACTGAAGGATCGTGAGTTCAATTCCCGGTCAAGGGCATGTACTGGGTTGCAGGTTCAATCCAAGCCCCATTTGGGGAGCCTGCAGGAGGCAACCAATCGCTGTCTCTCTCATGTCGATGTTTCTCTCTCTCTCCCTTTCTCTCCCTCTCTCTCCCTCCTACTCTATTTGAAAATAAATAGAAAAATATCCTCAGGTGAGGATTTTTTTTTTTTAATGTAGAAAAAAAGATATGCTGTATTAACACTAACCAAAAGAGAGCTAGGGCAGCTCTACCAATATCATACAAAGTAGCCTAAGAGAAAATATTACCAGAAATAAAGAGGGTAGTTTTATAGTGAGAAAGAGTTCAATTCCTCAAGAGTTTGTAACAGTCTCAACTATTCATGCATCTAATAACAAAGCTTCAAAGCACATGCTGCAAAACTGGTAGCCCTGCAAAGGGAAATAAACACATCCACAGTTATAATGGAAGATTTCAACACTGGTCTCTTAATTATTGAGAGAAGCAGACAGAACATCAGTAAGGATATGGCAGTTCTGAGCAACACTACCAATGACCTTGACATTTACAGAACACACTACTCAACAACAGAATACACATTCTTCTCAAGTGTACAAAAACATTTGCCAAGATAAACATATTTTGAGCAATCAACTAGTCTCAATAAACTTTCAGAGATAGAAATCCTACAAAGTATGTTTTCCTATCACAATGGAATTAAATCAGAAATCAATAATAGAAAGATGCCTAGGAAATCACCAAACATTTGGACACTAAACAGCACACTCCTAAATAAACTGTGGATCAAAGAAGAAATCACAGTGGAAGTTAGAAAATATCTTAAGCTGAATACAGTGAAAACACAGCTTTAAAAAATGTGCAGGATGTAGCTAAAGCAATGGTTGGAGGGAAAGTCATAGCACTAAATGCTTATATTATAAAAGAAGAAAGGTCTGAAATCAATGACCTCAGTTTTTACCTAAGAAACTAGAGAAAAACCCAAAAGTACGCAGAAGAAAGAAAAATATAAAGAGCAGAAATTAGTGAAATAGCAAACATTAAAACATCAGAAGAATCAATGGAACCAAAAGCTGGTTCTTTTATTTAAATCCTCACCTGAGGACATTTTTCCATTGATTTTCAGAGATAGTGGAAGGTAGGGTGGGGGAGAGAGAGAGAGAAACATTGATGTGAGAGAGACACATCGATTGGTTGCCTCCAACACGCACCCCAACCGGGGCTGGGGGTTGAACCTGCAACCCAGTTATGTGCCCTTGATTGGGAATGAAACCCTTGAGCCCTGGCCGGTTTGGCTCAGCGGTTGGAGCGTCGGCCTGCGGTCCAGAGAGACCCGGGTTCGGTTCCCGCTAAGGGCGTGTGCTTCGGTTGCAGTTTGTCCCCGGCCCTGGTTGGTCGTGCGAGTGGCAGCCACTCGATGTGTCCCTTTCACGTCGATGTTTCTCTCTCTCTCTCTTCCTCCCTCCCACTCTATCTGAACAAAAAATGAAAAAATGTCCTCAGCTGAGGATAAAAAAAAAAAAAAAAAAAGAAACCCTTGACCCTTCAGTGCTCGAGCCAATGCTCTAACCATTTGGCCACAACAGCCAGGGCAAGCTGGTTCTTTAAGTCAATAAAATTGATAAACCTCTCTCAGACTGATCAGGAAAAAAGAGAGAGAACATAGGTTACCAATATCAGGGATGAGAGACGGGCCATCTCTATGGATACTACAGACATTAAAAGGGTAAGAAATGAGTATTTTGAACAACTCCATGCCAACAAATTTGACAACTTAAGTGAATTGGACAGATTCTTTGAAGGATACAATCTACTAAGGCTCTCTCAAGAACAAATAGATATCTGGATAGCCCCATGTTTATTAAAAAATAATAATATTGGTTGTTAAAAACCTCCTTCCACAAAGAAAATTCCACACCCAAACAGCTTTTCTGACTAATCATACTAAACACTTAAGGAAGAAATATTACCCATTCTAAAGAAACTCTTTCAAAAAATAGAAGAGGAAGGAACTTTCCTTTTCTTTTCAGGCCAGCATTACCTCATTAGAAAACAACATCACAGGATAAGAAATTTACAGAGTTATATTCCTCATGAGCACAGACCCAAAAATCCTTAACTAAATATTTGCACATTGAATCCAACACCATATAAAAAGAATGACATCGTGGCAAAGCGGGGTTCATCCTAGCAATGTGAGATAGATTTAACATTTGAAGATCAATCAGTGTGATTCAGCAAGTTAACAGACTAAAAAAGAAAAAAAAAACATACAATTATCTCAAGAGATGTAAAAAATTCTGATGAAATAATAAAAGACTCAGTAAACTAGGAACAGAAAGGAACTTTCTCAACTTGATAAAGGGTGTCTAAGGCAAACTGAACAGCTTAACAGTGAATTACATTTAGTAGTGAAGGATTCACAATTTTCCTCCCGAGAAGAAAACAAGGATAGAATGTCCATTCTCCCCACTTCTATTCAACACTGTAGTAGAGGTCGTAAACAGTGCAATAAGGCAAGAAAACAAAACAAAATAAAAGTCATACAGATTGTAAAGTAAAACTGTCCCCATACATAGATGTCATGCTCATCTACGTATAAATATGTAATGAATTTACCAAAATGCTATTAGAACTGATACGTGAGATTAGCGAGATAGTTAGATATAAAGTCAATAGTATTCCTACAGACTAGCAACAAACAATAGGCTAGGCAAGTTTTCTCAGCACAATAAACACAAACTATAAAAGAAAATATTGGTTGAGTGGACTTTGTTAAAATGAAAAATTTTGTCTTCAAAAAACACCTTTAAGCCCAGCCGGTGTGGCTCAGTGGTTGGGCATCGGAGGTCACTGGTTTGATTCCCAGTCAGGGCACATGCCCAGGTTGTGGGCCAAATCCCCAGTGTGGAGCATGCAGGAGGGGGCTGATTAATGTTCTCTCCCATTGATGTTTCTGTCTCCCTCTCTCTCTCCCTTCCTCTTTCTCTAAAATCAATAAAGAAAAAAAAAATTTTTAACAGCTTTAAGAAAGTTAAAAAGCAAGAAAAGACTGGGAAAGAACATCTGTAAAATAGGTATCCAACAAAGAACTCCTGTTCAGAATATATGGAGACCACTTACAACTGAATAACGAGTAACACAAAATCCCACTAAGGAACAGGGCGAAGATTGAGCAGACACTTCCCTAAGGTAGATTCTTAACATCATCAGTCATTCGGAAAGTAAGAATTAAAACTAAAACGAGGTATCACTGCACACCTACTATGAATGGCTAAAATGAACAAGACTGACCATACCACACACTGGCAAGGATGTAGAGCGACTGGAACGCTCATACTTACTACAGGGGATGGAAAAGGACACCGTCACTTGGAAAACCAGTTGGGCAGTTTCTTAACAAGCTAGAGATACACCTACCATATGATCAAGCCATTCCACGCAAGAGAAACGAAAGCAGTGTGTCTACACAAAGACTTGGAGGTAAATGTTCATAGCAGCTTTGGTTATATAGCCAAAAAGTGGGAAATCGCAAATGTCCATTCGTGGGTGAATGGATAAATGAACTATAGCATATTCAAACAGCAGAATATAACTCAACAATCAACAGTAATGAACTATTATACACACAGCATGGGTGAACTTCAAAATCGCTATGCTGAGTGGAAGAAGCCAGAAACACCCCCCACACACAGAAAGAGAGAGAGAGAGTGCATAGTATATGATTCCACTTATGTAAAGCTCCAGAAAGTGCAAACTGATCTATTGGCAGAAAGCAGATCAGCGGTTGCCTGGGGACGGGCATGAGTGAGGGATGCCTGGCAAAGAGGCATAAGGCAGAGTCTGCAGTGGATAGAAATATTTGCTACCTTGATTGTGGTGATGGTTTCATGAGGGCACATATATATGTTGAAACTTATCAAATTGTGCACTTTAAACATGACAGTTCAGCTCTGGCCGGAGTGGCTCAGTTGGATGGAGCGCTGTCCTGTACACTGAAGGGTTGCAGGGCCGATTCCTGGTCAGGGCACATACCCAGGCTGCAGGTTCTGTCCCTGGTTGGGGTGCGTATGAGAGGCAACCGATCCATGTTTCTTTCACATTGATGTTTCTCTCTCTCTCTCTCTCTCTCTCTCTCTCTCTCTCTCTCTCTCTCTCCCCCTCTCCCTCTCTCTCTCTCTCTCCCCCCCCCCTCTCTCTCAATCAGTAAACATATCCTCAGGTGAGGGAAAAAAAATAAATAAATAAATATATGACAGTTTATTGTAGGTCAGTGATGACTCAATAAAGCTGGAAATAACAACAAAAAATGTCCCTTTCAAATTCTTCCATACAGCTCCCAAGACTTAGTCACCTGGTCGCTCCTGGCCACAAGGGTGGCTGGGAAATGTAGTTCTTCAGCTGGCCGCGTGCCTGCACCCCCCCGCACAAGGTTCTGTCAGACAGGCAGGGAGTAGCAGGGGTGGGAGACACAGTGTTCCACCCACAGGAGCAATCTCACACCCCCTGGGGACTGAGTACAGGGCCATGGGGGCTGACCAGAGACTGGGAGTCCCTGTCCAGGCCCTGCCCTCCTGCTCAACAAGGACCAGAATTCAAATCTGCTCTGTTTCCAGCTCCTGGCTTCCTAGACCCCGTGCCCAGAAGTAGCTGTAATCCCCTGGAGCCTCTTGGCATGTCAGGGGCTGTGCCAAGGTCTCTACAGACCCTGTTGGCAGACAAGGGGTGATTGTGCCATCTTACAGATGTAGAAACGAAGTTTTGCCCAGCCACCGACAGCCTCTCCTGGGGTGAGGATGAGGCCTGAGACCTGGTGCCCCAGAGCCAGCACGCTGTCTGCCCCCAGGGGTGTTGTTTGGCCAGAGAGGCGGGCAGTGAGGGGACCAAAAGGAGTGGCTACCCAAGGCTGTCCCAAGTGAAGGGGAGGCCGGCCCTGGCGGAGTGGGTCCTGGGGGGCAGTTGCACCAGTAAAAGCCCCCAAACCCCTCAGGAGTATACTCAGGTCCTGGCAGAACCTTGGAACAGGTCGTCTTAGAAAACACCAACCTGACCTGGCAGGTTTCAAAGGCCAGGGCAAGTGGAAGCCGGTGGGCACCCCCTGGAGGGTGGGGAGCTCTGGACTGGGAATGTGGGTGTGGGGGCCGCCCAGCTCCAGGAGCCTCAGTTGCCACTCTTTTGGCTCAGCGTACCAGTCCAGCCTGCCTGGGCCTCCTCCCTCAACCTGCCCCACTCAGGGCGGTTGCCAGATGAGCACACGAGGAGCTGGCACTCTGCCTCCCAGCAGCTTGGCTTGAGGCCGTCCCTGACCTCAGGCTCTGCTTCTTGTCCTGTTCTCACCTCCTAGGCCTCTTAGAGGGCTGGGTTCTGTCTCCTGGCCCTGGTGCCCAGGCTCCTGCAGGATCCTCCTCCTACAACCCACTTGGAGTCCTGCCCAAGTGCATCCAGCTTGAGTGCCAAGGCTCTCCGGGCACCTCCTTCGGCCCTGCCTACTCAGCTCCCCATCGCACAGTGGATCAGTCCCCCAGTGCTTCCATGGTTACTCATTCATTCATTCATTCATTCATTCATTCATTCATTCAGCTGTTCAATGTCTGCCCCTCATTTCAACTGCTTCAGTTCTGGGTATCAGGCCCCTGTGAGTTTGGGGGAAGCACGTGGAACCACGGCCGGCCCTGCCTGCAGGGCCCACTGTGTGGCAGAGACGGAAATCCCTGGGCAATGACACCCACTGAGGTCAGGGCAAAGCTTAGGGAAGCACACAGAGACAGAGGAGCTAGGGGTCAGGGAGGACTTTCTGGAGGAGGGGGCACCTCAGTCGAGACTAGAAGGCCTTTTGGAAAGACTACTCCATACTGAGGAACAGCATGTGCAAATGTCTCCTGGGGACCCTTCGATGTGGCTGTCCCCCTGGAGGGAGACAGGCAGGCTGCCTGGGCCCAGCTCAGGGGACACCCTTCGAGGAAGCAGCCCCTGGCTTTGCCTCCCAGTGAGTGCTGGGCCGATGAGGGTGCCAGGGGTGGTGCTTTTCAAACATGCCAAACATGGTCCCGCCTTGGGCAGGGAATTTGCCCTGTTCTGTTAGGGAAACCGAGAACAAGGTGCAGCTCAGAATTTTCTGGGCAACCGTCCAACCACGGAGACTTCTGGGGAGAAGGGGAGGGAATTTCTCGTCACCTGGGGTGTGCAAGCAGGCGCTAGACACCCCCTTTGGTGCGGAGTGTGGATTAGGCTACAAACCCTGCCAGGCCTCAGAAGTGAGGGTGGGGATGGGGGAGGCCGACTCAGGTGGGGTGGCCAGCCTGGGCAATCTGGGAAGGCTTCCAAAGGAGACCACTTTGGGAGCTGAGAGGAGTTTTCCAGGTGGACGCTCCATGGAAGGGCATCTCAGGGTGAGGGGTGTGAGGGACCAAACCTCTGAACTGTCCAGGGTCTCCAGAGCTCTCCAATCCCGGGGAAAGGAAGGCTGGACCTGCCAGCAGGACGGCCGACTCTGGGGCCCAGGGGGAGGGGAAGGACAGCACCCCTGCACCTGCTCTTGGGGGTCTACAGGAACCTGACTCTCAGCGACCCCCACCTGCTGGCCTCCCTCGTCCACTCAGCCACCAAGACCAGAAGCCGAGCATCAGTCCACACTCCTCCAGCCCTCCCTCCCCCCTCACTCATCCATTCATTTGTTCATTCTTGTCCCCCCCCCCCCCCAGGGTCTAGGATTGCACACTCCAGCTGGGGAGATCAGTGTGCACACATAAACACATAAATCACATAACATGGGAGAGTACTGAGAGCCGGGAGAAATCAACCCGGGGGATGGGGTTGAGAGATAGTGGGTGGGGATTGTGGCCTGGTGGTCAACAGAGACCCAAATGAGGGCAGGAGGCCTGGGGACAAGGCCTACACACACCCAGGGCATGGTTTCCAAGCCCTGCCCCTTTTATTCCTTCTTGCCACCCTCAGCTGAAACCCACCTCCTCCAGGTCTGCAGAGGCCCTTCCGGAGCAGCCCATCTTATAAGGATCTTCAGGTTACACCACCGGGTTTCCTCGGAGACTCCTGGAGGTGAGTCCTGTGGGAGGTGAGACTTAAATGGGGGGGATTGCCTGACCAGGTTGACTAGGGTGTTAAAGTCCCAGCTTAGCTCCTATTTGCGAAGTGGCCGTAGATAAGGGACTTTGCCTCTCTGAGCCTCAGTTTCCCCATCTGCCAAAGGGGCTAGTGCCACCTCCCCCACAGCCAGCGCAGGCTGCCTTCCCTCCTTGCCATCATTTGGGGGGGGCAGGGGGAAGAGAGGGCTAGCACCGACTTGGTGCAGCAGGGGGAGGGGCTCTCCTGGGGCCTTCCCAGGCAGGCCTAAGCTCAACTGTGCAAGCTGCCGGAGCTGAGGCATGGGCCGCCCCCACCACCCCGCCCCGCCCCCGCCTCCCCAGCCATCTGCAGCGTTGGCAGCAGCAGAGCCAGGGGGATGGCGAACATTCTGGCACCATCTGAGCAGGACCAGTGTCTGGGGAGAAAGTGTGGGCAGAGCCTCACGTGTACACTCCGTCCACACCCTACCATTACTCTTGTCCCCTTGGGGCCTGGGGAGGGCAGGGACATGAGGCCTGGCAGGTGGGGGGTTGGGCCCTCCCGGACTCCCACTGTCTCTTATGGCTGCCTCCCACCTTCCACGTGGCCTGAATGGCCTCAGAATCTAAGAGGGCAGGATCGGAGGTCACAGTCTGGGGAAACCAAGCGGAGACCAGTCCCACACTGAGCCTGAAAGGGCCCTGTGGGAGGGATGTGGACAGCCCAAGCCCTGAGCTGCCACCTCTCACTGTCCCAGCTGCAGGTAGCCCCATGCGTCTGGAGGCGGAGGGCATCCTCTGATGTTCGCCCTGTGTCCAGGGCACTTGGAAACCTCCCTGCACCCCTTTTCCATGTGTTACTCAATAGTGTCCCTGGGGCCTGAGGGGGAGGAGAGAGAGGACTTTGTGCCTGCCGCTGCTGACTCTTCCTGTCTCCTTTTGATTGGTTTTCTCACCTCCCTCACTATCAACGCCTTTTCTCAGCACTGTCCTGTGCCTGAATGTAGCAACCTACTCCCCTAATTAAATGAGAGTAGAAACTGCAAAGATACAGTGTATAAAATGTAAGCTGGATGGTAGTGAAGGCTGCACAACATTGAGTGTATTTAATATCACTGAACTGTACCCTTCAAATGGTTAAAATGGTCAATTTTATGTCATGTATATTTTACCACAAGTAAAAAATTTAAATACATAAAGTATTCACTGGCAGCATATTTTCTTCTGCCATGTGCTTGGAAGCCATATAAAGACGTGTGACCTTCTGAGCCATTAGGGCCGGGAGGACAGGAGTCAAGTGCATGTGCTTTGTGACCTCTCTTTCCAACTCACAATATCCTTTCTGGCCTCCGTGTCCTTTTTCCTGGATTCCTATGCTGGCTGCTCTTGGGCTGGCTGGGCTGGCAGACTGGTCCAGCTGCCCCCAGGAAGCAATGATGCCCTAGGACTGAGGCTGGTTTTGAGGAGGCTCTGGCCTGGCCTGGGCCACCAGAATCACCCTACCCACTGCCTCTGGGGGGAAAGGGCGTGGGTCACCCTGCACCCTTCTCCAGGGGCTCTGCTGGGGACAGGAAGGGTCCAACTGGAGGTTCCTGGAACAACACTGACCCTCCAGAGGTCACCTCCCCTTTCTGAGCTTCTCTGGGAGGAAAGAAGACCCTCCCATCACTTGACCACCCTGATCAGGTACCCTAGGTCAGGGAGAGGAGGAAGGCAGGAGTGATGGAGGAGCCACCCACTGGGGGTGGGGCAGAGCAAAAGCCTGGAGGGGATACGTAGTGTGGCCGGGTTAAGCCCTTCGGACAGAAGTTTCTACCTCTTGTAATAGGTGAGCTGTGGGAGGGCAGAAACTTGGTTTCATTCACTGCCATATGCCAGGACCGGGAGCAGGTAGGTATATAGTAAGTGTCCAATAAATGCAGAGGGAATGAAGGGATGGAAGCATAAATGGGTTGGACAGGTCAGTCCTGAGGACTTCCCCCTTTAAAGGCCCATTCACTGTTTCACTCAACGTGCCCTCGTGCATTCGTTCCTCATTCATTCGTTCCTCCCGCCGGCTCACGCCGCACTCATTCATTCTCGCGCTCTGCCATTCACGCGCACACGGTTCATTCATTCCCTGCCCCGCCGCCATTGCTCCCGGCTCCGGCGCCCACGTGGCACCCGGCGCTCCGGTCCAGCCCCGTGCCCCCCGAGTGTGTCCCGGTTGGACGCTGCAGGGGGAGCTGCTGAATCAGCCGCGGCTGCGCGGGGCCGGGGCTGGCGGGAAGCCGGGCTGGGGGCGGGGGGCGGGCGCTCCCTGCGGGAAGCCGGGCGGGGCGGGGGAGCCCCGGCCGCGCGGCTCCAGGCGCGCTCGGCCTCGGCGGGGAGGGCCGGGCCGGGGGCGGCGGCGGAGAGCGGCGGCTGCCCCGGGGCCATGTGGACGGGCGGCCGGCGGCCGGGCCGGCTCCGCCGGGCGGTGAGTACCTGCGAGCGGGAGGGCGCGGCGCCGGCACCGGCGCGTTGGCGGGGCGGGGCTACCCACGCCGCGGGGCGGTCTCTGCACGGCGACCGAGGCGGCCGGGCCCAGGGCGCTGCCCAGCCTCCGCCCCTCCCCGCGGCGCCCCCTCCCGCGGTGCGCCGGGCCGCAGGCACGCTCCGCCGGCCGGGAGGAGCGGCCCGGGCGCTCGGGGAGCGGGGCTCCAGGGGCGGGGCCGGGCTCGGCCTCGGCGCGCTGTCCTGCCCCTAGCGCGGCCGTCCTCGGCGCCCGGGTCCCATTGGCGGGGTCCCGACGCCCCGCGCGCGTCCCTGCGGCGGCAGGAGGGAGGGTGCGGCCGGGGACCAGGCTGCGGCCTGAGGATTGAGGACCCGCCGCTGTCAGGCACAGGTCCCCGGGAGAGGCAGGCCTCCTCCTGCCCTGCCCTTGAAGGGGCCGGGACCCGGCTGGGTGAGGCCCACCCGCCCCAGGAAGGTTGAGGAGCCCGAAGGAGGCAGGACCAAGCGCTGGTCATGGAGCGTTGGCAGCGGTGGGAGCGCCAGCCCCAGACACCCTCCTTCTCATTCAGTACCTGCAAGGCAGGCACTATCAATCTCGTACGAGAGAGGAAACTGAGGCTCAGGGGGGCTGGGACTGGCCCAGGGCCGCTCAGCTGGTGTGCTCACCCTCCCTGAGCCCTGCACGTTGGGTGGGAATTTCTGCCCTCGCGTTTCCGCTTCCTTCCTGGTTCAGAGGTGTTTCCTTCCTCGTCTGGGCCCCACCCCGTCACCACGGGGGTTCCTTTGGGGCAGGAACAGCATGGAGTCTCCTGAGCCAGCAGAGTAGGCACCGTAGAGTGAGTGGAGGTGGCTTAGTGAGGAGCACCTGCAAATGTCCCTGCATGGCCAAGGTTGGCCCACCTGCAGACCAGGGTCATGGCCTTGGGCCACAGCGCAGGCAGGGTCTCCACGCCTGGCTCCTTCCTAGGCCCCAATGCCTAGATCTCTGGGGGGCCATGGACAGGTCCCTTCCCTTCTCTGCGCCCCCGTCTCCCTACCACCACCAACAGCAGGCCTGTAGGAGAAAACCCCTCATAAACTGTGGTGTGTAGTCCCCGTCAGTCCGTGTGTGGCACTGCCGGCTGGGGCAAGTGGCTGAGGGAGGCGGCTCTGCCTGGCATCTGTGATGGCAGGGTAGGGAGGCGGCAGCTCAGGCCTGGCAGCATCCCGAAAACCCTTAATTTTCCCGACTCTCACTATAATCAGGGTGGCGTAGAAAAGTGAGCAGGGCGGTAGATGCAGCTTCTTCCCGGCTGCTCAGCACGCCGGCGCCCCGCGAGGGTTGGCCGGCTGTGGGGAGGACCCTCCCTGAGCTGTTGTCTCATGTTTATAGATTCCTCGCCGTGTGTTCCTCTCATCACAACCTGGAGCTGTTCACACCTGAGACTCTGAGTGGAAAAGGCGAGGGCTGCCTGAAGCCTCAGCCGCGTGGGATGGGCTTTCCATGGACTGGTGTGGGGAGTGGGCCATTTCCAGGTCTGGGAGGGGAAGTCAGTCTGAGCAGTCTGGAATAGGATCCCATCCACTCTCAGACTCCTGGGCGCAGGGTCTGGCCCACAATAGCTGCCACTTTTTGAGTACCCACTAGGCACCAGGTCTAGTAGAAACGTTTTCACACATCATCTCCACGGCACCACTCGGAAGCAGTTTGTATTCCTTTAGGCCCGAAACGATATGAGGAAGGAAGGAAGGAAGGAAGGAAGAAAGGAAGGAAGGGAGGGAGGGAGGGAGGGAGGGAGTGAGGGAGGGGGAGAGGGAGGGAGGGAGGGAAGGATGATGGATGGACGGGAGGGAATGAGCGGTCCATGAATCCATGGCTTGTTTGGAGACAGTCCACATGTGATTTCCCAAATCTCAGGAGCCTCATGAGGTCCAAGGGCCGAGGAGCAGCTGAACAGGTGAGGGTAAGGGAGTGTCTGAGGTGCAGCACAGGTCAAGGCCTGGGGTGAGGGGAAGAGTTCAGGGATCAGAAGAGGCTCGGTCCTGCTGGAGTGTGGAGGTCCAGGGCATGGCCATGGGGCAGGGAGAGGTGCCTTCTCCCCTCAAGTCAGGTGAAGATTCCCAGGGACTAAACCGAGAGTAACCCCAAGGATTAATATGTTGGTCTAGAATTGCCCCCGGATTCCTCCTGCCCCAGAACTGGTCTCTAGCCTGGTAGAGAGGCCTGGATGGGAGTCTGGAATCTTGGATTCCAGTTTCTCCTCTGCCACCGCTCCCTGTGTGACCTTGAGCAAGGTCCCACGCCTCTCTGGGCTCAGTGTCTGGGGCTCAACACCTGTCACAGTCAGAGGAGTGACTTCCGTGGCCCGAGAGCAGGCAGACGGTAGGTTGTGGTGGTGGAAGCTGACCAGCTGCGGTGAATGAGTGAGTGAATGGACTCTGTGTTCCTCAGCATATTCTCCTCACGCACCTCACTCAGCGCCATTCACTGGACCCACGTAGGTAACCCTGATGCAGCCCTTGCCCTCCAAGAGCTCGCCGTCAGTCAGGAGACACTGACCTTGACCAGTGTAGCAGGTGTTCCTGGTTTTTCCTGCCCTCCAGCCAAGAAGGGGACCCAGCAGTGGCCACAGCCCCAGCATGTCGTGAGTCTGGAGGCCAATGCAGCAGCCCCTGAGGGCTCCCCGGTGTGGGGATCAGTCAGAGCCCAGCTCTGAGCCAGGACAGGGGACTGCAGTCATTTGGTCAGTTAGTAGGCCCTGAACCAAGTCAGGGATGGAGATAGGCCCGGCCTGGGCCCTGCCTGGGGAGGACAGACATGGAAATTTCCAGTCCCACTGTTGATGGTGTGTGCGGGGACTATGGGGCTCACAGGTGGAGAAGCAATGTGGGTGGGCTGAGGGGGGCAGTGGGGGATGGTGCATGGATGGACGATGATGGGAGGCACGTAGCAGGACAGATCAGTGGATGGATAGATAGAACACTAGAGGAATAGAGGGATGGGAGGAGAGATTGATGGACATAAGTGGCAAAATAGAGATGGATGAAAGAATGGATGGAAGAACGGATGAGGATGGATGACTGGATGAATAGAACGAGATACCACCAATGGGTGCGTGGGTGGGTTGGCAGATGGGAGGATGGATTTCTGATGCATGTGGCAGGATGGGTAGATGAATGGATGGGAGGATCTAAAATGGATAGACAGATGCCAACAGATGGATGAATAAAGGGGTGGATGGATGGAGGCAGGAGAAAATGGACGGAGGCTAAGTGGATGTAGTCAGTGCGGGGGGCTAGGGTGGAGCGATGGGGACTTGAATAACGTCGATAAGATAATGGCTATAGGAACGGATGGGTGGATGGATAGATACAGGAAGTGAAGGAGTGAATGGACAGGATTTCATAGAAAAGCCTGGGTTTTTAGAAAAAATCAAATGTGGTAACCCTGGACTCCCATCCTCACATGGAAACAAATGGCTGAGGTTGAGTGGCCGACGGGCCATTTAGAGGGCAGGCCCTCTGCAGTCTCATCAGACTCACCCCATCTGCTTCCAACATGTATCTCCTGGGCTCTGAGGTCTGTGCGTTTTGCCCCCTACTCTACGTTCTTGGGGACAGCCACTCCTCTAGTCAAAGTGAGACCGTAAGTTGAGTCCATTTCCATGAGATTTTCTCCTCTGGCTACCTGTGCAGTCATCTGCCCAGGACACATCACTGATGGCCCCTCCTCCCCATCTCACCAAGGACAAGGACTCCCCTCTCCCACCACAACAAAATGGGTGCCTCAGATCAGCCCCAGTGTGTTGGGGATTGAAGGACACCCCCACCATCTCAGCCTGACCTGACCCTAGTCAGAGAGGCTCAGATCACTCCCAGAACGGGCAAAGCTTCAGAGCACCCTTAAATGGGCTACCGCTTTTGCAGAATCGAAAACGGCCCAGGGTCCCGAAGCAGCCTTGTCTCCGGTAACTATGCCGTTCGGGGAAGGTCTCCTTTGGTCATGAATGCATGGAGACAGGCGTGGGAGGGTGGCCCGCGCGAATGGACGCCGGCTGACGTATGGATGCATTCGTGGACGGACAGATGGAAGCATGGACACGAGATACAAGTAGCAGGGATGGATACATGGACGACCGGCAGACGGATGGATGGATACAGGAATGACAGAATGAAGGGATGGGTGAGCACGTGTCAGCGGTGGCAGGTCCAGGCACTGAAGTGTGAATGGGTGCATGCCAACAGATGGATGGTGACGGGTGATGGGTGGTCAGCTGAGCGGGACGCCGTTCTTCCCTAGATGCTATATCCGTGATAGGGCAGCAGGGAGGCTACATGCTGCTGGAAGTCGCGCCGAGGGTCAATGACAGCAGTGTGGCCTCTTGCCAAGACAGGCGGTCAGCGGGGAGTCCCGCGGGGACGTCCTTGTCTGGGGGAGCGGGGGCTTCCTAGAAGGTCTGGACCGCACGTATCACATGCGTGGAGACAGCTGAGGCTTGTGGCCGCCCTCGAGGGTTCTCAGGCCAGCATGGAAATATCCAGAAGCAAGACGGCAATGTGGTGAAAAGAACAAGTGTGAGGATTTTCAGGCCCTCCGTGTCCTTGTCTGTGAAAGGGGGATGCTGATGGCATTTCTGTGCGGGCATGAGGGGGGCTTATGGAAGCTGACGGCACCCATTTCGGTGTTTCCTATGGAAGGCAAGCCTTGGCTGTTTGCCAGCAACCCTCAGCGCCCACATCCTCCCCTGTGACCCGGGTAGCAATTTTTAGCTTAGGAATTATGTTGAGGAGAATTAAAGGAGGTGAGCGCAGAGGTCTTTGCGGATGTCCAGCGTGCCACCCCGAGCATCCACCAGGGCCCGTGGGCCAGGTCTTCCCGTTGCAGCCCCAAGGCAATGGCAGCAGTATCCCTCCTCTCGGGGAGCTCATCCCCCAAGGGGCGGGACTGTAGAGGGGGACAGGGCAGGACAGGTGGTGGTGGAGGGGCTGAGGAGGTCCTGGGGAGGAAACAGGGTACGAGTGCATGACCTCTGGGATTCCCATCCCAGGTCTGCTGCATCCGAGCCATGTGACCTCGGGAAGTCATGTCACCTCCCTGAGACTGCTCCATTTTAGCACAAAACAGAGTTCACAGCTGCCCCACCTCACAGGGCTGGATGAAGCCCCCGGCGACGATGGTGCACGCCCAGCACAGACCATGGCACACAGTAGGGCTCAGGAAGGGGCTGAAACGGAGGAGTCGGGAGGCAGGGCTCCTGGGCCGAAACAGGCAGCCCAGGCTGCAAGAGGGAAGCAGGCCCAGGCTGCGAGCGCAGCAGCCGCCAGCATCCTCCAGGGCCTCTGGCCCAGGCGGCTGAGAGCCAGTGGGTTGTTATGACAACGGGAACTTGTCTGGTGCAGCCGGCAACTCTGGGAGAGGCTCAGAGGACCAGCAGGCTGAGGCCCTGAGAACACTCCTGTGACCACACATGCTGGGGACGGACAAATCAGAGCCCTGTGCTAAGGGGCCCTGAGGTCCTACTAGGTGCCAGGCTCCGTGCTGAAGGTGCCCAGCACATGCCTTTTTGCACCATTTACCACCACTGCCTGTGGGCTGGGGACTGCTCTGTCCCTGTATGACAATGAGGAGGGGATGCAACTTGCCCAGGGTCCTGCTGGGATGCGGGAGTGGTATTTGACCTTGGATCTGCCTCCCTCCAACTCCTGTTCCCACGGGTGATGGAGCAGGGGCTGGATGGCTGCTGCCTGTCTAGGCATAAAGGACTGGCCATCAGGGGACTGCAGAGGTGGGAGGGACACTGTGGCCTTCCCAAGAGCCTGAGGTCCCTCCCATGAGGTCCACACCCGGCTGGGGATGCGTGTGAACAGACAGCCTGGACCTGTGATACAGTCACTAACACAGTCATTCAGGATCTGCTTACTGAGCACCTACTCTGTGCCCGGCCCTGTGCGGAGAGGTGGGACAGAGTGGACACAGATAATAAACAGATGGCCACAAACATATTAATTACAGTTGGGGGCCTTGGTATGAGACCAGGGGTTTTAAGAGGCAGTGGCAGGGGTCTCAGATCTAACCTGGGGGATGGAAGGGGACAGGCCATTGATCTGGGGCCCTGAGAGTGAGAAGAGTAGAGGGACAGGGAGTCAGAGTGCTCCTTGCTGGCGACACAAATGGAGTACACACCGTTCAGGAACATGATGGGAGTTTTGGGGACGGGGGTGCACAGCAGCAGAGACAGAAGACACTGGGCCGTCAGAGCCTTGCAGGGCATATGAAAGTGTGGCAGTGTCTGGTCATCTGGTCCGTGATTTTAAAAGTTCGCACTGGTAGGTTTTATGGGATGAACCGAGCTGAACCATCACAGAGTCAGGGGCCCTAGGGAGGGTTGATTGCAGGTGTCCAGGTGAGACATGGTGGCAGCTGGACCCAGCAAGGTGACAGTGGGGATGTAGGCAGGTGGTGAAATCTGAGAGTAGCTGAATCCCCAGGGCCTGATAGGGGTGGGGTCAGGGAAGAGGGAGAGGGAGGGGTCCAGGTGGCTTCTGGTCCTGTCTTGGGCAGACGAGCTTGGGGTGTTTTTCAGACATTCAGTCAGGGTGCTGTGAGTCATCCAGAGAGGTGTGCCTCTGAGCCCAGCAAAGAAGGGGTCCCTAGCACTTGACGTGAGGTGTCTAGGCACTGCCAGGTGGGCAGGGGCACAGCCATGAGCAGGCAGCGCCAAGCAAAGCCTAGGCCATGCTCCAAGCAGCACCACTGGCCAGCACTGGGGATGGTGGAGGCCACCAGCTGGCCACCAAGGGCCTGGGGCTGCCACCTCAGCAGCCTTCCTGTGGGTCATGCAGCTGGGTCCCAGGAAGGCGTCTTGTGTGGACCCCGGCTTTCTGAGATGCCAGGGTCAGGCACATCTCCCTTCACAGAAAGGAACACGGTCCCAGGTCTGGCTCTGGCCCTTCTTTGGGTTAATGTCCCCACCCAATTCCCCATCTCACGATGCCCTGGGCCCCCATGTACAAAAGGCTCTTGCCTCATAGCATTATCAACCACTGTTCCTCATCTTATCCCCAGTGTGGCCCTGAGGAAGTGACACAGCTGTTAGTAACAGAGATGGGAAATAACTAGGGCTTAAATAAGACGGGGTTACTTCTCTCAAGTTAAAGAAGGTCCAGAGGCCGGGGTTATGTTACAGGATTGGTGTGATGACTCAGTGGTCATGAGGAACCCAGGTTCCTTTGGTCTTTCTGCTCCTCCATTTTTTTATATATGGCTTCTGACACAAGTTTGCCTCATGGTGCCATATAGCTGCAACAGCTCCAACCATCACTTCCATGTTCCAGATAAGAAGCAGGAGGTTGGGGAGTGGGAGCAAAAAGGGTGCAGGCAAGCTGTCTGATCCCTTTTATGGAGTTCTTCCAGCAGTCACGCCCCACAAATTCTGTTTATATCTCATTGGCTACCCCTGGCTGCAAAGGAGCCTGGGAAATGCAGTTTTTCAGCTAGGCGACGTGCCTCCCAGAATAAAATGCGGGTTCTTTACTAAGGAAGAATGGGAGAACAGCGGGCGGCCAGCAGCCTCCTCCACACCCTCCCCTTTGGCCAGATTGATGTAGTTCTGGTGTCCCTCGGTCAGGCCCTGCCTTGACCCTGTCATGGCGGTTGTCACAGCCCGCTAAGTGCTGCCTGCCTTCACCCTGTCCCTGTGCCCTGTACCACACTGGTCAGAGGCCACAAGGAGATACTGGGAGGGGAGTGTATGAGGCCCAACCCAGGGCCCCTCCCTGTACCCAGCAGGTGCTCATTCAGTACAGGTCCCCCCCCCCCCCCCCCCGGGGGGACTCAGGCAGACGCAGAGCCCAGGACATGACCTTGTCCTCTCTAGCACTTTCTGAGCCCCGAAGCCCCACTCCCGTTTAGTGAGAATCGATTTAGGGGGCGGGAGGCCCTCCTGCCACGTGCTCTCTGTATCGATGGGCAGGCGGGCACTGGCTGATCACGCTGCCCAGTGAGGGGCGGGTGGCCCTGCCGCCCTCAGAGGACGCAGGGATCCCAGCCTTGTGGGAGGAGAGAAGCGGGGTCAGCGAGGCACTTGCAGAGGCCTGACTAAGAAAGATGCTCTCGGGGGCCAGCTCCCAGGCCCGGGGCCGTGACCCTGGCAGCCCCAGGCAGGATGGCTATGGCTCCCTCAGGGAGCCCCGGGCCGAAGCCCCTGGGAAGGAGGCATGCACAGAGGACCCCCGAAGCCACAGATCTAGCCTGAGCCCAGGTGGGAGCCCTGAGGAGCAGACGTCCTGCCCCAGCTGGGAAGTGTGGCCTGGCCAAGAGGAGACCCAGGCATCGCCTACCCTGCCGTCTACCCCAGAGCCCCCAAGCAGGGGCTGCGAGCCTGCCACCGGCCCCCTCGCCCGCCTGAACCGACGACGAGAGGCCAGGCTGCCTTTTTCCAGGTTCCTGGATGAGGTCACCGTGCAGGTGCTGGACCCCCGGACCCTGGAGGCCTTCTGGGGGCCCGGAGGCCGCAGCCCAGAGCCCTCCCCTGGTGAGCGAGGCCCAGACTTAGCCCAGGAGCCCCTCACAGGAGCTGCAGCCTCAGAGAAGACCCTGGCCCTGAGCCCCCAGCTATGCTTAGAAGCAGCAGCAGAGGCTGCAGGCAGATTGGGGTCCAGCCAGGCAGCGGAGACCAGTGGGCCTCGCGTGGGCAGCGGCGAGCACGGGGGCCAAGCTGCCTCCTCTGGGCAGCCTCCAAGCCGGGTGAGTCTCAGCCCCAGGTCATCCCCAGCCAGCAGCCAGAGAGCCCTTCTGTGCCCCGTCCACCTGCCATTTCCCCACAAGTCCTGGCTGACACCCTCAGAGCCCCCGCGCCACACCCCTTTGATAACATCTGCAACGGGGAAGACCTAAGTGCCAAAAGAATGAATCTCTAAGGTGAGATTCTGGCTTCGAGGCGGGCAGGGCTGAGTGTACACGAGGAAGGATGACAATAATATCGCCGCCCATTGGCAGAGTCCTCAGAGGTTCACCACAGGGTTTCATAGTATCCCTTGGACATTTGAACCTCAGACACCTCCAAGTGAGGTAGGATGTCACAGTCCTGTAGGCAGGTAGGTGGGTCCATGTCCTTCATAGCGCCCCCGTTCCGTGGGGGTGGAAACAGACCCTGGGGGCTGCCGCTTGGCCCAGGCCATGCAGGAACCCGGGCGCGGCCCGAGGTCTGCAGCCGCAGCACCCCCCTTCCACACACCCCGCCTCAGCTGGGCAGAAAGACTCGCGGAGCCCTCAGCTGTCCTGAGGACGGGGCTCTGCAGAGGTCAGGATGGCAGCACCCCGCGTGCTGGTACCCCAGCCTTGGCACTGACCTGCTGACCCCCAAAACAGCTGTGTCCCCTGCGGCCAGCATGGGTCCTCTCGAGCTGTGGACAACACTGTCCCTGTACCCCATCCCAACTTCTCCCAGCACAGGACTGAGGTGGGGACCGCAGGGCCAGGCTGGTGGAGAGCTCAACCAGGCCCCTCCCAGAATGGCTTCCCTGTGGGGTCGGTTGTTTTAAAAACAAAATCCTGGGTGAGAGTGATCGCTGATACTTGCTGACGATTTACTAGTATTCTAACGCCCAAGCCTCAGTTCATCCCTGGGAGTTCTCAGCTCAAGGATCTGCTGGCTGCTGTGTGATCTCGGACAAGTCGCCCACCCCTTCTGGGCCTCCATTTCCCGGGAAGTGGAAAGGAAGTAGAAGGGTCGTGATTTTCCCTTTGCCTTGTCACAGGGAGTGCATCCGGCAGGAACTCAATAAGCATCGTGTCCCCTGTCTCCTGGAGATCTGGGACCCCTGCCTCTCTGCTGCGCTGGGCTCCGCACACCACACAGACCTCACTCTGGGGATGGCTGGGCCCTGGGGGAGCACCATGACACCCAGGCCTCTGGAAGGTTCTCCTCAAGGCTCTTTAACATGCCTGCCGGGGCTGCCAGGCAGCACAGGGTTGTGGGGACCACCGGCGCCCAGCAGTGGGTGCTGGCAGCAGGGGGGAGGGGGGCTCTGTGCTGGGACCCAGTTCGGAATGTTCTTCCAAGGAGCATGAAATACTCCAAACAAGCCAGAGAGAGCAACTGGGCCCAGGCCCATTTTACAGGCCAGGAACTGAGGCTCAGAGACAGCACTTGAAGCCACGACACTGAATGAGGTCACCAAGGGAGTGAGCACAGATTGGGAGGGCCAGGGGCTGCCGAGGTCAAGGTGCAGGGAGCAGGCAGGGAGGTAGGAGGAGAGCGGGTGTTTCTAGGAAGTGGAAGGGACCCACGGTGTCACAGACTGTCATGGGTGAGAGGCGGGCCTCATGTCCCTGAGCATCACCCACAGGGCTCGCGTGGGTTGGACACACAGCGGGTCACCCACCAACGCCGTAGCTGAAATACCTTAGCCAGGGTGCACTTCAGGGCTCTCTGTGCGTAACCAATGGCAGAGGGGCAAGCACTTGCCCAGAGTTACCTAGCAAGTTGGGGACCTGCACCCAGGCCCTGGTCTGAGGGGTGCCCCTGTGCCACCCCCTGCCGTGGGCTCTGCGTGGCCTCTGCAGGTCCCAGCTGTGTGTGGCTGCAGGTGGGTGAGGCTGGCGGCTGCACGTTGGCCTCCTGAGCTAACCCTGCCCCTGGCATGTTGTATTTGGCCTGCAAGAGGGTTTGAACATTTTTTTAAAAAACATTTGAGCCAACATTTAAAAATTGGGAGAGTTTACAAAAATCCGTATTTTTGGCTTCTACTGAAGTTCTGGAGGGTCTGGCAGCTCCTGTCCACATTCCCACGTGGGAGCAGCGAGGAGCGGAACCGGCTGCCCCTGCAGGGGAAGGAGAGGCACCGCCCAACACCTAAGCCTGTTTACAGATGGGGAGACTGAGGCCCGGAGGATGGCATGATTTGTCAAGGTCACCTTCGGACAGAATCCAGCTGTAGCTCTGGGGACTGCCAGGCCTGGCATTGGGGGGCTTGTCGCAAATTCCACCCTGGCTGCTTCAGAGCCCCTAGCCGCCCCCCCTTCTCCGCAGATTCTCTCAGCAGACACACTGGGGCAGAGGGACATTTCACTGATGTCTGTCTCCCCCTGGAGAATATCAGCACCACGAAAGCAGAGAACTTCCTCTGGTTTGTTCACTGCCAAATCCCCTGGAAGAGGCGCACAGTAAATGTTTGTTGAATGAATGAAAAAAGGCGAGGGGTTAGAAGGGTGTCCAACCCCAGTGATTAAATTAAAAGGCTAGCTCTCTGGAGCAACTACAGTCCTTTAGAAGCCTTGTTCCCAAGATAACCCCTTACATGTCCACCTTGTCACTCACAGTGTCCTTTGAAAAGTTTCCATCCTCCCTGGAGGAGGGATTGAGCTCAGAGAGGCTGAGAGCCTTGCCCGAGATCACACAGCTGAATAGGAGATGGTTCAGTAGACCTCACGCCCACAGAGGGGGTTCCCTGGGCAGGGCTCTGGGTAGCAGCCGGGCTCAGACGCCCTCCAGGGTGGGGGCAGGCCCTGAGGAGGGGCTGGTGTGTGAGGGGGGCTGTGAGCGGGCTGCTCCAGGTGGAGGGCAGGTGCTTCTGGCTGGGGACTCAGAGCAACCGCATTCATTCCACGGTCACCGCTGCCTGCCATTGGAGGCGTCTGTGCCAGGCCCTGGGGCCACAGAGTGGCCTACACAGAGCGACCCTGCTTTCCAGGGATCCTCTATAGTGCAGGGGCGGGGTCCGGGCATGGACAGGCAAATGACCAAAGATGGTGAGTCCAAAGAGAAGTTATTTGGTAGGGGAGGGTCTACTTCAGATGAGGAAGGCCCAGCCATGCAAAGGCCCTGAGGCTGGAGTGAGCTGGGTGAGCTTGGGACCCGCGAGGTGGCCAGTGTGGCTGGTGTGTGTCAAGTGAGGGGCTGAGTCAGGATTCACCAAGCCTCCCTGAGGCCTGATGGATGGCACAGAGTTGCTGCCCTGTATCGCCTCTGGGGAGTGCCCAGGTGCCCCTAGGCGGATGGACGAGAGCCTGGCCCCAAATCACATTACTGCATGAAAACTGCAGGGGTTGCCTCTTGGAGCCTCTGTTTTTGCATCTGTAAAATGGGGGTTATAAGACCCACCTCGACAAATCTCAGTAAGGATTAAGGGGTTGAGTTCCATAACTGGGTCAAAGGCTCCGTGGGAAGCAGCACAGGCAGACGGAGGGTGAATGGGCCTGTTTCTGACCCAGGGGACGGAGGCTGGATGGGCCTGTTTCTGACCCAGGGGGCCTCCCGAAGCTCAGAGACATGCTGGGAATAAGGGAGGAGGCAGGTTGCAGGAGGGAGGTGCTGGTGCCGTGGTCGTCAGGATGCTGAGAGTGGCGCTCAGGGTCTGGGAGGGACTGGCATTGGGGGGAGGGGACCGGCACAGGCAAAGAGAGCAAGGGAGGAGAGAGCAGGTGGGCTGAGGCAGGGACACATGGCACAGTCCAGTTTGACCAACAAGTAGGACTTGGGTGATGTTGTTGGGAAATCAAGGTGACCGCTGGACTGGACCACCCACAGGGGCTGGACCACCCACAGGGGACAAGGGTGAGTTTAGGGCAGACAGTGATGAGGTCACAGGTGTGTTGCCGGACTAGGCATCGAGCTATGACTATGGGGTGGACTGGAGGGACAGAACCCAATGCAGGGATGGATTATCCCTCAGAGTGCCCACCTGTGTTCTGCCTGTCAGGAGAGCCTGTGTCAGGGGTCCTAGAGGGGACAGAGGGGTCCTGAGGGCATTTTCTGCCCCATCATCTCACCCCGGAGACCCCAGACGTCCCACAGGCCCCTCGTACTCAAGGTCCCCACCCACCCTGCCCTCCTATAGTGGCCACCTCTGGCTCGAGACCAGGCAGGGCCTCTGTCTGCTCTGCCCAGCCCACAGGCAGCCCTCAGCGAGCCCTGGGGACCTTGAGCAAGCCATCGCGGGCCCTGGCCTTGGTTTCCTCGTCCATAGAAAGGGCATCACGGGAACATCCCCAGATCTTGTGGTTTGAATGGCAGAGTCAAGACTTGAACACGGGTCTTTGGCCCCAACACCAAGACCACTGTCAGACGCACAGCACCACCCCAGAGGGCTGCTCCCCCCACACAGCCACACTGCTCATCACACACATCCAGAGCTTTATGTACCCTTCTCCCCCAGAGTGAGCTGCTGGCCTAGCCCCGGGACACATGGGGGGAAGACAGGCCCTGCCCCAGGGAGTGTACATGTGGTGTGAGGCCTTAACCCAACAACTCCACAGGGTCTCCCTGGAGGGCTGCTTGGAGGAGGTGGCCTTTAAGAGTGAGGGCAGTGGTTACCCCGCAGGCACTGGGTCTGGACAGAATCTGAGAAGTCATAACACCAGAGTCAAGCTTCTGAAATAGCAGAGTGAAGGGAGGGGCTGCCAAGATACCAGGACAGGACCTCCTTCCTTTTCTTGTCTCCTACCCTGCCCACCCCCCACCCTCTGCCACCAGGGCAACTCAGCCCCCTCTCCTAGAGGCCCTTCTTGGGGGAGAAATTCCCAGACAGACCCTTTAGAAGAGCTGAAACACTCAATATAAATAATTAATACTAGAGTTTTAAAATTAAATTTTAATACATTCTTATTAATTTTAGACAAACTCCCTGGCAGGTCATTCGCTGTGAATGATTGAGGCATCTGGAGACATGAGGGATGTCCCCAGCCTCTGGGTGGGAACGGCCTCTGAGGACTGGGATCCAGGCTCAGCTGGGCTCCTCTCCCTGAACTTTGCTTTCCTCTGGCGGAACGGACTGACCACTGTCCTGTGCAGCAAACGGCCAGTGCTGTGAGCTGCGAGGGGTGCTGGGTGGAGGTGAACTCCCTATTTTTGCCATGCTGACCGTGGACTCTCAGTACTGGGGTAGGGGGTTCATTTCTCAACCATTAGCCCGGGAGGCAGGGCTCACTGCCTTTGCTGCCCTCTCCCACCCCAAGAGCTCAGCCCAGAGCTAATGAGTGAGTGAGGATCCCTCAGGGTGGATGAAGGAGCGCAGGACTTGGGGTGGGTCTGAACCTGCTTGGGGCTGACCCTCCCAACAGACGGCTCCTCCCACCCTGCGTGCTGGCCAGGGGGAGGCCAGGCCTGCTGGGCGCTGGGGGGGGGGGGGCTGGAGAAGGGACAGGGCTCCTGTCGGGAACTCGCAACCTGAAGGGAAGCGGCAGGAAAAGATACGCAGCCACGCCATGGTGTTGTGGGATCCAGGCATGCATTGTCCGTGTTTATTGAGCGCCTGCTGTATGCTGGGATCTAGTGCGCTGAGCACGGTGATGGGGACGTGGGAAAGGTGGGCCTGGGGTCCATAGGGGGCTTGGGGAGGGCGTGGGCTGCGCTCCCCTTTGTCTAGGGGGAGGAGACCACGCAGAGGGGTCCAGGCTCTCGGTCTCAGACAACTTTCAGAGTGTCGGGGGTGTCTGGCTGCCAACCGGCCCCTTGTGGATCCTTTCTTCCGAATTCCTCCCCCACCCCAGCCCCTTCGCAGCCCGCGGGGCTGATGGGCAGCAGAGCGCGCAGTCCGCTTCCCCTACCCTCAGCCACAGCTTGCAGGTGAGGAAACTGAGGCCGGCGGAGTCCCGGGAAGGCCTGCCTGGGCACCCGGGGATTTGGCGGCCCAGCCTGGCCGAGGCCCCCGGGCCAGGCCTCCCAGCTCGGCGCTGACAGCCGGGCTGCGCCCTCGCCCGGCGGGGCGGTGGGGGAGGCGGCGTGGGGCCCGGACCGGAGAGGAGCGCGCTCCCGGCGGACGCGGCGCGAGGGGCCGGGATGGGCAGTCATCAGTCTTCCCAGGTGTGTCGCGTGGTCCCTGGGCTCAGCCCCCGTCCCCCTTTAATGCCAGTCATGGCACGGAAAGAAGGGGGAAAGCCCCCGGGAGCGGCATCTCCCGAGTGATGGAGAGCCAGCCCCGCGCCCCCGGCTTCGCGCAGGAAGTGCGATCCCGCCCGGGCCGCTCGCGGTCCCCGTCGCTCGCCGGCGCCCGCAGGGTTAACGGCAACGGGTGGGTACCCCCACCCCGCGCGCGGAGAGGCAGCCGGGCTGGGCGGGGAGGGTCTCCAAGCCGCTCACCCTCGGGTCTGCGCAAGACTGGCTGGGAGCCCCACGGGCAAATTGGTCGCGCAAGGGTTAATCCCTCGGGCCCGGGAGGGGCGGGCCAGGCCCGGAACCTCAGAATCTGAGGGCAGCGGGGTCCCTGTGAGGAGTCTGAGGTCCTGAGTGCCATCACCCTCGGATTCCGTGCGTGTCAGGCTCTGCCATCCCGCATGGCCCCCAATTTCCAGATCTGAACACTCTCCTACTCGGAGATCTGAGATTCCGGGCTCGGCATCCTCCGGGAGGGAGCGCGGAGCTGGAAGGGTTAACGGGCGGGGCGGGGGGGGGGGGTGCTGTAGGAGCAGCGGGGGCCCCGGCCACGGGAAGAGTTAACGGACCGAGTTGGGTCTCCCTCTTTCTGGCAAGCTCGGGAGCGCTCCAGGTGTGCCATCCCGAGTCCCCGGTCTGTGCCATCTCGAGTCCCCGGGCCAGCCCCTTCGTCCCCCCATCCCCCTGGGGGGCGTAACTACGTGCCTGGGAGCGCGGCGGCCCGGGAGGGCTCACCTGTTACTCGGCAGCTCCCCGGCGCACCCACTGAGTCCCGGGGACCGCAGTTGGGTGGTAGGGACTGGGGTCGCACGGGCCGGGCTTCCCGCCGAGCGAGCCGCGCGGGGGTGCCCTGCCGCCGAGCCCGCCTGTGCCCGCGGTGCCCGGCTCCGCCCGGCGCGGCTACGGAGCGCACGCCTCCTGCCTGCTGACCCTCTCGTTTGGTTTCTCGCAGGCCTCTGCCGCAGACATGGAGAAACTCAGGTGAGTGGAGCGTCTTCCGTGCCGCGGCTCGCGGGCCGGGTCGGGGTGGGGGCGCTGGAGGGTGCGGGGAGAGGGCTGTGCCGGAGCGCTTCTCCGGGCCGCCCGTGGCTCGGCTGCTCCTGCCGGGTGCTGTGCGTGGTGCGTGTGTGCGCGGCGAGACAATGGGGAGCCCCCGCGGGGGACTCCTCGGCCCGACAGGGGCCACTGCGGCTGGGAGAGGGGGTGCGCAACCAGGGCTCGGCCGGCCTCCGCGGTCCCGCGTGCCTTGCCCCAGACTCTCGATTGTCCCCCGGGACCCTCCGGTTTCGCTCCTGCTGTTACACACGGGTCTCCGGCACTGGCTAGTCCCCTCACCCCACAGCAGACAGTTGTCTGGTTTTAAGCTTTTAAGTTTATGCCTCGTGGGGGCGGGGGTGAGGGATGCAGCCCTCGCTGCTGGCCAAGGCAGTCCGGTCTTGGAGCCATTTTGGGGGAATCCCAAGCCGGCGTCTGGGTAGTGCCACCCCGCTGCCTCCCTCCGGTGCTAAACTTTGAGCCCTGTGTGCTCCCGGCAGCACCCTTCGGGGCCTTCGCTGCAGGCCAGGGATCCGCCGATCTGAATATTCACGACTTCCTCTGAGACTTCCCTTGGCCACCCTGACCCCCACTTTGGGAACACCCCTCCAGTGTTTTCCTTCCGGAGTCTGAGCCAAGGCATTGTGTGGGCAGCTGACCCAGCTCTGGCCACTGGGTTTCAGCACCATCAACCTGCTCTAATGGGGTCTGTCCCCCCACCCCCCAGGCCAGAATCAGCATGCATGGAGAGGACTCTGGATAGCAGGTGCCCCCAATTCCCAAGGGGCAGGGACCAAACAGAGCCCAGGCTTGTTCCAGGGCAGCTTCCTGGGTCTATGGGGAAAGGGCCCAGGGCTTCCCGGGTGACTCTTAGTGCTGTGGGTGCCTAGGGACAGGTGGTCTCACACAGAGGCTCCAGACTGGACACCAGAGCAGGGCCATCTCCTGGCCGCTGAGCTGGAGTGCAGCCCTCCCTTGGGGGTCCCACAGGGCCAGGACCCATTTGTCCTGGGCTGGGAAGACCGGGCCAGTCTGTCAGGTTGAAGGTGCTCAGACCCCAAACCTAACATCTGTCAGCCAGGCCCATCTTGTCATGGTCAAGGTCAGGGGCCAGCGAGGCCCAGAGAACAGCAGTCCTGGCTCTGGCCACACAGATGAGCTCAAGCCTGGGCCCTCCCAGGTACCCCACCTTGGCTGTCATCTCATCAATACCCCTACCAGGGTTGGGCTCCTATGGGGGAGGGGACAGCTGGGACTTAAGCAGAAGGTGAGATTCACTGGGTGCCCCTAGGCCAGCCTGGGGCGTTGCTATCTTTCTCTTTCTCTTTCCTTCCCTCTCCATGCCCAGCCCAGGCTCTTGAGCACCTATCCTCTCTGCCCAAGCTGCTGAGGGCACCGGGAGTGTCTTCCCCGGGTGGGCTGAGGGTTTTCCTGGGCAAGGTCCAGAAGGCTGGTGGCAGTGGCCAGGGCCTAGGCTCTGGGCTCACTGGGCCACGTGGCCTTTCGGCCAAGGCAGAATCCTGGAGCTGGCAGGACCCAACATAGCCTCACAGAACTGGGGAGGGTCCTGCCTTCTTCTCCCTCTCACTCTGCTCGTGGTCTCAGAGCTGCTGCAAGGGCCTTTCCAGAACATTCCTTCCTGGCTGGCATGGGGGCTGCCCTCTGTAGGGTTCTGTCTTGTACTTACTGCCAGGGGTCCAGAACCAAGAGACCCAGAGGGATGTAGGGGAAGTTGGTCAGCATGGCCCCCCACCAGGAAGGTCACAGCAGCATTTGGGGTTCCACAGACCCAGTGTCTGGCCAATTCCTGACCTTCTCTGGGCCTCAGTTTCCCCATTTGTAAAGCATTTATCCTAATCACCCCCACATGCAGGACTGTTTGGAGGATGACATGAGCTACTACGGCAGACATCCCCCACCTGGGACCTGGCAGGGGGCCCAGGTGGAGTGTCACTGTGGGGTATTGGAACCACAGGGCTAAGGGTTCTCCAGCGGAGATGCATTTGCAGTCCAACTGAAGGGATCCTGGAGGGTCCTGTGCCTGGGTCCTGCCTCCCGCCCCCAGACTGTGGTTTCTGCACATCACAGGCCAGGCCTGGGATCTGAAGTGAGAAGGCAGCCACTATGCCCCACTCACCCACCTCGCCCCTCCCCCACCTCACCCCCACCTGGCTTGTGGGAGGGTCCAGGAGATGCTTGTTGAATGAGCAAAAGGACTATGCCACTGTGACCCTCAGCAACCCCCTTTCTGGAGAGGTACACAGCTGGCTGGGCTCTCCCTGCCCCAGCCCCTCAACCCACAGTCCCCGGCTGCCACTCCCCACCCCATGCTGTGGTCCCCCTTCTGAGTCCCAAACAAGCTGTCACCTTCACGCCTCTCCCCTTGGCTCGTGCTGTTCCCCCTGCCCAGAATGCCCCTCCACCTGCCTTCTTGTCCACGTGACATACTATTTGTCCTCCCTGTCACCTTTTCTCTGTGGCTTTTGTGATCCTCTTGTCCCTCAACCCCAGGTGGACTCGTTCCCTCTCTGTGTACGAAGTTCCGCATTGGAGGCTGACCCAGGCCAGCCTTTCCGAGCAGGGACACAGTCCTATCAACAGATCCTGCCAGGGATCCCAGGTTGGGGGCACTGGCCTGGTGAATCAAGGTGGGCTTCCTGGAAGCAAGGACACTTGAGCCCAGAATGGAAGGAGGAATAGGAGCTTACAAGGACAGACAGGATGGGCCTTCCAGGAGGTGCAAGGGCCTGGGGGCCTGAGGAAGCAGGATGTGTTCAGGGAGACAGGTGGGGGTGGGGAGTGGAGGTCCCTGGGGCTCTCCTTGCCACCAGGAGTGTCCTCTGCCCACCCCATTGCAAGCACAGCCTGGGTCTGACCCCTCGATTTCTCCAGCCCCAGAGCCTGGCAAGGGCTGGCACACAGTGGGGTGCCCCCAGGTCTGGCCTCTGCTCTAGCCTAGCGCGTGCTCCCTGCCCTCGCTCACTCAGCCATCCTGCCTCCGACTGCTTGAAAACTCTTCCAGGGACACTCCAGTGTTTGCAGATATTAGCAAGTCCCCGCCGCCAGCTGCGCCTCTAATCCCCAAGTTAATCCCCTCCTCTGACTTCTCTGCACAGGGTCCCTGTACCTCACCCCCCGCCGCGGCCACTTTGTCGGCTTTGAGACTTTGGGCAGGCTCCTTCCTCTGTGTCAGCGTCAGCCCCTCCTCTGTCATAGAGGAAAGCGGGTCAGTCGCCTCGAATGGCACCTGGGACTCAGAAGGAGACCCAGAGCTATTCCTGGCTCAAGTCCACCCCTGCCCCCAAAATAGAATTTTTCAAAGTTATGAACTGTGATAAGCCTGCAGAAAAAGTGGTCAGTCCTGTGAAGTTTAGGACGACCACTCGGTGACCACCACCCAGGTGAAGCCAAACACTCCCAAGACCCTGCCCGAGTCACAGCCCCCTCCCGCTCCCCGGAGGCCGCCAGCGTGCTGACCTCTGTGATAAACGTCCCGTTTTCTTCATGGTTTGGCCTGTAGGAGAGAATACCTGACTAACATACGCTCACTTGCCTGGACTAGAACCTCACGTATGTGGGGTCTTGTGGCCGCGGTATTCAGGCGGCCTCTTTTCCACCAAAGCATCCTGTTTGCAAGAGTCGCCCTTGGTGGCGCGTGGAGCTGTCCACTATGGCTGTCTGGGGGAACAGCATGTGTGAGTGAAGTTACTTCCATGCCTTTATTCACTGATGGATGACTGGGCAGCTTCCAGCCTGGACCATTGAGAATGAAGCTCATGGGCAGTATTTCTGGGGGGACCCCAGAGCAGAACTGCAGGGGCACAGGACGGCTTTAGAAGATAAGGCCGCACTCTCCCGGGTGCTCCTCCCAGGAATGCTGGAAGTTCCTGCGTCTCCACAGTCTCCCAGCACTTGGCACTGTCTGGGGCTGGGCATGGTACCATTTCTTGGGGGTGGCATGAAATGCACTTCCCTGGATGGCTGCCCGTGTGGCTTTCCTCTTTTATGGGGTCTGTGTGCAGTTTTCCATCAGGTTGTCCTACTGATCTGGAGTTCCTCAGACAGTCCTTGTGGGTGACACGTGTGGCAAGTGCACCGCCTGCCGTTGGCTTGCTTCTCGCTCTTGAAATGGTCCTCTGATGAACAGGAGTTATTTTTAATTCTGTTGAATGTTTTAGGCTTTTACTTTTTTTTTTTTTTTTTTTAAATCCTCACCCAAGGATATGTTCATCGATTTTAGAGAGAGAGGAAGAGGGAGAAAGAGAGAAACATCAATCGGCTGCCTCTTGTATGCACCCTGATAGGGGATGGAACCCGCAATCTACTTATTGACATTGATTTTCGTGTATGGTTTGAGGGTGGGCTCCTCTTTTCTTTTTTTCCCCACACGAACACCAAGTTCCTGCCTGTACTCTTTGGTTCATTCATATGAGTGATATTTGTTGTGGTGGTCCTGCCCATGCCAGATGCTGTTCTCCATGTTGGGGGTACTATGGAGAGATGCCAGGCTGATGTCCTAGAGATAGAGACAGTTGGTTATCAGGTCATCTCACAAATGTAAAATCACATTGACCTCATCTCCCATGACTCTCCCCTCTAGCCACCAGGCCTCCTTGCTGTTCCTCAAATATATCATACAGGCTCCTGCCCCAGGGCCTTTGCATGTGCTGATTGATCCCTTCTGCCTGAAAGTTCTTCCCCACATATCCACATGACTCCCCTCCTTTCTCAATGTCATGGGAGGGGGTGCTTTCCTGACCACTCAACTCTGTTTATAATTATAACCCCCTCCCCCACCTCCTCCTTCCCTGCTTTGATTTTCCCTGAGATCCTGATCCCCAATGGATTTGCGATTTATTTATTTATCTTCTTTATTATCTGTCCCCCCCCCCCAACAGCAGCCCACTGGAGATCCCTGATGCTTTGAACTGGCACATAGTAGATGCTCAATAAATGCTTTTTTTTTTCTTTTTCCTTTTGTGGGTTTTTGTTTGTTTGTTTTCGTTTTTTACTTTTGAATTTTTTTCTTTCTTTTTATTAGTTCTTTGTGGGTTTTTTTTTTCTTTTGTAATAAATGCTTTTGAATGAGACTGAACTGTGACAAATGGTGAGGAAGAAGGAGGTGGGGTACAGCTTTTCCCTCTCCTCATGATGCCCAGGAGGGGGACTCCCCACTCTGCCCCACTTGTGCCCCACCCCCTCCCTTGGCCCTCAGGGAATAGTGGTTTTGTTTTTTTAAATCACCCACTGAGAGTCCCTGAGAGCTGTGAGAGCCTCCAGTGGAGGGATTCGGCTTCAGTTCTCCACCTCTATCTCCTCCACTCCACCCCCAGCAGGCCCAGTCCCTCCCTCAGTGCGGTCCTTCAAGGCTCTCTGCCCCACTTCTTTTTTAAAAGTATGATTTTATTGATTTTTTTTTTTTTTTAAGAGGGAGAGGGAGAAGAGATAGAAAAATCAATGAGAGAGAAACACTGATCAGCTGTGTCCTGCATGCCCCCCACTGGGGATCAAGCCGGTAACCTGGGCAAGTGCCCTGACCAGGAATCGAACCAGTGAGCTCTTGGTGCATGGAACGATGCTCAATCCCTGAGCCACACTGGCCAGGCTCTGCCCACTTCTAAACCTGATCCTCGTAGAAGAAGGTTGATGGATTAATTCTCACTAAGGTGTGAATGACTGCCTCACTTTGATTTCTTCCTTTGGGAGCCTGGTCATGGTCTGTTCTCTCTTATCTTCTTCTGCTCTGCTCTTCAAAGTCTCCTGTCCCCACGGCCCATCTGAGTCCCCACTGTTTTACAAAGGCTCTCTGATGAAGTATGATTAAGAAGGCAGACTCACCTGGGTTTGAATCCCAGTTCTGACACTTACTGGCAGTGTGGCTTGGGCAAGTTTCTGAACCTCTCTGATCCTCAGTTTCTGCGTCTACAAAATGGGGATAATAATAATCTCATCGACCTTAGAAAGTATTTTGAGGATTAAATTGTTAACATGGAGCTTGGCAGATGGTCAGTGGTGTCGGGGCTGCTTCCGGCTGTGAACTGCTTGCCGCCTCTCAAATGGCTTCATTTTGCCCAGGCCCTTTCCCCCAACCATGGGGCAAGTGACGTTATTCGCACTGTGAAGAAGAGGACCTGGTGGGGAGGGGGATGTGACCAGCAGCCCTAGATTGAGTTAGGACCATGAGAGAATTGCCCAGTTGGGGGCCGGGGGCCGGCTCTGCTCACCCCCACATTGCGGGTCCCGATGGTGGCTGGCTATTTCAGAGTGAGGATGTCTACGTGCCTGTTCTCAGCGTCCAGGTCCCCCACGAACGACAGACAACAGCCAGAGAGCAGCCTGACTGCCCTCTGTGGGCCTGCACTCTGCCAGGCGCTGTGCCCAGCCCTTGCCTGGGCATTCTCTCTTTACATCCACACAAGCTGAGCGTTGCTTCATGTCCTGTCCCTGGAGGGGCCATCAAGGCACCGGTGTCAGGGGCGACACTCAGGTGTCTGTCTTGATGGAGTTGCTGCCACCTGAGACGGGGAAGATGGAGATGGGGGTACCCAAGATGCTTGTTGGGTGAACACAGCAGGACCTGGGACCAGGGCTCCTCAGCCCTCATGGCCAATAGCATGGGGTGCCCTGCCGGGGCAGGGCTTGCCCCTCTGTGTGCTGTGCCCTGGCGGGAGGGGCAACGGCCAGGGCTGGGAGGCCGTGGTGACGTTGGGAGTAGCTGCCTTGGAGAGGGAGGCTCTCCTGGGGAAGTCCCTAATCCGGGCTCCTGTGCTCACTAGCCGGGTGCCCTTGGTAAAGGCCCTTCCCTGCCAGGCCACGTTCCTTCATCTGGACCACGGGCCTCACCCGCCAGCCTTGGCGAGGAAACAATGAGGACAGCACCATGGGCCTTGCTGGGGGACTGAATGGGGATGATCTCAGGGGCAGCTTGCAAGGAGGTCCTCATGGCCACAAGTGCCCCTTTGGGCTTTGATTACAGATGGGGAAACTGAGGCCCAGAAAGGCAGCCTCCTCCTGGCCCACCGCTGATGCTGAGACTCACCATCATAGCTCCAGCCCTTTTCTCCCAGACTTGGTTTCACCCTCGGGACTGTCTCCTGTGGTGTGGAGGTGGGGGAGGGGGTTGGGGGGGCAGCCAGGCGCTGAGGGCATCCCAGAGAGTCCATGGAGCATGGAGGGAACGCAGGGTTGGGGCCAGCCGCCCCACGCCCCGCAGTCCAGTATCACCAGTGAGCCTCCCACAGTCCTGATTACCTTTATGAGCCCCCGAATTCCTGCAAACAGGCCCTCCCGCCGATCCAATTACCGTGTGCCGTGTCTGTTTGCCGTGTGCGCCGGCTGGTGGGGAGGTCGAATTAGTGAAGTCAGCGTGGGCTCCTTGGTGGGCAGTAATGAACCTGGTCGTCAAAGTGTTGAACGGCAGCCCCTTCTCACCTGGGCTTCAGGGCCGGGGTGGCAGGTGCTGGGAGAGTAATTTGGGAGCCCTGCGGGCAGCTCCCCAGGTTGTGGGGCCGACCGACCCTGTGGTCATTCCGTGCACCCCCGTGGACGCCCCCTGAACACTGGGGGTGGTGGGCAGGTGGGGCCATGGGGCCGGGGAGGGGTCCAGGGCCAGGTGAGCATAGTCCCACCTTCTAGGCCTCCCAGTCTAGACGGGGAGAGGACAGGAGATGCTGGGTGCTAGGAAAGGGGGCTGGGCCGGGGTGCCCAAGGAGCCCCACGCAGACGGGGGTTGGAGGGCTTCCCTAAGGCAACCTCCTTCGGGCTCCCCGTCCGGGCTCACCCCAAGCCTGAGCCTGCTGCCAGTCCTGCTGTGGACACCACTGGGGTCCCCAAAGGGGAGGACCGGACACTTGGCTCAGGGTCAGGCGCCCAGGGCCTCTGCCCCACCTCCGGGCCTGGGCTCTGGCCACACTCCTCTCCGGGGTGCACCCGGGCCCCAGCCAGCTGCTCGCAGCTCCAGCCTCTTCCCAAGCCGTGCGTCCTGCACAGACGACCAGTCACAGTCTTGCCCTTCGGGCCACATGCCGACCTCTCCTGCAGGGCTGGAGGCCTCCTGCAGGGGGTCCCCCCTGCCTCCCTGCTCGGGCTGCCAGAGGAAGTGCAGGGTGCCCAGGGAAATGTCAGGTTCAGATAAACAGCTGGACACTGGTTTAGTATAAGTATGTCCCATGCAATGTTTGGGACTAATGTCCCCTAAACGCTCATCACTGATCTGAAATTCAGGTCCCACCTCCTTGTGATCATGTCAGGGACTTCAGTCTTTATCGGAAGCAACTTCTTTGGGTCTGGCCAGAAAAACCAACGCAAACCCTAAAGCCCCAGAACCCAGAGGCAGGGAGAGCCCCAGCACTGGCGCTGTGGAGGGGTGTGGGCGGAGGCCGCGGCCTGGGCTGGCGCTCCCCCTCCGGCCTCAGTTCGCTCGTCTGTGAAATGCATTCACTCAGGGGTTTCTTGTGAGTTTTTTAGTATGTTTTTTTTTTTTTGAGAGAGAGAGAGAGAGAGAAACACTGATTTGTTTTTCCACTTATTGGTGCATCATTGCTTGATTCTTGTATGTGCCTGGCCGGGGATTGAACCTGCAACCTTGGTGTGTCGGGACGATGCTCCAACCCACTGAGCCGCCTGGCCAGGCCCGTGTGTTTTCATTCATTCAGTAAATGGGCTCTCCTGCGTGCCAGGGCTCCGAGGCAGAAGGGGCTCCGTGTGGCTGGAGGCTGTGGGATGGGGGAGGGGGGAAGTGCGGTCCACGAGGCAATGGGGTGGCCCCTGCCCACGGGATAAGACTGACCTGAGTGACGCAGGGCCGGTTTGGAGGAAGGGAGGAAGGATCGGACCTGGCCGAGAGGGGGTGCCGGCAGCGGTCCTGCGAGAGAAGGCGGCCCAGGGTGGTGGAGGTTCCTCTCTGGAAGCCGAGGCTGTGGGTTTAGGGGGGCAGTCACGTGGTTCTGCGCCACCCGGGAGGATCCAGTGGACCGGAAGCCGCCGGGGCAGGTGTGCCTGCAGTCAGGGAGACTAAACGTGGGGTCCCCAGCAGAGTGATGGTGTTTGTGTCGGGGGCACCCTGTGGTGAGCCAGGGAAGGGGAGCGGCTGGAGGCCTGACCCCGGGGACCCAGGAGGCCGGGGGGTGAGGAGCACGCAGGGGTGAGGGCGGCCAGGCCTGCCGGTGTTTGTGGGAGGAGGGAGGGGCCACCGTGTCACTGGCTTCTGAAGGCTCAAGTCACCTGAAGGCTGAGAAGGGACCAATAAGGGCAGGTTCAGTGACATGGAAGGGACAAGAGCCAGGTGAACGTGAGGCCAGGTGAGAGGACGGGAGTGAGGACAGGCATGTCCACGGAGCACGATCGGGGTGGTAGCCGGAGGGGCTATGTGGGACAGTAACGGCATGTCCACAGGCCGGAGAAAATCCGCCAGAAGAGAGGGAGAGGTCGGTGGTTCGGCTCGAGGGGAAACCCTCACGGGCTGGGCCCGGCCTGCCGTGGGCAGAGGGCTGTCTGGAGGCTCATCCGAGTGGTAACAGGTGGGCGGGTGCTGGGCAGATGCCAGTAGGTGGGTGGACCTGGCGGTGGCATCCGTGAAGTTCCCCGTGAGTGGCTTCAGCAGGAAAGGCAGACGGCGGTCAGCTGGGAGGGCTGGGGAGGAGGTGTTGGGGCGCGGAGTGGAGAAAAGGAGGCGGAGGTCCTCCTGCCCGTGGTGAGGAGGACAGCAGGACAGTAGGACCCCCGGGTCCGTGGGAGGAGCAGGCACGAGGCCTGTCAGCTCCGCCCTGTGACTCCCGCTGTCTCTGTGGGTGCAGGACCCAGTCCTCGGAGAGGTGGCCCGAACCACAGTGGGTCTGGCCCCAGGGTAAGCACAGCGGAGAGGGAGGGGGGAGGGGACTTGAGGGAATGACTTGGTCAGGGGCTGTCCATGAGGACAAGGTGGGTGAGGGGCGTCAGAGGGCAGGAGCTGGGAGGAGGCGGTGTCGGAAGTGGCACCGTGGGAAGGTCCAGCACTGATGGAGACGCAGTGGCATCCCCGGAGGCCGGGGGCGGGGCTGGGCCCAGACTCCCCTCCCTTCCCCCAGGGCCTGCCGGCCCTCCTCTGCGGCACCACCTTCCCCTCCGGTCCCCCCACATGGCTTCCCCGAGTGTTGGTTGTGCACTTGTGTGAGCAGGCTCAGGGCGGGGGCCCACGTTCCCTGCCCCGACAGGCCCTCCTTCCGGCCCTGGGCTCCGGAGGCCAGCGTGCCACCTGTCCATCTCATCTCCACAGGCCTTTGCGGGGGGAAGGGGTGGAAAGAGCCCCAAGCTGGGGGTCCGGAGGCCTAGGTTTGGCCTGCCTTGATTCACAGACACTTCGCGGCATGTAGGTGCTCGTAGGGGTTCTTTGTCTACAGTCCAGGCCTGATGAGGACCGGTGCAGACATCGCTGGGCCACGGCCTACTGAGAGTGGGCACTGAGGGCACAGGGTCCACGGCCCATTGTCCTAGGCAGCTCTGCCCTCCACCACCCTCCTCAGACCCCAGAGCTCTGCTGTTTATCTCTGGTCATCTCTGGGAGCGAGTCTTTCTCATGGCGGCCTTTCCTGGCCAGGGCTGCCCAGAGGCCACGGCACCTCCAGCCTGTGACCATCAGGCCCTGCTGTGTGCTCAGCCCTGCGCCAGGTGCTGGGACCCTGAAGAGGAGAAGCAGACACCGCCCCTGCACCCAGAGAGCACCCTCTGCATTGTAAGGCTGGAACAGGGACAGGGCTCCACTGGAAGGTCAGGGAGGGCTTCCTGGAGGAGGTGAATAGAGTGAACCAAAGAGCAGGGAAGGGGGTGTGCTGAGCAGGAGGGGCAGCATATGCAAAGGCCCTGGGGTGGCTCTAAAGGTCCACCTGTTCTGTCCACCTGCCCGGGTTGTACTGCTTTGCCCCAGCCCTGGGCACCCGTGTCTGCCCACCCATCGAGGGCTCACCAGGCCACGGTGCTGCCAGCTCCCAGCACGTGGTTCTGCCTTGGCAGAGAGAGGGGGCCGCAGAGCAGGGCTGCAGCCCTCTGATAAGATGAGGTGAAACGAAGCGTTTCCTGTGGCACCTCCAGTCTCCTGTCTGGGCAGGAAGGAGCAGCCGAGTGGCCACTTCACCCAGGGCCATGGGAGGGGAGGGGGATGGTTCCACTGGCCGACGGGTCAGGGAGAGCAGGACCTGGGCAGATGTTCAGTTGGAGGAGTCTCTGCACCCCTGTCAGGTCGTCCAGGCTTGAGCGGGTGACCCCTCCTGGCTGTGGGCCCCATGCAGCACTGTGACAGTCCCCTCCCCCAGTACACATGCTCACACACACGCACACGTATGCACAAACACGCACGACCTCCAACAGGAGCTTTGCACAACAGCCTGGTGGCCGATGGTGGTGTCCGCGTCCTCACCTCTGTGCACATGGGGTTGCCGGGGTCGCTGTGGCAGAGGGTCGCCCGGTGTGTCTGAGCCAGAGCAGTGCCGCCCGCCTGGGACAGCCTGAGGGCCCAGCAGGAAGCGGGATGGGCATGCTGTGGGAGGGGGGCCCCCTTGACCCCGCCCCAGTCGCTTCACCTCTTGGGCTCCGGCCTCTGTTCCATCGAGCTGGCCGTGGTCAGCCTTCCAGGGAGATGCCGGCTGCATCTTGTCCGCTCGCTCGGTGTGGGGACGGCTCCGTGAGAAGCACAAAGCATGGCATCTCCACGAGCGGGGAAGGACACGACCCGGCGCTGAACCCCAGCCAGGCCCTGTGACGTCCTTGATCAACATGAACCTGTTTCCTCGTGTGCGAAGGGGTGGTCGGGGACTAGATGAACAGGTCTGTGCGTGTGCCTGGGGCCGGGTGGCGCTCGGAAGGCGCTGGCGTGTTGCGTGGCCATTCACACCCACCTGGCCCTCAGGAAGGTCCCGAGGGGGCTCCGAGGGACAGAGGACGGACCCAGCAAGGCAGTGATCAAAGTCAAGGGGCGTAGAGAAGGGCTCGCTGGAGACACTCAGAAAAGGGGGGCGCGTGTGGTCTCGGCGGAGGGGGCACTGAGTTCCTGCAGGGGTGGTCTTCCTTCCGAGGAGGGCCTGGGGTGGGTGGAAGCCTCTGCGGAGACTCGGGAATGGGCGCATGTAGGGCAGGGGCAGAGACCGCTGAATCTGCAGGGACCCAGCCTGGCCCCTGGCAGGTTGTCCGGAGGAAGGCCAGACCCCCAGGGCAGGGCAGACAGGTTGTTGCCCCTGGGGGATGAGACAGAGCTGGGGGAGGGCAGGCTGGCCGACCAGGGCCCACGAGGAGAGGCAGCCTATAAAGAGCCGGAGGGCGATGAACCCAGGGAGGGGCTGAGCGCTGAGGGAACAACCGGCAAGGACAAAGGTCCTGGGGTGGGAAGGGCAGGCCAGTGTGTGAGGTGGGGTTCCCAGGGACAGGGACTGGGGGTGAGGAGTTGGGGGATTTTGACCGGAGGCGGGACATGGTCTGGCTGCTGGGAGGACGTCTGCAGAGGAGCGGGGACCTGCACTGTCCCTCAGCAGTAATTGACACCCCCCCAGGGCAGGCTGGGCAGGAGGGTGTCCCGGTCCCCTCCGGGCCCTGAGTGGGAGGAGGTAGCCTGGCGCTGGAGGAAGTGAGTGCCGCCCTGGCAGAGGGGACGCAGGGACAGTCGCCAGGAAGCGAAGCTGCCTGCACCCAGTGAAGAATCACAAGCAATCTGGCATTGCTGGAGCGTGACTGTGGGCCGGCGCTGGGCGCAAGAGCCAGGGAGACAGCTGTGCCCGCGGGGTGTGCCCCAGGGATGAGGCCCTTGCCTAACCAGGGGACAGGTCTTGGCATCTGGGAGCCGGGGTTGCGACTCCGTCAGCCCCACCGAGGTCCCCTTCAGCTGCCTCCCACCCAGTCCTGCCCCATCACCATAGCCCACCAGGCGCACCTCTGTCCCCAGGAACCTTGTTAACCCCGAGGAGCCAGGGGAGATTTTCTCTGCCCCCTGGAGCTCGCGTGCCTTCCTCCCCACACCCAGCACAGTACCATGGGGCACAGGGAGGGCAGACAGCCAGGCCACGGCGCCAGGTGGCCACAGTGGTACAGGGCAGCAGGGGGCAGTCTGGGACTGATGGGGATTGATGAGGAAAGAGAGAGGAACCGAGAAAGGCTTTCTGGAAGAGGTGGCATTTGAGCTGAGCCTCCAAGAAAGGAGGGGATTTGGGGACGCAGAGTAGGAAGGCAGGGGCTGTCCAGGTGGAGAGGGCAGCATGGACAATGGCCCGGAGGACGGATGTGAGGGTGGCCATCTGCGGAGGGACTCAGAGAGGAGCGAAGGGGGCAGCTGTCCCTTTCCGGAGCTGGAGCTGGGGAGGGGCCTGACTGGCTTCCAAGCCAAGCGTCCGTCATGCTGCCTTAAGCAGGTGTGGGGCGGGGTGTGGTCCAGGATTCCCGGACTAGGGTGGGAGCAGCCGAGGGGCCGTAGCCGTCTGCATCTGCACTGGGGGTGAGGGGGGCACTCCCAGGCTTAGAGGAGGGAGACCCATCTGGCACAGGCTGAGTGTCCACTTCCCACCCCACCCCCCAAAGACCCACAGCTGGTCCCATAGCCCCTCAAAGCGGGCTTGCTGGTCTCCCCGGCCCCTGAGCCAGCCTCTCCCTGGGGGCGGAGTCAGACATCTGCTAACATCCGGAGCCCCCATTGTTCCCCAGGACCCAACATGCCTGAGCCCCAGGGCCAGGTGGCAGCTGTCCCCCACATGAGGACACCCATGTCCACGAGGGGCCCGGATCACCGTGGCCACCATGACTCAGCGCAGGTCAGCCTTGGCGGCCCAGGCCACCCTCTGTCCATCTGCCGGCAGCAAGAACAGGAAGGTGGCTTTATGTGCCCAGCTAGGGGTGACCCTGAGACTGGTTATCACCGCTGGGGCCCGAGGCTCCATCACGCTGGCTCCAGGGGCTGTCGCTGGCCCTGCTGGGGAATCCGACAGGAGGCAGTTACTCCCTCTTCTGCTGACCTGTGGGCAGTGGCGGCCCATTTTACAGACAAGGAAAGTAGGGCTCACAGCCCAGGCTGAGAACACCCCTGCTGGGCCCCCAGCCTGTCAAATCCACGCTTAAAATCTCTTTTTGTGGACCAAAATTTGATCCTTAGTAAAAAAAAGGTTTTTTTTTTAAAATATTTTTGTCATCCTCATTGCAGGAATAAGGACAAAACCAGAAAAGTATAAAAGAAAAAATGTAGATTACCCAGACCCCACCACCTGGGCGTAACAACAGACCATTTTCCTGCCATTGTTTTCGGTGGCTTCTGAAGGCAGTTATTTTTTAAATGGGATTGTACTGCCTTCTCTCAACACATATGTGCTGCATCTTTAAGCATTCTCTGGAAGCTCCTCCCCTCGTCAGGGGGCCCAGGGGTGCTGAGTCCCTGGGGAGACTGCAGGAGGGGTTACCCAGCAGGCTCGCCAAGGCTCTGGTGTACATCCCGCGGCCCCCAGCAGGGCGGCGCTGTAGCAGGGCAGGCAGGCCCCGGCCCTTCTCACATCCGTCCAGCTGCTTCCTCCCTGCCCACCACCCAGCCCCCACAGGCCACAGGCAGGGAGGGTGAAGTGGGCTTGCCCTGGGACCCTAACACTTGCCAGGTCCCACAGCCTCCAGGACCACCCCCAGCCCCCAATCCCACCGACTGTCCATACACGCATCAGCCTATCACGGCCTCCAGCAGAGGTGGGGGCCGGCCTCACACTTGCCTCCTCGGGTCCCCGACCAGTGGGTCCTGCACACAGGATCACTAACCAAAGGTGAACCCTGAGCTGGGGAGCCTGCCCCCCACAACTCCCCTCTGAGGCTGATGGTAGACACTGGCCTACTGCACAGGCGACCTACTACTGGTGGGACTCGGGGCCATGGGTGAGCTCGGACTCAGGACTGACCAGCCAGGTGACAGGTGCACAGGCTGGGAGGGCGAGGGCCCACCCCGCTTCCTCTGCTCCCACTGGACCACCTTGCACAGGTGGCCGCGGACCCCCGTCTCACAGATGTGTGCCCACGTAGGCCTGGCATGGCCCGCCCCGATCTGAGCAGCTCTGTCCTCTTCGCCCACAGGCTGCGCAGCCCCTGGGTGCCCTCGTGCCTTGGGCAGCCCCGCGTCCTGCCGGGCCGACTGGCCAGGTCCTCGCCCTCGCTCTGGGACAGGTAACATGCCTGTTGTCTCCCTGGGCCCCTGGGGTCTCTGCATCTGTCCCCAGACATCATCCCTTGTCTGCATCAGGTCCCCAGAGAGGGAAGGGTGACAGACACCAGCACACCCTCACTGCCCTTTCCAGTGCCACCCCGTCTCGGGTGAGGCCCTCGAAATGCAGAGCTCATGCTCCTCCTCCCCCGAGGGGCTGGAAGGGGCTCCTGAGCGAGCAGGAGGGAGTTCCTCCAGGTTCCACTGCCCAGGGAGCTTACCACTGTTCCCTGGGCGGCAGGAAAGCCTCCCGTGGGCAAGGAGGACACTGACGGGCACCTACCCACCCCCCCCACACCCACCCACCCCCACACACCCTGTCAGGTTAGGTTCAGATCCTTCTTCAACTCCCCAGGACTCAGGTGACATGAGGTGACCTCACAGGGCCACAATCTGAGCAGGGCTTTCCCAGCCCCGCACCTGGAAGGCTGGCCCTGATCGGGGTCATGGCACTGGCTGGCCCTCCACGTCCTCCCTGCATCCAGGGGTCTGTTTCCAGGGAGCCAGCACCCACCCAGGGGGAAGGAGAGCCGCTAGGCCCCGGCGGTGCACCCCCACACTCCCAGCGGCCTGGAGGCCCCCTCCACACCTTGGCATCATCCCTCCGTGGTCCCAATGGCCCAGGTGGTGCAGGGACCACAGTGACAGCCCTGCCCCCTGTGTGGAGACATGGCGACAGGCTGAGGCAGGCAGGGCTTGGGTTAGTGCCCCGGGAGGGGAGGGCCGTTCCTGGAGCAGACCAAGGAGGGGACATGTCCAGAGTTTCTGAGAAGCTTAGCCCAGGACTTAGTGATGGGCTGTGAGGGGCAAAAGGCAAGGAGGGGTCACCACAGCCTCTCACGGCCTGGCTGGGCACTGAGGGCCGCCTGCCCTTCCCGGGAGAGTGGTCAGCGCTGGACACACTGAGTGTGAGGTGCTTGTGGGCTGTCCGGGTGGAGAAGCCGGCGGGCGGCTGGACAGGGGAGTGGAGCCCAGAGAGAGGCCCGGGCTGGAGACGGAGCCCGGGGAGGAGTCCGTGCGGGGTCGGGTGTGGGGAGCCGGCCTGAGACGCACAGGGTGGGGCGGGGGAGCAAACCGGGGCCCTGAGGACCAACCTGGGCAAGGTCAAGGGGTCTGCAGACAAGACAGTCGGGGTGGCACAGACGGGGACACGCGATGGGGCACCGGGGAGGGCCAGCCTGGGGGTTTGCTGTGACTGAGGGTCCTGGGTGGCGAGCAGGCAGTGGGGCTGGGGGGGCAGTCAGGGGCTGGCCAGGGCGCTGTTGGGGTGGCTGGGTGTCGAGGGCTTGAGGGTTGGTGTGACAGAGCCGCCCAGTATGTCTGGAAATCCATCCAGAGGCCAAGGGTGCACAGGCTCGGAAGGGGGCTCCGTGAGGCTGGTTGCCTCGCGTGGGAGGCCAGGGCCCAGGGGCCCCTTGGGCGGTCCCGGCTGTGCTCAGAGCCCACCTCACAGCTCTGTCATATCTTCCTCCCACACTCCTCGTTGCTGAACCTGTTCCCTTTTCATCGTGTCTCCCCCGAGACCACAGGCTCCGTGGGGCGGAAACCGCTTGTCTCGTATGCTGCTGTGAGGTGCTGGGAATGAGGCGGGGCCAGCCGGGAGGGAAGGACAGAGGGTGACAGTGGGTGCGTTGTAGGTGATGCCGCCGGGTCACGGCAGGAGTGGGCAGGACGCGTGACGGCAGGGTCCCAGCTGTGCTTGCGGATGGCTGGCCAAGGCGGGGGAGGAGAGGTGGCTGGCTCTGAGAGGCAGGAGTAGGGGTGCTGTGGGGCACCCCAGGGATACCTGGCCCCCAGGATGGGGTAGGGCTGGTGTGAGGGACACAGTGAGCTGGGATTGCAGGTCTCAGAAGTGCCAGGGTCTGGAGGCTGGTCAGTGATGGCTCAGGAGTGGGGAGGACTCAGGGCTCAAGCGGCCACTTGGGTGGATGGATGATGCCCTCGCCTCTTCCCAAGGGTACAGACCCCGTCTGCGCCTGTGACCAGGAGCTGCCATAACCCGCAGCCCTGCAGGAGGAACCGACTTCAGGGGCTGCTGCACCCCACCACCACTGTGCCTGCAGGGGGCCCTGGATGACCTGGGAGAGCCCCCGGGAAGCTCGACACCCGGCTGCGGAGAAAGGCCTGGCCCAGGGCAGTCTGGGATCTGTAGCAGCAGGGTGCTAAGGTGGGGCAGTCAGGTTTGCTGCCTGGAGGAGGCGGCAGACCTGTGTGGGCAGCCCTGCCTCTGGCTCTCTCCTTGCTTGTCACTCTGCATCCTCCTTGGGGACTGACTCTTGGGAGGATCTGCCCCACCCTTCTCTGAGGTTCTCAACATATAAGCAACTCTTTATTTTACTTATTTTAAAAAATATAGACCTGGGCAGAAATCCAAGAATGCTTGTCAAAGTTTGCTGGGTGTGCGCCCGCAGCAAAGCGTGGTTTACACACAGGACCCGAGACTGAGGACGCCTCGGTCCCAGGTGCTGGAAGAGGCCTCTCCTGCCCGCTGCTCCCCTCCCTCAGGCTGGGGTCTGGGGGTTCCCAAGAACACAGGCTCTTGCCCAGGGTCCCACAGCACATCAGGTAGCGGCAGTGTGACACCTGGGCACTTTCCTCCTGCCCCCACCACGGGGTCTGAAGCAGGAACAGTCCACCCCTCTGTCCCAGCCCCACAGCAAACCCACCAGAAGTCACCCAAATGGGTGGTGGCACTGAGTGGTCCCTTGGGGATGTATGCTCCTTCAGCTGGGTCACCCCTCAGACCTGGGCATCTCTCTGGGCAGAATTTTTCTCGGACCAAGGCTTTGTGTCCACAGGGCAAGATGGGGACAGTCCCCACTTCCCAGGGGGAAGCATGCGGTCCAGAGGGTGAATTATTCCAGGTCTCTGGTTTCCTGAGTGTTAGGGCTCAGTGTCCTGGGTCCTGGAGGAGCTCCCAGTCTGTGGAAAAAATAGAGCCTCAAGAGCCAGGCCTGGGGCTCTGGAAGGCTTCCTGGAGGAAGGGGCACACCAGCAGACCTGGGCTTTCCTGAGTGCTGTGTGCAGCTAGCTGGCCACTGTTGTGGACGAGGGGCATTCCTGCCCACTCTCCCTGGCCCAGGGCATGGTACTGCCACCTCTGGGCCACAGCGTCCCCACTCAATGCTGCATAAGAGCAAAAGTGGGGCCCCTCGTAAGATGTGCCATCCAGAGGTCAGCTGAATGAGCCTGGGTCCTGTCAGCCACCCCAAACACTGGCCAAGTTCTGTGGTCAATGGGGTGACACCCCAGGGATTTACTTCTGCCGGGGCTCAGCTAGAGGCACAGGGACTGCAGGGACCACGCCAGCTCAGAGTCAGAGTCACCGACCCCGAGGGGCCCTAGGCCTGCAGTGCCGCCCGCTGGGAAGGGTGTGGGTGTGGGTGTGCACGCGCGCACGCGTGCAAGCACGAGTGTGAGAGTGCAGCCGGGAGCACGTGGTGCGCACCCAGGGCGCGCCCGGCTGGCCCGCACGGGCCTCAGTTTCCCCGGGCTCAGCGCCGCGGCCCGGCCCGCCGCCGCGTGTCGTTGCAGCGCGCTGCAGGAGCAGAAGGGCGAGCTGCGCAAGCGGCTGTCCTACACCACGCACAAGCTCGAGAAACTCGAGACCGAGTTCGACTCCACGCGCCACTACCTGGAGATCGAGCTGCGGCGCGCGCAGGAGGAGCTCGAGAAGGTCACGGAGAAGCTGCGCAGGTCAGGGGCGGGGCTGGGGCGGGCCGAGGGGTGGGGCTGGGGGCGGGGCGCACAGATCTGCAGCTCCAGAGCGCTGCCTCCCACCGCAGCTGCTGACTCTGTTCCCAGATGGGGGGTCAGGGCCCAGTGAGGGTGAACTCTTTGTCCAAAGTTGCACTTGGTTACAAGAGCTATTGAACCAGGACCTGAACCCAGGTCTGGCCACCGCGAGGGACAGGCTCCTTCCAGCCGCCTCCCCATCCTGCTCATTCCTTATCTCATGCTGATTTGGTGGGGCGGCAGCATGACACAGAAGCCACCATCTCCGGACCCCAACTGTCCCTCCAGGGCCCCAGCCACTGTCCTGAGTCCCTGATGGGAAGAGGTTAGGGACAGTTCCCTGAAACAGCATGGCAGTGAGTGAGGTGCCTGGCGAGGTGTGGGGACCCTGAGTAATTGCTCCCTTAAGAACCAAACTTTTCTCAAAACATTGTTCTGCACATTTAAGATGGATATTTTTCTAAAACATATAGCATTTTTCCAGCCTTCCTTTCGGAAGAACGCAAACTTTGCTGTTGGCTTGGGTTCTTCTTCTTTTTTTTTAAAGATCTTTTATTGATTTTGAGAGAGAGAGAAACATTGATGTGAGAGCAAAACATCGACCGGCCGCCTCCTGCGCGCGATCGAGCCACAACCCGGGCATGTGCCCCGACTGGGAATTGAATCTGCAGCCTTTCGGTGCATGGACAATGCCCAGCCGACCGAGCCGCACCGCCAGGGCTCGATTTCCTTTCAATATTTGTAGCACATGGTGGCTGGTGCTGCCCAAGACAGGATTTGCCAGAGAGGCTGTTTGTCCCTCCCTGGATGGCCCCATCCTGCTGGACTTTTTGAATGTCACCACAGAGTCGTGGGGGAACCACGCCTGGACAGCCAGGCAGACCTCCGTTCAAGTCTCAGCTCTGCCTCAGCGTTAAGCACCGCTAGGCTGTTTCCCAAATGTCAGCGGGGCAATAACATGAGACACAGGTTGTCGAGAGGGCTGGCACCGTCCCAAACCCCTTCACGGTCACACTCACTCCCTGGCAGCAATGGAGGCACAGAGCACCCGCTCCCTACCCAGCACTGGCCTCCACTGTCACCCTGACTCCAGGAGACCAGGCCGTATCACCGTGTGTCGCCGGCACTCACCCCAGGGCCCATCACACAGCCTTAAGTCTCTTCCCAGCTAATGTGCTGTTGAGCATGAAGCCCTGGCCAGGCTTGTGAGCACCGTGTGTTCAATGAGTAAGCCGGTTCCCAGGGAGGCCCCCGCAGCCGCTTGTGAATAACAGGCCTTCCCTTCTGTCTCCAGGGGTCCTGGCCCCCAACAAGTTAGCTTCATCAGAGGCTTTCTGCTGCAGTGGAGGAGCAGTTAGACCAGGGTGGGGCTGGCGGGTGGGCTCAAGGGGCCTTTGTTCGGCGGGGCCCTGCTCAGCAGGCTGTGTGCAGGGGGGTCATGGGAAGACCAGACCTGGCATGGCAGTGGCCCCATTGCCCCCTGTTCCAGGATTCAGACAAACTACATGGCGCTGCAGAGGATCAACCAGGAGCTGGAGGATAAGCTGTACCGCATGGTGAGGGCCACCCCCCCAACGCCCACTGCCCCCCCAGCACCCCAGCACCCCCGCCCCCGGGCTCCCAGCTCTGGTGGGGCATCGCCGGCCTAGCTGTTATCCCCTTGCCCAGGCAGGAGCTGGGTCACAGGCCTTACTTCCTGACACACACCCCCCGCCAGGGCTGAGCCTGTCCCGCCCTTTCTGCACCGAATGGGAGGGTGGTCTCAGGACACGTGAGGTGTAGGGTTCAGACCCTGGGAGCCTCAGCCACAGGTGTGAGCATCCAGCTGGAAGCGTGTCAGCAGGGCTGTGGGGAACGGGACATGTGCTGGGGACAGTGACCCCAGCTCACCATCAGCCCAGAGACGCAGGCCTGGGAGGACAGAGGCCTGAGTTCAGGCGCTGAGTGAGCCAGAGCCAGGTTCAAGCCTCCATCGTCCCTCTTCCTGTGGCCCCGGGGAGCAGAGACCCCCCTGGAGACACGCAGCTCTGCACCAACCGCAGCAGGGCCGCCTACGCTCCGCGCGGGCGGCAAGACCTTGGTGTGGAGAACAGAAAGGGCGATGCGGGCTTCCTGGCGCTCTGGCTTGGAGAAGCCTTCTAGAGCCATCGAGGAGGGCTGGGCGGGTTCCGGGGTCTCCCCTCACCTCCACGGGAGGACTTCCCTCTTTCTAGTTTGGTTACAAGCTTCTTGTACATCAGAAATGGGTGTTCAGCACCTGTCTGCCTTCAAGGTGCCGTCAGAGCTGTGGCAGGCAGGCCTGGGCTGGCTCTGCCCTGGACCCTGGACAAGGGTCCTTTCCTTTCTGAGCCTCCGTTTCCCAGACTGTTGAGTGCGATGGGCCAGCTCTGTGCTGAGCGCAGGCCTCCTCACTCAGGCCTCACCCCGGCTCCCAGGAGGCCAGATGCTGCAGATGAGAAACCCCAGCTCCGGAGGCAGTGCCTTGCCCGAGGCCACATGGCTTGTCGGTGGTGGGGCAGGATTTGAACCTGGGTCGGTCTGTGCTCTAACCTTGCATTCCGTGGCCCTCTTAACCCCTTGTCATCATGGGCTGCACGAGGGCACACGGGAAGCCTGAGGGAACAGCGGGACCTGAGCCCCAGGCCCTGGCTGACCGCTGACCTCCTTCCACCGCCCTTCTCCCCGCCCCAGGGCCAGCACTACGAGGAAGAGAAGCGAGCTCTAAGCCACGAGATTGTTGCCCTCAACAGCCATCTGCTGGAGGCCAAGGTGACCATCGACAAGCTGTCAGAGGACAATGTGAGTGTTGGGGCATTGTGACCCTGAGGGCCAGACTCAGGCTTGAGGGGCTGGCACTGGAAAAGGTGGGGGGGCGGTCAGGGCCGCAGGGAGTGCCCAGGCAGCCGGGAAGCACAGGGCTGCCTCACCGGACGCACTGCCAGGCAGGCCTGGGAGGAAACAGGACTCGAGGTCGGAAATACTGGGCCACATTTTCTCATTCAGGTCAGGGCTTCCTGACCCCAGGGCTGGGGCACGGCCACTCTCAGGAGCATCACAGCCACGTGGCTGCCCACGGGGACTGATTTCAAGGCCCCGGGAGACGGGCCAGGCTGCCCTCCATGGATCCCTGGCCACTGACCACAGTCACTGACTAGTGTCTGCTCCTTGCCAGACCCTACGGGGCTCTCAGACTATAGCATGAACACAGGCACAGAATTCCCTGCCCCCGTGGAGTTCCACGAGTGGGGAAGACGGACGGTAAACAAGAGAAGTTCGCAAACCCTGTGGTGTGTTGGAAGCGCTAGAAGTTGCCGAGAAAAATCCAGCAGGGAACGGCGCTGGGGAGCTGCCAGCTGCAGGGTTAGCACATTTCCGTGAGACGCTTCCGGAAGAGGGCACTCCCCCAAAGCGGGTGAGGGAGCTAGCCTCACCCCATGGGCTACCCGGGGAGGAGTGGCTGCTTTGAGGGACAGCAGAGACCAGAGTGGGCTCTTAGTGGGGGAGGAGCCGGGCTCCGAGGTCAGAAAGATAATGGGAGGCCACACTGGATAGGCTCCCACAGGGATCTGGGTTTTATTCTGAGTGAAATGGGGAGCCACTGCAGGTTCTTGAGCAGAGAAGGAACCTGCCTGGGCGCCCCACTTTCACTGGGCGCCCATGGCTGCCCTGCCGAGAATACTCTGTAGGGATGAGGGCAGGAGCAGGGAGAGCGAGGAGAGGGGTATGGCAACAAGCCGGGATGGCAGCCGTGGAGGGGGCAGAAGGACTTGGGTTCTGGTTCTGTTTTGAAGATGGAAGGAGGCAATAGGACTGACAGAGATCGTGGGCATGGGTGTGAGAGAAGGAAAGGGGTCCTGCCATTTCCTGGGCAGGGGACACTGGGGAGGCACAGGCACTGGCTTCAGCAGCTCCATCCCACGGTGATGCTGTGAACGCAGCAGACGTGCCGGGTCAGAGTCACCAAGCAGTGCACTCCGATGAGAAGGGGGCGGGCCCCAGGACAGGCTGGCTCTCGGGTCTGCTAAAGAGTCCGTGGTAGACCTGGGCTGGCCAGGTGGTGGCCACAGCCCTCCGATGCCAGGGGCAGCCTGTCTGGAGCCTCATGGTGGGGTCTATTCTCAGTCCTCAGCCAACTGTGCCCTTCCCGAGGCCCAAGGAGGTCTTGAGGGGGCTGGGGACCCAGGTTCCCTCTGCTGTACAGGCCGAATTGGGGCAGCAGCCTCAGCCCAGCAGGTGGAGGTGAGGGGGACCAGGGTGGGGGGACAGCAGGGGTGACCCCACCTTCAAAAGCTTGGCTAAGCTGCAGGACACCCAGTTCTGGTGGAGCTGGGCCTGTCAGTGGACCCCAGACCCCGCGGTGTCCAGGCCGTCACTGTGGAGGGTCCCTGGATGGGGGTGGGAATCAAAGGCCCAGCCGCAGGCACATGCAACAGAGATTCTCCAAAGGCAAAACCAAATGCCCCGATTCCTACTGTTTGCATCTGTTTTCAGCTCAGGAGGCTGAGCGGGTCCCCACCTGGACCTTGGGTCACACAGCCCCTGTGCCCCCACTCACCCTGACCCTGGCCCAGTCCTGCAGCCACCCCCACTTCCAGGACACACTCTGAGAACAGGGGTGTGAGCGGGGAGTCTGAGATGTCGGGTGGCAGGGGCGGCAGGTTTGGGTCTGTCCCTCGGTGCTGCACTGGCCACCGAGCTCTCTGCAGGGACGCCGGTCTTCGTGCCTGGGGCCTCCCAGAGTTCAGGGCCATTAGGATCCCTTCTTCTACCACTGCCCCCACCTGGTGACAGGTTCCCATCTGGGGCAGCGCAGGCTGCCTGGCGGGGCCTCCTCCACGCACCAGCAGCTCCAGGTCAGAGCTGAGGCCCCATTCTGCGGGCAACAGCATGAGGCCCAGGAGGGTCTTTGTTCTGCCAACTGCACATCGGCACTGCCCACCAGTTTCCGGTCAGGGCGGCAGGGACCCCGGCGGGGCAAGCCTGGCCCAACGCCTTCTCTTGTCTTTTAGGAGCTCTATAGGAAGGACTGCAATCTAGCGGCCCAGCTGCTGCAGTGCGGCCAGACCTACGGCAGGGTCCATAAGGTGTCCGAGGTAACGTGAGCCCCACCCGGCCAGGCTCCCCCAGGACCACTCGGGGCTCCTCTGTTCAGGCCCCACCCCAAGGCCCCTCCCCACTGTTGAGGGACAGGCGCTGGGTGAGCCTGAGCCCTTCCTAGTCCTGCAGCGTCCTGGACTTCCTGAGACATGGTGGCAGGCCACCCCGGGGCAAGCACACCTCCTCACCCGCCTGGACAGCTGCATATCCCCCTCGGTGTCCTCGGGGGCTGCTCCTTGTCCCTGTTCCAAAGCCCCCTCTACTGAGCCACCCTCTGCGAACCTCACAGAAACCCTGCGGTCTGCTTTGGGCACAAATACTGACAGTGCCCGTTTCAGAGGCCAGAGAACTAGCCGCACATGGACATTACTCAGCCAAGATCACAGGGCGCTCTGCTGCCACATTCAGGCTGGTTCCGGGCCCCCCACCCCCAGGCTGCCCCTCCCCCACACACACACTCCCTGCACCCAGGCCCCTGTCCTTGTCTCCGAACCCTGGGCCTGGGCCACACCTGAGACACTCACAAAATAGATCAAACAGTAGCGGGATGTCCCCACAAGGCACCGGGCGCTCCTGCGGCAACCGCTGGGCGCCGGGCCCTGGCCCTCAATCTTTGTTGCATATGTTTCTGAGTCTGTCTTGTTCGGGAGCACTTGGGAAGCAAGTCAGCCCCTCAGTGGGAGGAAGGGGGGGGGGGGCTGTAACCCCGAGCGGGCCGAGTCAGACCTGGTGCAGCGCCTGGGGCTCTGCAGGCCCAGTGGGAGTGGGCTGGGGGGCCGAGGTGAATCCAGGAGCATCCTGGGCCGGGCTCCAGATGGGGCCTGTGAGAGGCTCTGGGTAGCTTCCTTTGGTCCTTCTGTCCACATGGGTTGGTCCTAGGCTGACTTGGCCCCTGTCCCCCCTTCCGTCCTCCTCACCCCGCCCTGTTCCAGCTGCCCTTGGACTTCCAGGAGCGCGTGAGCCTGCACTTGGAGAAGCAGGGCTGCAGCCTGCCCTCCCCGCTCTGCCGCCCCGCCTACGCCGACAGCGCGCCCGCCTGCGTCATCGCCAAGGTGCTGGAGAAGCCCGACCCCGGCAGCCTGTCCTCGCACCTGTCAGACGCCTCCGCCTGCGACCTGGCCTTCCGCGACGGGGCGGAGAAGCCGGGCCTGCGGCCCCCCTACAAGGAGGACGTCTACTGCAGCGACACGGCCCTCTACTGCCCCGAGGAGCCGCGGCGCGACCGGCGGCCCAGCGTGGACGCGCCCGTGGCCGACGTGAGCTTCCTCCGCGCGCAGAACTCCACGGACAGCGCGGCCGAGGAGGAGGAGGAGGCCGAGGCGGCGGCCTACCCCGAGGCCTTCCGGCGCGAGGCGTTCCTGGGCTACGCGGGCTCGCTGCCCACGTCCAGCTCCTACTCGAGCTTCAGCGCCACGTCGGAGGAGCGGGAGCACGGCCAGGCCAGCACGCTGACCGCCTCGCAGCAGGCGCTCTACCTGAACAGCCGCGAGCAGCTCTTCCCGCGCCCGCCCGCCGCCTACCAGGGCAGCCTGCACTTCGCCAAGGCCGCCTCCACGCTGGCCGCCCCGCTGGAGGCCGAGGGCGCCCCCGGCTTCCGGCGAACCTTGTCGCCCTACCAGGCCGAGCCCTACCGCTTCCCGGCCTCCCCGGACCCGCACAAGACCCTGATGTCCCCAAACCTGTGGAGCCTGCGGGCCAAGCCGGGGTCGGCCCGGCTGCCCAGGGAGGACGCGCGCGGCCAGTGGCGGCCCCTGAGCGTGGAGGACATCGGCGCCTACTCCTTCCCGGCCGCGGGCAGCCGCACCTCGCCCCGCAGCTTCTCCTCCGACCGCTACTACGGAGGGAGCGGCTCGGGCCAGAAGGCGGAGGGCCACGCCGGCGCCCTCTACGCCAGCTACAAGGCCGACAGCTTCTCGGAGGGCGACGACCTCTCCCAGGGCCCCCTGGCGGAGCCCTGCTTCCTGCGGGTCGGCGCGCGCGCTGACTCCATGCCCAGCTACCCCGCCAGCGAGGGCAACGGGGAGCGGCTCCGGGGGCAGCTGCGCGGGGTGGCCGGCAGCCCCGAGCCCGAGCACAGCCTCCAGAGCTCCAGGGACTCCTTGGAGCCCAGCTCCATGGAGGCCTCCCCCGAAATGCACCCCGCCGCCCGCCTGAGCCCCCAGCCTGCCTTCCCGCGGACTGGGGGCTCCGGGCTCAGCCGCAAGGACAGCCTCACGAAAGCCCAGCTCTACGGCACCTTGCTCAACTGAACGCCTGCCTGCAGGCCAAGGCCAGGGGCACCGACACCCACCGCACCCCAGGGAGCTGCCCCGCCTGTCCCCACACACCCATCCTCCCGCCCTGCCCACAGACCCCTCTTCCACGTAACCCAGTGCCGCCCAAGAAGAGGACTCCGCCACACGTGTCCCCAGCCCCCCCACGACGGCCCTTCCGGAGGACGTTTCTCACACACCGACATCTTTCCCCACCCGAGACGAGCATTCCCCCTTTTATAAAGCGAAACTATTTTTCTAGAGAAAAAGGGTCTTTCTTAACGCACTTGGCCTCCAGCTCCCTGGATGGCAGCCTTGCGTTTTCAACACAAAGCTCCTTTATTTTTCGGGTGAGGGCAAGTGGGGCCTGGCCCTTGGAGGGAAGGACAGTGTCCTGTGGAGACACCCAGAAAGCCAGTGACGAGGGCGCCCCGAAGCTCTGTCCACAAAGAGGGGAACTGACCGGGTGAAGGGATGCGAAACGTTGTAAACTGTTTCCGCGTGTGGCTGACAGCACCCCCAGCTCTTCCGTGGTCCGTCGTCCCGAGTGGGGCCGGTGCTCGTCCCCCAGTGTCCCGCTCCTGGCACCACCTGGCTACCTCAGACATAATGAGGCTCTCCCGTTTCTGTGGCTCGCTTTCCTGTCGTCTGTGATGCATGCCGTCTCGGTACTGTATTTTACATTCATTAATAAAAGACATTGGTGGAAAGAATTCGGGTTTGGGCCGTTCCTTCTCCCCACTGCCTTTTGATCTCAGGGACGTGCGGCCCTGGGTGTCCACCCACCTTGTCCTCCGCTGTCTGCGGCCAGGACCGGCCCCTAACAACTCTCCTTCCCCCACTTGGCGTCTTGTCCAGGGTTTGAATTCCTCCGCTGTCATAATCCACCAGATGTTATTATTGCCCTTTTATCCAATGTTCCCATATTCACACCCCCGTGCTTCGCTGCATGTCAGGCTTCACTTCTGCGTGTCCTTTAGTGGGGTCCCCAGTTTTCATTTCTCTGAAGACGTCTCTGTGCTGCCCCATGTTTGGGGGTGTTCTTACTGGGGAGAATGCAGCTGGTGAGGGCTCTCTGCACCCAGGGATGCCGTTTGCGCTGTCCCTCCTGGTGGTGGGGGACTGGCCGTCTGTCCCCCAGGAGCCGTTCCTCTGGTGCTAATCTGCCTTGTTCTCTCCAGACACCTGAGATCTTCCCTTTGACGGGTTTTCTTCCATTGCCCTGGGCTATCTGGTTGTGGATTTGTCCTTCTCGCGGATTCACAGGGAGTCTTGTGTCTGTGGGTTGGTGTCTTTCATCAGTTCGGGAATACTCGCAATTATTATTTAAAACAATATTTGCCTGCCCACTCTCCCCCTCCTCTCCTCCTCACCGTCGCCGCCTGGTGCCCTCTCGGATGACCCGTGCCCCGTCTGGCACACCGTCTCCACCAGTTCTCTCCCGTTGTGTCCATTCAGCTACCAAACACAGCCACTGAGTTTTACGTCTTAGTTACGCGTTTCCCACGAGTCCTGCTGGTTGTTTTACAAACCACCCTGCTACTTGCCAACAGTTTCCATCTCCCTGGAGGTATTTCCAGGCTCGTCTTTTATTTCCTTAAATACAGTGGGCACAGCAGTTCACCATCTGGGCCTGGCATTTCTATCCTGTGGCGTCTGTGGGTCTGTTTCTCGTGGTTCCTGCCCACGCCGCCTCGTTTCTCCGTGTGCCTGGTTATCTGTGACGCCCCGAGGATGCACGTGTAGGTTCTGCCAGACTAGGATGGAGGCCCTGCTCCAGGGGCTTCGTGTGCTTCCTCCAGGGGCCCGCCGTTTCCCGCCGGCACCACCTCGGCCCGGTGCATGCCTTCAAGGTCCCTGGCCCACCCAGCTTCCTATGTCCAAGGTGGGTCTGCTTGCCAGGTGACCCCAAGTAGGAAGGGCCTTGTTGTGGCTGCCAGTATCCTTGCCCTTGACCTACCTCTGCAGAGGAGGCCAGAGCCGGCCCAACTGCCCCCCTACCAGGGACAGATTCGCCCCAGGGAGCAGCCTCCCGGAGCCAGAGGGGGCTGTGGAGAGGCTCAGGAGTGCACTCCCCTCCCTGGGGCCATTTCCCATGGGCAGATGGAGGAAGTGACCCTCACTGAACTAGGGGCAACTGGGAGGGGACAGAAGCCCCTGGCACCCAGCGGGTGCTCTCTCAGAGGCCTTCCCACGGGGCCCCGAGCCTCGTCAGCCCCCCACCCGTGTCGACCATTCAACTGTGCAGCAGGGCTGAGAACCCTAAGGGCTAGGCAGCCTGGCCCAGAGGCCCCTCTAAGATTCAGGGTCTGGCCCCACATCACCTCCGAACCCAAGGCTCCCCTCGATGACCTCCAGACCTCACAGTGTCCTGCCGTGGCCTCCAGAGCCAGCGACAGCTGTGTGCGGTGCCCTCCTCCACCAACCCCCCTTCTTGCTCCACTCGAAATCCTGCCGCACCCAGGGAAGCCCTGTCTGCACACCACCATCTACCACCCGTCCACGCCCGTTCCTGCTCAGCCCCGCAGGGCAGTGAGGTGGGGCTCTGCCACCAGCCTGCTGTGTGGTTCTGGGCAAGTCCCAGACGCCTCTGGTCCAGCTGCCCGTCTGGAGCCTGAGCACAGGGACTGATGAGATTCCCAGGGGCCCCTACAGAGCCCCAGGCTGGGCCAGGGGGTTCCTGAGGGAGGGGACTGGCACAGGCTCTGGAGTCAGGTGGCCCTGGACTCATCCCTCTGCCCTCTGAGCAGCGGTTTCCTCCCCTGAACAGAGGGGAGCATGCCCACCTCGCCGGGCTGCGAGCACGGGCTCTACTCGCATGGCCAGGCCAGACCTTGCAGCACACAGGGGAGGTGTTCCTGCCCCACGGCGGCTCAGGCCGCGGCTCAGAGGACAAGCGAGGTGAAGGTGAGCTCGCGGCCTAGGAAGGTAGGTGTGGGCACAGCCCGCACTTCCTGTTCATTCTTGCTCCACACTTTCTAAATTTAGCTGCTTCTTTTAAAATTGCGAGTGGTGAACTCCCACCACCTCGCACAGGACCAGAGCGAGCCTTTGAGAATGCTCTTTGGAAGAGAGCGTTTAGAGAGAGACACAGACGGAGGCAGAGAGCACAGCCGCCACTCTTCCCAAGAAAGTCACCCACAAAGGGGAGGGGCTGGCAGACAGCTGGCACCTCAGGGCACCGAGCTGATCAAGCGCACGGAGTAGCGTCAAGACCCATCACTGCGGCTCTGGGGAGCCCTGGCGTCTCCCGCACCACGAGGGTCAGAGCTTTGGTCAGCTCCGGGTGGTCAGCATGGAAAAGAAACGGACTGGAGGAGAGCTAAACCGACAGCAGCCTGGGCCTGGAACCCGGGTTCAGAGAAGCAAGGCTGGCGCCCACTATTTCTGCAGCTCCCCCACCCCGCCCACGGGCCTCCTCCTCAGGTCCTCTGTGTGTGGTCACTGACTCCCCTGCTGGGGACGCCCTCACCAGCTCACCGCCTCCTCCTCCAGGAAGCCTTCCGGAGCTGCAGGGACCCCTCTGCCCTGAGCCATGGCACCTGTAGTCCCAGCCCCGTTGGTGGATCCTTGGGCTCTCGGGGCAGCCCCTCAGCTGCAGTCCTGGGGGGGTTCAGTGCTCTGCAGCCTGCCCCGATCCCAGCAGCGGGGTCTTCCCAGCCTGGCGCCTCGAGATTCCTCAAGGGCCCTGTGCTTCTCCACGCCACTTCTTCACCCGGCAGACGCATTTGCGTGGGCAGTGTGAGCACCCGGCGGGGCTGGGGACGCCCAGGGACCCAGCTGGCCGTGCTGGTGGGGAGGGAGAGGGGCCTGGGCCTGAGCAGGCTGGGCCGGGCCTGCGAGACTGGCAGTCCTGCCGTGCTCCGGCACAGACTTCCTGAGGACAGGCCTGAGACCGAGCCCCCCGCTTTCCCGGGGACCCCTCGTCAGGCCCCCATCGCCGGCTCCCAGCATTCTCATTTCGGAGCTCCAGCGAACCGCGAGTGGGGCGGCGAGAGGAACGGCCAACACACTTGTCACTGACATCACCTAAGAAACAGCGAAACTCACGTTTACTGAGTCCGAGCAGCGTGCCAGGTGCTCTCACTGACACCCTCACAGCCCTGAGACAAGGTCCTTGTCCCCATTCCACAGAGGAGGAAACTGAGGGTCACAGGGTGGAGGCAGCTCCCCCCACCAGGTCCGACCTCAGTATTCAGCCCCACCCACCCCGAAGCAGGGGAGCCGGGGCGGCCGATGTCCGTCCGGAGGTTCTGTGCTAGGGCGCTCAGTGCCAGATCTTAACGTCGCCCTCCCAGGAGCAGGTGGCGAGGACGGAGGGCAGCACGGGGTGGAAGGTGGTGCCCACACAGGCCTGCGCGTGCCCGTGCAGCGTGCGCGCTCGGCTGGCCGTGCGGAAGCAGTAGAGCAGGACCCGGCCGTCCGCGCTGCCCGTCACCAGCAGGTCTCCGTCCGGGGAACACTCACAGCCCACCGAGTAGCCTTCCACCTGCGAAGGGGAACATGGCGTGAGCAGGCCACACGCGGCCCTGCGCACAGCCCCATCCGTGAGGTGGGAGTCATTGCGTCCTTCTGCAGAGGCAGGCCAGGAACAGCGCCGGGGCAGAGCCTGAGCTCCCCCTAGAGGCTGGGTCCTGGCGTGGACCATGCACAAGGCTGCTTCAGTGGAGTCCAGCTGGACAGCTCCAGACAGCTGAAGGGGTCCACCTGCAGGCACTCACCACGCCCCAGGCCCTCCACCCCCATGAGGCAGGCCTCCGTGAGGCAAGGGGGCAGAGCTGGAAGGAGCCCTCACCCTGTTCTGTCCTGCCCCCTCCCCACGCCCGAGACAGGTCCACATGAGCCAACGAAGGAGGGGAACCTTTCCTGCCCAGCAGCTGGGGCCTGGGGCAGATGTGGCCCAGGGCCTTGAGTGGACCCCAGGCCACACGGCATGTGGTCACCTGGAGGCAGAGAACAGAACCTGCTGGACAGAGGGTCCATGCACTCTGGGACCCCAAGTCCATCGCTAGCATTGGCTGGCAGGAGCCCTGGGACCAATGCTCAGCTACCCTCCGGGGGCACAGGGAGGCGGTACCTTGTGCCCTTCATAGCGCCGCCTTCTGCTCATCCGGTAGGGCCACACGGCGGAGAAGAGGGCCAGGTAGTTGCCATTGGTCTGTGCCAGGAACACAGGCTCCCGCGGGTGCAAGGCGAGGCTGGGGCAGGTGTACCTCTCCTGAGAAACAGCGGGGCCACAGAGAGGGTCAAGAATGCTCCGGGTCAGGCCTGCTGCCTCTGTCCGTGGGGCCCTGCGCCCTCCTCCCGGACCTTGGCTCAGGGTCTGTATGAGTTTCTGGTTGCTGATGTAACAAACTGCCGCAAATCTAGTGGCTTAAAACGACACCAAGTCATGATCTTACAGATCTGGAGGCAGATCCAACCAGGTCTCTCTGGGCCACTCAAGGTGTCAGCAGAGCTGCGTTCCCTCCAGAGGGAAAGCAGTTGTCTTTGCGTTACTCGCACTTCCAGCTTCTAGGGTTCACCTGCCCTCCTGGCCCACGGCCCTGGGGTGGACAGCTAAAGGACCCCCAAAACATAGCCACATCCCAATTCCTGGGGCCTGTGAATGTCACCTTGCATGTCTTTGCAGATGTAATTAAGTTAAGAATCTTGACGTGGGGAGATGATCTTGTATTATTGCTTAAATACAGCCACGTGTATCCTTATAAAAGGGAGGCACAGCCCGGCCGGTGTGGCTCAGTGGACTGAGCGTCGTCCCATGGACTGAGAGGTCCCGGTTCGATTCCTAGTCAGGGCACATGCCCATGTTGCGGGCTTGATCGCCAGTGAGGGGCGTGCAGGAGGCAGCCGATCGATGCTTCTCGCTCACATTGATGTTTCTCTCTCTCTCTCACGTTCTCTCTCTAAAAAAAATCAATAAAAATATATTTTTTAAAAACCCAGGCTGGGAAAACTCCCTGTTGGATGGGCTCAGTCACACAGAAGCTCCCTGGAAGCTCCCTCTCCACTGCACCTGTCCTGCCACATTCCTAAGAGTTGTCCTTGAGTTGTCTCTAAAGGAGCCCAAACGCAGAGGGCAAAGCGGGGAGCAGTCAGACTAACAATACACAGGTGCAGACTCGTGTGCCCATCAGAGGCATGGATGCCGTGGCAGCCCCATAATGAGCTCCCTGGCACGATGCTGCCCAGCAAAGCACCTTCTCACCCACAGGAAGGCGAGGAGGTGTGGTTCTAGGGTGGCTCAGGCAAGCAGCACTGTCGACCTCACTCACTTACCCTGCTCGCCACTGGGACTGATGGGAGCAGGAAGCCCGGTGGTCACACATACCCCCTCTTCCCCTCCCATGGCCTGTCCTTCCTGGGAGGTTGCACTAGACCCTGAAGTGAAGGTCTAGAGGCAGGTTTGCTCAGGGTCACTTAGAACCCTCTGAAAACAAGGGGAAAGCAGGGAGAGGGAGAAAGTGTGTATGTACACCTGACAGATATTTTTAAATTCAGGGTGGGTACGCCAAAGAGATTAACCATGGCTTATTTGAAATCTTAAATAAAGATGGTGATGATGATAGTCATGGTGATGATGATGACTATGGTAATGATGGTGGTGATGGTGATGATGGTAGTAGTTATGATGTTAGTGATGGTCATGATGACAGTGGTGATGATGATGATAGTCATTGTGATGATGGTGATGACAGTGATAATGATAACAGTGATGATGACAGTGGTGATGATGATGATGATGATAGTAATGATGACAGTGATGGTTATGATGATGGTGATGGTGATGATGGTTATGAGGATGATAATGGTGATGATAATGATGGTGATGAGGATGATGATTGTGGTGGTGATGGTAATGGTGGTTATGGTGATGATGGTGATGGTAGTGGTGATAATGATGAAGGTGATGATGATTGTGGTGGTGATGGTAATGGTGGTTATGGTGATGATGGTGATGGTGGTGATGGTGATAACGGTGAAGGTGATGATGATGATTGTGGTGGTGATGGTAATGGTGGTTATGGTGGTGATGGTAATGGTGGTTATGGTGATGATGGTGATGGTGGTGATGGTGATAACGGTGAAGGTGATGATGATGATTGTGGTGGTGATGGTAATGGTGGTTATGGTGATGATGGTGATGGTGGTGATGGTGATAACGGTGAAGGTGATGATGATGATTGTGGTGGTGATGGTAATGGTGGTTATGGTGGTGATGGTAATGGTGGTTATGGTGATGATGGTGATGGTGGTGATGGTGATAACGGTGAAGGTGATGATGATGATTGTGGTGGTGATGGTAATGGTGGTGATGGTGATGATGATGATGATAGTAATGATGATAGTAATGGTAGTGATGATGATAGTGATGATGGTGACAAAGATGATGACGATGATGGTACTGATGATGGTAGTGATGGAGATGATGATGGCATAATGGTAATGATGATGGTTATGATGATGGTAGTGGTGGTGGTGGTGATAATGATAGTAATGATGATAGTGATGGTGGTGATGATGGTTATGATGATAGTGGTGATAATGATGATGGTGATGATGATTATGGTGGTGATGGTAATGATGGTTATGGTGATGATGGTGATGATGATGATAGTGATGGTGATGATGATAGTGATGGTGGTGATGGTGATAATGATGATAGTGATGGTGGTGATGGTGATAATGATAATAGTGATGGTGGTGATGATGGTGACAAAGATGATGGTGGTTATGATGATGATGATGGTACTGATGATGGTGGTGATGGAGATGATGATGGTATAATGGTGATGATGATGGTTATGATGATGGTGGTGGTGGTGATGGTGGTATAATGATGGTGGTGATGGTGATGATGATGGTGGTGATAGCAGTGATGATAGGTAATGCACTTATAGAGCACTCCCTGTGCCTGGCACTATTCTAGATCCTTTATAAGTATTCTCTCTTTTAATTCTCAAAACCACTCTATGAGGCAAGTAATATTCTCACCCTCAATTTCCTAAGAGGAAAATGAGAATCAAACAGGCTAAATAATGGGCTCAGGGCCCCCAGCTTGTAAGTGATGAATCCACGACCATCATTCAGATGGTCTAACCTGATGTTCTTTGCTTGAACTCTTGAGTTACAGCCCCTGCCAAAGCTACTTGGCAAGGGCAGAGCAGGGACCCATGGGCTGGCTGGGCTGGCAGAGAAAGGGTAGGGGTTACCTCGAGCTGCTCGGCCATCTGCCAGTCCACCTGGACTGGGCTGCCCCTCCACACCCTTATCCTGTGGGGTGGCTGTTCTGGGCAGGGACAAGTGGGAGGACAGTTAAGGAGAGGCTGTAATATGGAGCCTGTGGTAGGTTCTCCTGGGAGGCCTGGACTTATACTTGCCTTCCCCTAGCCTAAAAATTTCAGGCAGCCAATCTGTCTCCAAAGATCCTACCTACTGAACCATCTCCCACAGGAAGTGACCGAGGACCCCAGACAACCTAGGGCTACATGGATGCATCCTGGGGCTGAAACCGAAAGAAATGCCAAACAGGGTTTCTCACATGGAAAATCTGGTTGGAGATCCTGGCAGAGCTCCGGAAATCCCAGGCAATAATGGTACGATCAGCAGAGTCCCGGCTCGAAGCATCTGTGCTGCTCAGAAACTCAGAGCCTTCCTGGAGGAAGAGGATGTCCAGGGTCTGCTGGATGGTCGCCTTGTAACTTCTCACCACCTGCAAGAGTGGGCACCTGTCATGCTGGTGGGCCCCAGGAGCACTGGGCAGGCCCCCGCAGGAAGCAGAGGGCAGGCGGGTTTAGTGAGGACAGTGTAGGATAAAGCACCCCTGGCTGAGCAGCCCAAGCCATGGAGTTGGGGGCCGGTGCAGGGAGACCTTGGGGCCCTCTGGCCCCACCAGGCAAACGTCTGTCTCCCTCAGGACCTGCCCTGCAATACCTCCCACAACCTTACCTGATGGCACCTCCTCATGGAGAGTCCTCCTCCTACGTTCACCCCACACCCACTGGTGCTAGGCCCAGGGAGGCATGATGAGCTCCAGTGAGACTGGCCCCTAGAGAGCCATGAGGGCGAGCTGAGGGAAGGGCCCACGCCTAGCCAAGGGCACCTAAGGGGTATCAGTGATGCCCGTCAATCCAGAGCCATACTTGTGAGAAGGTCTTGCTTCTGAAGACGGGATGTGAGTCAAGCTCACACAGTCCTGGCCTATTGCCCCTGGAGTAGAAGCTGCATGGCTGGAAGCGAATGTTCTTGGAGACCATGAAGCCAGAACCACAGTGCACAGGTTAGCTTCCAACACACGTTTTGTATCTTAGCACGATCGTCAATATTCCGAAGCCTCCGGCCTCATAAACTCGGTGATTAAGTATCGGCAGCAGTTCCGCTTTCCCCGGAGCATTTGATCATTTCACCTGCTGTTCTAAGACAACTGGTTTGGCGGCGGCAGGTGCGGGCGGGCCCAGGATGGGCGGAGTCTAACAAGAACCTCCACTTAACAGATTCACAGATGACCGACTTGAAATTGCAATACTGAGTCGGGGCACAGTGCCTCTGGCCTGCCTGCAGCCCTGGCCGCCTATTTATCAGCTCCCAGGGCGCCACCATGCGGCCACAGCATGAACAGTTTGCTGGTACCTCAGCCTGAGGCTGAGCCATCTTGACAAATTTTTTTTTAAAACTGGAGTTCACAGCCTTTCAAATGTTGCAGACTTTTATTTTCTATCATATTCTTTCAAATGTACATATGTCAAATTCCCATTCAAGGCAGCACTCTGTAAATCCAATTTAGACAGGGGGGTATTCGGAGACCCATTCTGCAGATGAGGATCACTGAGGTTCAGAGAGAGGCAGGGATTTGCCAAGGTCACACGGCCAGGTGTGGTGGAGCTTCTCCCAGCCCCAGCTGCTTCCCTGGGACCCTATCCCACTTTCCTGCTGGATCATTCCTGCCTCAGCAAATGCTGGGGCAGATTCCTGGGGATGAGTGGGCAACAGGTGACCACTCTTCCCTCAGTCTCTGCAAAGCAGCCCCCAAGCAGGGTGGCTTCTGCCAGGGCCCTGACGCCTGAGGGGTGATCTGGGGGCAGAAAAGAGAGGGCAGCCCTGCAGGCCCCTGAACACAGGGCAAGGAATGGCTGCCAACCTGCTCCCTCCCTCCCCCCTCCATGCACCAGGATCTGCACAGTGGCCTTGCCCTCCCAGGGCAGGAAAGCCTGGACTGCCCAGGAGGGCACAGCCACTGGGCTGCTGACGAGGAGCTCCCGCCTGCCCAGTCTGGAGCTGGGGCGCCAGTCTAGGTCCTGGGAGGGGACATGGCATCCCCAGCATCTGCTCTGATAAGCTTGCACGTCCTTCCAACTCACAGGAGCAGTGCCACCCAAGGCAGTGTTTAGAATCTACTTTGGAGGGAAGGAGGCAGGGAGGAGAGGAATGATGGGGAGAACCCCTCATGGCTCTGCAGTAGCCTCTTACTGGGACCAAATGCATCCACTCCTCCCATCCCCCCACGCCATTCCTGTCTCCCCTCCCTTAAACCACCTCCCCAGCAGACACCCATGCTTCCACTGGCCTGGACCACAGGGGGCCTGAGGCCTTCCTCCCCCTTTTCCCGAAGCCTCTCTATCAGGTGGTCCAGGTGAGAAGGAAGAATAGAGATTGGGCAGCATTTCCAAGAGGGTACGTCTGGCCTGATTTGTGTCCCTGGAGGTGGCCTGTGCAGTGAGGCGCTTCTCCCCCTCCCCCCAGTGGTGGGGGGCACACAGCAGCCCATAGAGAAAGGCCGTTCACACGCTGCACCGGCAGGACTGCCACCCCTGGGGGCAGGTTCAGGCCTCCGCACCTCAGCCCCTCTGCACCTCGACCCCACTGGCACTCGGGAAACACACTGACCCAGTAGAGGATGGAGGAAGAGAAGGGCCCCTGCCGCTCACTGAGCGCCCAATAAATGCCAGCCGCTGGCCTGGGGTGGTTTCACAAAAGTCATCTCATGACGACACATCGGTGGGAGGCAGCCGCACCCACGGGGCGGCATGAGGCCCAGAGAGAAGCAGGGAGCCGGGGTCCTCGGCCCATCCGCGGCAGAACTGCCTGTGTGCCACCAACACAGCACCCGCCTCCCAAGACCAGCTTTTCCAGGAGAACGAAAACCGCTGCTCTGTACACTTCCCGAGAATGATGGAAATGGCCCCGTTCATTAGGGCATCATCATAAAATCGAACGGCTGGGACACGGCGCGTCACGGGCAATCCCTGCCAATAGTGCCGTCGGTGGAAGGCTGACCTTTGAAGCGATCGCCCAGAGCATGATTTACAGGCCTTCACGACTGCTCGGGCCCGGGAAAGAGCCATTCATGTGTCTGTCTGGTGCGTTTATGGCAACCTTAATCACACCGACAGCTGGCCGCCCCGTCCCAGGGGCAGGGGCGCACGGTGGGCTAAGCAGCCGGACCCAGAAGGGAGCCTCGTCGAACTCTCCTGGCAACCGGGGCCTGGGGGTGAGCAGCTACTGGCCAAAGGTCTAGGCTCTGGGGAAAGTGGGAGACGAGATCATGATCGCTCAGTGGATGAAAGCCACCTGATGCCCTGAAAATCCACCAGCTGCATGGCCCACCGGGCACACCTGGGTAATGGGCTCCCTGGGGCTCATCAAGGGCACTTGCAAGGGCGTGGGGTTGGGGTGGCTCCGGTCCTGGCCCAGCTGCTGGCTTGCCGTGTGCCCAGGGAGCCCTCCCTCTCTGGGTCCGTCTCTGAGTCACCACCACCAGGAGCCTTGGCAGCACAGCGAGCCTGTGCCTTCAGCGCTGCGGGCACCAGCTCCCCTCACCACACCCTGCCAGTCCTCTCCCCAAACCTGAGGGAAAGGCGAGGGCAGACCCTCTCCTGGCTCCCGCAGGGCCTGTGCTCCCTCAGCCCACTGCCCAGGCCACGTGCCTTCCCCCAGGACTCGAGCTCCTGGGGCAGACCTCACATTTCTGGGCCGCCCTGGCCAGCACTGAGGCCGCACTGCAGGCATCAGCCGGGTTACTGAGTTCACATATGGACAAGCATTGAGTGCATACACAAACAGATGAATGAAAAGAACAACGGGAGAAGTAGTGACCTTCAGGCCTCTGACCGGGGCTGAGGCGACACCCACCGAGCGTCTCCATGGGCTGCAGCAGGCACCTGGGAGACAGCATTCACTCACAGGGTGCTCCTGCGGCCAGGACATGGACACAAAGGAAGCCTGACTTTCCGCGGAGCTCCGAGATCATGGGGGTGCGGGAGGGGAGGACAGAGCAACTGTGCCCAATGTCACATCATCACGGGCGGGGCTGGGGGGCCTTGCCCTCCCCAGTGGGAGGCAGATCCCTGCGGATCAGAGCCTGGGGGCCTACTACTGGCTGCATGGCCCTGGGCAAGCAACCTGCGTCTCTGCTTCAGTCGCCACACCTGAAGGTGGGGACAACAGGACCTCTGGCTGGGAGCACCCGGGGTGATGCGCACTCATCACCTCGCTCAGCGGCCCCCCACACAGCAGATCCTCCTCAACCTCCTCCCGAAGCCGGGTCCCCGGGATGGAGCCGTGAGTCCCTGCGCAAGTCCCTTCTCCCCAGACTCCAACTCCTCCCCCTTGAAAATGAACATGTTGGTCTCCTTCCAGTGCTTGGATGCGAGGGGTCTATGCATATGGCAAACTGGAGGAGTGAGTGGGGCCACTCTCCACGGTCTAAATCAGTCACACAGGGTGGTGCGCTGTCATAAATTAAAACAGGATCAGAAGTTCACATTAAAAAAGAAACGATAACGCTATGAGAAGAAAACAGGACTGAATTTTCCTACGACCTGGGACTGGGGGAAATCTCCTGGCTATAACTCCAAGGCCAGAGCAATAAGACAAAAGATGCGTAAATCTATGTGATGATGATGGCATAAAAACAAGTAAATAAATAAGTAAAAAAGGCATGTGGGAGAAATATTTGCAACTTATATTAGAGGCAAAGGTCACTACCCCTAAAATACAGTTTCTAAAAATAGATGAAAGTGACCAATAGCTCTACAAAAAAGTGAGCTAGAAAAGTAAACAGAAAGGTCAATAAAAGGAAATGTAATTGGTCCTTCGACCTTCCTCACAAGAAATGATCACTTTTTTTTTTTAAATCCTCACCCAAGGATATTTTTCCATTTATCTTCAGATAGAGTGGGAGGGAGAGAGAGTGGGAGAGAGAGAAATATCGATGTGAGAGAGACACATAGACTGGCTGCCTCCCCCACGACCCCGACCAGGGCCGGGCACCGAACTGCAACCGAGGTACGTGCCCTTGACCGGAACCAAACCCGAGACTCTTTGGTCCGCGGGCCGACGCTCACACTGCTGAGCCAGACTGGCCAGGGCAAGAAATGACCACTAAAATCACACAAAGATATCATTTCTTACCTGTCAAATTAGCAAACTCCACAAGTTTGACCGCACACTCCGTTAGCCGGCTGTGGGGCATGAGTGGCAGAGAGGCGACCGGTATGAGCCCTGTGCAGAGAACTGGGCAACACAGACACGGTGCCACCGGCTCGTCATCCAGCCGAGTGCAGAGCCCACGGCCCCATGGAAGGGACCAGTCCCAAAGCGACTCTGGCAACGCTCCCAGAGACGAGCCGAGGCCACTGAAACCAGCACCACTTGAAAGAGTAAAACTTCAGAAGGGCCAGAAGAAACATCAGCAAGGGGTCGGTTACATAGACTTGGGCACACGTCCCCACTCCGGATGCTCTGCGGCGTGGAAATCCCGGCTCCCCTCCCTGCCTGCTATGGGGACCTCCAGGTACACACCGCTCAGTGCAGAAAGCAACGTGGGAGAAAAAAGGTGGAAAGTAAACAGAAGAAGAGCTGCTGTGAATACACCTATGTGTTTGCTTACCTTGACAACAGTTGAAAGGTAAACCAGAAACGAAGTCAGTAAAGGAATAATACTGCCTCTAGAGGAAGGGAGAGAACAGAATGGAGGAGACAGGCTTGGGGTTAGACCTAGAAAATTTCTGGAAAGGGCCAAACAGTAAGTATTTTAGGGTTTGTGGGCCACATAGAGTCACTGTTGCATGCGTCTGTGTGCGTGTGTGTGCACGTGTGTGTGTGTTACCACATTTAAAATGTAAACAAACTCTGGCCAGTGTGGTTCAGTGGTTAGAGCATCGGCCCATGCACTGAAGGGTCACGGGTTCGATTCCCAGTCCAGGGTACATAACCTGGGTTGCAGGTTCAATCCCTGTCTTTGTCAGGGCGCATGCAGGAAGCAACTAATTGATATGTCTCTGTCACATCTATGTTTTCCCTCTCTTTCTCTCTCTCTCTCCCCACCTCCCTCCCTTCCACTCTCTCTAAAAAAAATCAATGGAAAAAATATCCTTGGGTGAGGATAAACAACAACAAAAAGTAAACCAGATTGGACCCAGACGCTGTAGTTTTCCAATCCCTTCTCAGGAACAATATACATATTTTATAACATACAACAAAATTAACTTTAAAAGCAGTCTCTAAAATGAAAAAGAAAAATTAAGCAAATGAAACAAACCACATATTGAGCTAGTAGCTTAACCACACAAATAGGATTTATTTTAAGGATGTTAAAGCACAGTAATTTGCTGGCAGGTCCTTAGTTGAACATACATTACGAACAGTAATTTGATGGTAAACCCTAATTAGATGTGCACTGCGGACAAAAAGAACTGTGAGAAATCTTAAACTGCTTTCAGTCATTAAATTGCTAGTGTCAATATATATTTTAAAAATTGTGTTAAGGCAGATAGAAATAAAAATTTTCAGTATAAAAGAAATCAGAAGTATGGCCCTGGCTGGTTTGGCTCAGCGGTTAAAGCGTCGGCCCACAGACAAAAGAGTCGCGGGTTCAATTCCGGTCAAGGGCACGTACCTCAGTTGTGGTTCATCCTGGCCCTGGTCAGGGTCATGTGGGAGGCAGCCAGCTGATGTGTCCCTCTCACATTGATGTTTCTCTCTCTCTCTCCCTCTCTCACTCTATCTAAAGATAAAAATGGAAAAATACCCATGTGAGGATTTAAAAAAAAAAAAAGAAAGAAAGAAATCAAAAGTATGTAAAAGTGAAGAAGGCAAAGAAAAGTTCTGTGATCCTAAATTTGAACTGGAAAAATCAGTATTACCCATGATGCACTTTTCTTTTTAACAACAAAACCCTTTCCTAGCTGTGTCCACAGAAGGAGCCCAGACGCAATGACCAACCAGCGCGCTCAGATTCTGTCTCTGATCCAGCTAAACACACACGTGACAGATGACAGACCAGGCATCACAACAGTTGTTATCACCACATAGCAGATGTTCACAGAGACAGGGGAGAGACTGGGGAAAGTAAGTTGAGACACGGGGGATGTACGAGAACCCCAATGCACTAGTTGACATGAAACACCCAGTGTTGACATGAAAGATACATTAAATGGAATCAGAGGAAAACACACAGAATTTTTTTTAAATGAACAAAACCTAGTTTTAACCCCAAATGGAGCAAACCCACAATGGCCTCTCACTCTCTACCACAAATTACAAGTAAAACCTGGACAAAATTCAAGAAGCAACTACCTGAAGGCTGAGATGGAAGGGCAGGTGGGTAGGGTTAGGGGAAGGAAGTCAAAGCTGGAAGAAAAACCAGTATGGCAAGCGAGGCTCCAGGTTTGTGGGTGTTTCAGTTTGGGGCTGTTTTTTGGAGGGGGGGTGTCTTTTAACTGCTGACACTGACTCACAGACTGATTGAATTTAGGAATTACGTAGTGGGCATGAACAGCAAAAACTCTGAAAGAAATCCATCATTCTGGTCAAAGGGACCCCAAAAAGGTGTGGAGGGGTGGTGGCTGTAAGCCAGAGAGCCCTGGAGATTTTAAAACATCACCACCTTGCTGTTGCAGCCCTGCCCAGATGACCCCTGCCCCAGAGCAGAACCACACTGCTCTGACATGAGCACAAGTGCCCACAACCCAGAGGACAGAGTCTGAGCAGAAGAACTGGGTTAAGTGCTCTTACTGCAAAAACAGTAAGAGGGAAATCCACGTCACTTTTTCCTGTATTTTCTCCAAAGTTAGCCACTCCGCCTTGAGAGGGATCCCAGTGTGGACACGGTGTGGCAAAGCAGAAGGCTAATAGTCGGAGAGAATTCCATCTCTCTGGGTCAAAGAACCAGGAGAGGAGGCCCTGGGGAGACAGGGAGCGAGGGAGAAACTCCCAAAAGGGGAGAGCTGAGAAGGGAACCCTCTAATTCTGCGTACGAGCGGACATGTGCCCAGGACAGCCCGAAGCTGCGCGTGTGGAACACAGGCAAAGAGGCACAGCTCAGCTTGAGCAGTGGAACACCAGGAAACCACCGGCCGGGTCTGAAACAAACTCTTTCGTCACTCGGCATCGCGAAGATTTTGGACACTGAAGTGGAACCACGGCCCACAGAAGGAGAGAAAAACTTGCTATCTGAATCTAACCAATCGGTGGCCACTGAAACAAACACACACTGTTCTCCACAGGACTTTAACAGGACCCAAGACCTGAAAATATAATATTGAAAATCTGCAGGATATATTCTTCTTTTTTCATTGACATTTAGAGAGAGAGGAAGGGAGAGGGAGAGAGAGAGAGCAACACTGATCAGCTGCCTCCCACATGCCCCCCCACTGGGAATCAAGCCCACAATCGGGGCATGTGCCCTGACTGGGAATTGAACTGGCAACCCGTTGGTGCATGGGACGATGCCCAACCACTAAGCCACACCAGCCAGGGCGGGATACATCCTTACCTTACCTGACATATAAGAACCGGGGAAGTGTAAATGGTAACAATGAGAAAAGTGAAACAATGCCAACCCTAAAATGACCCAGATCTTGGAATTATCAGACACGTTTAAACAGCTATTGTAATAATCCTCAATGAGAAAAAGATAAACACTCTTGAAATAAGTGGATGGATGATCTCAACAGAGAAACAGAAATTACATTTTTTTAAATAAAAATTTTAGAACTGCCCTGGCCAGTTTGGCTCAGCAGTTAGAGCATCAGCCCACGGACCAGAGAGTCTCGGGTTCAGTTCCCGCTAAGGGCACGTACCTCGGTTGCAGTTTGTCCCTGGCCACGGTTGGGATCATGTGGGTGGCAGCCAGTCAATGTCTCTCTCACATCGATGTTTCTCTCTCTCTCTCTTCCTCCCTCTCTCCCTCCCACTCTATCTGAAGATAAATGCAAAAGTGTCCTAGGGTGAGGATAAAAAAAAAAAAAGATTTTAGAACTGAAAAAATTTTTAAATCATGGGATAAGCCCAATAACAAAATGGAAATGACAAAAGAAAGACTCAGTGAACTTGTAGATAGGAAGAAATAATTTGATCTGAAACAAAAAATGAACAAAGTCTTCAGGACCTGTGGGATAATATCAAAAGCTTAATATTTTTGTCAATGGAGTAGTGCATATATGTGTGTATGTATGTATGTTTATATGCATATACTTGAAGAAATATTGACCAAAGTGCCCAAATTTGGTGAAAGGCATACATTTGCAGAGTCAAGAAGCTCAGTGAGCCACAAAGAAGACAAAGTCAAAGAAAATACCAAGTTCTGACATGTTCAAACTTCTAAAAACCTCAAAGAAAAAAATCTTGAAACCACCCAGGGGCCAGGAGGTTGGGAGGGATGACGCATTACATGAAAACAATTTGAAACACTATGGATTTCTCATCAGAAACTATGGAGGCCAAAAGACAGTGGAACACTTTGAAAATGGTTGAAGAAAGGAGTGCCAAACCAGAATTTTAGAGACAGCAAAAGTATCTTTCAGGAATAAAGGTAAAAGAAAGATCTTGACTGATAGGGGAAAAACTAAGTGAATTTGTCATCAACAGATCTGCTCTGTCTAAAATGGATGCTGCCCTGGCTGGTGTGGCGCAGGGGTTAGAGCGCCAACCTGTACACCAAAGGGTCATGGATGTAATTCCCGGTCAGGGGCATATACTTGGGTTACAGGTTCAATCTCCAGCCCTGGTCAGGACATGTGCAGGAGGCAACCAATCTCTCTCTCTCTCTCTCTCTCCCCCTCCCTCCCTCCCTTTCTCTCTCTCTAAATATCAATAAAAAAAAAATATCCTCGGGTGAGGATTAACAACAACAAAAAAGTAAATAAAACAAATCTACTCTCATAGTCACAAATTTCAACCAGCCATTCTTAATAGAAAAAAAAAAAAACCAGAAATATCACAGAGGATACAGAAGTCTTAATGCTATCAACCAACTTGATCTAATTGACATTTATAGAACATTACACCCAACAACAGCAGAATACACATTCTTTTCAAGTGCACACAGAACATTTACCAAGATAGATCATATTCTAGAACGTCAACTAAGTCTCAATAAGTTTAAAAGGATTTAAACATACAATGTATGTTTTGTGACCACAATGCAGTTAAATTAGAAATCACTAACAGATATCTGGAAAATTCCCAAGTATTTGGAGCATAAATAATCCATGTATCAAGAAGAAATCAAAAGGTAATTAGAAAGTGGGTTTTTTGTTGTTGTTGTTGTTGTTTTTATCCTCACCCAAGGACATTTTGCATTTATCTTCAGATAGAGTGGGAGAGAGAAAGGGAGGAAGAGAGAGAGAGAAACATCGATGTGAGAGAGACACTTCAAGTGGCTGCCACCCACACGACCCCAACTGGGGCCAGGGACAAACTGCAACTGAGGTACGTGTCCTTAGTGGGAACCGAACCCGGGACTCTCCGGTCTGCAAGCCGACGCTCTAACTGCTGAGCCAAACTGGCCAGGGCTAGAAAGTGTTTTTAACTGAAGAAAAATGAAAAACAATACATCAACAGTTGTGTAATGTGGCTGCAAAACCTAGAGGGAAATTAACAGCACCAAATATCTATAATGGAAAATAACATAAATTTCAAAACAATGACCTCAACTTCTACTTCAAGAAACTAGAGAAAGAAGATAAAATTAAACCCAAGGTTTAAGCAGAGGAAATAACTAAGATAAAAAATTAAAAAAAAGAAATCAGTGTTTTTTTTTTAAAAAAGAAATAGAGAATAATCAATGAAACAAAAGAATCTGGTACTTTGAAAAGATCAATAAAATTGATAAGCCTCTTGAAAAAAGAATGTGTATTCTGCTGTTTTGGATGTAAAGTTCTACAATAGCATAAAAATATAAATACTTATGGATAAATCTAACAAAAAATGTAAAGGAGCTATACAATGAAAACTAAAACACTGGTAAAAGAAATTAAAGATTTAAATATATGGAGAAGTATACTATGTTCATGGATTGGAAGACTCGAATTGTTAAGAATTCAATTCTCTCCCAAATTGATCTGTAGAATAAATGCAATATCATTCAAAGTTCAAGCAGGCGTTTTTGGGTAGAAATAGACAAAGTGATTGTAAAATTAAAATGGAAATGGAAATAACCCAGAATTGTCTAGATAATTTTGGGGGGAAAATTGGAAGACTTACACTTCCTGACTTCAAGACTCCCTATAAGATTACAATAATGAAAATAATGGGGTGTTGGTGTTAAGATAGACAAAGAAAGCAAAGGAATAGAAGAGGGAGTACAAAATGGACCTGCACATATGCAGTCTACAGAAGAAGCACAGGGACATGGATACTGTTTTCAACAGATGTTGCAGGAATATTGAATATCCATATGCAAAACCATGAAATCCACCCATACCTTGTACCATATACAAAAATTAATATGAAATGGACCACAGACTAATATAAAGCGACAAACTATACAACTTCTGGAAGTAAACGAGCACATCTTTGTGGCCTTAGGTTAGGCAAATTTTACTTAAATACAACACCAATAGCAGATTCGCAAAAGAAAAAGTTGATAAATTGGCATTTATCAAAAAAAATTTTTAATCTGCTCTTCAAAAAGAAACTGTTATGAGAACGAAAATACAACCCTTAGACTGGGAGGAAGTATTTGTAAATCACATATGTGACAGACAACTTATATGCAAAATAAATAACAAAATCTCAAAATAACAAAAATCTGATGTTAAAAATAGGCAAAAAAATTGAACAGACACTTCATCAAAAAATATATATAAAGATAGGCCTGGCCAGTGTGGCTCAGTGGATTGAGCATCGTCCCATGGACTGAGAGATCCCGGTTCGATTCCAGGTCAGGGCACAAGCCTGGGTTGCGGGCTCGATCCCCAGTAGGGGGTGTGCAGGAGGCAGCTGATAGATGTTTCTCTCTCACATCGATGTTTCTTTCTCTCTCCCTTCCTGTCTCTATAAAAATATCAATAAAAACATATAGATAGATAGATAGATAGATAGATAGATAGATAGATAGATAGATGGAAAATAAGCTCATGAAAAGATGCTCAACATCATTAATCATCAGGGAAATGCAAATTAAAGCCACAGTGAGATAGTGCACTACACATATTTGACAATGACTAAAATTTAAAATATGGATCACACCAAATGTTGGCTAAGACGGAGAGCACTGGGACCCTCACACAAACTTGGTGGAACTGTAAAATGCAACCATTTAGAAAACTGGCAGTTTCTTTAAAAGTTTAACCCACGCCAACCAGCATATGACACAGATATTACAATCCTAGGATGTATCCACTGTCTTCTGCCAGGGCTGCCAGATCAAGGTACCACAGGCAGGGGGCTAGCAACAGACACTTATTTTCTCACAGTGCTGGAGGCTGGAAGTCTAAGACCAAGGTGCCAGGAGGGGTGGTTTCTGGTGAGGGTTCTTTCCTTGGTTTGGAGACAATGCCTTCTTGCTGTGTCCCCCACATGGCCTTTGCTCTGTGCAGTACACAGAAAGAGCCCTGGTGTCCCTTCCTCTTCTCGTAAGGACACCAATCCTATTGGATTAGAGCCTGACTCTTTTATTCTTAATTATCTCTTTAAAGCCCTATCTCCAAATACAGTCACATTATAGGGTGGGGCTTCAACATATGAACTTGGGGACACTCAAAGAAATGAAAGCAAGTGTCCACACAAAGGCTTGCACGTGACTGTTCACAGTAACTTTATCTGTAATAACCAAAACCAGGAAACAATGCAATGCCTCCCAGCAGGCAAAGAGATCAATTGTGGCATATCCTTACACCAGAATACTACTTAGCCGTGTGAAGGAATAAACTATTATTGATACACAACAGTGTGTATCAATCCGAAAATAAGTATGCTGGGAAAAACCCACACAAAAGAGTACATACCATATGACCATATTTACACAAAAATTCCAGGAAATGTAAACTAATCTACAATGTCAGGGAACAGATCGGTGGCTGGCTGCAGACAAGTGTGTCATGGAGAGGCCAGAGGAAGTGATCACAAAAGGGAAATAAGAACACTGGGAGGTGACAAGTACACCACTTATCTTGATGGTGCTTGTGGTTTCATGGATATACATGAATGTCAAAACTTATCAAACTTTACACTTCAAATATATACAGTTTATTGTACGTCAACTTTACTTCCAAAATGTATTTTTTTAAAGGGCTAACATGGAAAAAATAAGGGCAAAATAAAGACTTTTTTTTCAGACTCCTCAGGTTATTTTTTTTAATTAAACTTATTGGGGTGACATTGGGTAATAGGATTATAGGCATTTCAAGTGTACAATTCCATGATTCAGCATCTGTACATTGCCCTGTGGACCCCCCCAAAGTCAGATCTTCCATCACCATAACTCGACCCCCTTTACCTTTTACTACCCCACCTCCCTTCCCTCCGGTAACCACCACACTGTTGTCTGTGTCTATGAGTTTTTGTTCGTTTTTCTTGTTTATACATTTGCTACTTTCAGTTTTATATCCCACATATGAGTGAAATCACATGGTTCTTAGCTTTTCCTGACTGACTTAACATGATACTATCAATGTCCATCCATGTTGTCGCACACGGCAGTATTTCATCTTTTCTTATGGCTGCGTAGTGTTCCATTGTATGTATGGGCCACATCTTTATCCAGTCCTCTACTGAAGGACAATTTGGTTGCTTCCATGTCTTGGCCACTGTGAATAATGCTGCAATAAACATAGGGGTGCATATATGTTTGCAAATAAATGTTTGCAAATTTTGGGGGTAGATACCCAGAAAAGGGGTTGCTGGGCCCTATGGTAACTCTGTTGTTAATTGCTTGAGAAGCCTCCATACTGTTTTCCGTAGTGGCTGTACCAGGTTACATCCCCACCAGCAGGGAATGAGGGTTCCTTCTTCTCCACAACCTCTCCAACACTTGTTACTCGTCTTGGTGACAATGGCCATTCTTACAGGTGTGAGGTGGTATCTCATTGTGGTTTTGATTTGCATTTCCCTAATAGCTAGTGAAGTTGAGCATCTTTTCATGTATCTGTTGGCCATTTTTATGATTTCTTGAGAGAAGTGTCTGTTCAGGCCCTCTGCCCATGTTTTAACTGGATTATTTGTTTGCTTGTTTGGTGTTAAGTTGTATGAGTTCTTTATATATTTTGGATATTAACCCCTTGTCGGAGCTACTGTTTGCAAATACAGTTGAACCTTGGTTCTCGAACGTCTCCCATCTCCAACAATTCGGTTCTCAGCCAAGTTGCTCATGGAAAAAAATGTCTCGGTGGTCTAACAAAATTTCAGTTCTTGACCTGACAACCCTTTCATGTTGATACATCACCACTACAAAAAGCATCTCTCAGGCCACAAACAAAGGAATGAATGAACCAGTGTGAGTCAGTTTACCACTAAATCTCCCCTTGGTAACATCGCAGGAAATTGTGCTGGGAACGGTTTTGTGTTTTCTGCTTTTGTGGCTGGTGAAACGGACGATTAGCACAATTTTAAAACATGAAGAGGCCATCAAGAGTGCTGATGTTGCCAAGGGTGTGAAAGTGCTCACGAAACAGAAACAATGATCACAGGCAATTAAAGAGGTAGAAAAGCTATTGTTGATTTGGATAAATGAGAAGCAGTTAGCGGGTGACAGCATTTCGGAGGCAATGACATGTGAAAAAGCGAAGATGCTGCTTGCTGACCTCCTGAAGACACCCTGGAACAAGTGCTGAAGGTGATTTGTCTAAGGCTGTAGGGGGTGGTTCGACACATTTGAGAAAAGCAGTGTTTATAGATTAAACAGTACATTAGACATGTACTGTATGTAAGAAAGGTTAGAACAGGAAATCATTTGGGGGTCTGGAATGAATTAATTCAATTTACATGATTTCTAACGGGGAAAAATGATTTGGTTTCCAAACAAATCGCTTCTCGCACAGCCTTCCGGAATGAATTAGGTTCGAGAACTGAGGCTCCACTGTATCTTCTCCCGTTCGGTTGGTTGCCTTTTCGTTTTGTGGCGGTGTCTTTTGCTGTGCAGAAGGCTTTTAGTGTGATACAGTCCCATTCACTTATGACTGCCTTTACTTCCCTTGCCTTTGGGGTCAAATTCATAAAATCTTCTCTAAGACCAAAGTCCATAAATTTAGTTAGTACCTATGTTTTCTTCTATGTAATTTATTATTTCAGTTCTTATATTTAGGTCTTTGATCCATTTTGAGTTAACTTTTGTATATGGGGACAAGCAGTAATCTAGTTTCCTATTTTTTGCGTGTGGCTTTCCAATTTTCCCAGCACCGTCTATTGAAGAGGCTTTCTTTTCTCCATTGTATCTTTTTGGCTCCTTTGTCGAAAATGATTTGCCCATATACATGTGGGTTTATTTCTGGGCTCTCAATTCTGTTCCATTTGTCTGTGTGTCTGTTTTTCTGCTTAAAGACTTTTTCCGACAAAAACTGAGAGAATGCACCACCTGTGAATTCTGTACAACAAGAAATGTTAAAGGAAGTTCTTCAAATGGAAATGATACCAGGTTGATATTCATATCAACAAGAAGGAATGAAGACTCTATAGCCATTAAAAAATAATGAAATGATATTAAGAATAATTTTAGGCCAATAATTTGATAATTTGGATGAAATGGACAAATTCCTTGAAGGAAAAAAGTTACAACAATGAATAAATAGAATACCTGATAGCCCTACATACACCTTTTTTTAAAAAATAGTAATTAAAAACCTTCCAATAACAACAACAAACCCTGAGTCCAGATGCCTCCGCTGATGATTCTGTCTTAAGAGATAGCACTGATCCTACACCAACATTCAGAAAGTATCTGAGGAGAGAACATTTCTCAATTCATTTTTTTGAGGCCAATATTAATCTCACATCAAAACCAGACCAAGACAACACAAGAAAAAAGTATAAGCCAATAATCCCCATAAACATAGATATGAAATACTTAAAGTACTAACAACTAGACTTGAACCATATGTAGAAAGGATAATTTATCACAACCACATAGGGTTTATCCCAGAAACACATGGTTGGATTATCTTTTTTTTCATTCTCACTGAGGATATGTTATTGATTTTTAGAGAGAGAGGGGAGGGAAGAGAGAGAGAGAGAAAAACATCGATGTTAGAGAGAAACATCGATAGGTTGCCTCTCATATATTCCCCAACTGGGGATCGAACCTGCAACATTTTAGGTGTGTGGGACAATGCTCCAACCAACTGAGCCACCCAGCCAGGGTGGTTGGTTTAACATATTTTTAAAAATCAATGTAGCCCGGCTGGTGTGGCTCAGTGGATTGAGCATCGTCCCATGGACTGAGAGGTCTCTCTCACATCGATGTTTCTCTCTCTCTCTCTCTCTCTCTCTCCCTTCCTCTCCCTCTAAAAAATCAATTTAAAAAAATCAATGTAATTCACCACAATAACTGAATATAGCAAAAAATACAGATTAAAAATCAATTTAAAAAATCAATGTAATTCACCATAATAACCGAATATAGCAAAAATACAGATGTGGTATAATCATTTGACAAAATTCAACACCAATATAAGATAAAAGCTTTAGAAAACTAAAAATAGAAGGGAACTTCCTTAAAGTGATTTAGGAAAGTTATGAAAACTCCACATCTAACATCATTCTTAATGGTAAAAGATTAAATGCTTTTCCCATAAGATCAGGAACAAGACAAGGATGTTCACTCTCACTACTTTTATTCAACATTGTACTGGCTGTGTTAGCCATTGCAATACAGCAAGAAAAAGAAATAAATGCATACACATTGGGAAGAAATCTGTAAAACTATTATTTACAGACAGCATGTAGATGAAAATTCCTGAGTAATCTATGAAGAAGCTATTAAAACTAAGAAGTGGCTTTAGTAAGGTCACAGGATACATGGTCAATACAGTCGTCCTTCTGTATCTGCAGAGGATTGGTCCCAGGACACCCCCCACCCCCCGCCAAGGAAACCAAAATCCACGAGTACTCAAGTCTCTTATCTACAGTGGCACAGAACAATGCATGCAGTGCACTTTCTGCATCACAGATTCCCAACGCAGATCAAAACTACTGTTTTCGATCTGCAGTGGGTTGAATCCTGACACAGAGAGCCAATTGGATAAGAAGATTAATATATATACTAGCAACAATCAACTGGAAAATAAAACTAAAAATAAAAGTTCATTCACAATAGTATCCAAATCATGAAATACTGAGGAATCAATTTGACACAATATGTGCAACATCTGAACATTGGAAACTAAAAATACATCTAAGAAAAACTAAGGAAGACCTAAATAAACAGAAAGATACATAATGCTCATGGATGAGAAGAGCCAATATTGCTAAGATGTCAATTATCCCCAAATTGATCTCTATATTGGACACAATCCTAATAAAAATACCAGCAGGCTTGTTTTTTTTGTTTGTTTGTAGAAATTGACAAGGTGCCTGGCCAGTGTGGCTCAGTGGATTGAGCATGGTTCCGTGAACTAACAGGTCCCAGTTCAATTCCTGGTCAGGGCACATGTCTGGGTTTCGGGCTTGATACCCAGTAGGGGGTGTGCAGGAGGCAGCCGATCAATGTTTCTCTGTCACATCAATGTTTCCATCTCTCTCTTCCTTCCTCTCTCTCTAAAAAAATCAACAAAACCATGTTTTAAAAGAAAAGACTCAGGAACCTACTTAAAGAGGCTCACTTACTAGGGTGATTTGAACACTGGAATAGTAACAACAGCCACAACTGACTGAAACATCAACTATGTTAGAGATCATGAGTTCATAATACTACAAAAAGCAAAAAGAAAAAGAATGGATTAGGTACCTTTGGAGAATGCTAGGGGAAAAACTCTTTATTCTGAAAGCTGGTAAATAAAGGAAAACACTCAAGGCTTCCTCCTGCCTTTCCTGCCCTTCAGGCGAGGAAGTTTAAAAGCAAAGCTTTCTTTAAAGAAATGCAGTAGCCCTGGCCGGTGTGGCTCAGTGGCTGGAGCATCGGCCTGTGCACCCAAGGGTCTCAGGCTCGATTTCCGGTCAAGGGCACGTACCTGGGTTTCGGGTTCAAATCCCAGCCCCAGTCAGGGCGTGTGAGGGAGGCAACCAATTGGTGTGTCTCTCTCACATCGATGTTCGCTCTCTCTCTCCCCCTTCCTCCCTCCCTTCCACTCAATCTAAAAAGCAATGGAAAAAACTATTCCCAGTGAGGATTAACAACAACAACAAATAGTGCAGTAGTTTTGCAACCGCTAATGAATTCATAGATCTAGGCAATGATCATTAGTAACTACGAAGGCCATTAGGTGACAAGCTGATGGGGACTTTGTAATGGAGGCACCCAGCTGACAACACTTGAGCCCCCGGGTCTATCACAACATCATCAGAAGAGGTTCAACCAGACATTAGGCACCTCCCGATGGAAGTATGCACCACCACCTATGAACTGTTCTTGCCAAAAAATTGAGCCTGAATCTGATCAGATATTCTTGGGAGAGTGGGGCGGGGGGGGGGGGGGGGGGGTCCTTGAATCTTATCAAGTCTCTATCTAGATCCTTGCTACGAAGAGAAGAGAAGAGAAGAGAAGAGAAGAGAAGAGAAGAGAAGAGAAGAGAAGAGAAGAGAAGAGCAGAGCAGAGCCCTGGACCAGCAACAGTGGTATTACCTGGGAGCTTATTACACTGTATCTTCTCCGGCCCCACTCCAGACCCAGAGTCAGAATTAGAATCAGAGTTAACAAGCCCCCGGTGATGTTCGTGCACATAACTTCCCGTGTATAAGACATACAGGGATCAGAGGATGTTTTAAATGACATCACAGGGGATGCAAGCAGGAAAGCAAAGGACAAACAATCAATGTATTCCCCAATAAATAAGTTACAAGGAAAGTAAAGGAAAGAAACATCTAGAATAAACAAGACTGAAGAGACTTATCAACCACATGTTTGGATCCTGATTCGAACAAGGTAATTGTTTGTAAAATATTTGAAATTATGAGGTAATCAGGGAAATTTGAACATGGAGTGGATATTTGAGGATATTAGGAATTATTGTTAAATTGTTAGAAGTGACAATAGTATTATAATAATTTTTAAGTCCTTATCTTTTAAAGAAACAAAAGTATGTACAAGTGAAATAATAGCATAATTCTGGGATTTGCTTCAAAATAACCCAGCAGTGGGGCCGGGAAGGGAGGAGCGAGCTGAGAAAATGGGTAGAATTACAGATAAAAGAAGCTTGGCCGTCAGTTTATAATTGTAGAAACGGGTGCTGGTTACAAGGAGGTTCATCAAGCAGTCTCTCGACTTTGCAATATGCTGAAGTTCTTCAATAATAAAAAGTTTCTTTAAAGTGCTCTGTGGGATGAGCTCCACGAGTGTTCGTTCTTATCATCAGCCCGGCCTGAAATAATCAGCAGAGTGGGGACTCGCTGAAATCGAGCGGTAGGGACGGAGCGGATATAATTGAAGCAGAATTACAGCTACCGAAACATACATCTGTCCCATTTTGTCCAGAAACCAGGCCCATCCTGCCAAGGGGACTCCAGTGGCCTTCAGAGGTTGGGGCCACATGGCCGTGTGCCGTGTAAACGAGGCTGGAGCTCGGCAGCCCTCCTCCCTAGGTACCAGCGGTTTCTATAGAAACCACCAGAGAATGATATTTCTGAGAGCACAAAGCATCTCCACTGGCCTCCACCGGCTTTGTTCACACTTACCCATCAGCATCTGAGATCCAGCCTATCAAAGTGGGCTTCATGGCTCACTTTTAAAATAGGTACAGCTCATTATAAAGCACCTGCTCTCAAACGTTTCCAAGGAAACAGGCCCCAAGACACCCCTCTCTAAATTCATTAGCATTTAACACTCCTTAATGAGGCTTAAAGATGGCGCGCTTTAATAACCGTCTGCTGGGGGAGGATACCTCTCCCTTTTACCCTGAGGTGTGGCTGATGAGCTGGCTCTGGCTCCCGGGGGACGAGCTCCGACTCCAGGCCTTCCTGAAGGCCAAGGCTGTGGAAGCGCTGGGTGTCTGCACTCCTAGGGAGAGCTCCTTGTGGCTAACGCGTCCCTTGGGGTGGTCAGCTCTGGGCCACAAGCTAAAAACGGCTGGGTCCGAGGCCCTACAGACAGCCAGGCTAAACTTACTTCCTGGCCCGCCTACACACATGCACACGTGTGCACACACACACACACACACACCATGTGCACGCCAGCCGCACAGACCCCTCACCATTCCCTCACCTGTCGAACCCTTCATGCCTGTGCCTTTCTGCATTCCTTATGCCTAAGATGCCCTACCCTGACATGCTGCCTAGAAAACGCCTATGCATCCTTTAAAACCCTCTGCCAACCAAGCCTCCCTGAAGTGCCAAGCGGACTCATCAGTTCCTTCCTCTGTGGACTTCTCATCACCCCTCCATGGCAGCTTCCATGACACTGTCTCCTCCACTGAAATGTGGCCTCAGGCCTCAGGGCAGAGATGAGCCCCCTTCTCCTCCATCCTGTGGCCACTTGCTACCTAGGAGGGATTCAGTAGTGTTTGCAGGACCCCCTGATCAATCCATCTCAACCCAGCAGCTCTAAGACATGGTGACCCCATGAGAGGAGCTGACGACACACAGCATGAGGCCTCAGCTCAGCCCTTCCCAGCTACACACGGGGTCTGCTCCACACAGACCACAGCACAGAGTTCAGCCCCTTCCTGACACATGGGGAACTGAGGTCCCGAGAATGGGGACACCAAGTGTGGGGGGCTCCCAAGGGCCACTGTGGCCTTTTCCCCAGGAGGGTGAAGAAGCAGAGGGGAGGGTTGAAAAACTGTCCTCCGCTGACCAGAGCGGTGTGGGAGGGAGGGCCAGTGCTGAGCAGGGGCCTCTCCTGCTCCTCCCGGGGCTCCTGGGGGTTGTGCCAGAGCAGGAGCGGACACACCCTAAGGACAGCCTCCCTGTGTGGCCGGGGTGGGGGCCAGGTCGTGGGCCTCGGGGCTGGGGGAAGGTCACAGAGGGACAGCTGGAGAGAAATGGCTGACAATGTCTCACTCCCCGGAGCTCCCAAGGAACCCAGAAGGCCCTCTCCCCACCCCAACCGACCGCCCCAGGACGGGGCCCGACTTGCCACTTCCTTCTCTGAAGGCATTTACTGGCCAGTTTTCTGGGAATCTCAGAACCTCCAGCTCCTGGGGCCCCCGGGTTAGAGTTCCCACTGTGGCATCTTCTAAAGTCCCACTTTCCGTTCTTCTCCCACATTCTGAGCACCCATACTTACTAGGCAAAAATTAATTCACTTCTCTCTTTTATAAATTAATCAAAGGCACAGGGATGACACCCAAGCCTCTGATCGGCCTGAGAGGACCGTGTCACTGCGCTGGGCCCGAGAACGTCTTCAGCCGGAAGCAGATGCTGATGTTCTGGCCAGGCACTTGGCTGCCTGCGATCTCCACTCAGCTTTGAGCAGAACTGAAGACAGCTCATGACTGCCAACTACCCCAAGCCGTGGAGGCCAGGACGCTGTGGTGCCCATCACCTGAGAACAGGACGGCAGACGGCATTCACTGGACACCTACTGTGTGCCATGCACCTTGCGAGGAGCTTCACCCGGGACCTCACTTAATCCTCAGGGCCGTGGGCATCAGGATGACCAGCCCCACGGCACAGACAAGGACACAGAGGCTCAGCAAGCTGGGCTGGCCCACCCGGGATCACACAGCTGGCCGGAGGCCGAGGCAGTACAACACCGGCCCACAGCCAACACTGCAGCCGGCCCTCCCTCCTGCACGGAGGCAGTGTGACACCCGGTCCACGGCCAACACTGCAGCCCAGCCCTCCCTCTCGCACAGCCAGAGGCCGAGGCAGTGCGACACCCGGCCCATGGCCAACACTGCAGCCCGGCCCTCCCTCCTGCACGGAGGCAGTGTAACACCTAGCCCATGGCCAACACTGCAGCCGGCCCTCCCTCTGGCACAGCCAGAGGCCGGAAGTAGCTAGCTGCTCAATTAGTGCTCGCTGAATCCGAAACGAATCTGAACATGCCCACAGAGAAGCCGGCACGTTCAAGACTGTGAAATTTTAAATTACAGATGCAGAACGCGAGGGAGGGGAAGAAAAGCAGAAACAGTCCATTACACGTGTATCGGCGTCGCGGATCCTCTCAAGTGAAAAATTTGTTTTCCTCACTTTATAATGGAGCAGTGAATAAAACCGGGTTCTAACAACACAGCCGCCCTCCGGGGCAGCCGGCTCTGCAGAGTCCCGGCATGCTGCTTGCAGGGCCTCTGAGCACCTTTTCCCGGGCCCGACCCTCAAGAAGTGATGGGGCAACGCACAGAGGCTCGGGCCCACTCTGGAGAGAGATGGAGGGTGTGGGGCTCACCTGCCTGGGCCTGTGGGGGTCCCCGCCCCCAACACCAGGTCCTGGGCAGCACCTGTAACCTGGGCACTGAGGGGAGGGTCTATCTCTCTGATGACGCACAGGGACCAACCAAGGCCACTTCACAGGGAATGACTAGAGAGGGGGACCACGGGGAAGGCCCTGTGCCCAGCAGGCCTCCACCTGCCCATCGCCCGGCCCTGCTTTCCAGCCGGGGCAGATCACACCGCCTCCAGCCATGGGGAGGAGCAGAAGGGACGGAGAGGAGCTTGCCTGTCTCCTAGGCAGCCCGTCCCTGGGACCCAACAAACTCAGGGCCTCCCAGAGCCACAGCAGGACGGAGGGGAGAGTGAGCGAACCACTGCCACCCCTGGGCCCCTCCGGTAAGCGACACACAGGCTGGCAGGCGCTGACTCATCTGATCGGGATCTCTGGAGGTGAGGGGTGAGGGCAAGCAGGGGGCTGTGGCACCTGCCCGGGGCACCATGGCCGGCTCCAGGGATCCTCTGGGTGGGGCCTGGCAGGCTGCAGCCCGGGCTCTGCAGCTCCTGGGCCAAGGCCGGGCAGCAGCAGGGAGAAGGTGAGAGCACCGGACCTAGCCAGAGCCTAGCACCTGCCACTGGGGGACTCTAGGCGGGCCCCTCCTCATCTGTGGCTCTACCTGGGGACACCTGCTGCCTGCCTGTTGTGGTGACAGGGCCACACACTCTGCTTCACTACCACTGTGAAAGTCCCAACCGTCTGCAAACCCAAGGGACGCATTTAGGGGAGATGGATAAGGGAGCCCCATACGGACAGAGCTATGCTGAGGCTTGGGGCTTGAAAGGAAGAGGCACCTTTCCTGAGATGCCCCTCCTGGTCCTACCCTCGGGATCTCCCACTCCCCCCGCCCCATGGGGTCCTCATTTCCCAATGCCTGAACTCTACTGAGAGTGCGGGTCCCTCTCCTGCACTCCGAAGGACATCTGTCACCCTACCAGCTGTCCTTGCATCCCACATAACTCCAATCCTGAATTCTGTGTCCACCAGGCATGCGACACAGGCTGGCTGCCCACTTGGGGACTGAGGCACTGGGCTGGGCTGTCTGGCTGATCTCAGGACTGAAGGAAGGTGAACCAGAGCACAGCGAACATCACACCAAGACCCAGCCCACAGCCCAGACGGGGCCCTGGAAGGAAGCAGGTTTCCCTGGCTCGGCTGCCCGGCCCCAGCTCCACTTCCTCTGCCTCCAGGAGGCAGCCCCTCTCTAGCCCCACCCCGCTCTCAGCTGCCCTCTCCGGTCTTCCCCGTGGAGGCGTGGAGGGGAGCATGCTCACGCCTCCACACACTGACGATCCGTTCTGCAGCCAGGACCTGACGCACAGAGATGTGTTGTAGTAAAGGAAACACTGGAAAACGGTAAGTACCCAATGACAGAGAGCTGGTTAAATGCATGACAGTATATGGGGCAATGATGAGACATGGTATCATCCATGTCCTGGCCGGGTGGCTGAGGTGGCTGGAGAGTTGTCTGTACACCAAAAGGTTTCGGGTTCGATCCCCGGTCAGGGGGCATACGGGAGGCGACCGATTAATGTTTCTCTCTTCTCTTTCTCTCTCTCTCCCTTCCTCTCTCTCTGAAGTCAACATGGAGGATTAAAAAATGGTATCACCCAGCACGTTTTAACAACATGAGAAGCACTGATGCTACAATGTTGCATGAGGACACCCGCTGCTGCCCGTGGCGGATGTGGCCGGGTTGGAACTGAGGGCGGTCTTCCTCGGGACAGCCTCCATGTCCCTTCCCGCGGAGCCTTCACAGAGCAGGGGCCCCTTCGTGACAGAATGGAGGTCTAGGGCACAAGCACTTGTGTGTCCAGGTCCCTGGCACCCTTCTATGCTGCTTGCACCCCAAGTCCACCAGGGACCCAGCCTCCCGGGGGTACAGCCCTCTCCTGTCCACGCCCAGCTCTGGACGCAGCTCTCCTCACAAGGTCTCTGGCTGCCCTTTGCAAACTCCTCTTCCTCCGTTTCCTGTGGATAATAACGTAGCTCCTCTTTTATTCTCCAGAGTAACGCCCACTCGTGGCCGACAAGTTGGTCTACACAGGTATGAAGTGGCCTGTCCTCTCCGAACGTGGTGCGAGGGACCCCGCGGCCCTGCCTAATCACAGGACAGGCCGCGCGGCCCCTTCCCGGCAGACGTCGCCTGTATCAGCGGCGTGCCAGACCACTAGCCAGCGCTGGCAGTCCTCCTTCAGGGTAGGGAGACAAGGCCGTGCTGCCGGGAGAGTCCACCCACCCACAGGGTGCACACATAGCCACGCGCTTCAGACACTCAGCTCCCAGCACCCCTATAACTGGGGGCCCATTTTGGGGGCGTGAATGTGGACTGCACATGTTCCTAGGGCCATAGAACGGCCACAGAGCTACGCCGCAGGCTCGGCCAAGTGGGCACAATCACCGAGTCAGGAAACACTGACTGGCCCTGGCCCGAGTGGTTCGGCGGTTAGAGGGCCAGCCCGCGCACCAAAGGGTTGCGGGTTCGATTCCCGGTCAGGGGCAGGTACCCGGGTTGCAGGTTTGGTCCCCGGCCCCAGTTGGGGTCGCATGGAAGGCCACCAATTGATGTGTCTCTCTCACATCGATGTTTCTCTCTCTCTCTCCCTCCCTTCCACTCTCTCTAAAAATCAATAGAAAAATATCCTTGGGTGAGGATTAACAACAAAAGAAAACACTGAGGGAGTCCCAGACATCGTGACGGCACCTGTGAGTCTGGGGAGCAGGCTGGACAGGACAGTCATGCCCAGACCCTTCACAGCTCATACCCAGTGGGGGTGACACTTGCCAGGCAGCTAAAACCAAGCCTGAGGGAGGGATGGGGACACTCCAGTGGGACTCGGGAGAAACTCGGGAGAGGAGACATCTGGCCAGGAAGAGGGGACATTCAAGGCCAAGAAAAAATATGTTCAAATCCCACCCGGGGCCCCTACAGCCTCTCGCCTCACTGATTACAACTAAAACTCTGGACAAAACACAAAGCAATTCCCTGAGAACTCTCCGAGGCGACCTCAGCTTACTGACAGGAGAGAGGTCAGAACCTGGAGAAGTGACCGGCAGAGGTGGGCTGCTATTTTATTTTCAATTTTGTTTCCTTTTTTTTTTCCTCTCCTATTTTCTCTAACAGATTCGACTGAGAGCAGGCCCCCATGGAGCTCCGGTGGCAGCATCAAGCTCCATAAAGCAAAAAATGATAGCACGGAACAGAGATACACCACTCCGCAGTGACAGGCGGAGACGTCAACACTCCTCTGCCGGTAATTGAAAGAACAGGTAGACAAAAAATGAGCGAGATGTAGAGGCACGAACCTGACGATGCATTGCGAGCATGGCCGGCTGTCACCTGTAGGGCGCCCCACCCCACTACGGCAAAACACATGCTCCAACCCAGAGCTCGTGGACAGTCAACTGAACAGGCCATCACCGGGCCACAAAACTAGCCCTGATAAACTTTAAAAGACTGCAATTGGCCCTGGCCGGTTTGGCTCGGCGGTTAGAGCGTCGGCCTGCGGTCCAGAGAGACCCGGGTTCGGTTCCCGCTAAGGGCACGTACCTCGGTTGCAGTTTGTCCCCGGCCCCGCTGGGGTTGTATGGGTGGCAGCCAGTCGATGTGTCTCTCTCACATTGATGTTTCTCCCTCTCTCTTCCTCCCTCTCTCCCTCCCTCTCTATCTGAAGATAAATGCAGAAGTGTCCTCAGGTGAGGATAAAAAAAAAAGAAATAAGACACAAAGTATGTTTTCTGACCACAACAGAATTAAACTAGAAATGAGTAACAGAAAACTACCTGGGCAATCCTTCACATGTCTGGAAACTAAACAATACACTTCTACATAACCCCTAGATCAAAGAAGAAATAAAAGTAAATTGAGAAACTAGTTCGGGGTTGAATGAAAACTTAAACACAGCATATTAAAGTGTGCGGAATGTGGGCTTGGAGGAAAATGTATCGAGTTAAAACGCTGACGTTAAAAAAGATTTCGAGCCGACGACCTCACTTGCTGCCTTAAGAAATTAGAAGAAGAGCGAATTAAACTCGAAGCAAAAGAAAATAAAAATCAGAGCAGAAATTAATGAAGTTGAAAACAGAAAAACAATGGAGAAAATCAATGTTTCACTGACATGATCAAAAAGACAGATCAACCTCTTGCCGCTCTGGGAGAAAACAAAGACACACATCAGCACTGTGAATAAAAGAGGACAGACCCTAAGAACCCCAAAAGGGTAATAAAGGAATATGATGAACAAGTGCATGTGTATAAATTTGATAACTTAGATGAAATGAACCAATTCTTGACGGGACGCCAACCACCAAAGCTCGTTCATGAAGAATCCACAGTCCGCGTGAACCCTGACGGAGATCACTTCAAACCTACTTCAAACCAAGGAGCGGCCACTCCACACCCGCAGGGATGGGATTAGCAAGAAGACAGATAACAAGTGTTGGTGAGGGAGGAAATTGGAGCCCCCGGGCCCTGCTGGTGGGCATGTAAATAGTGCAGCCGTCTGGCGGCTCCTCTCAAGGCTGCCCATTGAGCTACCATATGGCCCAGCAATTTCACTCCCGGGCAGAGCCTGAGAGAAATGAAAACATGTCCACACGGAAACTCAATGTTCGTAGCAGCGTGATTTATGGCAACCGAAAATTTAAGCACACATGTCAATCAGCTGGTGAATGGATAAACACAACGTAGGCCGTACATAAAATGGAAAACTCTCAGGTACAGAAAGGAAGGAAGCACTGATGATGCGACAGCGTGGGTGGACCCTGCAACATGCTTTCTGTAAAATGTCCAGAACAGGCAAACCTATAGACAGAAAGTAGATTAGTAGCTGCCTGGGGCAGGGTGGTAGGAGGGGGTTGGGGAGACTCTAGGGCACAGGTTTCTTTCTGAGGTGAGGAAATGTTCTGTTTGATTGTGATGACAGTTGCATAACTCAATATACTAAAAACTAATGAACTGCACACTTTAAATGAGCGCATTGTATGCTATGTGCATTACATCTCAACAAAGCTGTTACCAAAAAAATTTTTAGTAAGTATTTAAAGTATTTTTTTTATTTTTTTTTCTTTATTGAATTTTGGAGAGGGAGGGAGGGAGAGGGAGAGAGAGACAGAAACATCGAGAGAGAACATCAACTGGCTGCCTCCTGCATGCCCCCCACTGGGAATCGGGCCCACAACCTGGGCATGTGCCCTGCCCAGGAATCGAACCGGCGACCTCCTGGTGCATGGGTCGACGTTCAACCACTGAGTTACACTGGCCGGGCAAGTAGTTGAAGTATTTTAAGACAAAAAATAACTAGGGCATCAAACCATGATATTTTTTTTGGAAACTATTATAGCAAACTAAAATAAGTTTTCAGGTAAAAATGTAAGTCAATTTCAAGAAAAATATCAAATTCTTAAAAATCTCAAGGGGAGGTTTCGGTGTAACAGCTTATTTTCAAGTCAAAAGCATTATAAAGGACTGAAGTTGGCATTATATAAATTTTGTATTTATGTAATTATTACGGGTCCACAGTCTGCTTTGTGTTTCCTGATATGCGCTACTGCATTTTGAAGAGCAGAAGTTATCAAGTGGGGTGTTAACGAAAGACTTGGGACATAGCCCTGAGTGCCATGGGTCTCCCGTTGTCCGAGCTGAGCTCCCCAGCAGGTTTTAATTTTTTTTTTCCTTTATTGATTTTAGAGAGAAAGGAAGTGAGAGGGAGAGAGAGATGGAAATATCAATGAAAGAGAACATCCATTGGCCGCCTCCCACTGGGGGATCAGGTCCACAACCCAGGCATGTGCCCTGACCGGGGATCGAATCGGAGACCTCTTGGTTCATGGGTCGATGCTCAACCACTGAGCCACACTGGCCGGACTCCCCAGCAGGTTTTAAACAGGAGCTGCTTGCGGCCCCCGGAAGGTGCTGCAGGGGGTGCTGAAGAGAAGGGTTGAGCTGGGCGGCTGCTCTCGGGTTCTGGGTTCCACCACCTCCCCAGCTCCGCCCAAGATTTTGGATGACCCTGGAGATAGATACGGACTTGCCAGCCAGCCGCCTGTGAGGGTAATAGATGCATCAGACACCAAAGAAACGTGTGGGCTCAGTGGGACACCCACAGCCCCTTGCAGACTGTGAGCTCCTGTTCGGTAAGCTGTCCAACTGGATTTGGTCACCCCGGGCCCTGGGCCAATGTCTGGTGTCCGGGGCTGGCTCAGAAAATGTCTGTGACATTAATGAACGCAAAGTGTCCTCTTCCTGCGATCAGGAGAGGGAGGATTCAGGAAAAGGCCTGGGTTCCCAGCCAAGTTCCACACTGCCGCGGGGAGCACTGGACCTTTCAGAACCTGCTTCCTCGCCGAGGGGACAGAAAGGCTGCCCGCACACAGGTGCGGGCGTTCTGATCTCCGGGCCCCCGGATCCCGTTCACAGCTAGGTCCCTGACACCAGGCACCGAGCCGCACACTGCAGAGCTGACGGAACACCTGAATGCAAGGGCTGCCCGAGCAGGCCTCCCCAAGAACAAAACACACAGGGCATGGGAGTCAAGCCACCTGGTTCAAGGTCTTACCTCCCCACCAACCAGCCATGTGCTAGCTGCCGAACCTTTCCAAACCTCGGGCGCCCTGTCAGTGGAATGGGGTGACAGTAGCACCTGGCATGCCTCCCGGGACCACTGTGCAGCAAATGAGCTATGTGCAGCGTGCTCAGAACAGAGCCTGGCAGGTGGGAAGCGCCCAGTATACACTACCTCCATCAGCACTGACTGTCAGCAGGGACTCGAGAGCACCCAGCCCTAGTGCCACTTGACAGTCGGGCAGTGGGAGCCCGGAGAAGACGAGGGGCGCCCAAAGCCACATGGCTTTCTGCACCAGGCTCTCCGGCACCCTCCCCCATCTCTCTGCCTCCGTTAGTCTCCTACTCTCATCTGCATAAAAAGTTTGGTTTGAGGCAAAACTTAGAACTGCAGAAAGTACAAAGAGTCCAAATAAAAAGGTTTTTTAATATAAAGCCGATGAAAGAGACAAATGGAAAGTAATCAAAACCTCATTAGGGCAAATAAGCAACCTGCCTACAATGCCACGAAAACGGATGGCTCTGAGCGTCACAGCGCAAAGGCACCGAGTCTTCCAGACAGCCAGCACTCGGGAATGCAAGTTTCAGCCCCCCACCCCCCCGCTGGGGCAGAAACCCTACAGAACATTGCTCAGGATTCTCACCGAGGCCCCCAAACCTAGACCCCAGGGCTGTGGTTCGCTGAGATTTTCAAACACTCGACGCCTGGGCCACCTCGAGAGTGGGTGCGGGCCAGGCAGCAGGATTCTCTGACACCCCAGGTGCTTCCGACCACTGTGCTAAGGCCGCCGTCCAGGTCAGCTGCCACCAGTGGCTTGACAAGCTCGTGGCAGGGCCGCTCAGGGAAGGGTGCCCACAGCAGGGGCATGAGATGACACATGAGTAAATAGTGGCTCAGGTGCTGCTTCAGCTGGGTGAGTCCACTGCTTGGGATTTTAGAAATCGGTCTTGATTAGGGCTGTTAGTCATTCATGCGAGAGCCAGCTCCTGCCCCACCCCTCGGGAGGCGCTGGGGATACAGCAGGAAATGAGGCAAATCCCTGACCTCAGGGAGTTCACATTCTGCTGGGAGACCAAAGTGAGGGGCTGTGACAAGGAGCCGAGATGAGGGCCAGCCAGCAGCCTCCCCCACTGTCACCTGCACGTTAGGACACACACCTGCAGGGGTCTAAGAGGAGGTCAAGAAACTAACTCAAGATCTGGAAGTCAAGATGGAAAGGAAGAAGGGAGGGAGGGAAGGATGTTGAACAAGCATGAAATATTGATGATTCGTGTCAAACCAGCATGGGATCAAAAGTAAGCTGGCTTGTCAGGGCCGATTTTCTCCTGAGAATTCCTCCCGGAGCAATGGGGCCGGCATTCCAGAGGCCCACCAGGGCCTGAGTGCACCTGCCACTCTTCCTGGGAGCAGAGTGGAGCTGTGTGCACAGGGAGGAGGAACTGGGGCAGAGGCCGCCTCAGCCCGGGGCCACCTGCCCTAGATTTTCCAGAGCTGCTCCAGTTTCCAGGGCTCAGTCCTGCTCAACTGCGAGGTGTTTGCTGAGGCTGGGGTTCCACAGCTCAGTCTTGCGAAAAGGGTGGTTTTTGAGCTTCTGTCGTTTTTCTACAAATTTGGTTCATGATACAAGGGGGACGTTTTCTGTTATTTCCTATCCTAACTTGGCTCAAACTCCACAGCCATCTTAGACTGAACTTTGAAGTTGCTGCCTCGAACATTTCCCACAGTGCTGGGGGCCCTGGAGAGCTGGGCCCACACCTTACACTTCTCCATCCCTGGAGCTCCAGGCTGGCACAAAGCCTGGGTCCTGTGCGGCTGGAAATGCATGAGGCTAGAAGCTTCGTCATCTAAAAACACAGGGAGCATGACAGTCAGACCTGGCCGTGAACTGCAGAATCGAGGCCACCGCATCACGCCTCGCCTGCTGCAGGGTCTCCCAAGTCCTCTGCCTCCGCCCACACTTCTGGAATGGCCAGCTGCAGGTGGATTGCAGCTAGCCCTAGATCCCAGGTGGCCACTGCCCCAGAGCTGTGGGCAAGGGGTGCTCCTACAAGGCTCCATCACAGTGAGCGGGGCATCTAACCCCCTCAATTCACTCAAGATTACCCCCTGAGCACCTGCTCTGATCCAGGCCCTGTGGGAGACGCTGGGCACAGACACGAATTGACTCAGCACCTGCTGGGTGAAGGAGCTCATGGTCAAGTAAGAAATTCAGGAGCAGTCACTAAGATAGGTCACAGGTGGTATAGGCCAGCCAAGGACAAAGGTCGAAGGCACTCACGGGAGAGAAGCAGGGACCTCTACGTTCAGAGGCCCTCTTGACCCTGGCTTTTAAGTGTGGTCCATGGACTGTCCACCACTGCATCTCCTGGGAGCTTGTCAGATATGCAGGACTGGATGATTGTGTCCCCCTCAAATCCAGTTGAAACCCTACCCCCAGTGGGGATTAGCTTCAGATGAGGTCACAAGGGTGGAGGCCCATGATGGGGCAGGTGCCTTTGTAAGGGAATGAAGAGACCAGAGCTCTCTCTCCCCACCACGTGAGGACACAGCAAGAAGGTGGCCGTCTACAAGCCAGGAAGAGAGCCCTCACTGACCACGCTGGCACCTTGATCCTGCACTTCCAGCCTCCAGAACTGTGAGGAATGTTTGTTTTAAAGCCTCCCGCCCCCCTCGAGTCTTCGGAATTTGGTTATAGCGGCCCGAGCTAAGACACCATCCTACCCAAGACCTGCCGAAACAGAATGTATCCTAACAAGAGCCCCAGGGGCTCTCCTATACACAGGTGAGTCTGCAAAGCCCTGCTTTAGAGATGACCTAGCCAACCTCTCTACTACACCAGTGGGGAAGACTGACCCAGGCTTTAGCCTAAGGGATTTGCCTAAAAATCACCCAGCTGAGCAAGTGGTAGGGGGAGAATGTGAGCCCAGTCCTCCTGTAGCACCGGAGCCTTGGAGGGGCTGCTGGAGAGGACTCCACAGTGACATGAAGGTCAGGCCACAGACATCGTGGGTTCCAGCCCACACCCATGTTCAAGGGAGGAAAGTCAGAAACTTCTGTGTGGGCAGCACTGAGCCAGCTCTGGGTGAGCACGGTCAGCTGGCTCCGGCTGAGCACATCCTGCGGACCTGCTGGACAGGAGTCAGGCACTTGGCAGTACTGAGGGATGGGACGAGGCAGAGAGAGGCCGGCCAAGAAGGGAAGACAGGGGAGCCAAGCAGCCCATCTGCTGTAATGAACTGGGCTGGACCAGAGGAGTCCAGAATGCCAACACCCATCATTTAGCTCAGCTTAAGGAATCATAAAATTGTAGGACTGGAAAGTAGCTTAAAGGTTATGTGTTCCAGCTACTCCTCAGACTCAGTTCTCTGAGACCTCACCCTGCAGTCATGCTCCAGAGGTGGGCGCACCCACCCAGGATGCCTCCACTCTGGCCACAACCCTACCCCTTACCTTCAAAGTGTTGACTCGCTTTGACCCAGCAATTGAGTTCTGGGACCCAAGCTCAAGGAAATAAACCCCCAATATGGAAAACACCATAAACACAAATGCGTGTCTTACAGAGGAATGTGTGATAACGTAAACTGGATGGTTGTTTGGAGGTTATGACAAGAGAGAGAACCGCCTCAGACACCGTGACTGGAGAACAGGTCTATGGACCAGATATCTCTGAGCACATGGCTTCCACAAGGATACCCATAACAGGGGAAGGCACAGGGGCACCCACCTTGTCAGCCAGATCAGGGCAATGAGTCCCAACAATCAACAGAGTGACAGGTGTCACAGCAGGGGTCAGCCACGTCATAAGTATTTCTGGCTTTGCAAACCATGTGGTCTGTGTTGCAACTACTCAATTCCACCACTGTAGTGTAAAAGCAGGCATGGGCGATACATAAATGAATGAGTGTGACTGTGTTCCAATAAAACTTTATTTATAAAAACAGGCAGTAGGACAGATTTAGCCCCAGGCTGCTGTGTACTGACCCCTGACCTCTATCCTCACATCTATTAATATTACTTGTAAATGGCAAAAAAAAGGAGAAAAGGGTATCCTAAATGCAACCTAGGGAAACTGTTTAATAAGCCAAACCACTTGGAATTGACTCATGCGATGCATATTCATCGAGGGCCTGGTTAAGTCAGACACCGCTCTGAGTGCCAGGGATACAGCAAGGAGCCAGTCAGCCAAGCACGCTGCTTCAAAGGGACATCTCGAAAATTCTACAGGAGTTTGCAATAACAAGGAAAACCCTTACAATGCTCTGAGAAAAGCAAAATTATGTATTAAAAATAAGACCAAACAATGTTTTTTCAAAAACCCACACACGGGGGAAAAACAAGGAAAGGAAAAAATCAAACGTTACTAAAAAGGTTACCTTTGGCTGGCTCCACCATCCCTTCCCTCGTTTCCATCTTTTTTTTTTTCATATAATCGCATATTATTTTTACAACAAAACGGGCCTTTTTGTTGTATTTAAAAGGCGGAAGCGGGTCTTGATTTTAAGCTGAGGTCTGTGTCCTGGAGCCTGCTTCTACCTGCGACGAGTTTGCAGCGTCCCGGGCGGGAGCAGGAAGAGACGGGTGGCTGGGCCCTCCGCGTTCCTGCGCTCGCCAGGGAGGGCGCGGCTTCAGCACCTGGGACAGCGCCCAGCGGCTCCGCAGGGAGCCGCCCACCAGGGCAGGGAGCCTGTGCGTCCTCCTGGTCCTCCTGCCTCGTCCTCCTGCTAGGTCCAGAGGAGGCGCTCACAACCCGTCAGAAAAAACAACTGAAGCAGGAAAGAGTTGTCCCTAAGCCTGGCTGCTGCCCATGGACTGGCCCTGTGACCTGGCAGAGGGGAGAGGCAGTCAGATTGCTGGTGAGAAGGAGGTAAAAACCAGCACTGCACAGAGCCCTCTCCCCACATTGCTAGCTTGGGAGACTCGCAGCGTGCCAGGACGACTCACAGCGACATCTGCTCTGGACTGCTTCTCCCCCGGCATTTCCAGGGTGCATCAGCTGGCATCGGCCCGGAGAAAATCCAGTACTTTTAACAAGCTTTTTGATCAGATGGCATCCTTGGTGAGTAATTTCTGACATGTTTGGTCTTTAAGGCTAAAAGCAGGAAGGGCACCTTTAAGGGACCCAGCCCTCAGCAGGGGCTGGGGGACCAGGGGGTCACGTGACCGGAGATTCTGACTCACACAGCACTTCCCAGTGTTTTCTTTCATTTATCATGTATTTATATCCCAAATATAAGCATTCTAGTGTTTTTCTAACATTCCACTGTGTCCATTTCTTTATGGGTAACCTTTCTCTCTTTTCCAAATATTTTTGTAAAAAGAGTTTCTTTGTGAAAAAAAGAAAGTGTGATTTGATTTGATTTTTTAGAAAATACTTCTTCTCCATCAACCTTATTTCCATTCTGTGTGGGAGTCTGTGGAAGAACAGCCGAAGACCATCAGCAGTTGCTCCCACCCCCTTGGTGGCCTGAGCAGCGAGGGCCGCAGACCAGTCTCAGTGGCGGGCTGAGCGCCAGTCTTTACAGTGGGAAACTGCTCAATGGGCACAGAGGGCGTCTGCATGAGTCTGTTTTTTAAAAGAGCGCATCTGTCTGTGCTCTAGCTCTCCCACTTGTAAAGTACTGTAAGCAACACGTCTACGGATAAGACGTCCCATCCCCTGAAAGGAACTGCCCATGTTTTCAGGTTCTCCTAGAACACCGGCAGCCCCTGCCTGCTGGGAAGCACCTTCCTGTGGAGGCCAGTCTGAAGCACCAACTAATCTTTCAGACATGGCCTGGGAAGTGCTGCCTCTCCTCCCTCCCCCGGCCACGTTGGGCCGACCTCTGCTCCGCGCAGGCCCGCTTGGGGGCTGCACCTGTCGGGGGCGGCCTTCAGGTAGAAACTTTTGGTGCAGACGCAGCAGGCTGGAGCCCTTCAGGCTGGGAATCTGACTCTCGAAAGGAGGAGGACACTCTCTGACATTCCGCACCTTCTTCTTTCAAAGGCAAGCTCAATGTGAGTGGCTGTGTGCCTTCTTCAGACCAGGGCAGTGCTTCTCAGATCTTGAAAATATGCCTTCCTGACCTCACTGAGCCCCCAGAGACAGTCAGAATGTGGCTCTTCCTCACTACCCCTCCATGAAGCCCGCCTCAGCCCTGATCCCGGCACCCCCTCCTCACAAGCCTGCCATGGCTCCTCTCTAATCCAGACCAAGACTCAGGGCACTGACAGACTCTCTGCCTGGGCCTGTCCCACTGCCAGGAGCCCACGCTCAGCCAAGGTGAGCCAGTCACTGGTCCCTGCCCACATTTCCTATTATCGCCTACTGTATTGTGTACTCGGCATGACTGCCTTCCCCCTCCCTCATTCACTTATTCAGTCAACCAAGATTTGCTGAGTGCCTGCTACATGCCAGGCACTGTTCTAGAAGCCAGAATTCAGCAACATATAAAATAGACAAACATCCCTGCCCTGGAGGACCTTACGTTCCAGTGGAGGGAGACAGGCAAATAAATGAACACGTCAAACCCACAGGATGCCAAGTGGTGAGTGCTAGGGGGAGAAGTGACTTGGCAAAAGAGACTACTGCATGCCAAGGGGCGGCTGGCATGGTGCTCAGGATGGCCTCCCTGGAGAGCTGGCATTTGAGCAGAACCCGGTAGCAGGGAGGGCACGAGCCTCCAGTGGAATACTGGGAGAGAAACATTCCAGGAAGAAGCGGCAAGGCCCTGAAGCAAGAACGTGCTGGTGTGTTCTAGGAAAGTCACGGAGGCCAGTGGGGGTGAGAAAGATCGTGCAGGCCTCGTGGGCCACTGCAGGGACACTGGCTTTCACTGTGAGTGAGACCGGAGCCGAAGGGCTCTGACCAGACGAGCGGCATGTCTGAGGTACACTGAAACAGACCCCTCTGGCCTCCAGGTGTTGAGAACAAACTGTAAGGGGCCAAGAGGGGAAGAAACACCAGCTAGAAGACCACTGCAATTATACCAGCGGGAGGCAACAGCAGTTTAAACCAGACTTAAGACCGGATTTCCTGGTAGGTTGGGTTTGGGGGTGACAGAAAGAGCAGAGACGGGGGTGATTCTGATGGTTCTGGCTGGAACGACTAGAAGGGGTGAAGTTGCCCTGTGTTAATTCGGTGAAGGCGACAGGAGCAGCAGGCTGTGTGAAGGGCAGGAGTGGAGCTCACTTCCCTGTGGGACTGACGGTGACCAGCCTTTAAGCCCCAAAAGGAACACGGTCTCCTCCAAGAAGCCTTCCTCCCACCAAGCCAAAAGCACTCACCCCTGCATGCCCGTCACTCCCACCTCCCTCCCTCGCTTGCACACACACACACACACACACACACACACACACGGCATTTCTCCGCACCAGTTATCTGCATCTACCAGTAATTCCCTTGAGTAACCCAAGGCTGATTCACTTCACGTCACTGGGAAGCATTCGGACACAGTGAGCGCTCAATAAATACTGTTGGCACTACGCGTTACAGAATCGCACCTACGGTGTTTTAATCGTCTAACAACTCAAAATTGTTTTTCGAAACATCTAAAAATTATGCTTAACACTGACTAAAGATTAAGTGGCAATCATTCCATCTGAAGCGTACCAGACGGAGCTGCTGACCTGCCCCCAATCATTCGAATTGCCAAGGCGAGCTCTCCAAGGAAAGGCCAAGCGAGGAAGTCAGGCCTACCTTGCCGGTCCTCACATCCCAGGCTTTGATTTCAGAGCCGAAGCCTCCACACACAAAAAGGCTGTGGTCTTTCGGATGAAATTTCAAGGTAGTGACTCTGAAGTTACTTCGACCACTGAATATCTGTGTTCCTACAACACAAAAAGACAAGAGAGAAAATACTCAGATCATAAAATAAATACCTTTAATAAAACAAAGATGCCACCTGGGCCCGAGGTGGCCAGTGGAGATTTTCTGGAGACACAACAGCGGCGGCAGCAACCCTGGCCTCACTTTCTGCCGCCCCCACCTGGTTAGCTGAACCCCCTCCCAGGGCTCAACGAGCGGCCGGTCGGAGCATGCGGCCGTCTGTGTGCTCTGTAAACACGAACATGCATCAGCTCCTTTGAACCACTGTGATCCACGGCACAACTGAAAAACCAGCACTCGGGGAGCAACAGCTCCAAGGCAGCACGGCCCACACGGCAGAGTCTGTACCTGGGAGCCTGCAGGTCTGGTGAAAAGCAGGGGGACTCCTGATTCTTTTTAGGGTCAGCCATCTTACACTCACACCCTCAGAATCACCCACGAATGGTTTGGAACGGAGTTTGGCACAGAGCCTGGCAGTGGGGGTGGCGTGATACTCTGGCTGACACATGAGAGTGTGACATCACACTGGCCCAAGCCTACGATGCGCAGGTGGGGTGGGCCATCGGGGTCTCATTGGTTCTGCAGGACTCAAGTCCGTCCTCCTTACGTATCCATCATGAGACTGTGGTCAAGCACTTACGTGCCTTGTGCAAATGTCTGTGTGCCCATGTGGACATACGGGTGGAAAATGTCTGGTCCGTCCGACTCGGGGCCCTGAGCTGGTCTGCTGGGCTCCAAGCCAGCGCTCCTTCGTCTAGCAGGGGTGGGGAATGTCCGGCCTGCAGGCCGTATAAGGCCCACAAAGTCAATACCAGCTAGCATCACATGCCTCACGAAATTAGCCTGACCAACAGAGCAGGCTAATTTTTAAGTTGATAATTTTGTATGGCCCTCGAATGCTGTTATAAATATCCAAGTGGCCTTTGGCCAGAAGAACGGTTCCCCACCCCTGGAGGCAGCAGCACCTCTCAGCAGAGCACTGGCTATAGCTCTCATGTGTCCAGTTCAACCCCCTGAAAGTGCAGCGAGAAACCGGCCTGGCTGCAGGAGCCGTTCTCGCAGCTGGGAGTCTGAGGGCTGCCTCTGTGCCTGTCCCCAGGGCCCAGGCCACGTCCCTGCTCACACACCAAGTGTGGCACCTGCTGCACACCACGCCAACCAGGAACGTGAAGGCAGTTTCCTGCGGAGATGCTGACAAGGTCTCCCCCAGCCCACAAGGGGCCCCCTTGGCTGCTGCTGGCCCACGGAAAGTCCCACAGTGGATGAGGCAGCAGACAGTTAGGGACACAAGAGGCTGGTGGCCACGAACACCAGCTCTCCTGCATCACTTCGTTCTACAGGAACCCAGGAAGCGCATCTGCTCGTCCAGCTCAGAAAGCACTTCCTGGAGGCTGCCCTGCTGTGCGCTCAGGACCCCACACACTCAGTGAAGTGTTCTACCAAGTCACCAGGGAAGGACACGAGAACCACTGACCGGTACTCTCAGGAGTTACAGCAGAGCCTTTATAAAGCCCACTGGCCGCCCAGCTGGTGTGGCTCAGTGGTTGAGTGTCAATCCATGCACCAAGAGGTCACCAGTTTGATTCTCAGTCAGGGCACATGCCCAGGTTGTGGGCCTGGTCCCCAGTGGGGGGCATGCAGGAGGCGGCCAGGCAAAGTTCTCTCGCACTGATGTTTCTATCTATCTCTCCCTCTCGCTTCCTCTCTCTCTAAAAATCAATAAAGAAAAATTATATATATATTTTAAAAGCCCACTGGCCTGGGTGCATGGCCCCCCGACTTGTCTGACAGCACACCCCCTCGATGAGAACCCGGAAGCTCACATCACCAACACGTGTGCGTCTGTTCATTCCTTACACGGTGTGCTATGTACCAGTACATTGTGACCGTTAAACAAATACCCAAATTGAATACTTTAAAGGATGAGACGAGGAGAAAATAACCAGTATTTTAAAACATATCAACATGTCATTTGCCAAGAGTATCAACAAACTTCTATGAAATCATTAGTAAGTCCTAATTATTTTTAGTGAGAGCGACAGGACTGACTATGCTTCCGTTTTTTTGACATATAGGGGACTTTTTTGTGACTCGGTGATTTTCAAGTGGCCTGGTTCCAGGCTCAGTTTATTCACCAAAGTCTGTCCGAGCCACAGAGACCCTCCCAGAGGCACGTGGACCCCGTGGTAGACGTTCGCCCTCGGCAGCGAGGGGGACATCCCGGTGTCCGCCCCGCATGCTGTGAGCACCGTGAACACTGAGCTCAGAAAGTCATCTCCCCCGTGTCAGATGATGGCTCCCGCAACTCCCCGCCGGAGGTATGGCAGGCTGGTATTTTTTCTTTTTTAATCCTCACCCGAGGACATTTTTGCATTTATCTTCAGATAGAGCGGGAGGGAGAGTGGGAGGAAGAGAGAGAAACATCGACGTGAGAGAGACGCATCGAGTGGTTGCCACCCACACGACCCCAACCGGGGCCGAGGACAAACTGCAACCGAGGTACGTGCCCTTAGCGGGAACCAAACCCAGGACTCTCCGGTCCACGGGCCGACGCTCTAACCACTGAGCCGAACCAGCCAGGGCCAGCAGGCTGGTATTTTTAACAACCTCATTCAAAATCCACTGAAATGCTCCCTGAAAGTATTGTAAAGCTGATTAGAAAAGCACTGCTCCTGAGTTGAGGGTGCAGATAGTAGAGTTGTTAATAGGGGGCACCTTTACATTGTATCTGTCCATGACAGTTACAGAACGAGGGACACCATTAAAAACGTCTGTTTCGTAATGTTCTTTCCATAGAAACAATTTTTTGGAAAGCAGTTTCTCTCGTTCTTTGCTGAGCCTCACCTTTACCTTAAAAAATGACTATGTGTGTCGACTTTTTCCTAGTATCTTCCAGGGGCCTACAATCGGCCGCCACTTGTCATCAGAGAAAATTCGGGGAGCACTGGACCTTGTATAAATGAAGACGCATCCCTCTTCAAGCTCAACGCGCCCCTTCACTATCCTGCGACAACACGCAGCGCGCAGAGATGTCCGAGGGCATCCTGTGGCGTCACAGTGCTGTCGAGAGCTGGCACGCCGCGGCCTGACGGCCACAGCGCCGAAGGGGCCGCAGACGGCAGCCTGGCTGTCCGACCCGAGGGAGCGGTTAAGGCAGGCACAGCTGTTGGCCTGGTGGGACGCGGAAAAGCCATTTGAAACTGGAATCAGAACGGCGCTCTGTGGCCAGGTGGACAGTGCCTGAGCCCGTTTCTGAACCACAAGTCAGACCGACATGGACAAAGGCTGGGAAGAGATTCACCAACATCCAATGACTTCACATTGGACTAATATCGTTGTTGTAATACTCCTTTCTAAAAACAGAGAATGCTTCTAGAAAGGCACCAAGGAGATGAGCGGGCTTGTGGGGGGCTGGGTGCTGTGTCCCCATCGTTAGGTCAACAGAGCAGCAACACTCTCAAAAACAAAACATCGCTCCCTGGGAATGTATCTAGTTGGAAACCTGGTATTCCTCGAGCTTCGTCTTCTCCTTCCCTGGAGCTCATCAAGAGCCCATGCAGGTAGTCAGGAACCAACCCTGACGTCCTCACTGAGCAAGTCCCCATCCCAGGGAGGACGGAGCAGACGGGCGCCCCCCTTCGGTCTCCAGTCGCCCGTCTGGGACTGGGGGCAGCACCATGGAGCGTCCAGGATGGGCCTCGCACCTGCAGCACAGGCCTCAGGACGCTGGCTCCAGCCAAGTGGCTGGGGGACCCCACTGGGGGCCGAGGCCAGGACCCACCGGCACGCTCCCTGGATGGACCAGGAGCTCACAGATGCCACAGCAGCCTCCAACCCACCGGGAAGGCCCCGGCGGGCCAAGTCTCCTGACGGAGACGACTGTGCCTACTGCCGACGACTTGCTCGTTTGGAATCCACTGCCAATCCTTACGTCCAAAAGGAAAAACAAGCTCTATCTGCCTGGAAAAGAATTCACCCCTCTTTCTTGGACCACAGCACATAACATATGCTTATTTCAGAAACGGCAGTGAACTCGCCTGCTTCTTCAAAAAGTGCAGCGACACCGTCTTGCCAACAGTGGGGAGAGACGCGAGAAGGGAAAGCTGAGTTGCTAAAAGATGATAGTTGAACTATTTGTGGTTTAAAAAAAAAAAAGTACTTCTGAATATGTGAATATGTTATTCTTCCTCAACCCCCTGAGGAGATTGGGAGAGAATCTGTGTCTTTTAAGTACTAAAATTCTCCAGTTAGGAGACGAGCTGGAGTTTATACCTTTTCCCTACTTCCACTTATCACAGCTAGGCCTGTACTGTGTTCCTTTGTTAGAAGGACCCAAAACTAAAAGGTTTTTAGATTTTTAAATGCACTTCCACACACCCAATGGGAAAGGCAAAGGGGGAGTCCTGCTCGGTCAGGAGGCCTCAGGCAAGACAAGGCTCAGACGCCAGGCTCCCCGCCCTCGTTCTCCGCAGCAGGAGGTGGTCAGGGAGGAGCCCAGCGTCCCATGGACCCCGGTCCCACCCCAGCTCTGTCACTTCCAGCGGAGAGGCCTGGGGCAGGTCCCTGCGCTGCTGTGCCACACGCCCTCGAGCACGCAAGACTGGGGGGGGGGGGGCTGCACGCAGCAGGTACATAAAGCACTCCACAAGGCAAAGCAGACAGCAGACGACAAAGGGGAGCTATTGTACTTTGAACAAATCAAACCCAAAGTGACTGAATTCATCCTTGGTTACACGAAAAGCCGAAGCCAAGGGATCCAGGTTCTGAACAGCAGAAACCTTGAAAGGTGAGTGAGCTGGAGTTTTTGTCATGAGGCTATGAGAATGCAATGCTGTGGGCTGGCCTTTCCATTCTGCTAAAGAGACGTGGACAAAGGCTGGGAAGTATTTATCAGAAGCTCTCTTGAACATGAACATCAGCCATGCCGCAGGTGAAGGTCCTTTCTTGTCGGATTCGTTCCTACTCTGTCTTTTCATACACCGCGTGGCTTGTGTACACATCCGCTCCTGGCAATGCTACGTTAAGCACAATGGTTAGCTGCTATGTAACCTTTAACCTTGAGACTATCCGCTTGTTTACATGTTTGTTAGAGGAAATCCTATTGTTCGCTCTATGCCGCTTATAGAAAATTGAGTTTTTAAATCTTTAATCCATTAACACTGACATTACTGATTTCGTTATAATGAAATCAACCAGTATAAGAACGATTCGGATCCTGGTGGAGTTAGAAAAAAAAATCACTTCCTTTCCTCCTTCAGTCAATAACGACACAAATAAACTATAAATCATCAGCAAAAACATGTTTAAAACAGAATGCAGAATCCCGACATTGTTCTCTTGACACTATGATTACTGCCAATGTTCCCGTCACCAGCGCTACTACGAGAAGGTGTTTGCAACACTGGCCAGGTAACTGCTTGGAGTTGTCGCTCTTCCTTTCTCAGATGGAAACAGCGAGGTCCCCAGAGGTGACCACCCCCATGTGGCCGGGGCAACACTGCGTGTCCTCTCAGCCTACCCTGGGGGACCCTGTCAACATACAGGGCTCCAGGTCCGTGAGGGTGAGGCTTCGCCTCTTCCACTCAGCCCGGTTCGGATGAAATCCAATGACGGTCCCCACGAAAGAGAAGGGAAGTCCATGCCCTCCCCTCAAGGAGATGGCACCTGTTACCTCCGGGCCTGCTTGGGGTTTGCACGTGTCCCGCCACAACCTATGTGGTAGGTGTAAGCACCCCATTGCACAGCTGGGGAAATGGAAGCGCAGCGAGGTGCAGACTCGTCCAGGGCCACAAGAGTCGGCAGTGCTGGGATGGAGGCTGGACCCGTGCACCAGAGCTCAGCTCTCGCCCCCTGCCGCCCCCACCCGTGAGCAGTCCGTGCCCCTTCCTTCTCCTGAGCTCTCTGTGCACATCCAGAGACCAGGAGCACGTCGGGAAGACGCTGACAGGAAAAGCTGATGCTGTCGGCTCCTGGTGATTGAGCCTGTGTTCGCAGCCAGGCGGCATATGACTCATTTTGCTAAAATCAATATCGTTACACTCATCCTCTGGGAAGTATTCAGCCAGCTGTAAATTTAACCATCCTGACTCAAAGCTAACGAGAAAAGGAGATTACTAACTTTCGAATCAAACTCTCTGAATCAGAGACAGGGGCCATCTTGGCAGGTGGGGCAGAGTCCTGGAGGGTCCGGTGAGGATCCGGCGGGCCTGAATGTTCCCTCTGGATGAGCCCGCAACCCCCTTAGACCCCTGGGATCCTACGTGTGCAATTGGGCCGATAAAACTGCCCTCGCTGTGGGAATCAGAAATGACGGAGGGAAGACAGTGGAGAGGCCCGACGGGCAGCAGCTGCAGCGGCCACAACCACAGGAACGAGAAACAGCAGCTGCGGCAGTGATTTCCTGGTATCAAGTTGAGCCACTGGACTTAATGATCTGAACAAGACTGAATTTTCCAAATTTCTTTTTTAAACAAGGTGTGTCCCAAAGGTGTTCCCGAAGTTGCTCTCCTGGGGCTCAGAACTCACCCCCCGGAAAGCGAGCATGCCGTGCCCACGTCTGGGCTCCAGGGTCCACTGACAGAGGTCGTCCCACCTATGAGGGCACCCAACGGCAACCCGACCACAATCACACACATGGAGACACACGTCTGCACTGTGCGATCACGGTCACGAGCGCGACGCTGCCGTGGACCGAACACCAGCTTTCCGTGGCCCGACGGCGGGCACGAGCCAAGCTGGAAGAGGACAGGACGGGCGCCGGGGAGATGTGGAAAGATCTCTGGGCACTTTCCCAAGCATGAGGCGCGAGCTGGCAGGGTGTTTTACTGGAGTTTAATGACATCTGACTTAATATCCATAACGAGGGTCAGCCTGTCACCGCAAAGCTGTGTGGAAAGGGGAAAGCAAGGTTGAGACTCTTCAGAGAGAGAGAGTGGGTGTGGGAATGGGGACGTCGTCTGGGGCTGGAGAGGGCGTGGCCTTGGAGCACGGGCAGTATACAAGAGGCTGGGAGAGGCTTCCGTGGAGGGATGAGCTTAGAAGTGGGGTCACAGGGTACGGGGAAAGGCAGAGGAGCCTGTGGGGTCCCACCTGCATCAGTGGGAGGGAGAGGGATCGGCAGCTTAGACCTCGCTGGGCTACCGAACCCCTCGGAGCCTCGTGTCTGGATCTAGTAGCACAACCCCTAGGGCCCAAGGAGGGAACACACACACAGGGGCCTGCGCCATCAGGAGCTCCGCACACACGCTGCCACTTGCTGGGTACTTGCCTCCTGGTCTCCAAGGTGCCTGAAGGACGCCTCACTGAGACCCTCTGGGATGTGCTGGGGGACACAAGGTCATGGTGCTCAAAAGCCTGAGAATGGAGGAGCCCAGGCCCCTCCTCGAGGCCCAGCGGGGTGGCCCCCTCTAAAGGCTTAGCCCAACGGGCCCCTCCTCTGAAGCCTGTGAGCCCTGGCGCTCTTCGCCAGGGTTTTAATTTGGATGCTGTGCATCCTTCCTATGCCAAGTGTTCTAAAACCGTCAGGGCTACTGTTTCTCCCGCTGGAGCGGCGGCTGTCGATAGCCGGAGAAGCATCCTTCAGCCGGTCACTTAATCAGAACGATCAGTCGAGATCCGTCTGGGCGCGCCTCCCTCCCAGCGGCCCCTCAGTCCCCTCTGCAGGTGGCAAGCCAGCTGCCCTGGCGAGAGCCAAGTGGGCTCCCCGGGAGTCGGCCTGAGCAAACTGTTTGTCCACAGCAGGAAAACAGACGTCTGAGGGCCCGCCACTCCCGAGTGTCAACAGCCAAAGCCTCCGGCTGTCACACAGGCTGGAGCTGGAGCCCAGCTGTGTCTTCGCAGGCAGCGTGGTCTCCAGCAGCTCTAAGCCTCAGTGTCTGGGTCAGTGAAGTGGGGTGAAAACACTCCTTCACAGGTTCGTGTGGAGACTACATGTGGACGAGGCCAAGGGTCTCCCGCCCATCACTCCTCTCAGCCTCACACAGGCCAGGCCCACAGTGGGCACTCAGCCATCTGCCACCCGTTTCCTGTGGCATTTCCGTGATGGGGCCCAATCAGGAGCAAGAGCTAGGGGTGCACCGGAACACCCTTCTGGGAAAACAAGAGAAGCATCATCTATGGGCCCAGACCCAGTTGGCCATCATTTCCATGTACCGTGACCCCACCACCACCATCCAAAGTCAGGGACACCCAGAGCAGCAGCAGCCAGCCAAGGGCTGGGGACAGCAAGGCTGCAGGCAGCGGGGCCTGAGTGGAGGAAGCCCAGCCCATACAAAGGGCACATGCCGTCCCATCGCGGGGACGAAGCTGCGATCCCACCACCAGGCCGTGTTGTCATGGAGAAGCGAAACGCGGAAGAGAATCTGGGACTTCCTCCCAGTCTGCCCTGGACCACACATGGGACCACAAGGCACATGAGCAAGCCAGCTCAGAAACACATGGGGGCAAAGCTGCCCCACTTGGGGAAATGGCCCAGCAGCTGGGGCTCTCTGGACACTCAGCAGGAACAAGGTCATAACCTCCTACCGTCTGAAAGGCCTCACGGGGCAGGGCAGAGGAAGGGAAGGGGCTCCTCTGCGGAGGGGCCGCCATGCCAGGCATTCCGCAGAGTGCCTCTGCACAGCTCATCTCAGCAACCCCACCCGCCAGGCCCTGCCACCCCTTCACAGACAGGGAGACAGAGGTGAAGGAGCCTCGTCGAGGGCACTCGGCCACGTCTGCACCCCATCCACCCTCCCGTCCCAAGTGCGCTGTCAGCACTGGGAGCTGTGTCCCGGACGGGCTGGACACACACCGGGAGAGCCGACCGTGGCACAGGAAGGCCAGGGTCCTGGGGCTCCTGGGAAAGGATCGCCTCCTCTACCTCAGAGGCCGGAACAGCCAGGCTGGGGGCGACTGCCCGAGGGCAGGGGCTGGACTGTGCAGGAAACCAGCACGCTTAGAACTGAGCAGCTGGCCGGGGATCCTGGGAAGGCTGGCTGACTTGGTACGCAGGACGGCCGACGGCCGACTCATAAAGCGGCGACACTCGGGCCCTGGTGGAGTCGGCTGGCGTTCCCGGAGGCCGCCTCAGCCTAAGGCACCAGAGACATTTTGTTAGGAAGATTACAGACTGAAACGAGAACATCAAAAATAATTAATCTGTGAGCGGATTTTATTTAAGTGTTGATTCATGGCTGCGCTATAAGCCAACGGCCCGTCAGAACTATAAATTAACGAGATAAAATGTTGCTGGCCCTCCGTATTTCAGGCCGGGTATTGACGTTCTAGAATCCGCGGATTTCTAACTGCATTGATTGAGGACACCAGGACAAATGGTCTTGGCGCCAAAGTCCCATTAACGACAATGGGCACCGAGTGACTAATTCCCGAAGCACCGCAGTGAGAACGCCCTGCCTCGCCTTCTCCTGGCAGGGAGCTCTAATTAGATTGGAATGAAAAAGCCAAATCACCAAGGGCGGCAAGAGGCAGAGCTAGTGAAGAGGGAGATGGGACTCGGCAGTGAGAGAGGATGAGCCATCGAACCAGGCCGACAGCCACAGGGGCTACACACGCCTACCCGACCTCTGCCGAAGACGGCACCCAGCACAACCTCGTCAGGGGACGGGGCCCCCGATGGGTTGGACTGCCCGGCAAGGGCCAGCCTCAGCTCTGTCTTGTCTACCAGCCCTGGCCAGATGATGGACACACAGACCACCAGGACAGACCTCCCCCCCCACCCCACCCCCACCTCTAGGAGCTCCCACAAGAGCCAGGGAGACAGACAAGGAAACCAATAACCCCTTCAGAGGAGAGGCTCCATCTAGGACAGCGGTTCTCAACCTGGGGGTCGCGACCCCTTTGGGGGTCGAACGACCCTTTCACAGGGGCCGTCTAAGACATAACAGTAGCAAAATTACAGTTATGAAGTAGCTACGAAAATAATTTTATGGTTGGGGGTCACAGCATGAAGAACTATATTAAAGGGTCGTGGCATTAGGAAGGCTGAGAACCACTAATCTAGGGGTTGAAGGGCTTCCCCAAGGGTGAGGTCTCAACCCCTCATCCCTACCGCCCCCTCCCCAAGGACAAAGGACATCCAATATGCTCACCACTGTACCCCAGCACCAGGCCCTGCACACAGTAAGTGCTCAATACGTGCTGAATGAAAGAAAGTGGGCCTTCAACAGGTGAACCAGTGGTATGTGCCATTGCCAGCAGAGGGGGTGCATGGGAAAGTCCCCATCATCTCCCAGACTGGATGGCAAAGCTCTGAGGGCAGGGCCATGCCCTCCCTCTGCCACCGGGCACACCACAGCTGGAGGGGCACCCGGAGCGGAGCCAGACAGCTCCCCTCCAGCCACAGCTCTAGCAACAAGGGCCAGGCAGCTGCCTCCCCTCCTCCAGCGCTCCATCAGCCTCAGGCACACCCAGCCAGCTGCGCTGCCAGGAACCTGCCCAGCGTGCTCCAGCCTAGCAGCGGCCCCCTACTGCCACCTGCTGTGGCAGTCCCCAACTTGTCAGGCAGGAGGACTCTGAAAGTCTAAAAATGTCAAAACTCCCCCCACACACACACACACAAGAGCAGTGTCTGTTTAACGTCCGTTGATTGAGAAGATCGAGCATGACAAAGGGCCACTAGGAATCCATTAATGTTATCAAATGAACTTGTATTTGATTAACCCACAGCATCACAGCATATGAAAAGCATCACTCCACTCCGCGGGCAGGTGGTGGTGGCACCCGTGGGTACTCAGTGACCCCACAGTGGGGAGCAGTGCCTGAGGAATATGCGCCCCACAGGCCTGGAACTTCATGAACCTCAGGCTCCTATTCCTGCACCCCAGACTCAGCTCCCCCAGCTCCCTGGGACCCCACACTTCCACACACACCACACGGTTCGTGCTCCTGTGATAACTCTGTCCTCGTTCCGTCTGCTGAGAACTCACTTCCCTCGCACTCAACCACAGCCCCGAATCCCGATCCTCTGCCCCCCTAATTCCTGCTTCAGCTTGGGTTCCTCTTCCTCCAGGAAGTCTTCCTTGATCTTCCAGGCTAGATGTTCCAGTAGCTCCTGTGCCTCGCTGTGTCAGTATAACCTGGGATTCTCTCTGCACTTCTGTGTCTCCCAGCGGCCATGAGCTTCCCCAGGGTAGGTCCTGGGTCTTGTTTGCCCGTGTCTCCGATACTGAGCAGGGCTTACTGAACACACAGCAACGGAGCGCAAGGTCAGGCGGCAGGCTCCGGAGCCTGGCAGACCCACATGCATCCTGGCTCGTGCCTCTGGGTCAGTGTGTGAAAAAGGTTCTGGTGGCACCAGCCTCTAAGGGTGAGTGGGGCCTCAACGAGACCCACGTGGAAGTCTGTGGAAGAAGGCCTAGCACGCAGTGGGTGCCCGGGGCCAGCACCTGTTGCTGTCATCGCTGTCATCACTGACCCAGTCGTCATCAAGCGGCACCAAACCCGCTCTCGCCGAGTCCTGGCCCCTCATCAGCCCTGTGGGACTCCCAGGAAGACCACAGACGGTCAGGGAGACACTCGTTGAGAAGAACGCCATCCCCTTGGCACTGAGGAAAGGGCACGGATTCTGCAGTTGCACAGACACGGCCCAAGTCCCCGTGTGACATGCACCACCCAGAAATCCCAGGTAAGCTCCTCACCCCTTTAGCCTCAGTCTCCGCACCTGTAAAATGGGGGAAATAATCACAGCAGCAGGCCCAGGTGAGGAGTGACATGTCGTGTGCGAAGCCTATGGCACAGGACCAGCCACTGACATAACCATCAGCCACATCACCACCCTCACTGAGCGCGCATGGGACTCGGTCAGAGGAGCGGGGTGGTCCGACCCCAGAGTCCCCACCTCTGCTTGCTGGGCCCCAGGAGAGGTGCAGACCCCAGCGCCACCACTGCTGGGCCAGGCGGATGGGGGGCTGCCCGCGGGCTCAAGGGACCCTCCAGGGCCTCTCCTCCGGGCGCTGGCAGTGGTGACTGACACAGGAGGAGCCCAGGGAGGAGAAGGCAGCACCCTGAGAGTCGGGGCAGAGGTCGGAGCCCAGCTCCACACTCCTGGCTCTGACCTCACCTGAAAGCCATGACAGGACCGGCCCAGGGTGCGGCGGGTCAGGTGCTGACGGTGCCCACCCGCAGAGCTCGGGGACGAAGGCGCGGTCCACTGAGCTGTCTCCTGGCCCCGTTGGCCCAGCCCCCTCCGGATTCGCCCAGCAGGACCCACCTCGCCCAGACGCCCTTTCAGCGTGGGCGCTGAAGCAGGACTCGCCCGCGAGCCAGACTCGCTGCTCACAGCCTTTCGTGGTGACGAACCGACAGGAACTCCAAACTGATTCCGACCAGAAGACACTGTGATGAAGCTGAATCCATTTCAGTACAAATTACATGTCAGAAGTTGATCAAAAAGCCACCTCTTTATCCAGTCCCACAGCTCGGGGCTGAGACAACCTCGGGGCTCGGGGCTCTGGGCAGGCTGGCACGAGCCCAGCCCAAACCCTCCGTGGAGAGCCTTGGTTCCAGTCCTGGGGCCTGTCTCCCACAGTCCCAACACTGGCTGCAGACCCGCCAAGAGCTTCCCAAGGGGGAAGCTGACTCCGTTACCAGAAGGGGTGCCTCGGGGTCACAACACAGAGAAACACACCTGTTTCGAGGTCTGTGAGGTGCAGGGCACAGTCGAAGCCGCCGCTGAGGATGCGCTGGCCGCAGGGCGACCACCGGGCGGCCCGCACCGCCTCACTGTGCAGGGAGTAGGTCTGCAGGCAGCTCCCCGAGTCCACGGCGTTCCACACCTAAGGGGCAAGCACAGCGCCACATGTCAGGGCTCAGACCTCGGGGGGGGGGGGGGCGGGGGACGGACCTGGTCTCCAGCTCAGCTTGGGCCCGGCACAGGGACAAGGGTCTTACAGTGGGACTCGAGTCCCTTCATGCTCCATCAAACAAGAACTAGAAGCTAAACTTTTCCTTGTACAAATGTAAAGGCTTGGAGCTGGTGAGTTGAGGGGAAGTGTTCCCCAAAAACTTTTCTGGGGTTCAAGGAGACCACAAGAAAACAGCACGTCCCATGTTCTGCCACTCAGCGACCCACATTCCCAGGTCTGCCCAGTCTCGCCTGCGTCTCTGATAGGGGACTATCTTCACAGGTCCCACTGTAAGACTGAGCCAAAAAGGGGCCTATCACACCTGTGCTCACAACCGGGCAAAGGGCAAACGTCTGCCCGAGGGGAGGGAAGGCACTGTCCCTCGTTCCCACCCGGGCTTTCCACGGGGAAATGAGGCCAGTGGTAAAAAGCCGCCGCCCCGCACTGTGCGGTCCAAGAGCCAAGGCCATGGGGGTCTGAGTTCAGTTGTCACTGACTCTCCCAGGAAACCCCACCCACCACCACAGTCCGCCCAGGGCCTGGTCTCACACAGGAAGCAGGAAGAGCACCAGCAGTGGCATGCGGACTTCGGGGCCCAGTGCCTCGTGCCGCCAGGCCTCGACCTCCTCCTCCATAAAGCGGGACAAGAAGAGCCCCCGCCCAAGGGCAGTGGGGAGCATGGGGCAGAGAGCGGGGCTGTGGTGCTGGTGGACATGCTCCTTGGGGCTGGCGGGCACACAGTCTTACCAGCAGGATTCCCAGACACTCTCTCAGCTGCATCCGGGAAGCCACACACACCCACGAACATCAGCTGATCCTAGAGAGAACTTTCCCTTTTCACGGTGAGAAAATTCATCCTGAGCCCGGCCGGTGTGGCTTAGTGGTTGAGCATCGACCCATGCATCAAGAGGTTGCTGGTTCAATTCCCGGTCAGGGCACATGCCCAGGTTGTGAGCCCGATCCCCATTGGGGGGCATGCAGGAGGCGGCCAGTCGATGTTCTTTCTCATCGATGTTTCTATCTCTCTCTCCCTCTCCCTTCCTCTTTCTCTAAAGTCAATAAAGGAAAAATATTTTTAAAAAGAAAAGAAAATTCGTCCTGAAGCGTCTCGGAATGCAAAGGAGCAGAGTTCTGAAAGCACGTTTGCTGGGCACGTAAGTGTCTGAGCTGAAGAAAACAAGAGGTCAAGGGAGGCCTCCCAGGAATGTTAGGAGAGCTCGGTTCCCTTCTTCCTTCTCAGGGGTCCAGGGCTGGGGCGCAAACTGAGCAGCCAAGAATAGCAGCATTTACATTTAGAAACAACAGAAGAAACAGCCAGAGCCTTCAAAGTGGAGTGGGATTCATGGCAGAAGGGCAGAGTGCAGGGAACTGCTGTTTGGTTTGGCTTTTAAAGCTATGCACAAGTCTGACTTTCACAGGGAAAATAATAATAATAAAGTAAAATTAATGAACTAAGATTCACAGGGTTAACATGGCTAAACAGTAAAAAAATATATTGGGTACATAGGTCAGGCTGCTTATACATAGTATGATGCCATCGAAGTTTTAAAAACACACAAACGCCACCTCACACCCACTGGGACGGAGTCGCTCCGAAAACACCAGTGCTGCGAGGATGTGAAGCACCCGGAACCCTGCGCACTGCTGGGGGATGCAGAAGGGCCCAGCCACTATGGGAAACAGCACCTCAGAAACTACACACAGGATGACCATATGGGCACACGCCACACTCCCACCGTGTGCCCAAAGGAACAGACACCAGGGTCTCAAAGGGGTCTGCGCACACCAGTGTTCAGTCACTTTACTCCCGGCGGCCCAAGGCGACGCAGCCACGTGTCCGTCGACAGACGGAGGGATAGACAGGTTGTGGTCCATCCATACAGTGGAATATTACTCAACCACAAAAAGGAAGGCTCTCTCATGGGCTACAATATGGGTGAGCCTTGAGGACACTATGCTGAGTGACATAAGCCAGTCACAGAAGACAAACAGTGTATAGTTCCACTCTCCGAGGTTCCTGAGCAGGGAAAAATCACAGAGCTACAGTGTAGCATGGAGGCTGCCAGTGCCTGGGGGGGGGGGGGGGTGCTCTTGAACAGAGACAGCTTCAGCTCTGCGAGATGAAAGGCTCCTGGAGATGGATGGTGGCGGTGACCACACAATAACGTGAACGTACTTAACGCCACTGAACCACACACTTAAACATGGTTAAGGCACTAGGTTTTATGTTCTGTGTCTTTCAACACAATTTAAAAAATACCTATGAAGCAAAATGTGATCATGTTTATTTATGCATTCGCAGTAAGACTATAAAATATGCATGGAGAGGGTGGTCCTCTCTGGGACTGCAGGGAGAGGGGCAGGGTAGGGGGACAGGAGGGAGCTATGAACTCTACGCTCTTTCCGCTGAAGAGAGGCAGAGGCAGAGAGCGAGACTGGATCTGTTCTGAAGCAAATACGCCCAAATGCTGCTGTCTGTTAAACTCATTCGTGTATGCCCTCGCTCGGCGCACATTCCCTGAGTACCTGTTATTAGCCAGGCATTGTTCAGCGGTAAACAACTAAGACAAATCCCCTGCCTTCAAAGAATTTACATTCTAGTGGGGTCGACAGACACTGAACAAGAGGAACCAGCGGAATCTATGTAGTATTTAAGGTAGTGATAAAGCCTGGCATTCTGAAAAGCAAGCAGGAAAAGGAGAAGGGGCTGACATGACGGCCGGGAAGGGCCTCCTGGAGAAGGTGGCTTTGCGGAAGGGAGCTCTCCGGAAACTGGGAAAAGCACCCTCCAGCTGGGAACAGGGCCAGTCTGGCTGCGGGGCAGGGAGAAGAGTGAGGGGCCAGGGAGACATGAGGAGCTTCTGGGAGAATCCAGGGGTGAGGGGATGGAGACAGTGGAGACGTGGCCTGGCTTGGAAAGGAGAGCCAACAAGACTTCCTTGGCTTGGAGGTGGGCAGGGGGGCAAGAGAAAAGTCCAGGCCAAGTCCTCAGGTCCCACCCTAGCACCCAGAGGAAAGGATCGCCAGGGGTGCGTCCAATGATAGCAGCTGCGAGTCTGAGGAAGACCAGGAGCTCAGTTCTGAATGACAGAGAGCGGACCACTGGATACATGAGTGTGAGGTCCAGGGTGGAGGCTGAGCATTGGGGGTCACTGTCACTGATGGTGTTTCAGTCACAAGCTGGAATAAACGTAGGCAGAGCAGAGAGAAGGCCCAGCATTCACAGGTAGGGGCGCAAGCGAGGAGGGTAAGGAGAAACCAGGACAGGAGTTTGAGAAAGAGAGGCCAACGAGGAGGGAGAAAAAACCCAAGAGGGGTATCCTAGAAGCCAGGGAAGAAACAGGCCAGTTGGGTCCGATGCTGCTGACACGTTGATCAGATGAGAACTGGGACTGGACCCTGGACTTTACAATCTGAGTGGTGGGTATACAGGTGTCTGTTATGTTACTTTCTATACTTTTGATTATGTTTAAAATATTTCGTATTTTATAATGTTAATGAAGAGGAAGAGAAGGGCAAAAACGAAGGGAGAGAGGAGGGGTGAAGGAAGGAGAAGAAAATGGAAGCAGGAAACGAGGAGAAGAAAAGAAAGCAGGGGGGATGGGGAGGAAAGAGGAGAGGAAAATGGAAGGAAGAGGAGGGGAGGGGAGGAGGAAGAGGAAGGATGGATCGTGGTCATAATCAAAGAAAGAAGTGAGAAGAGACCTCTGTGGCATCCGGACCAAAAGCAGCAAATCGGAAAGTTTGAGCGCCTGGCCAGGGGGCCTCCTGAATCCCGGATGGAAACATGTTTAAAAAAAACTTGTCAATCTGTCAGTTGTCCTTATAACTCCCCTCGGAAGTGAAAAACGCACACTTGGCTCTCCCGGCTGATATACACACAACAACAGCGTCGGAATCGATGCAGATCAGTCAGCCACCTCTCCAAGCTACCCGGGGTGGAGGGGAGAAGCAGCCTTGCTAATCGTTCTCCCTAATTGAATTTAATGTTTACTGTCAGGTTTTAAAGATTAATTCCCAAACACCACAGCAGCCTGCAGTGTGCACCTTTTCTCAATTAGGTAATTAGAGACCCCAATCTGCCTTCGTGGAATTAAGGAGTCAAGTCTTCTGTCGGATGTTCTAAGATAACTTGACGTATTAACTAGAGACATTCTGTGTCCAACAGAAGTCAGATTTGGAAAGAACGTGACAAGTAAAACACGGTGCTTCTCGTCCAACATTTCCTGTGGTGTCCAGGCCCTGGTTACTGAGGCATGGCCCCACCATAGGTTCTCACGGTCTCTTAAGACCTATTTTTAGCCCCAGGTTTAGCCACAGGTCACATTCTTCCTGCCCGCCTGCCTGCCTTTTGTTTTTGATTATAAAAACAAATGCAATCTCCTTATACAATATTCAAATTATTCAGAAGTGCAAACACCAAAATGCCATAAGAATCAACTATGGCCCTGGCCGATTTGGCTCAGCGGTTAGAACGTCAGCCCGTGGTTCGGCTCCCACTAAGGGCACGTACCTCGGTTGCGGTTTGTCCCCAGCCCCGGATGGGGTCGTGTGGGTGGCAGCCACTCGATGTGTCTCTCTCACGTCGATGTTTCTCTCTCTCTTCCTCCCTCTCTCTCTCTCCCGCTCTATCTGGGATAAATGCAAAAAATGTCCTTGGGTGAGGATAAAAAAATAAAACATTTTTAAAAAAAGGAATCAGCCCTGGCCTGTTTTGCTCAGCGGTTAGAGCGTTGGCCTTCGGTCTAGAGAGACCCGGGTCCGGTTCCCGCTAAGGGCACGTACCTCGGTTGCAGTTTGTCCCCGGCCCTGGTTGGGTCCTGCGGGTGGCAGCCACTCGATGTGTCCCTTTCACATCTATGTTTCTCTCTCTCTCTCTCTCTTCCTCTCTCTCCCTCCCACTCTATCTGAACAAAAATGGGAAAATGTCCTCGGGTGAGGATTTAAAAAAAAAAAAAAAAAGGAATCAGCTATGGAATTGCTGTTGATTACATTGGAAATAGGTCTGCTCTGGGGGGGGGGGGGGAGTAAAAAACATAAAGAAGTAAATAAGATTCATCGATAATACCACCACCTGGAGATAATGGCTGTCAGCCTTCTGGGTGAATCTCTACCCCCCATTTGACCCTGCTGACCCTGCCTTGGGGACCCTCCTAGTCAGCCCTGGCTCTTGGTCTCCCTTCCATCCCTTGACCCCTGTTGCCCCAGGATATCATTCTAGAGACCACTGCCAGACTCACACAGCTCAGCACAAGCCTGTGCAGACAGGGTCCAAGCCCTCCCAGGCCATTTGTCTGCAAAAGCTTTGGGAACTTCAAGGGCTGGAAGTGCACTGCATCTACACACCAATTTGGGGAGACGTCTTAACAATACTGACTCTTCTGATGCCTGAACAAGATATATCTCTTCTGTTACTTAGGTATTCTTCAATTTCTCTAACCAGTGGTTTGCTGGTTTGTTTTTTGTGTTTTTTTTTTAATCCTCACCCAAGTACATTTTTACATTTATTTTCAGATAGAGCGGAAGGGAGAGATGGAGGAAGAGAGAGAGAGAAACATCGACGTGAGAGAGACACATCGAGTGGTTGCCACCCACATGACCTCAACCGGGGCTGGGGACAAAATGCAACCAAGGTACGTGCCCTTAGCAGGAACCGAACCCAGGCCTTTCTGGTCCACGGGCCAACGCTCTAACCGCTGAGCCAAACCGGCCAAGGCTGTTTGTTTAATTTTTTTTCCCTTTATTAATTTTAAAGAGGGAAGAAGGGAGAGGGAGAGAGAGATGGAAACATCAATAAGAGAGAACATAGACTGGCTACCTCCTGTATGCCCCCACTGGGGATAGGGCCCACAACTTGGGCATGTGCCCTGACCGGGAATCAAACCAGTGACCTCTTGGTGCATGGGTCAGCTCAGCCACTGAGCCACACCAGCCGGATCGTTTGCTGTGTCTTAATGAAAAAGTCTTACACACCTTTTGGTCAAATTTATCCCTAATTATTTCATATCTGGATAATATTGTAAATGGTATTTTTAATTTTAGGTTCTTCAATTCTAGTATGTAGAAATACAATTAATTTTTGTATACTGACCTTGAATTCTGAAACCATGCTAAACTTAGTTTAAGATGTTTTTGAGGTTTTTTTTCTCTCTTCTATGTATAGGTTGTAATGTCACAGGAAGGTCATAGTATCTTGCCACCTGTGAGGAGTAAACCTAAGTTCCTGTTGGATGTGTTATACACAAAGGAGCCATTCTTCAGGCACCCTGCTCTCATCACATCCCAAGAACTTTTTTTTTTTGTAGATTCAGAATTTTCTACATAGTCATATTGTCTGTGAATAAAGATAGTTTTGCTTCCTCCTTTCCAATGCAGGTACCTTTTGATTCCTTCTCTTGCCTTATTGCACTGGCTAGCATCTCCAATACAATGCTGAATAGATACAGTGAGAGTAGATGTCCCTGTCTTGTTCCTGATCTTGTGGGGGAAAGCAGTCAGTGTCTTACACAGTTAAGTAAGATGCTAGAGCTAATGTTTTCATCAATGCCCTTATCAGTTTGAGAAAAAATTCTCTTCTATTTCTAGTTTGCTGAAAGTTTTTATCAGGAATGGATGCTGAATATTATCAAAGCTCTTTCTAGCCCAGGTGGTGTCACTCAGTGGATTGAGCATCATCCCATGGACTGAGAAGTCCTGGTTGATTTCTGGTCAGGACACATGCCCAGGTTTCGGGCTCGATTCCCAGTAGGGAGTGTGCAGGAAGCAATCAATGTTTCTCACATTGATGTTTCTCTCTCTTTCTCTAAAAAAAAAAAAAAAAAAATCAATAAAAACATATTTTTTAAAAAGCTCTTTCTGTATCTCTTAAGAACAGTATATAGTTCTTTTATAGTTCATTAATATGCTGAATTACATTGGTTGATTTTCATTTTTTTTTTTATCCTCACCCGAGGACATTTTTCCATTTTTTGTTCAGATAGAGTGGGAGGGAGAGAGAGGAAGAGAGAGAGAGAGAGAAACATCGACGTAAAAGGGACACATCGAGTGGCTGCCTCCCACACAACCAACCAGGGCCGGGGACAAATTGCAACCGAGGTACGTGCCCCTAGCGGGAACCGAACCCAGGTCTCTCTGGACTGCAAGCCAACGCTCTAACCGCTGAGCCAAACCAGCCAGGGCACATTGGTTGATTTTCAAATATTAAGCAAACATTGCATTCCTGGGACAGATCCTACTTGGTTATAACATAATGTAAGAATGAATAAGTGTACATCAATCAATCAATCAATCAATCAATCAGGAAGGAAGAACCTGTTCCAGACCCTTGTGGATAGCTGTCATGTTCATATGATGTTCTCTGTTTATGCCTGCCTGTCTCCAAATCTCCCCCCCCCTTTTTTTTTTTAATTATTTCTGCTCTTATCTTTATCTCCTTTCTTTTGCTTATTTTGGGTTGAGTTTGCTCTTCTTTTTCTTATGTCTTAAAGGAGAAGCTTAATGGAGATCACTGATTTGAAATTTTCTTCTTTATTAATATAGGCGTTTAGTCTATAAATTACCATATAAGAACTGTTCTAGCTACGTTCCATGACTTTTTATATGCAGTATTCCCATTTGCATTTCATTAACAATGTTTTCTAGTATCCCTATCCATTTCTTCCTTGACCCATAGGTTATTCAGGAATGTATTGTTTAGTTTGCAAATACTGGGGAATTTTCTAGATATCTGTTATTGATGTTTAACTTAATCCTATCATCATTAAAGAATATACTTTGAGTTCAATACTTTGTTTACTGAGACTTGTTTTATGGCCTAGAATATGGCACACTTGAAAAGAAGGGGTATTTTGCTGTTGTTACATGGAGTGTTCTATAAATGTCAATTAGTCCAAGCTGGATAACAGTGTTGTTCAAGCCTTCTATATCTTCACTGACTTTCTGTCTACTTGATCTATTGATTATTGAGAAAGGGGTGTTAAAACTTCCAAACTATAATTGTGAATTTCATTATTTCTCCATTCAGTTCTATCAGTTTTGCTTCATGTATTTTAAAGCTCTTTTATTGGGTGTATAAATATTTATGCACCTAATGTTTATGTACCTAATGTTATGCCCCTTGATAAACTGACCCTTTTATCATTACAAGATGACTCTCTTTATCCCTGCTAATATTCTCTGCTCTAATATCTACTTTGCCTGATATTAACATGGTCACTTTAGCTTTTTTTTTTATTCCTCACCTGAGGATATTTTTCTACTTATTATCAGATAGAGTGAGAGGGAGGGAGGGAGAGAGACAGAGAGAAACATTGATGTGATAGAGCCACATCGACTGGTTACCTCCCGCACGACCCAACCAGGGCCCAGGATGAACCACAACCGAGGTACGTGCCCTTGACCTTCGGAATGGAACCCAAGACTCATTGGTCTGCAGGCCGATGCTCTAACCACTGAGCTAAACCAGCCAGGGCCACTTTAGCTTTTTTAAAATTACTATTAGTTTGGTATATTTTTTTCCTTCCTTTTACATTTAACCTTTTGTGTCTTTATATTTAAAGTAGGTTTCTTGTAGGCATTATATAATTGGGTCTTGCCTTGTTATCCAACAGAGCACTCTTTGTCTTTTAAATAGGTGTTTAGACCATTTCATCTATTATTGATATGGTTTAGGTTTAAATTTGCTATTTGTTTTCCATTTATCTCATCTGTTCTTTGTTCCCTCTTTCCTAAGTATATTTTGTTATTTCATTTCATCTCCCGTTGTTAGATTACTAATCACAAATTCTGTTTTGTCTTATTACTAGTTGCTTTAAGCTTTATAGCATACATTTGTTACTTATCCCAGTCTACCTTCAAGTAATATTAGCACTTGTGTCATAAGAACCATAACAATATACACCACTTCCTCCATCTCAGCTTGTATGCCTTGTTATCATACATTTTATACCTATAAATGTTATGAACTCAACAAAATAGTTATTATTTTTACGTTAAACAATCAACCATCATTTAAAGTGACTTTTAAGAAGAACAACAAGTATTTACATTTACCCACATATTTATCATTTCTGGTGATCATCATCCCTCTGTGGGGATGTAGATTTCTATCTGATATCATTTTCCTACTGCCTCAGGAACTTTAACATTTCCCATGGTGAGGGTCTGCTGCTGATGAATTACTTCAGCTTTTAAATGTCTGAAAAGTATTTTGCTTTTTTTTTTTTAAGATATTTTGCTGGGTATTAAATTTTAGGTTGACAATGGTTTGTTTGTTTTTCAGTACTTTAAGTATGTTGTCCCACTGTCTTCTGGCATTATTTCCAATAAAAAGTCTGCTGTCATTTTTATCTTTCTTTCTCTGTATGTAACTTGTCCTTTTTTACCCCTCTGGCTGCTTTTAAGATTTTTGTCTTTATCACTGGTTATAAGAAATTCAATTATGATGTACCTTGGTGCTTGGGGTTCACTGAGGTTCCTGGATCTGTGGGTTTCTAATTTCCTCAAATTTGGAAAACTTTCAGCCATTATTTCTTTAAATATTTTTTTTCTATTCTCCCTTCCTTTGAGTGTTCCAATTTCATGTACATTGGGTAAATTCACTCATCTCTGTTCATTTTCCCCCAAGCTTTTTACTCTATTGCATTTTAGATATTTTCTATAACAATATCTGCAAATTTACTAACCTTTCTTCTATAGTTTCTGGTCTTTTATTAATCTCATCTAGTATATTTCTTTTAATTTCTTTCTTTATTGATTTTTAGAGAGAGAGAAAGGGAGAGGGAGAGAAACATCAAAGAGAGAGAACACTGATTGGCCGCCTCCTACATGCCCCCCACTGGGGATCGGGCCCACAACCTGGGCATGTGCCCTGACCGGGAATCGAACCAGTGGCCTCTTGGTGCATGGGTCAATGCTCAATCACTGAGCTACACCAGCTGGGCTCTTCTAGTATATTTTTATCTAAGACTTTTTTTCATCTTTAGAGTTTGGTTTATATCTTTCTTCCTTCTTCCATGTCTCTCCTTAACATACTTATGCTTTTCTCTACCTTTTTGCATATACGGAGCATATTTCTGGGTCTGTTCCTACTGACTGATTTTTCTTCTCATCGTGGTTCAGATGTTCCTGCTTCCTTATATGCCTTGTAATCTGTTTGGATGCCAGGCACATTGAATTTTACTTTAATAGACATTTTGTATTTTTGTATGCCTATAAATACTTTTGAGATTTGTTCTGGGACACGGTTTAATTACTTGGAAACAATCTGCTCCTTGCCAGGGTAGTTCTAAGCTTCGATAGGAGGCAACCAGAGCAACATTTAGTTCAGGGCTATTTTACACCCCACTACTGAGGTAACACTTGTGGGAATAAACTATTCCTAACGCTGTGGGCTCTAGGGATTGTTCGCCGTGTTCCTTTGAGTGGTTCTTTCCTCACCTCAAGGAGCTTCCTCATCACATAAGTGCCGATCAGTATCCCACTAAAGTCTTTGAAGGGACTTCCTATAGATCTCTGTGCAGCTCTCCCCACACTCTGCCCTTGGTGGGAATATTCAGAAGTGTGGCAGGATTGGAGTATTTGTTCTGTGGATGTCACAGAGATGACAAGAAGGCTAGGGGTGATCTACAAACTGATGTCATTTACTGCAGGCATAAACAAGGAGCCAGGAACAGATCTGAGAAGATGAATCCACTTATACTACCCCCACCCCCCACCCCTGACAGCTTCAGAAAAACATGTAGAGAGCCTGGGAAGACTGCAGGTTTCTTAGAATACACGGTACAGAAGTTTAAACCAATTTCACTTGAATCTCTAAGGGCAGGGTACCTCGGCTGACGTCTTTGTTACAAGAGGCTCACATCTGTAGAAATAATGACATCTAAAGCGGTAGTTTCATTTTACACCATCCTCCTAAGTGCTTCCTGAGATGTTTTTTATACCAAATGATGCAAGGTGCCACAAAGTAAAGGTTGAGGAGAAGCTCAATCAGAATCTGTAAGTACACGAGCATTCATTATACAGAGAATTCCAAGAAATTACTCTCTCTATTCAATAAGGTCAGAATAAAAGGAAGGAGTTTCAAATGTCAAGAGAAGATGTAAAAGGGCAAAGAAGAGTTCTCTTAGAGTAAAAGGGATTAAGAACAAGACCCAGCCCGGAGGCTGCTGGAGAATGCTCGGAGAGCTGGCGCTCACCAGGCCTGCCCTCGGGGCAGAGTGGGGATGACCCCCGGCAGCTGGCAGGGGCCCCAGCAGGTGATGTGGCCTGTCCCACAGTGGGGTGTGCAGGACTCCAGGAGAAGCCAGAGATCCTTCTGAAAGCATCACAATCATGGACATTGTCCTGAAACAAAAGACCACCTCATTCCCACCGCCAGGTAACGGTCATCATGCACTCAGCAGTTACTACGCGTCGAGCATGCTTTTAAGCCCTTTATAATAATTAACTCAATCCTTACCACAACCTAGAGGGTGAATATTATTATAAATATCATTTGACACATGAGGACACTGAAGTGCAGAGAGGCCATGTGCCCCAGGTCACACTGGGAGAGGCGGGACAGGAATCCCACCCAGGCAGTCTGACCCCAGACCTGCAGGCTTACCCACCATGCTCTTTCACCTCCCACCTGCAGTGTCCCCCGCGGTCCCCCCACCACTCCTAACCCTGCTCTCAGGAGGAATACAACACAGAGCCAGACTGAGCCCTCTTCCCACTGACAGCCCTCTCGCTCTTCCATGGTGACTCCCCCACTGAAACACTGCCTCCTAATCTGTCCAGAGTACCACCGTCTTCCTGCACGCTCTCTCCCTCAGACCTACCAGCTCTGACCTTAAATTATGTCCCCAGCCCGTCTCGTCACCTCTGCTGCCAATAGCCTCGTCGGAGCCACCATCACCTCCCCCTGCTTCGCTGCCAGAGCCTCAGAACAGGTGCCCCAGGCTCCACTCAGCCCCGCCGCCTGCGCCACAGCTGCCGACTCGCCCTCGGGAGTCGGAAGTCAGGTCCCACCGCTCCCCTGCTGAAACCCCTGTGTTCCCCTCATACCTGGAATAAGTCCCATGTCACCACCACTCTGCCATGGTAGCCTCCTGGCTGCACCTCACATACCTCGGATCCTTCCACACAGGGCCTGTGCACCTGCTTGTCCTGTGCCCAGAATGCTCCTCTCCAGACAGACCAGGGCTCCCTGAGTCTCCTCTCAGAGATGTTCCCTGACCACCCAATCTAAACTGCCCCGTCCCTCTCCTTCGTCCTAGCCGGCGCTACTCTTCTTCAAAACGTGTTGCTTCCTAACACATGCATTCTATTTGCTTGTTTGTTTGTTGTCTGCTTCTCCCACTAAAATGTAAGCTCCACGGGGGTGAGGACATTATTCACTGTCTATTTTGCTCACTTCTATATCCCCAGTGTCTTGAATGGGGCCTGATATGTACTAAACACTGAGTATTTGTTGAGTAAATGAAGAGAAGATGGAATGCATGGATGGATGGACAGACGGATAGATGGACGGATAGATGGATGGATGGATGGATGGATGGATGGATGGATGGATGGATGGATGGAGAGATGTAAGGATAGACAGACAGATGAATGGGCAGATGGAAAAAGGATGGCTATCCTAGCTTTGAGTCATCTACAGCTTGGACAAACAGATCTCCCTTCTGTAATGTTTGTTCGTAGTTACGTTGTGGAATAGAAGAATGCCCCTGCCTATGAGAAACCTCCCCCACTCTGAGAGTAAATCTTTAATTATTTGAGTTGTGTGCTATTTTTCTTTCCTTTTTTATATATAATTTTTTTCCTTTATTGATTTTAGAGAGAGAGGAAGTGAGAGGGAGAGAGAGAAACATCGATGAGAGAGAACAGTAATTGGCTGCCTCCTGCATGCCCCCCACTGGGGATCGGGCCCACAACCTAGGCATGTGTCCTGACCGGGAATCGAACCAGCGACCTCTTGGTGTATGGGTCTACACTCAACCACTGAGTCACACCTGCCGGACTGTGTGCTATTTTTCAACAAGCCATAGTCACCCAGTCAGACTGTATCACCTGGTAGACATGCCCACCCCACCCCCCAGCACGTTCACAAAAACATCCCAAGACTCTCTGGCACCCCAAGAACCTTGGGCTGGTTCCGGCTCTTCGGTAAAAAAAAGATGAGATGAAATTGCCAAGGTCCTAAAAGCCTTTCCAAACCAAGATTCGCTCCGTCTCCGGCCTCCATACACACAGCCCCTCTGAGTCTGAGAAGCCATACGAGGAATGGTTATGGTGAATGGGCGCCGGCCTGGCGGGCACGGCCGTGCTCTAATCCTACCATGCCGTGGGTTCCACTGCCTGCCCAGCGTCTGCTTGCCCTTTTCCTGGCATGAGCGCCCACCCTTCCTTGGGGAACCATGTATGCCCCACTCTGTCACGTGGTACCCAGACACTGACTCTAACTTCCACAAAGGACACGTTACCCAGGCTGGCCAGTGGGAGGCAGTGAGGGCCGAGCCCGAAGCGGCAGTGGGCGGTAGAAGGGAGGATGCATTTCCTCTTCACTGGGGCTGCAAAGGAGGGGCCGACGCTGACAGGGGGCCGCCAGGGTGGCATGTCCCGGGACCAGAGCACACCACGAGACGGAGAAGTGGGACCGAGACAGGAGGACGCCGGGCCCGAAGCTGCACAGCCCGTGGCCTTGGCAGCTCTCCAGCCAACGTCCACCTTTCTGCTGAAACTTCCAGGAGCCAAGCGTTCGGCCACTGCAGCGGAGAGTCCTAACACAAATCCATCCCCGCATCTCGCCAGACGTGACCGTTCATTTTACTGACAGTCAGCTTCTAACGCTAACTCTCCTCTTTTGGAAAATGGGTTTCCTATTTGCCCATCCCTCGTTTTCTCCACTCTCGCCCATTCTCCATGATGTCTGAGCACGATGGCGTCACACAGCAGGAGTCCCCAGGTCCCAGTGCTGGAGCCCCCGTGACACAGCCGGAGGCTCTTCCACCAGCCTCATCGAGGGGGGCTGGGAAGTGTGTGTAGAGGCCTTCCCAGGCCGAATGTCACATCTGTCCTTGCGCCACAAGGACAGATCTCCTCCTTGGTGTGCTTACCACGAACACATGACCGAAAGGGGCATCGCATGCTCCCAACTTTTTGAGCCTAAGCTGTACTCTCTCCTTCAAAAACTGGACCGGGGGGGGGGTGGGGGAACAGTGTGGCTCCGTGGTTAAAGCATCGGCCATCACACCAAAGGGTCACGGATTCCTGGTCAAGGGCACATTCCTGGGTTGCAGGTTCAATCCCCAGGCCTGGTCAGGGTCATGCAGGAGGCAACCAATCAATGTGTCTCTCTCACATTGATATCTCTCTCTCTCTCTCTCTCACCTTCCCTCCCTTCCACTCTCTCTAAAAATGAATGGAAAAATACCCTTGGGTGAGGATTAACAAAAATAAACAAAAGCTGGAGGGGGAAAGCGGAGGGTCTGACCTGGTTGGAAGTCGTAACCACGTTATACTTGAGCTTGTGTGCGGCACTTCCTACGGCACTTCCCCAAATCACAGCATCGGGTGATGCTCACACAGACTCGGGAGGCCAACAGGGAAGTTGTCTCCATTTCACAGATGTGGAAACAGAGGCTTAGAAAGATGGGCAACTCGCACTCATTCCCTGGGTTTATTCAGAGGTGTTTACTCAGGATCCATCGTGTGCCGAGAACGGGGCTCACTGCTGGAATCCCCGGGAACAAACCGCTCACGTGCGCCCAGTGGAGGAGAGAGATACTGAGCCAACACACACAGGTATCACAGCTGGGGATGCGCACATGCTAGACAAGAAAAGACAGGGCTCTGGGAGGTAATAGCAGGTGAAACCTCATTTCGGTTGGAGAGGTGGGTGGGTTTCTGCGGAAGGAGTGAGGTGGGGAGGGGGGCCTCCAGGCAGAGGAGGGCCAGGCAGGCCTGTGGGGGAAGAGCTGAGGCTGCAGGAGGGACTGGCACCCTGGCCAGAGCCCGGGGGTGGGAAGGGGGACAGTGACAGCCGGACACAGATTGCACGGGGCTCAGCTAACATATGGAGAACTCCAAAACTGTCTCCATCTGAGGCTCTGAGGGCTGAACGCAGCGGAGCACAGCAATAATCAGTGTCCTTTTTAAAGAACACTCAGGTGCTGCACAAGAGGCCTGAACAGTGTGGGGAGACCAGTGAAGGGGGTGTCCAGAGGGGGCGAGCAGTCCTGGCCACGGGGGCGGTGGGCGAGCTGGGGAACTGGGGACACACCAGACATCCGTTTGGAGAGGAGTACCAGGACCTGGGGGTGGATCGGAGGGCACAGTGAGGCAGCAGGAGCGCAGTGGGGAAGGTAGGGTGCCATGAGCAGTTAGGGGCACTGTGGCGAGAGGGAGGGAGAACAGAACATAGGACTTCTCGTTCCTGTGGCAGCCTCATGGTGCCACCTTGACATGGTGGCAGCAGCCGGGCATGGGGACATGCAGCACCTGAGCCAGGCCAGGGAGCTGGGGAGAAATCCACGTGTCTCTGCTTCATCCAGGTGCAGCGGCCATTTGAATGCAGGCTCCTGAGAGCAGTCTGACTTACTGCTAATGGCCTCCAACTTAATTCCTGCCGCAGGCCCAGTCTGGGGGGCCTGGTGTCCTGACTGCAATACACAGCCTTGTCCCAGGGGACAGCCTCCTGACAGCTTTTCCGGAGACCCAGCTGAGACAGCCAGCCGGGGCAGGACCCCCCAACAGAGGTGACCGCTCTCAGAAAGTGAGGCCACCCAGGTCCTGCTGCCATGGCAACCACCACAGCAGCGCCAGGCTGTCTCTGCTCACCAAAGAGGCCTTTCAGGACTGCCCAGTGGGCATGCTCCATCAGGCCCCCACCATAGGCAGAGGAGGGTCTCACCAGCCCTCCCTGGCAGGGTCAGGAGGTGGTGATCATTTTCATCAAGATTTCTTAATATGCATAAAAGTGAATGCCAGCCCCTCACCCCCAAAACTCCATGAAGAAACCTCCATGAAGAAACCTCGTAAGAAGGTGCTCTCAGAGTCTTCCAGCCACAAGGCGTTATCTTGCCGTGGGCTCAGCAGGGACTGTGAACAGAACTGGCCCAGTGGAAAAGCCTTCAGCTGACACAAGAGGCCCCTCACCTGCCCAGCTCCCGCTCGCCCCCACCTCACTTGCATGTCACCTTCTAGCCCTGCTCTTTGCAATCTCTGGCCTGACACATGCCCTTCTCTCTACCTGAAGCCAGTTCCTCCCTCTCTACCAAGTTGGCTCCTACTCTTCCTTCCAGTCTCAGCTGAGATGCTCCTTCCTCCAAGAAGCCCTCCTGACACCCCAGGCTAATAAAGGCCCTAAAAGATGTCCCCAGAGCACTCCATGCTTCCCGTCTGGGAGAGCTGGATGCAACACGTGCTAAGAATCTGGCAACCCTCTGACTTCCTCTTTCCTTAAGACGAGTAAAGGGGTCAGCCTGGTCGGGACACAGGTCAGTGGGGCTGTGCAGCGGGATGGGCGGTTCCAATCCCAGTCATGACTCCTTTCCCACCTTATTTCATGTATAATAATGTTTTATGATAAAAGCATTTATAACTCTCATCAGCACCATAAGGGCTATCATTTCTCTAGACACCCTGTTCCCACATGCCAGGTGCTTACATGGGTAACAGAATCTTCACAGCACCCCTCTGAAGTGGGTATCACTGGACCATTTATTTTTTTATTCTTACCCGAGGATATGTTTTAATTGATTTTTAGAGAGAAAAAGAGAGAGAGAAACATCGATCGGTTGCCTCCCGTATGTGCCCCAACCAGTGATCGAACCCGCAACCTAGGTATGTGCCCTGACCAGGAATCAAACCCGCAAACTTTTGGTGCACGGGACAATGCTCCAACCAACTGAGCCATGCGGCCAGTGCTCACTGGGCCATTTTTACAGATGAAGAAACTGAGGCTCTGGGTAAGAAGGAAGGTACCCAAGATTACAACGAGCAAGTAACAGGCCCAGGACTCACGGCCAGAGTCCGTGTGCTTCTCTCTAGGGTGCTTCTCACCTGGCTGCCAGGGTTAGCACCCTGGGAAATGGGCAGGGAAGGTGCTGGAAAGGAACAGAGGCCAACACTGGGCCTCAAGCTCGCACAAACACAGCCGCCGCCGAGAGCCTGCTGGCGGCGTCCGCATGGTCCTTTCCTACGCACACTTGGTTTTTCCTGAGAGCCTACTGAATATACAATTTGGCACCCAGCTTTCGGCATTTAACATTTTCCAGTGTTCTTAAGAACTTCATTTTCAAAAGTGCAGCTACTCATCAGTTCCGGAATTGCAGAGCACAGATAACGGCAGGGGCCTTGAACTTGACCACTTTCCCCTGGTACCGATAGCTATGTGCACACAGCAAGAGGATTTAACAGCCTGATTCGGCGCGGTGGGAAGGGGTAAATTGCTTGAGTCTGGGAAATACATTACCTCAATCTCACAAATGGTTTTTGAAAATCATTAGGCTACAGAAACGCAGGCCTGGCTTCTGCTGCTTCCCCCGCCCTGCCCAACAGCACCCCACGTCACCCCTCAGGCATCACAAACTCAGCACTCGAGTCTAGGACGGTGGCAGGCTGAGCCCCTCGGCCCAGAGCACCCCAAATCCCTGCTGAGACAAGCAGAGTGTTCTCTCGGCCTGCCCTGACCCGCTCCCTGCAGGCCAGCGAAGGAGCTGCTACTCCTGACCACATTTCCTGTCTCCGCCTGGAGGTGCGCCCACCTGGGCCAGCGGGAGTGCCCAATCAGCTGCCCAGGGCTGCTGTGAACTCCCTGGAAATTATCTTTGGGATTTCCAGGTTGGCGTCCAAAACTAAAACCGTACTAGATTTGTGGGTCTCGGGTCCATTTCCCAAAAACAATCCCTAAGTCTAATTACTTTTTTAAAGGGCCAGGTGAGGACTAACTAACCAGTTTCCAGAAGCTTTCAGTTCACTCAAAACTCCTCAGCACCCAGCCTCTTGCAGGGCCTGGGGTTCTTTTAGGTTCAACATTTATCATCCCCTAATAAACTGTATCTTGAATGCATTAGGTGGTATTATAAATGGAGCCCAAAAATTTTCCAATAGTCTTGAATTAGTCTGTATAATTACATTACTTCAATGAGCACAAAATTATTTTACCTATAAAAGTGTAACCAGTGATTCTAAAGGATTAGGAAGAGTTACATAATAGGATAATAATGATAAGTCTACAGCACTGAATCAGTGATGTTTGTGGTCACACAGCCTGTAATTTACAGAAGCTGACTGGCTGTGAGCATAACAGCTAAAATCCCTTCATCTGTATCTGTGCTGAGAGCAGCGGGAACTCAGACGTCAGGGAACAGCAGTTCCCCGACAGCCAGGTGTGATCAGCCACACCTGTACTGATCACAGAAAGCTGTTTGTCCCTTAGTCCGTCTGTCCCTCCCGCACTCTTGCTCACAAGCTTTTGGATATAGCATGTGGGTGCCAACTTTTTTAAGAGTTAAGCACAACTGTAGCTTAACTCTTGGCTGCTGTTTTTCACAGTAATTATTATATCATCATAGTGTTGTGCACTCCGTGCTGTAACATACATTTTTACTGCTGCGGATCATCAGAGTCAACAATGTAGCGGCTGTGGCTCTGTCATTGTGAACAGCCCTGGGGATCCCAGGAGCAGGTGCTCAGAGCCGGGCCCCCTTCTGCTCTGGATGCTGATCAGGCCCCACGGCTGCTCCATCCTACCTGCCAGGAGGAAGGTGGCCCACAGGGCTAAACCAGCCAAGGGGTCACATTGGGGGGGGGGGGGATCAAATCTAATTAAGCTAAAGGCTTGGAAGCACTGTGGATACTTCTCGTGTACCAGGTCGGCTGAGCTCAAGTCCTTCTTATGAGGTCGGAGTCACCCAGCCAGGACCCGGGTGATCTTACAGAAACAGTGCTGAGTCTGAGTGCAGGGGTTCTAACCCCGAGGCAGTGGCAACGGGCTCCCAGGGCCCCCAACACTCGGGTGACGATGTCTTTCTATCCTGGCCCTTCTCCCAGACGTTTCCACACGGGCTCCATGCCCACCTCTTCCTACAGGGACATGGGCAGCTCAACAAGGCAACCAAGGGGCTTCAGCACAAAGGTGTATGGAAGCTTCCTGCTAATCCACAAATGAGAACCTGGACCCGGCAGGCCTGGGTTTCAGCTCTGGCAACCAGGAAGCTCCAGGCTATCTTCCCAGCACCCAGGTCAGAGGCCACCCCACGTCTCTCCTCCTCCGTTCCCACCCCATGCTGCATGCCTTCTAAGCTTTCTTTCCATCTTTATAAAAGTAAGCTTGAAAATCATCTTGTTGTGTATCAGTTTTTATGATAAACTAGTTTAAAACCTCTTCTGGAAGTTGTCGTGACATACATTATAAATCAAGACCCGCAAAGCTAAGGCTCCGAGGCCGATCGCAGAGAATCCGCTGTCATTCTGTCTCGGTTAACATGTAAATCTGGTGTCCAAAACAATGCAAGTTGCTTTATTCCGTGGCTTATTTGCATGATTTTTAATGACAAGCAATAATAAAATGTAACTGAATCCTCTAATCCTAAATTCATCTAGACTTCGCTGCAGAGAAACGCATTAATAATAAATTCCGAAGTTCCATGTAAGAACTGCAGGGTAGAAATCTGAGCCTGCTGGGAGAGGGGAGCAGCGTGAGCCAGCAGGAGGCCTGGGGGCGCACAGGGTGACAGCAACAAGGACATCAAGGCCAGGATTACACAGGCACTGCAGACCCCCCGAATCCTGACCCCACTGGGCCCCTTCTATCAACAAGGCAGGAGCAGGTGACCACGTGTCCGAGCTGCTACTTCCCCAGCTAGGAAATGGGGCAGACACCCCACTCCAGGAGCTGTGGGGAAGCTCACAGGGATGAAAGTAACAAAGCAGAAGTACCACAGGACACACGCACCCTCAGCTCTCTTTCCTGTTCTACACCACCACCTGCTGCCAACCTGACCCCGTGGCCGTGCACACAGGGCTGAGACGCTGTCTGGGTGCCACCCTTTCGGACACTGGCCGACCAGGTGAGTCAGCAGCACAGGTGACAGGTGAATGCACCCATTGTCTGCCTCCTTTCAGTCCCAGAGGCCCAGGACCAAAGCCCCAGACCAAGGCCAATGCAGACATGACAGGGACATCCCAGGCCAGGGCAGAAGGGTCCGGAAGGTGGGGCGGGTCCTGGGGCCAGTGTGAGGAGGAGGATGCCTGGGCCAAGTGTGTCCGTGGAAAGGCAACCGCCCTGACAATTGCCGTCTTGACTTCCAGCAGGTGCCCTGTCCTTGGCCTCAGCTGGAGGTGAGACCTGGCATAAGGCAGACAGAGCTGGACCAGGCCCTGGACCAAGCAGAGCCCAGGAGCCCAGTTCTGACGGGGCCCCTGACGCCTGGGTTCCACCGTGCACCACAGGCTTCAGAGAGACATGTGTCCCGCTGTTCCCTGTGGCAGCTTTCCTAACCCACAACTAGATGAAACTGGATGTGCTTGCAGGCACGCCTCTCCGCGTCGCCATGTCTCAGAAAAGGATAAACTGCTGCTTTCAAAATAGAAAAATTACCATCAGCTTCACTGAAGCGCCAGCCCTCCCCCAGGCTTCCCTTACATTTTCCTGGGTCCAAATGCTGCCCCCCGTTTCAGCATTCAGCCAGGCACAGCTGTGTGCTTCTCAGGTGCACCCCAGGTGTGGATGTACTTATCTTCCTGTGGGCAGCCCCTTGTGGAACTGAGGCCACTGTTGGTGGCCTGAGGACCGAGTGGGGCCGTGGGCAGGACAGGGGCTCTGGGCCGGGCTCTCCCTCTGGCTGCCTGGGCAGCCTGTGTTCTGTCGTGACACCAGTCTGAGCCTCAAGGTGCTCATCTGTAGGACAGAGAAGGCACTATGCCCGCCTCAAGCTGCGGGCAAACAAACCGGGACTGTGCAGGAGCCCCACGCCCGCGCCAGGCAGTAAAGGACCACGATTATTATTACTCACGCTCCAGCCGCTCAACAAATATTCCTGTGCTTCCCAAATGCACTCATTTCACATCAGCCCGGAGCGCTCCCAATTAATGAAAGAACAAATTAAACTGTCATTACTTTGCTTTAATTCTGTAATTAAAGAACTTCAAGAGACGGCAGGCTCTAAATAATGCATGCTTTTGTCAAAGAAACGCCGAGTCCTGGGCGGAGAGAAGAAAGGGAGTGGGAAAAGCTACCGGGTAAGGCGAGGAGAGATGTGAGGCCAGAGCGACATCTGTCCCCACGGATCGGGGGGGGGGGGGACAGTCAAGTGACAGCCGAAGGGCTTCATTTGTGTTTGCATTAAGGCTTCAGCTATCACCAAAAACGGGAAACTCTGTGGCCCCGGCCACATCTGCCATAAAGAGAAGCAGTGTCAGGAGGAACTCAGCCGACGGCTTTTCCAGGGGACGAGGTGCCGCACGGCAGTCATCTTGACATCTGCTAGTGCGTGACTCTCCCTTTCACATCAATTCAAGGGAAAGAGGCACAGAGGAAGGGACAAGCATGCGGCACGGACATTTTTTTTAATGTGTGTCTCTGATCCAGCCGCTCGCGCGGCTGCCACACATTATAACCCTAATGAGGTTGTCCCTGCACAGGAGTCGGCTGGCCGGTATTCAAACCCAGCTCCCCTGCCCCCCACCCCCGCCCCAACAGACCTCAGTCCCCACCTCTGGGCAAGACAGGGCAGTGAGCGCCTGGTGAATAAGCGCCTGTGGGCTGCCGAGCAGAACAGGAGGTCTGAATTAGGAACCAGCAACCAGGCCTGCAACAGCAAATTAAATAACTCATTGAGATGTTTTCTTCTCGTTAGGCATAATGTTTTCGTAAATCTCATACACGGTGTAATTGCACTGTCCTGATTCTCTGAATCACATCAAGAAATGGCTTTTAGACATGGCTTTCATTTATGCTTCAATTGGTTGCAGAACCCGAAGGATGAAATGTTATTAAATATAACTTTTTTTTCCCTGCGATTTCGCCAAGTTCCAAGAACAGCTTGGAGGTTTCCCTGAAAAGGTTGGCAAATGTGCTTCATACACAGAAGAGCAGCTGCTTTACAAACTGCATATTTTTATTAAATTACTGCCCCGGCAACATCCTGCCAGCCACAGGGTTCAAGGGAGAAGAAATTGAACTGATGGGAAAGGCCCCCGAGCAACAGGTCTCACTCACAAGTGGTACGTCTCCTTCTAAGTCTGCACTGCTGAGAGCAAGACGGGGGGTTCTGTTGGGGTTGTTTTGGGGGTAGGGACTCTAGGATATAAAATTTTAATAACACATACCCACGATTTCAATGCTGAAATGACACTTGTCCCCATCGCTAGACACATGATAATTTTCTTTTCTTTCCTTCTTTCCCCACTGGGTACCCACTAGAGTACCAGGGTCTGGTAGAATGCCTGGCATACAGTGGGTGCCTGCTAAATACCGGCTTAGTAGCCTGGTGAAGACGTATTCCCCCAGCAGAGCGCTGGCCACAAAACAGGTCCTCAGGAAATGTACAACTCACTGCTCCACTCAGGGGCAGTGTGACAAGCCCACTCACTGTGACAGGTGCTACACAAGCCCACTGCTCTTACAGGAGCCCGAGCACATACCTCTTCTGCAAGGGAGCACCTCAGGGGGCAGCCTGCATCAGATCCTGGCTCTGGCCGTGGGCGGCCCCGGGCAACTGCTATAAAATGGGAATAGAAACGCCTAACAGAACCAGCACTTGGCATGCAGCGGGCACTTGATGCGTGCCCGTGGCTACTGTGACTGCACCTCCACAAGCCCCCCCCTGCAGCACCCCCCCTGCAGCACCCCTGGGTGCTGGGCGACAGGCTCCTCTGCCAGGTGCCGGCGGGTCAAGAGCTTCACTCCCATCGCCATCTCCCCCCCACGACCGCCCTGACAGATGTGGTTGTGACTGACGAGGAAACTGAGCAGAGAGCTTCAGGGACTGGTGGCACCCTGTCCTCCACGCGGCCCCAGCCTATCTGCAGGGCCAAACCACGCTCCCCAGGGCAGCTCTTCCAGTGGCCCTGTGCGCCTCTCACCCTTGCCCGCCCCACGCCCGTTTCCAGCCTCTGCCTGGAAAGCCACTAAGGTGAGATCTTCGCGTGACGAGATCCACTCCCTTTGGGACGCGAATCGTCCCTGTGCCACCTGCCCAGGCCCCTGGAAGGGAAGGTGGCCCCAGTCCTGCCCCTAACATATCAGGTCACACAATTATTCCCGTGGAATAATCCCCCACTCCCCACGGTGCTGGCTCCCTTGAGGAGAGGGCCCTCAGCCCACAGCTCTGCACACCTCGGGGCCCAGCACATAGCAGGAGCTCAGGTAACGCTTGGGGTCTAAGTGGGCAAAAGACCACAGAGCCTCCTGAGTGTCCCTCACGATGCTGGTACCAGAATGTTGCAAAAACCTCGTCCAGGAAGCAGAGCCTTGGCTCCCTGGCCCACTTTCATGACCAGAGGCAGGGATCTCTGTGTGGCTCGATTACAGCCATAGCAGGAAGTAAACGTGGGCTGCGCAGCATGCCAGGGACCCGGCACTTGGACACAAACTCCGCGCCGCGTCTTTAATCGTTTCAGGGTTAATCAAAAATGTCAGTTACGTTTGTCATCAGGGCTATCCTGGGGGAACAATCCCAGAGCAGACCATCTCTGGCCAAACAACAGCCTGGTCTGTTTGTCACACATCCCTCCAGCTGCCTCGCTGACGAATTCATCGAGCGGGTTCCCTCCCCTAGGCCTGTCCCTTCATAAATAATCAGAAGCAATATGGATCTCCCAAATAATCTGACCTGAGAATGGCTGCTGTGACACTCCCCTAAATAAGAAAAGGAAACACAGACAGGGAATGAGACCCCAAATAACCCCGAAGGTGAAGCCTGCCTGGAGAGTGGTGGGGTGCAGCCCAGGACACGCAGGCTTCTTCCCCTGTGATGGGGCAGGGGTCTGTCTTTCTGTCTAACACACTGCATCATGCTGGCCAGTCCCCCACCCCCATAACCGTATGGGGTGGAGGGTCCCATTCTACCAGCGAGCAAACGGCAGCTGAGAACAGATATGTAGCGTGCCACAACGCGGACTCAAACCCGGGTGTCTGGCGCCACCCCACTGCCTGCGGCCGAGAGCTCCTGAGCGTGGCTGCCTGTCTGCATTTTGAAAGTCACTATTTTGCAATCAAGGAATTCTTGCACATTCAAATTGCCAGGTGCAAACGCATCCGAGAGGAAAATGCTCCCCTGGTATGACTGACACCTAACACGGAAAGATAGGAAGGGAGTGGGGCTGAGACTGAGAAAGGAAACACTGCTTTCTACCCCAGGACTACTCCAAACAGATGCTTGGGAGTCACTAACCCGCCTGAGTCAGCCTGTCATTGTCAGAGGACGGCTGGAGAAGGACTATGCAGACTCTCGTGGGACAGTTTCTCATTGTCTTTAAACAATGAATCCTTTCCTTGAGACGTAAATCTGAACATGGACCAAAAGTCAGGGTTCCTGTGCCCACCCCACCCCCAAGAGCAGTGGGCCTGGACAGATCCCTTGGCCTCCCCCGCGGCCCGTGACAGCACAGCGCGCACCGGACACGCTTCACAGAGGGCAGGAGTTTCTGTTACAAAGACCTCAGACATTCAAAACTGCTTGGAGAATATGAAGGATCGACAGCTACTTCCAGGATCCGTCTCCAAACTATTGCCATTCAAAGGGTTAAGCTGAGCACAACTCCTCGGAGATGGCTGTCATGGAGAAGCGCCCACCCCCACACAGCGATCAGGAGCTGCCCGGCTGCCCTTCCCAGAGCTGTCTCCAGTGAGAAATCAGATGACACTTTCCTGACAGCCCAGCAGTCATTAGGTTTGCAAGTTAACTTTCATGAGACAGGCAAAGGCTCTTATTTTGATGGCTTCCCTCCATTTTGGCAATTTTATCACCTTCATAAACACTAATGGCTCTTGAATACCTGCTGTGGGCATGGCGTGCTGTGCCAGGCTGAACTGCACAACGCCACACAAAATGCCATGAATGAGTCACCCGTCTCCGCTGGCAATCAGCTCCGCGCAGCACAGGAGTCTGGGGACTGAGGTAACAGCAGCTCTGAGCCGAGGCCAGTGCCAGCGACAACTCAAGGGCAGGGTCCCTCCTGCAGGGCCCACCGCGTGCCAGACACACCGCCAACAATACACTTCGTAACCCTACCAACAACCCAGGGTGGTACCATGACCCATTCATCCCAGGTGAGAAAAGTGAGAGGAGAGGTGCCCCTTGCCCGGGGCACACGGTTACAGAGTGCCCAGGAAACTAAGCCCAGCCCCACCTCCACACCAACCTCGCATCACTTTACAGGATGGCACCCTAGCCACCAATGCCAGGCCATTATCACAGGCCAGTGGGTCAGTCGTGTGCTGGAGGACATGCAGACCTCCCTCCAGAGAGGGGCTCTAGAAAGAAATCTGGCCTTAGAGCTGGAGTGTTCTGAGTTCAAATCCCACTCTGTCTTTTCCGAGCTGTGTGACCCTGGGCACATCCCTGCACCATTCTGAGACTTAGTTTCCTCAGATGGGGGGGGGGGGAGAATGCAACCAACTTGAACTTCACAGGGTGGTTGAGAAGATTAAACAAGATTAAACGAGATAACATATGCAAAGCCACTCAACCTGTCTCTTCTCCCTAATCAGCTCTGCCTGTAATCAGCTGGGGAGGGAAGAACATAAGAATCAGACCTAATTTCAAATCCCACCTCCCACATTTGCCAGCTGGGTGCTCCTAGCACGGGTCGAACCTCGCCGGGCCTCCGCGGGCTCCCTCTCCACGGCCACCATACAGGCGGGCAAGGGTTAAGGAGACTGCCTGGCAGGGAGTGGGCGCTCAATAAAAGCTCATTCAATTCAATTTGACTTAATTAAAAAACCTTACTCATAGCCTCGAGAACGGCAGGAGCACAGAGGGCTAAAACCACAAACTCAGATCCATCTGAAGCCCATGGATTTTACATCCTGCCGACGAAGGCGCGCTCTTATTGAGCCGCAGTGTGCTAGACCTCTCCCGCAACCCCGGCGACGCGGAGGACTCAGTCGTGTCTCCGCTGGGCAGAAAGCTGTCGTCAGGTCACAGAGAAACGGAAGGGGTTCTAAAATCAACAGTGAGAAGGAGTAACTGAAACCAAGTTTGTTGAACAAATCAAATTATTTCGCTGCCGTGCCTGTCTTTGCAAAGCTTCTCCAAATTACACTTCATTATGAGACTAGGAAATTAGACACCAGTAACAAAATGAGAAAGCCAGAACACATAAATATTTACATAATCGTCAGAAAAATACTCTTCTCCTGTGCAGATCCACCTACTGCCTTGTTTATTCTTATTAACTCTGGTTTAGAAATGGGACAGCCGTGTGCAATGGGGCCCTGGGGATTGCCTTCCCTGACTCAAACAATTTCTTTCTTTCTTTTGAGAGAACTGAGGTGTTCGGGAGAGAAGAGGACAGGGAAGAAAGAGGAAGGGAGGGCGGCCGCCCCCGAGACCCCTGCGCCTCAGCCACCAGCTCAGGCCGCTGCGCAGTGTGGGGGCCGTGCACACTGCCCCCAGCTTCTCTCCTGCCCTCCGTCCTGAGGCAGGGTGTGAGCACACGTGGCTGTGGGTGGACACGACAGCAGTGGAACAGTAACAGTAATGACCATGAGAACAATAGTGACGGATGTCCGCGTGTCTGGGTGTTGGGCAGCACACAGCATCACAGCACCCCAATCCCTACAACCGCTCTGCAAGCTGGGGGGTAGCATCCCCATTTACAGACAAGAAAACCGAGGTCACACACTCGGAGCCCATGGCCGGGGTTCGAGCCCAGCTCTGGGGGACTCTTTCCGCCACACTAGCCCCACGCACTGGTGCTGAAACCACAAGCACAGCGAGGCTGGGCGGCGACAAGCACCGGGGAACCACGGATGTGGGTCTTGCTAAAGCCCAGGGAAAGGCAGGGCTGAGGCTGGCTGCTCTCCCGGGAGCAGGGCCAGCGAGTGGGCTAGTCCTGAGCGGAGGCCCTGGGTCAGGGTCTCACCGCCTCCTTTCTTACCGTCATCTTCAGCCCTCCGTCACTGGTTCGTTCATTCACTCGCTCATTCATTCAGCAAGCGAGCACTGAGCCCCGGCTGGCTCCTGCGCCATGCCAAGCATTGAGGGGCCCAAATGGCTAAGGCACAGCCCCAGCCCTAGCGGCCTTCTGTGCTCCACCAGGCAAGACGCTAACTGTTATGCCACGTTTTCCCAAACAGAGAGGCGGAGCAGATGGTTCAGCATATGGCGCGGCACGGGGACAGCAACTCAAAGTAAGGCACCCTGGCAAACCGAGGCCCTCTGGAGCCGGCGCTCCGGCTTCCAGGGTGGGCGCAGGCCCTGCACATCTCGGGGGGCTTAGGGCAGAGACGCGGACTTTCTCCTCTGCACAGGGATGCCTGGCCAGATGCTGCCAGGTAGAAAAACACCTCAGGAATGACCCGACAGCACAACAAAGTAAAACCCAGCCACACAGGGGACTGACTTTCCCTTCTCCCCTCGAAGGGACCTCCTCACCCCGAGACACCTAACACCTGGCTCAGAGGATGCTTGTCCCACGTAAAGAGCGACTCAGGCCACATCGAGGGCCACACGGCCGGCGGTGCTACTACGTGGGGAAGCTGGGATGACAAAAGTGTCTGACTGCAAATCCATGGAGACACCATTAAGATGCCATTAAAACACCATTAAAACATGTGAGCTCAATGTAAAACTATTTCATTGCAAATTATACTGCTGTAAAATAAACAAAGGAAATGGATTCCAAAAAGCATTAAAGTAACATTAAAACAAACTGAACCCCTTTCTCAAGTACCAGGGAACTCTAAGTAAGGGAAGCACGCAGTCTGTGGTGAAAAGCCGAGCCCAGACTTGGCAATTAACCCTACGTTCCAGCCTTGCCTCGGTCCCCAGTGAGCTGTGTGACTCTCCAAAGCATTCAACCTCTCTGAGCCTCAAGGTCCCGTATGGAAGAGGCCACACTGACGGGAGGATTAAATGAGATGAGATGACAGAGAGAAAGTTACACAGCCAGGCTCAGACATGATACATCCCAAGGATGTGTGGCTGGTGGGTGCAAGACCCAGCAGGCGCAAGCCTGAGTCTGGGCTCTGAGGACGTCCACTGGTCGGAGGACACTGGGAGGGTTCGCCCTGGGGGCTGACAGCAGAGGAGGGCCCAGAGAGCACTGACTGCTAGGGGTCAGCTCCTCCTCCCTGCCAGCTGCCAGCTGCCTCTCTCCACCCTCCTCAGGCAGAGATGCTCCTCTCCAGGGGAAGACTCTCACCTACACTCAGGTGTCCCCTTTGCTGTCCCTCGTTTCTCCCCAGAAGCCATGCCAGCCCCAGGTCAGGTCAGGTGCCTCTCCCGGGTGGTGCACAGCTCCGACCTCTTCCCTGGGGCCTGGCCGCCCTTCAACTGCGTGGCTCCCCATCTGTCTGGACTGCAAGCCGCTGGCTGAGGTCTGGGCAACGCCCTGCCACTCCTGGCGTCAACCCCACTGCCCAGGCCCAACTGAGTGAATCAATGGATGCTCGCCTCATGGGCCCGCGTGGCAGGGCAGGTGGGGTCACAGGCCTCACCTCTGGACCCGAGGCCCAGCCAGGCTCTTTCAACTCTGAGACAGCCTGGTGAGCAACTCTTTCAGTGGCCTCCAAACTTTTCTGATCGCATAATATCTATTATTAAAAAAAATGTTTCGAGCACACAGCTTTGAGTACATAAATTCTATTCTACTGATATATACATTATAAGACACGCACATGCACCAACAGAAATTTTAGAAAATGACGTGAAAAGCAGACGTAAGTGGAGCGTCTAATGCGTTCTCCTGGGTTGCCCCCCCCCCCTCCCCGGGATTACTTCCATGGCACCAGGGATGGGAGCCCTGCTTTCAGGAGCACCCTCTGCGTGACCCTCCTCTTCGGAACAAGGCCGGACACTGAGGGCGTGTGATGAAGCGGTCGTGAGCGAGCACCTGTTCCACAGGACCCCTGACCCCAGGACCCAGCGCGTGTGCGTACCGTGAGCGTGTTGCTACTCTGAGCCTCAGTCTCTCCCTCCGACTCTTCGAATGGCCGGTGGGAATGAGGCGTCCAGGAAGGGCTGTGCCACCACCAGCACCGACACACGCAGGACCTACACTTCGTTCTCATGCACCAAGTAGCAGCCAAGGAGAAGGCGGGACCACTCTGCAGCTGCGGCCTGAGCCGACACATCGTTAGGTGGGAAAAAGAGCAAAATGCACAAGAGGAGCTGGAAGGTGCTATGGTTTATGGAGAAACAAGGGGAATAAGAAACCGCCCATTTGAGCAAAAAGAAACCAAAGACTAATGAGACTGGTGGCGGGCAGGGCAGGACTGGGGACTGGGGGGTGGGGGGTGATAAAGGGAATGGGGTGGGGGGCCCTCTCTAAATGGAACTTTTTGCACAGACTTGACTTTTGGAAATATGTTAGTGGTTCACAAGGAAGGGAGGGAGGGTGGGAGGGAGAGAAAAGGGAAATGGGGAAAGGGGAAGGGAAGAAGTACACAAGATTGGGGGAAACCCTAAAACAGAATACAGAGAAATGTACAAACAAATGGACTAAACTGCATTTGAAACAAATAACAAAACCACACTGAAGGGAGAAAGAGAAAAGGAACTAACCCAAGGAACATGTGAACACATTTGGACTATGTGCCCTCAGGCTAAAGGCAAAAACAAACCCCACTATTAATGAATTCTAGTTAGTAGGCTTTTTTTGCCGAGATTAGCAATTCCAAAATGCCTTTTTTGACGTTCTAAGATTGAGAAAGTACAGAAATGTGTTGTGGAAACGGTAGCCCAGTTTCACACGCTGGCTGAGGGAGTCACAACTACGGAAACGAAATGGGCAGAATGAGCCCGGCTTCTGGGTGGGAATCAGAGAAAGCCACGTGAACTCTCGGGTTTAACAGAAGGAACTGGATAGAGGTGTGTGTGTACGTGTGTGTGTGTGTGTGTGTGTGTGTGTGTGCGCAAGCACACAGCCACTGTCCAGATCTGTATTCTGAGAAGCACTGATACCCCAGTGGCAACGAGCACCTCAACACCCAAATCTTGCTATCTACATGCCTTTCTCCACTAAAGAGAGGAAGGGAGGGAGGGAGGGAGGGAGGGGGGAGGGGGGGAGGGAGGGAGGGAGGGGGGGAGGGAGGGAGGGAGAGGGAGAAGATAAAATACTAACAATTGGGGAATCTGGGTAAAAAGGTGTCTGGGAATTCTTTGTACTATTCTTACAACTTTTCTGTAAGTCTGAAATCATGTCCTTTTTTTTAAAATCAGAAAGGAGAGAAGCTTTGTTTTTGGTAGGCTGGTACACTGGTCGAGATGCTTGCAAGGCCTCTTTGACAGGCTACACTTCGGGGAGATTTTGGTATTGTGAGGGTAAGCTTTCTAAAAACAGCTCAGTCGAGGAGCTGGCCCTTACAAGTAGGCGAATAACCACTGACTTGTTACACCTTCTTTCCAGCTAGCGACTCCACAAAATACTTCCCTTTTCTTTTCATGTCTTTCCTTATCTTCCAACTGCCCGCTATGGCAGACTTCCTAACCTGGGTGACACGAGATCAAAGCCCTGGATGCTCCTCGGCTCCGCGCGGACACTGTCACAGCTCTCAGCTTGCTGACGCTGACAGTGACATGCACGAGCGTGACCTCCACGGCACAGAGACAGCGAGGAGGGACGCTATCGTCCTCGAGGGAGCGCCACAGAGGAGGGTCTGAAAGGCACACCCCGATGTCCCCCGGCCACACAGCTCTCCAACTGCCGGGTTCTCCTCAGATCATCTCAGACCTCATCAGCGCGTATGGATTTTCCTCCCAATATATAAAGAGGCAGACTTTAATAAATAATCCTTTAACTGCTTTTATCAAATGTATATTACTTTTAATTTGTATTAAGCAAAACCAAACAAAAAACCAATTTCTTTCAGTTAACTAGGGAATTGAAGTACCTTGCCAAGCAGTTATGTAATTTTAGAAAAATCCTTTAGAAAATATAATTAAGTCTAAATGCTCTAAAACCACTAGTCTTATCATAAGTTGTTTTATTAACTGAAGCTCCAAGGATACAGATACCCAAAACAATTCATGTCAATATTTTAATGTCATACATTCATTAGCCACACTAATAACATGAGAATGCACCTCGGAATGAAGGTTGGGGGCCAGACAGAGTGGCGGGGGGACCAGCCGAGCGGGAACGGCTCTGACTGAAGCCTGCCAGCGTGGTGAACGTGTCCTTCCTGGACTCACTCACTCAGGAAACCCCTGCTGCAGGCTGGCCGGAAGGAAGGCCTCTCCAGTGGTCTGTACCTGCGGGCCGAGGACAGGTCCACCTCTGCAATGGGCACCTCCAGGGCCCCTCCTGCCAGCCAGCAAGTCGCAGGCCACCTGTGGGTGGACAAGGAGCGAGCCCCACCTGTGCAGGGCCACCCAGCTTGGTCCTCCTGGGACTCGCCCATGTCCCTCCCTGAGCCCAGCAGGGTGCAGGCTCTCTCACTGGATCACAGGTCCCCCCTGCACTCAGTGCCCACACCTTCCAAGGGGGACCGCAGCCCTTTCCGGCCTAAGCTGTGAGGTTGCCAATCCATGAAGTCATTTTGCGCACCACTGGGACCCACCGTCCTGACTTAAGTCAGCACCCATTCGGGGAGCTCCTAATCTTTGCCAGGCACTGTTGAACATGCTGGTGACAAAACAGCCAAACTCCCTGCTTTCCTGGAGCTAATTTCTCAAAAATAAGGTATTATTCTTAATAAATAGATTAGTGATGTGGCCTCCATCAGTATCATCCCTCACCTTGGCCAAATGTCACCATTCTTCATCTCCCCAAGAGGGACAGGAGATCAACACCAGGGGTCTGGAGATGTCTCCGATTGGAAGGGCAGAGGTGGACCTTGTCCCTAGCCTGCCCCCCGACACCGGCCAGAGCCAGCAGGCCGACCTCGGGATACGCCTTCCTAAGGACACACAGCAAACCCCAGGCAGGGCCCCTTGGTCTTCAGGACTTAGCAGCGGGTGACAAACTGAGGGTCAAAGTCCCAGCCGGTGGGCAGCCCGCCTCTGAGAGAACAGAGGGCTGAGAGCAGAGGGTCGGGACACCCGTTTTGCAGACCCAGACCAAACCCGAGGAAGAAGACACAGGTGCCACACAGAAAAACGACGTCGCAGCGTTGTACAAAGGAGCGCCTGCGGCTGGTGAGAAACTTCCCCGTGTCAGCCGCACGCACTGATCGAGTGAGTGCTGAAAGCCGCGGGTGGAAGCCAGGCTGCCGTGCCCTGGAAAACTGTATTAGATGACTCAGAGCGGCCCAGGGGACCAGGATGACTGGTACCAGAGACACAAGAGGAAGCTCAGTAATATCGCTTCGTGAAAGGTAAGAAGAAAAACACACCAATTTCATCAAATTAATACATATGAGATTTTAAATATGAATGTGCAACTCAATTAAAGTTACTTTCAAAGTAGAATAAGAAGTAAGGTGCAGTACTTCTGACAGCGGGATCGGATAAGAATAGGTAGGCCCATCCATCTGACGAGGGCACCTCACCTGTGTGCCTCACCAGGGCAGCCACCTCTCAGTAGCCCTGAGTGACAGGCTCGGGCTAAGCCCTCAGTGCTCAGGTACCGTGCTCCACAGATGGGGAAACTGAGGCGCACAGAGGCTAAGATGGTGGCCCACACAGCCCACCTGGCCACCACACGAGAATGCCTGGGCTCAGTCACCCACATCTCTGCCCCATGGGCTGCCTGCCTCCCAGGCTACCCTCACCGTGTGGCGGGCACCTGAGATGGTCGCAGCACAGCCTCAGGCCCTGTGGTGAGCACCGCACAGAGCTACAGAGGCCACACCTTACACCGGAGCGGCCACGCGTGGATCAGAGAACACAGAGGATGTCTCCTGGGAAGGGAAAAGGGGCCGTGGTGAGCGCTCCCCGGGGAACCAGGCTTCCAGGGCAAGGAAAGGGAGAAACCTCGAGCTCCAGGGAAGGAGCACCAGCGTGAGTGAGGGAGAGTGAGGGACAGCCCCGCCCCCTGCTCAGCCCCCGCCCACCTGCAGAAGCAGCAGGGATGTGGAAGGAGCCTGGACTGGGAGTCAGAGGCTAGGCCTCCTGCACCCCCAACTCTCGGCCTCAGTGTCCTGTCTGCACAATGGCCGGCCCCACCCTGCCCAGCGATCCTGCCAGATGTCATTTTTCTCACAGCGGCAGCCGTCCAGACCCCCCCAGAACTTGTCCTTTGAAACAGGCTATGTTCCCCTCGGTGCGAAGGATGTCAGGTGGTAGGGCCAGTTTAATAAGGGAAGTGACACCTGGGACCCACCTGCTCCACACCGGGAGGCCGGCCCACGGAGCCCGCTCCTTCCTCCAGGGCACTGTGTGTCACTCCACAAACATTTACAAAGTGTCTACTACGTGCTGCTCCCTGTGACCACGCAGGGGATACACCAGAGAGCGAGAGCACAAGTCGCTGCCTCACAGTCAATGAATGGGACACAGTCTGAGAGGCGACTGACGAGTGCTGTACGGGGACGTCAGGGGCAGTGGGAACATGCCGAGAAGGGGCCCTAACCTGGCCTGGGGCGTCGGGGGCCTTCTGGGAATTACTAGAATGGAGCATCATGGGAAGACTCAGAGGCCACTGAGGAATGTGGGTTCTATTCTGGAGACAAAGGCACCCCTGGAGGGTTTTATGCAAGACACTGAGTGATGGGCTGGTGTTTGAGACCCTCTGCCTGCAACTTCAGCCACTGGAGGTGATGGGTACAGGGCCCAGCTGGCAGGGCCCCTGGGGTCCGGGGAGCCGCCAGCAGGGAGCACAGGTGGCAGCCACACCAGCAGCATCTCTGGGGCAGAGGCACATCTGGTCTGTGTGCTCCACTGCCTGGCAACTAGCAGGTTCTCGTCCACACAGAGAGGGGGCTCTGCCTCTTCTACGGAAAAGATGCTGAGTGTGGACAGCGTGGGACGGGCCCTCGCTCCAGAGGGCTGGGGCTCAAATGGAGGATGCTATGGGGGTGGGCTTTGGGACACAGGGAAGTTGCAGAGAGAAAGGTGCTGGAGGACTCTCCATAATTCGCCTTCTAGTCCTGTGAAAAGTCCACGCAGAACACCGGACGGATGCTGGCTGGACACACGCTGGCGTCAGAGGACTTCATTGACCTCTGACGGCTCTCAAACGCAACGCCACGGCCCCACTGCCTAAGAGCCATACTTTCTTCAGAGGACCTGGAGCACAAATGTATAACCTGCTGTCACACGGACGCCCACCGTTCTCTGGAAGGGCAATCCCATTCGGAAAAAATAGCCAATAACTCCTCCGAGTTGGGAGCCCATTCTCAGGTTGATTTCCCAAAGCATGAAAGAAGAAAAACAAAGAGAAGCGTAATTGCAGAAACAATAAGCCTACAGACATCGCCCAACACAGAGCCCATTATCTTCTCCACACTGACTTTTCAATAATTTTGTGACGGATCGTCCCGGAAAGCTTAATTTGTACTTTTAACCACAAGAGCTAGTGGGCCAGAAAAAATTAATTCCAAGCATTGGCTGGTAGGAAGAGAGACAAAGGACACATCTATTAATTTTTTAAACCACCCCGAGCGAAGCTGCGTGCGGGGAATCCCCACGCTCAGCTGTGCTCATGCAGATCCCGCTCGGGTGGAAATGTCAGCTCTCGGGAGGCTCGGGGTCGAACCCTGACCCGCCCGAGTGTCCCCTGGCTCGTGTCCAGGGCTCCTACCCCCAGACGACTTCTCTGGCTGTACACCCATGCCCGAAACGAAGCCGAAATCGCTTTCATTGTGTTCCTAGCTCGTTACATGCAAGAGCTTTGGTACAAAGTCCACACATTTCAGCCGGGGAACATGTTAGATTAACAAAGACCCCTGAAATGATGAAGCCTGTCGTTTTCGAGAACTCCTTCAAAACAGAAGCTTGACAAGGCCTTCAGAGTAGCCTGCATCAGCAAGGACCTTGCCCGGCGACGCCTGCATGACAGCGCTGCCACCGGGTTCCACAGGGAGGTCAGCAGGCTTCCAGGGACGCTCACTGTGAAACACACACGCCGGCCTCCGGCCTGGATGTCCCCCCCATCCAATTCTTACTGATCCATGGGAGGGGGCAGAAAGAGCAGAGCTTTGGGGACCTAACAGACCTGGGTCCAATCCTGGTCTCCCTAATCGTTAGCTGTGCCCCCGATGGCACTGACTGCACGTTCACCCAACAGCCACTCCCCGGTTTCTGTCCCATGCTCCCCGAGAGACACTTCAGAGGGAAGCCGGGCTGTGTGACTGAGGGCACCGGGCACAAGGGGGCCAAGCCGCCACACAGGTGGTGGGACCATTCGCCTCCAGGGCAGGCAGGAGGAGCACGTGTGCAGGGACAGGTGGCACCTTGCGACCTCTGCCTGCCTGCCAGGCGATGGAATGAAACGTGCCCTGCACAACTGCAAGGCCAGTGGGGCCTGGGCCACCGCGGGGGCTCACTGGGTGGTGACAGAGCGGAGGCAGCTGCTGAAAGGAGCCCTGAGATCAGCCGAACCCCTGAATCTCACCAACCAGGAAACCAAGACCCCAGCCGGGAAGGGTTGGTCCCAGAACATGGGCTCCAAACTGCCGGCCCAGGCTGCTGCAGCCCAGACACCGGGCAGGCAGTGGGGTCCTCCTCCTCAGCCCACAGGAGGCTGGGGCCCTTGGCTAAGCACAGGTGGTCCACACCTGGGTCACTGGACAAACGAAGCCCGGGGGAGCCCAGACAGCAAACATAACTGGCAGTATGCAAACGAGGTCTGAGGCTTAATTAGCATAGCAGGCATGGTGTTTGTTTACGCGGGGTACAAACCAGCAGGCTGTGAACAAACTGTCACAGCGGTGAAGCTACCGCCCTGCCCTCGTCAGGCTTTTGCTGGCACCTAGGAGGTGGTGTGGGAACTCCACAGGCTCTGAGACTCAGCTCCCTGCAAGTGGTACGGCCTTGGCAGAGGCCGGGCTCGGGGGTACCCACCCCGCCAGCCTGGGCGGCCTTACCCAACCAGCCCAGGGAGGAGCAATGAACACACCCCAAAGCCTCCCTCCCCTGAATAACACATCATGAATTCCTCCTCTACACCCACTCTGGCGGGTACAGGGAGAGTCTGAGAGACAGCATGAGCCCTGGCTGCACACACCATTCTGTGAGGCACCGCAGGTCACCGGCCCAGGGTACCGAGGACCAGCACCAAGCCTACCCAGGACGGGTGCTCCCCCTGCGCTTCCTGGAGTGACCTGTGCCCCCATCACAGCACCTGGACAATGAGGTGCCAGCGACACTGTGAGGATACGTTGCACCCAACCGATCTAGAAGACCCGTGGGTGCCCACCATTCCCAGGCCCTGGTTTGGGGGCACAGGCTGCCTCCCGAGATCTGCAGAGGGGCTGGGCTGGCTCCCAGCATGCAGCCAAGGCCTCATTTCCACAGCAGAGGCTCTGGTTCCAGACACAGATAAGAAGCCCAACGCCCCTTAGGAGGGAGGCAGAGAAGAGAATGTTCTCTGGTAAGCCGAGGACAGAGTGTTCAAACAGAATCGGATTAAATTGAAAAGTAGCTAAAAGTTCACTTTTCGAGGAAAGCTGAGGAATTCATTTTTAAATTCTTGGTCTGATGTGGCTATTTTCCAGATGTTTTTGCGAGAAGCCAGGAGATCAGACTGGTCACTGTTAATCCCCGAGCGTTCTGAATTCCTCAGTTCAGTGCGCATTTCCCGAAGGCTTGGGGAGCCGGGCTGTGTCCATCGGAAGGTGACGGGCTGCCCTGCCACTCCACAGTCTCATTAAACAGGGTGCATCCGAGCAGCAGGTGCCATGCAGCCCCAAGAGGACCCCTACCCACCCACAGGTCCAACAGCAAGTCAGCCTGGGTGGCATTCTCCCCAGAAGCTTCACGCACACACCGTTCTAACAGGAGACCCGGCTGGGAAGCGGGATCGGAAGTAATTAAATGACCGTGGAGACGGCAAGAACTCGAAGACAGACACATATTGGCACCATTTCTTATTGCTATTACCGTGATAACACAGAGCAGGAACAGAACTCCCAGACAAGGAGGAAGCGAGCTTCAGGGCATTTTTAAATTGGGCAAATTATAGAGAGGTGAGAGATTAAATGAAAATCCGTCACATTACAAATACAGCCTGCAGTTACTGAAATCATATTTTTTTCATAAGTGACTCATAACAATAGTAACTCCAAGGTCTTCATAATAGTTTGCAATAAACTCTGTGGGATACTCGCCACCTCTCTCTTGAAAACTGACATCGTAAGCCAAAAAATGGCACTTCGACATTTCCGTCTTCTTCAGGGCAAACAGCTGGGGAAGAGAACACAACACCCAGGAGGCTGTGGGGCTTGGCCTCACAGGAGGGCAGGCAAATGAACACAACAAGGTCCTATTCCATACCCCCGAGGGCAAAAAGCAAACAGGGTGTGACAGCAGGTGTGGGAGAGGGTGTGAAGGGAGGAACTCCAGGCACTGTGGTGGCGGCAGTGGAACAAACACCCGGGAGGGCGACCCAGCATCACAGGCGCGGGTCAGAGGGGCACACACATGCCAAGGCCTGTCAGCCCACCTGGAGGGGTCCAAGAAGCCCTCACAGGTGTGTGCAAGGAGGCATAGCGAAGGGGGTTGGTGTTAAAATGCTCAGCAAACTCCGCGACACTCGTCCCGTGAAAGGCGGATTCTGACTCTCCTCGCCCTGCAGGGGAGCCAGCCTTGGAGACTTGCCTCTAACAGACAGAACGTGGTGTACAGGATGCTGCCTGGCTTCTGAGGTTGGGTCATAAAGGTGACCCAGGTTGGGCCTGGCTCTCTCTCTTACAGAACCAGTCACCGTGTCGTGAGGAAGCCCAGGCCACGTGGAGAGGCCACGTGTAGTGCTCCAAGCAACAGCACAGCTAGGGACCTGACTGACAGCCAGAGTCACCTGCAGCCACATGAGAAATCTGGCCTTCAGGTAACTCTGGCTCCAGCCTGCGAGCCACCCCACGTGATGCCGCGTGGGGCGGAGATGTGCTCTCCTTGCCACGCCCAGCCCAAACTGCAGATTCACAACCAAAATAAACATTACTATGTTAAGCTACTAAGTTTGGAGGTGCTTTATTAAATAGCAATAGATAACTGGAACACACGTTCACTGCGATATTGTTTGCAAGAAATGAAAGGTAACAACTACTTAACCTTCCACGAGTAGGGGAATGAAGAACTAAACTCTAGTGCAGCGGTTCTCAACCTGTGGGTCACGTCCTCTTTGGGGGTCGAGCGACCCTTTCACAGGGGTCGCCTAAGACACAACAGTAGCAAAATTATAGTTATGAAATAGCAACAAAAATAATTTTATGGTTGGGGGTCACCACAACATGAGGAACTGTATTAAAGGGTCGCGGGATTAGGTAGGTTGAAAACCACTGCTAGTGTGTTCACACCATGGAATACTACACAGCAGTTAAAAAGGAATAGTCCAAAAGAAACAACCATCAAAATGGAAAGGGAACCCACAATATGGGAGAGCATAATTGCCAATGATACATCAGATAAGGGGTTAATTTCCAAAATATATAGAGTACTCATACAATTCAACAAAAGCAAGAAAAAGAACCCAATTTAAAAAATGGGCAGAGGACCTAAATAGACACCTCTCCAAACAGGACATACAAATGGCCAAGAAACATGAAAAAATGCTCAATATCACTAATCATCAGAGAGATGCAAATTAAAACAACAATGAGGTATCACCTCACACCTGTCAGAATGGCCGCCATCAACAAATCATCCAACAAGTGCTGGCGAGGTTGTGGAGAAAAGGGGACTCTAGTACACTGCTGGTGGGAATGCAGACTGGTGCAGCAACTATGGAAAACACTATGGTGTTTCCTCAAAAAATTAAAAATTGAACTGCCATTTGACCCAGTGATCCCACTTCTAGGAATATACCCTAAGAAGCCTGAAACACCAATCAGAAAGAATATATGTACCCCCATGTTCATAGCAGCACTATTTACAATTGCTAAGATCTGGAAACAGCCCAAGTGCCCATCAATAGATGAGTGGATAAAAAAGCTGTGGTACAGCCCTGGCCAGTTTGGCTCAGCAGTTAGAGCATCGGCCCGCGGATCAGAGAGTCCCAAGTTCGGTTTCCGCTAAGGGCACAAACCTCAGTTGCAGTTTGTTCCCAGCCCAGGTTGGGGTCATGTGGGTGGCAGCCATTCGATGTGTCTCTCTCACATTGATGTTTCTCTCTCTCTTTTCCTCCCTCTCTCCCTCCCGCTCTATCTGAAGATAAATGCAAAAAAAAAAAATGTCCTCAGGTGAGGATAAAAAAAAAAAAAGCTGTGTACATTTACACAGTGGAATACTATGCAGCTGTAAGAAAGAGATCTCTCATTCTTTGAGAGGACATGGAGGGACCTGGAGAGTATTACGCTAAGCGAAATAAGCCACTTGGAGAAAGACAAATACCACATGATCTCACTTATTTGTGGACTCTAATGAACAAAATAAGCTGATGAACAAAATAGACCCAGAGACATAGAAAGGAGTACGGTTCAGACTGACAGATCTCAGAGGAGGGGGATGGGGGGAGGAATGAGATAAATCAAAGAACTTATATGCATGTATGCATAACCAATGGACATAGACAATGCTTGGAGGGGGGCAGGATAGGGAGGACAGTGTCTGGGGGGAAAGGAGAAACATCTGTAACAAAAATAAATTAATTAATAATTTTTTAAAAAATGAATAGTCCAGCCTGGTCCACTGGGCTCAGCGATTAGAGCATCGGCCTGAGGATCGAAGGGTCGCAGGGTCAATTCTCGGTCAAGGGCATGTACCTAGGTTGCAGGTTCAGTCCCCAGCCCTGGTTGGGGTCGTGCAGGAGGCAACCAGTCGATGTGTCTCTCTCACATCAATGTTTCTCTCTCTCTCTCTCCTTCCCATTCTATCTGAAGATAAATGGAAAAAACATCATCGGGTGAGGATTTTAAAAAAAAATGTTGTTCCGCCCTGGCTGGTGTGGCTCAGCGGTTACAGCATCGGCCTGTGGACCAAAAGAGTCGGGGTTTCAACTCCCAGTCAAGGGCACGTACCTCGGTTGGGGGTTCGATCTCTGGCCCCAGTTGGGGTCGTGTGGGAGGCAGCCAATTGATGTCTCTCTCACACTGACGTTTCTCTGTCTCTCCCTCTCCTTTCCTCTCTCTCTAAAATCAATAAAAACATATATTTTTTTCAAACGTTGTTCTTAGTCTTGGCTGTTAATTCTAGCCCTAGGAATCAAGCCTAAGGAAATAAGCACACAGAAGCTAAATATTATGCACACAACGACGACCACTGCAGCCTTGCGTATAAAACAACAATACAAACACTGCTGGAACAAACCTCAGTGTTCAACAACAGCGACACAATTTAGTAAATTGTAGTAAACCACACGGAAGAAGATGGCTATTTCGAAGGCTGTGAAAATAGGAATAGAGATTAAGCTTTAAAAACAGAATCTAAAATGATATATGTGTAATGCCTACCAAACTGTAAGAAATACGTTCACAAGGGAAGGTAGAACACAAAGCCCCAGTGATCTGCTGAGGGCTGGCAAAGGGAGGTGGGAACGCCACGAGCAGCCAGGACCCGGTGCCGCGTGCCCACGGGGGCTGTGGAGGCGGCAATGGCCTCCCTGCCCAGGTGGTGGCAGCTTCCAAGCCTCCAGGTGCCCTCAGAGGTGCTGGCCACTCCCAGGTGCGTTCCCACACAACCCCAGGGCATGGGGCAACCTGATACAGAAAACCCAAGAGAAATTCCTGAGCATGGGCTCACGTATGCAGAATTCTTCAGAAAAGAACCTTTCCCATTCGTTTCAAATTGATATGTTCACTGAGGACTGCACACGGGAGGGTTTGAGCACGGACATCCCTGGCCCACGACGCGAAGCCCAGTCTGGGGACGTGAACGGCCTGTGTCTGTGTTGCTGTGCCATTTGTGGGAGATTAGATATGAGGTTCCGGCTCCTCACCTGAGCTCTTCCTCCAGCTATAAAAACAACTCGATGTCTGTGTCTGAAATTACTTGCTCAAAACTATAATTATTGTATTAATGTGGATGACTGTAAACTATACTTGGCTTTCTACATGACAACACCAGACTGCCAAACCTTCCAGAGGAAATTAAACTGTTAATGTGGTAAAGACTATTACATCCCCAAAGACATTACCACAGAATTTTCCCCCCATTTCAACAAGGCAAGATGCTGGACTATATTGGAAACCTCTGTGAATTGCCTAATTATAGTTAATAAGGTCATAATCTTCCCATGAAATAGCCTTTTCTGTTTTCCAACAGCGCTTTCGACCATTCTCAAAACTGTTCATTTGAAGACTCCCTGAGAAGGCCATCCCATTACAGCGCAGACAGCAGGAGAGGGCAGAGAGAGGCAGGAGAGGAGGCGGCCCCTCGGAAAAGGAAAACAGGACTTTCTTAGATCGTGGCCTTTCAAGGCCAGGGTCCCAAGTCAGAAAACAGAACAGGCAATGGATTCTCATGAGTCGTGGGTGTGGGAACCAGCCCCACCCTGCTCCGCCACGGTAGGCCCGATGCTGGCTGGGAGGGGACCTCCACTCACTTGGCACGGCCCAAGGGTGACCGACCCCCAGGGCTGTCCTGTAAAACCCCCTGGACACAGGCCTGCCCTTTCCCCTTGTGGCTGAGACTACCACACCACTGCTCAAATTTTTCATTTTTAATAGATGCAGAAAAGTCAGAAAGTCAGCACCAGGGTGTCAATGGGTGTATAATGTCCAAAATCATGGGCAGGACATGAAGACCTCAGTAGTGACCTTCATGCCAACCTAAATGAAGATGCACAGAGGTAAGTGTCCAGGCCCGTGCAGGGGAAACAGTTCACCGTGGCAGCCTGTCCACAGCAGAGGCGACAGATCTGGATGGCAGTGGCCAGAACAGCTCAGGGTCACCGCAGCCAGGGAGAAGTCGGGCAGAAAATGCGATGGAGGCTCTGTGTCTGCCACGCCGTCAAATCTCCCCGCACGAAGGCGAAGGTGCCCGAAGGTGCCGTGACAGGCTCCCAGCTCCCTCTCTGAGCCCAGCCGCACTGGCAGCGTCAGCCAGGAAAAGACTCGGTCTCTGGCGCCCCTATCAGCAAGAGGAGGTACCACTCAGGCAGCACTCCCCTCCGGGCAGCCTTGCTGCGAGGGGGAGGGCAGCTGGAGCACCAGCCTGGCTGCTCATTTCCTCCCTGGGGAGGTCACCCAGGTCGTGGGAAGAGAGCCTGGCCCCAGTCTCGGCTCCATGTCTAGTTCTGGGGTCAGCAGTCCTCTGCCTCCCCAGCTCCCTGGGTGACTGAGAGACTTCGAGGTATGCAAAGCACCCAGCATGTGCGAAAACAAGGGTTTTATACAAAGGAGTGACCACCAGAATTTTGCAATAATCAATAACAGAAATAACGCCAGCAGTCATCATCTGGGTACCTACTGTTTACCGGACCAGGCATTTCCCTTGTGCTGACTCTCACTCTTGCAACAACCATGAAAACGCACACCCCAGAGGGGAGCCCAGGAGGCAGTGAGAGCAGAGAGAATGAGACGCGCTCAAAAAAGTTAGGTGAGTAGATTAAGTCCCAGCCGAGTGACGGACAGAACTGCAAAGACTGAACAACGTATGTTCATACATATGTTCCGTGAGGCCTGGAACATAGCTGTCTTATTCACACTCTGTCGCCTGACCTAGACCTGCCACCTAGCCGATGCTCAATAGATTTGGGTGGCGGCACTTATGGAGACGCAGAGAGAAAGGACAGCAGCTGAGCAAGGAGGAGGTGACACAGACAGTAGTGCTGGGGAGCCCAGGGGCATCATCAGGCCCTGAGATAGCCCCCTGCTGGCAAGCTAACAAGCTCGTCTGTCACAGCGTTATACAGACTAGCAGAAGACACAAGACTCCTGGGTCTGAGACAAAAACAGTGGAAGACTCGCAGCAACAGCAGCAGCCAGACTAAGGATGCTGTACAGGTTCCCTAAGCTCCAACGCCCAGAGGGTGATGAGGGCCAGGTGCTACCTGTGCACAGAGAGGAATCCAACATTAGGAAGCCCCAATCTAATACAAGGGGCTGCTGAGAAACCTGTCCAACCTCTGTCCAGAGGAAAACATTGTCTTTACTACCCAGGAATGTAAGTAAACCTGCTCCAAATAGAGACGCCATCTCTATCTTCCAAAGCTGCTTACTAATCAAACATCCTTGAAAAGACAGGCCAGAGCCCCATGGACTGAGAGGTCCCGGTTGGACTCCTGGTCAAGGCACATGCCCAGGTTTTGTGCTCGATCCCCAGTAGGGGGCATGCAGAAGGCAATTGATGTTTCTCTCTCACACTGACGTTTCTATCTCTCTTTCCCTTCCTCTCTCTAAATAATCAATAAAAACATTAAAAAAAAAAAAAAAAAAAAAAAAAGACAGGCCAGAAAACCAGCTGTTTGTGGTGCAGAAATGTGAGCAGCCCCAGAACGGTCTCCCAAAAGGCACTGTGCACACACAACCAGAGTGATTCCTTCAGGCTGCCTGTTGCCCACCGAGGCATCTCCTCCCTTCTCGTTTGTTTAGAAAACAAAATGTTTACTTGCCAGTCCCACTGGGCAAAATAGAAGTGAGCCTCAGAGAAACAAAGTAACAGGCCCAAAGCGTCCTGAGTCTGTACATGACACCTGGGATCATCTTTGACTCCCAGCATCATCCAGTCCATCACCAAGCCTCAGCCATTTGTCCCCAAAATATCCCTCGGAGCCAGGTCCTTCCCACAATGCCTCCATCATCCCCACCCAGCCACTGGCCTCACTCACCTAACAGCAATAATAACCAATTCTCCACGATCCCTGCTTCCAGCCCAGCCCCTTCCCAGTCTGCTCTCCATCCAGAAAGGGGCCTTTTAAAGATGTCACTCCAGTGGTGTCACACCCCTACTCAAAACAGGCGATTTCTTACGAAGTTAAACCTGTAATTACCACACCACCCAGAAGTCCCACTCTTAGATTACACATTTACCTAAGAGAAATGAAGGCAAACATCTACACAAATACTCATCAAGTACGACTCTAATAGCCCCGAACTGGAAATGAGCCAAATGTCCATTGACACAGGAATGGATAAACAAACTGACATATTTTCATCCAGTGGAATACTATTCAGCTAAGAAAAGGAATGAACTGATACATACAACACAGATGAAGCTCAGAAACATTACATCCCATGAGAGAAGCCAGGCATGAACAATTAATTCCATGGTGCATATTTCCATTTATAGGAAATTCTAGAGCAGACAAATTAATCCAAGGTGACAGAAAGCAGATCAGTGGTAGCCTGGGGCTGGGCCAGGAGGAAGACTGATAAAGGACACTAGAAACTTATTGGGTCACAGAAATGTTCTGTGTCTTGATTGGGGGGTGGGGACGACTGCACATGTGCATAGATTTGTCCAAACTCACCCAAGAGCACACTTGAAATGGGGTGCATTTTATTACATGTAAATGATACCTCAATCAAGTTGACTCACTTTTTTTTTTTTAACTGAAAACCTTCAATGGCTTTTCACTTCATTCTGAATAAAATCCTAATGCCTATCATGTCCTACGAGGCCTCTGACAACCTGAACTTGCCTAAATCACCAATCTCAGCTCAGACCACTCTCTCCTTTGCCGATATCCTGAATCTAAGGCAAACCACAGGGACCTTCTTCATTTCCCCATGAGAAGATTAGAAACAAAACAAGAAGGCTAGAGGCCATCTTGGATACACACATTTGTAGAGATACTGAAATGTCTTTGCTTATATTTAATGTGTTAACTTAGATACACGTGCATGTTCAACGTCACCTATTATAGCAAAAGCAGAAATGCTGTCTTTTCCCACCGCCATGCCCTCTCCCTGGGCATCCCCAAGACCCATGTCATCACCACCCCACGACACGCTGCCGCACCAGCTAAAGGCAACCCTTGGGACTAAGGGACAACAACGATTACGAGGCACCTAGTACTGGGCATTGCCCTCAGCATTTCCACGGATCATTTCATTTCATCTTCACAAAGCCACACGAGGTAAATATCACCGCAGTTCTCAAACGGTGCACCAAGGCATCCCAGGGCACCCCAGCAAACCCACCGAGGTGCCGAGGGATATTTTAGCTTGGGAAAGCAAACCGTAGAGTCCGTGGACACCATGCAGGGCACTAGCTGAGGCAGGGACTGTCCAGCACTAGCTCACTGCCTTGCTCTCAGTGATGGCGTATCTTTGCCACGCTGGGCTTTCAGCTGTTGCCGGGATAAAAAGCCAGTATGTGGACCAGAGAACAAGAGTGGCAGCGCTCCAACTTCTGAGAACTTGTGTGTGCCCAACAGGTGTGAAGCTGTTAGGACACAAATGCTTACTGAGTTGTTTGGTCCTACGTCCTTAGTAAACAGGACGCTGGAGGTATTTGTTCTGGCCTAGAGAGCTGTGAAAAAGTTACTGTGACACGGAGGGCATTGTGAGCCAAGCAAATCTGAGACCTTCCGTGCCATCTCCTCTATTTTACAGGCGGGGAAACTGAGGCACCACGGGGTTGCTTGCCCAGTGTCACTGAGCTAAGAAGCTGGGCTTCAAGCTCGGCACGAAGCAAGTGGCCTCCACCGACTTACCACAATGGTTTACCAAAGACCACCTGTGTGATGGGCAAACGGCTGGAACGAACTGGGCAATGGACAAAGCATCGAAAGGTCTGCTTAAATGTCGTGGTCCAAAATTAAGAGAGTATGCTACAGTTTGAAAAACTCCTTCCAGACTCGACTGTCAGGAAGCACCTCCTCCTCGAGGGACAACTTGAGGACAGCTGGCCTCACACGCCACTGCCAGCCACACTGAGCTCCTGCCAGGCTCTGCTCATGCCCCACCCACACACTCACGCCTGCACCCTCCTCACATGTCCAGCCGGCACGCTGTCTTTCCGTGGGTTCTCCCCTACCCACGAGCTGTGTTTCTCTGTTTCCCAGTAAACAGCACTCTGCGATTTATAATTACCTTGTTAATGAATTAATTTATTAGGCTGTGAGTTAGGGATAGCCCCGCACGGTGCCGGGCACCCGCAGGCCCTCAATGAGCAGTGGCTGCTATTTTCAGCATCCTTCCTCCCCTGGGCCCTCGGGGTCAGGAGCCACACAGCAGCATGGCAGAGGGCCTGAGTTCTCTGCCCTCCAGCCACCCCACCCGCAGGCCCCGGGGCCTGGCCAAACTCCAGGAAGTCCTTCCCAGAGAGGCTTGAAGGGGGCGGCGCCTGCTTCCCCCTCCTTTCAGTGGCTGCAAAGCCACTTTAAAGTCAGAGCTTTAACTCTCCTTCTGGAAACTCAGAAGGGCTCTTGCCCAGAGCATTCTTATTTTAAAACACTTATTTTCTAAAATGGTAAACTTTTGTGGCTACTGCAAACAATTAAAATCGAGAGAGAGATCCGCGGAGAGATGGAAGGGGGGTGGGTAATTATTATCAACAAAACCAATGAGAGGGAACAAATGTATCAGGCCAGAAATGTAATAAAGTAAGTCTGAGGATCCTGGCACAGCGCTGCGGGAAGCAAATTACTCTTCTGCGTCTTCACAGACAATACACGGGAGAGGCAATTTATTAACTCGCGCCCTGTTGGCCTCGACATTAACCTGTATCCCTAAAGTACTTAACTCTTACCCAGGAAACTGCTTACTTAACTTGCATTAGGACATGCAGGGCCAATGTAGGCTTGCTATTCACAGCTTCAAATTCAATTTAAAGGGATCCCTGTTCCAATTTCCTGTAGAAAGTTACTCCATGTTCTAATACATCAGTGTCAGGAAAAGGGGCCTTTACTTAATTTCTCCTCATTATTCATACAGCCAGGGATCACCCAGAGCAATTTCTCCCCCTTTGTGTGCCTAACAGCAGTGAGGGGGCTTTTACTTTCCCTCTTTTCAAGTACCAGTTGCTCTGAGGTCTCCCCTTCCCTCAAAAGCATACCCTCTAGAGACCCTTGATCAGCTTCCTGGGGGGTCTTTGTAAGGTGACAGCTTGTGACAGTGACATTCAAGTTGAACTGCCGTATTTCTAACTAATTCATATTCTAAAAAGCAATGCAGAGTCAGAAAGCAGGAAGACCAGCCGCAAGCCACCATGTCACCTTGGGCCAGACACATCTCCCAATGGCCTCAGACTCCTCACTTGTAAAATGACAAGCTGGGCCCAGATCACTGAATCTCCAACTTAATTAGCCACAGAGCTGTTTTCTCAAAGGCAGCCGTGTGAGACCAAGTCATGAGACCAAGAATAGTTGAGCTACTGGGGGGCCGGGGGAAATGTTCTTGAGCCCTCCAGCTCACACTCCCAAGGTGTTTCCCCCAAATTTCCATGGAGCCCTCAGAGCCCCCAAAGCACAGGTTGCAAACCACTGATCTGAGTTATCCTAACAGCCCCCCCAAATAAAATTAAGCCTAGTGCTGCAAATTTGCTTTGCACAAGCCAAACATTCTTAATCAAACCGTAAAGGAGAAATAATTCATGCATTTTATTTTCTATTTAATGCATTTATGTATTTTCTAAAATGAGCATACGTTATTTTAATAATCAGAAGAAAACAAACGTTATTAAAAAGAAAATAATTCACATAGCGTTAAAAATATAAAACACGGCCGAGGCCCAGGAAAGACGAGCGGGATGGCTTGCTGGCGTCCTGCTCGGCGTCATCTACCAGCGTTAACTGCTCATGACTTTCGTCCCTTCAGAGCAGCAAAATATCAGGAGTGTTTGGAAAAGGCCTGATGAGTCACGGAACGCTCCGCTCCGTGGCTCTCAGCTGCGTCACCGAGCCCTGGGCAGGCTGCGTACATAATCCATCATCCTCCGTTCGCCTTGGCTTCCGAGACTGGGGGGCGGGAGAGGGCACTGGAGGGGAAAGAGCCGGCGCTAAAGGGGTGGGGGGCTCAGCCTTGACCTTCCTTAGCTTACATTTCTTCAGCCCTAACACCCACCACACAGGGCTGAGCAATATCGGAATTCAATATATGTAAAAATGGGTTTTCAGCACATGGAGGCATTGTTAAGCCCTTCAAGTTTAATTACCTTTATGTTGAAATCTCGGGAGTCCGCAGTAAAGGAGTACGGGCCATCGAAGTCGGGGCTCGTACAACCCCAGCCCTATCTGCTGTATTTGAAGGGCCCAGATTATCACAGGAGCCTAATAAGGGGTCTCCCCAGGGACTCCTCCTCGATGCCACACACACCAGTTCACAAACTTCCCATGGCTCCCAGTTTCCACAAGAAAAGCTCTAGATCCCCCCACAAGCCTCACGAAGCCCCGACCGCCCTACTACTGGCTTGTACCGTGACCACAGCTCTCCACCAGGCCCTTCCCTGGCCGGTGGTGCAGGCACCTGAGCTCTGCCCTCAAGGCCCTCAGCCAGCTCCGCCTCTCTCCCACCGGCCCCTCGCCCCCAGGGCCAGCTCCAGTGTCTTCTGCCCCTTCAGGATGGTTCTTTTCCTCTTTGCTCCCCAATGCGTGGTTTACACCAGCCAACAGCCCGTCCTATGGCCCATCTCGGCTTATTTGTCTGGACACTGGCAGATACTGCAAGCTGTCAGGGGAGGGGCTGGCCATGTCTCTGTCCCAGCTCCTATTTCCGGCACCTGGACTCCATTGAGGGAAACTGGGTATTGGGGCCTGTTTGGGCGCTTAACCATGAAACTGTGGTCCCCACTCTTAATAATGTCATGCTTTAGGGGACAGTGGCCTCCAAAGCCAACAGGAAGAACACAGCCAGAGCTCCCAGGGGACATGTGGTCCAAAGGGTTTCTCGGATTTGCATGTCACAAGCAGCCCCAGCAGCAGCTGCCTTGGGAAAGCACCAGCTCCCACCAAGGGCACCCAGAGGAAGGAAGCGAGGAGCATAAAGACAGCCATCAGCCTTGCCCGGGGCCGCCCGCCCGCCCAGTCCAGAACCCGACAACTGCCACCCAGAAGACCGGCCTCGCTTACCTAAGCCACACTGACTTTCCAATCCCTGTCTCACCTGAGTTGGGAAGATGGATAGGGCTTCGAATTAAAAGCTTTCCTTCCCTGCCTCCTGGACTATGAGAGCTATGAGAGCAAACATGTCAAAGGAGCACAATTACCCCCAAAATTGTGAGCATATCAATAAGAATCGGAGAGCAACTATTTAGGAATATAGGACACAATGCAAATTAAAATTCTGAGCCCTGAGTACATGGCATTACCCAATCTCTCAGAAACTCCCTGGTTACCATTAAGACACAAGCTGCAGGCTCAGCCTAGCACCCATCTCCTCCCCTGGAAGGCTCAGCACCTTTGTCCCCGTGCTTGACCCGCTCGGCCCCGGGACTGCTGGTACCTCACGAGGGGCTCCTCACACAGTGCACCCTTGGTCCTGTGCAGAGAGGAAGTCTAAATCCCGAAGAGGAAGAAAGAAGGGAATGAAGAAGGCAGGGGACCATCTGCAGATGGACTGCGGAGTCTTCCGGCGGGGGCAGCTTACATCTCCATTTCCTCAACCGAAAAATGAAGATAAAATGCCCGGAAGTGACTCTTGTGAAAACTAGGGCTATCCATGTGAAGCTCCCAGCACACGTGAACTAGTCAACAGCCGCTGCTCTCACTGTCGCCAACTTGTCCCATGCACCTGCTGGGTGTGCCAGGAGCAGGAAACACACCTGCCCGCCGCTGTCAGTCACGCCCACCAGCAGCACTCAACAGTCTGCTTCCCCTCCCGCCGCAGGTCTTAGTGCTGGGACACTCCTCACAATCTCCCTGCTCCATCATCTGCTCTGTCCTCCGCCCTCCACTCAGGTCCCATGTCCTGGTTGGGCTCCAGCCTCTGGAGAATGCAAACATCTGATTTGCTCCTTTGGGTCAGCAGGGGAGAGAGGCAAGAACACAGGCTTTGGAAGTAAACAGTCCTGGACTCCAGGCCCAGCTCCGCCCTGCCTCCTGCTAGCAACATGCTCCCAGACCCTGGGCACCCCTGGGGCTTCAACCGCAGGATGGGCATGCCATCAACATCACAGAGGTTTCTGGAGGGTTGGGGGGGGTCCATCGTGTATACAGTGCCAGGCACTGAGCTGGGCTCATGGTGGGATCTCAGCAAATGGGAGTCATCACTGCTGCCAAAATTCAACCTTGGGGGGAGCCGGCCACCTTGAGTTCTCGTGAGACCAGACACAGCCCATGATAAATTCACACCAGCACGGTCCCTTCTACTCAAGGCACTTCATCAGGCCAGCCAGAAACCAGGGCGACGGGAATTAACTTAATGCTCCGCTTGGCACTGCTTCCCTAGGTCCATCATCCACTCTACTCCCTGGAAGCTGCCAGCTGAGCAAATGGGAACACCCATCACCGCACGCGGCTGGAGGGAAGTCTGGGGGCCAGCACCTCCTGTGCGCTTCAACTCGCAGAGTGGGACTGCCACCCACCTCTCCATCCCAGCAGCTTCACTCTGGGCAACAAATGGGCTCCTGAAAAGTTGAGTTAATCAGCAATCTATTAATGGAACTCTACCTCCACATTGATTTTACATTATCATTTCAACATGAGGTGTTGTTCCCTTTGCGGCACGGGGCAGGAGCCAGGAGTGACTGTGTCAGTGCCAAGCTCTGGGCACCACTCAGGGCTGCCATCTCGATGGCTGTGCACAGCAGCCCTGCAGGCGCTGGGGCGCAAGCCCCACTTCACAGGAAACGGGAGGTGGGAGGGCTGAGAGCTTCCCCCAGGCCTCTGCCCAGGTCCTTCCAGGAGCCCCACTGATTCCAATAATTCCTAAGGCCTTCCCTCCAATTAACTCCCGCAATACTTGGCCATGCGTGCTTTCACTGGCGAGGCATCCAGGTCCTTCCAAGTCACCCAAGCCCAGTCGGTTCTGCGTCCTGCATCGGGGCTGGGTGCTCCTCACCCCAAGAGGCAGAGATGAGTGGGGAGTGGCTCCCCCAGAGCCAGAAAGGGGCTGGGGGCAGGGTGGAGGGGAAGGAGACCCATTTCTCTTTCTACATCCTTTTCTCTCTTTTGAACTTCGTACCAAATTCATGTATTTCTACTCTTAAAAATCAGTTTTTAGCCAGGCCAGTGTGGCTCAGTGGTTCAGTGTCGATCCATGCATCAAGAGGTCGCCGGTTCGATTCCCAGTCAGGACACATGCCCAGGTTGTGGGCCCAATCCCCAGTGGGGGGCATGCAAGAAGCGGCCAGTCGATGTTCTCTCTCATCGATGTTTCTATCTCTCTCTCCCTCTAACTCCCCCCCTCCAATATCAATAAAGAAAAAAAAAATCAGTTTTTAAATAAAATAAGGAAAAATGGTTTCTTCCCCCTAAGAAAGCTTACAATCAAATGGGGGAAATAAGATTCCATCTACAGGAGAAACGTTCATTTCCCTGACGACCATTTACGGGGCACTTTTGAGAAGGAAGTCCTGAGCAAGGCCAGACAGGTTCACAATATGGTGAAGGACCTTCACAACATAGGGTGTCCCCAAAGCACTGCCTGGGCTTCACCCCTCGGCATCTTACTCCACCCCACGGCTCCGCTCCGCTGTGGCCACAGCATGTCAGTCACTCCTGGAGGTCACAGGTAGAGAAAACTCACTCAGAACCGGGAGAGTTCATTTCAGCAACTCTGCAGGAGGTGTGGAGGGTCACCTGAAACCCTCTCATTAGTTCATCTAGCTCAGGTTCGTTTGGAGATCACAAAACCACTCGGCTTAAAAGGGCTGGGGAGATCGCAGTCAAAGCTTTGTGTCTTGCAGACGAGAAACCAAAGCCGGAGCTGGCAGACTTCTCAGGGTCTCAGCTGGTGAGCAGCAGACCCACACGTGGGCCCGACAGCCCACTCATCGCTCTCTCCTGCCCCCGTGCCCACCTGTCTCCCTCTCCACAGTAACAACGTCGCAAAGAAGTGAGTCACTCACTTGCCCAGGTCGTGCCTGTGAAGTCAGAGGGTTGTTTTTTCAGGAAAAAGCAATAACGAAGGAAAGGGGGTTGTCTTAGGTAAAGGTTGTCCTTCCCGAAGTGATGATGGAAAGCTCTTGGGCGTGAGATGGATGGGGCGTGATTACACTGGGCGATGATGACTGCCCCAGGTCGGGGGACCAGCTGTCACTGCCTTTGACAGAGGGCACTGGGGAAGAAGTTATACACAGAAAGCTTTCCCTTTATGTTCTGAGGGGCAGAATAATAATTCACCCGAGTGCAGAGATCTGATCCAGGCAGCACCGCAATAGAGGGGTTCAGGAAAGTGCATGCCGCCAGGAGCACTGATGGGAGCCACAGTAATAACTGGGTTCTGAAAGCCTCTGTGATTGCGCAGATAGGCTTCTCAGCACTTACTGCTCCTTCAGCAGCGCCTACCAACGCCAGCCACCAGCCGGGCCCAGGAAGATCCCCGAGGAGGAGGAGCCGGAGCGCCTCCCGGAGGCTGTGCTCAGCGACACCCCAGGAGTCCAGAGTGAAGGGGCAGGTGCACACAGAGGAAGTGCTAGACTCAGAGGCAGAGGGCCGTTCCAGCGGCGGATCAGCCCCTGCTCCCTGCCGCCTCCAGTACTTTTCAGTTCCTCTAAATCATCATGTTTCTCTTTTAAAATCAGAAACAAAGTGAAAAGAAAACAAACAATGTTTTTGAAAGGACCACAAGAACCTGCTGGTGCGAAGGAATGGGGAGAAAGCCGCAGTCAACTCCAGCAGGGGCGAGGGAGAGCCATCCACAGGAGGCAGAACTCGGGGCAGCACGAAGGGCAGGGCCTTGCCTCGTGGGATGTGAGGACCTAGGCACATGGGCTCACCTCCCTCAGAGCTATGAGAGGGGCAGGGAAGCCCAGCACACTGCGGGGAAGGGAGGGGTCCTGCCCCCATGACACTTAGAACTCGTGGGCAGGTGATCTGGGACTCCAGAAGCAACCAGAGAAGGGGATAAGTGAGAAAATGCTTAACTGGGTGGTGCAAGAGGGTTCCACGTGGGACTGAGGCCACCAGGAGGCCGACAGAACGGGAGGGACAGGCCCCGCCCGCTCAGGAACGGGAGCAGCCGCCAACGCACCCGAGGCCCAGAGGAAATATTATTTCAAGACAAAAACTGAATTATGGAATCCGCAAGCAATAATTAGTTTAAATTACTACTTCTACTTGAATAATTAAACACGCTTATTTTCACTCACTGATGTTTTATTCATTACCATACATCTTTCCTGAAAGTTGTTTTTAACGTGAATATTCTTTTATTTGTAAAGAGCCTACAGAGATTTACTGTGCTAATTTCAAAGCTTTCTTCTAAAATAAAAACAACAATAACAAAAACCCTCCACATTACCATCCATTAGTGACTGCTGTGTGGGGTCTATTATCAACTCCAGTCCTAGCAACCGGCTGGAAATCCTGTGGGTAGTTGAGTTGCTCACACCGGAGCTCCTGCCTCTATGCACCGCTGAAAGGGCGGTGTTTACAGAAGCTCGAGATGACGGTGAAATGAAGAGACCCCAGTGCCGGGGACCAGTCAGGCAGACGCAAAGCGCCTTTCCCTCCCTCTTCATCACACCCTCTGTGAACAAAGCTGTGTTTGCATTTCCACAAACAATGTTTGGGTTTTAGAAGTCTTATTTTTTACACCCCGGAGCCAGGATACCCATAAGCACAGTAATAAAGACTTAGAGTTTTTATTAAGCAAAGTTGCCTTCGGGAATCAGTACGAACTTAAATAGAATCCACGAACTGACTCCCGTGCCAAGCGCTTAGCTGGTGTCGGCTGACCGGAAAACGCCCGATTCTGGCCAGTGCCAACGGCCCGGCCTGTGTCAACCCCTGACAAACAGAAAGGAACAACTCTGTCCCCGCCCTAAACCAGCTCCATGAAGGCCCGGAAGCCAAAGCCCTGTGAGGGGACCCCAATGCCTCCGTAATGTGCAGGGGGACGGACAGGGCTGGAGTCGGCACTTCTGAGACAAACATGGGGCACGCTACTCTTCAGTGCCACACACCACGGCTGTTACTCCAGCCCGGGCTCCTCCGGGGCAGGTGCACCTGGCTTGGAACTGGCAAGTCCTCACTGAACATTTGTTGCGTGAAACTAAGTGTCTGAAGATTTTTCGAGGCCCCAGCTCCATTTCTCTTCCCCCCATCACCCTCTACAGCCATCAGTCTCCATCCCAGGAATCCGACTCATGTATGCAGCCCCTCCCACATGCAACTTCAGTGATTCTGGGAAGCTGGCCACTGCCTTTCCTCGGGTGCTTGCCCTCCGTTAACAGAAGTACATTCAGCTGCGTGTTTCTCACACGGCTGCAAGCAGCCTCCTGGAGCAATAGGAAAGTAGATTTCTCAAATTCCGAAGTTCCCAAATGAAAAATGACCATCGACTGAACAGAATGATGAGCTGGGGCACCGGTCTGGCCTTCGGAAAATGAAGGGGCTCGGGAGGCCACAGGCCAGGGCTTAGCTGATTCTAGAACTCAACATGATATGCGTCATCTCAGAAACATCCGGAAAGCGAAGGCACTTCTGCCAGGCTTCTGTTTCCGTGGCAACAGCTTCACTGGCCTGTCACAGGGAAAGGACTGGAAGAAGGAGCCTGAAACTGGGGGGGAGGGAGCGAGGAAGAGAGGGGAGGGGAAGGAGGAAAGCAGAGAAGTCAGGTGGGGACAGGACAGGGAGGAGGGGAAGAGGGCCAGAGGAAAGCAGGCAGAAAACAGTCAGGAAAAAAGATGAGAGAAAGGGGAAAAGAAGGGGAGGAGTGTGAGCGACGGAAAGGAAGCAAGGGCAGGAGACGGCAGCGAGGACTTCTGCCAGGGAGAGCCACCACAGCTGTGCATCTCTCTGTACGCAAAGAATGTTCTGGCTTCACTCATTCCATGTAGCGCTCTCAGTTACCGCCTTGAGACGCTCGATTATCCGATGAAGCACAGGAAAGTGTGTGAAAACATCAGTGTGGTGAGAGGCTCCATCTCGACACTCTCACTACTGTCAACATGAGCCCAAAGCTCAAACAACAAGTGCTGGCGAGGGTGTGGAGAAAAGGGGACTCTAGTACACTGCTGGTGGGAATGCAGACTGGCGCAGCCACTATGGAAAACACTATGGTGTTACCTCAAAAAATTAAAAATTGAACTGCCATTTGACCCAGTGATCCCACTTCTTGGAATATATCCTAAGAAGCCTGAAACACCAATCAGAAAGAATATATGTACCCCTATGTTCATAGCAGCACTATTTACAATAGCTAAGATCTGGAAACGGCCCAAGAGTCCATCAGTAGAGGAGTGGATAAAAAAGCTGTGGTACATATATACACAATGGAATACTATGCAGCTGTAAGAAAGAAAGATCTCTTATCCTTTGAGATGACATGGAGGGACCTGGAAAGTATTATGCTAAGAGAAACAAGCCAAGCAGAGAAAGACAAATATCACATGATCTCACTTATTTGTGGACTATAATGAACTAAACAAACTGATGAACAAAATAGACAACAGACCCAGAGACACAGAAGTAGGGTACAGACTGACAAACCTCAGAAGAGAGGGTGTTGAGGGGGAAGAGATAAACCACAGAACTTATATGCATGTATGCATAACCAATGGACATAGACAACAAAGCTGGGGACAGGGCGGGAGGGGATGGGGAGGAGGGTGTCAATGGGGGAAAAAGGAGAAACATCTATAACAAAAATAAATTAATAAAAATAATTAAAAAAAAAAACATGAGCCCAAAGGTCTGGCCAGGTTAAATCCAGAAGGAAAGGGGGGCAGTGGGGGGAGAAATGGGAGACCTGTTATCACTAAGTAGCAAGCATTACAAGAGGAACAGTGGCACTTGATAAATCAGTGGGCTCTCGGGAAGCCTCATCAACATGCAAACCTTCTGCTGGGCATCCTCGCGATTCAACGAGGAAACAGGTCTCGCAAACCAAACAATGTCCAGTCTGAGCTTGGCTGTAGGACGAGACACAGGGCAGCAGCCAGTGACCGTGGGGGGGCCGGGGGAAGGTGTCTCAGCACAGGGAACTCAGAATAAGTGGCCAGGACAGGATTCAGTCCACTCCGTCCCCCAGCCCCAAGAAAACAACAAGTCATTAACAAAAATAACAAGAGCTCTAAATGCTACATGGGATCCTGGACTGGATCCTGAAACAGAAAAGGGGCATTAGTGGAAAAACAAGGGAATCCAAATCCAGCCTGTACTTAACCGAGTTACACTGACGTGACGTTCCTGACTCTGACGAAGGCACCAGGGTTGCATGTTAGCAGGAAGGGTAGTTGGTTAACGGGCATATCGGAATTCTCTGGATTACTTTTACAACTCTTCTATAAATCTAAAATCACTTTTTTAGGTTTAAAAAAAAAAAACAAGGGTCATTTAAAAATAAGACTCCTTGTTTTTCTAGCAATGATTTATTTATCTTTTTCCTACAAGACCAGTGCCCTTGACGGGGTGAACGGTCACAGTTTGGTCGGCATGCTGCCTGGAGTGTTACAGTGGAAGCTGCGGCCCTGCAGCAGAAGCGCGTTAAACACGGAGCGCACGAGCAGCGCCCCTTCCCTCCGAAGCTAGGCGAGGAGCAGTGACGTGCGTCCAGGCATCGGGAGCAAGGGCTCTGTCCCCCGGAGATAGAACGGCTGCAAAGAGCGTGCCTTTCCAACCTGGTCGCACCCAGACTCCTACCTCCTGCCTCACGCGTCTTCTCCAGTCTCTTTCCCCTTGCTCTGTGCGTCCAACCCACCAGCCTCACCTAACAGCCTTGCAGTTTGCTCACGGCAGCACACTCCTCCACACCTTCAGCCTTCACACAGTCTGTTCCCGCTACCCGGAATGCTCTTCCATCCCTCTGCTGCTGAACAATGTCCACCTGTCCTCTGAGACCCCTGTGACTCTCGCTGACACTGCTCCTCCTCGGCGCTATGCTTTGTGCCCCCTAGCGTTTTATCCTCCGTCCCACCAGAGCAGTCATGATGCCGCACTGGATGTATCTGTCCACCTGCCTTCTTCCCAAAGAGACCAGGCGTCTTGCAGGGAAGGATGAGACACCCTATTCATCTCAGTAGCCCACTCCCATCCCCAGCACCCACGTCCTGCAACACATGCTGAGTGAATTCAATACTATGAGTCAACAATACAGGCAATTCTTTTAAAAGAGAAAATACCAGTAACAACCTTCCATCTTCTGTTAAAAGGTCAAAAGATTCTATTTGCAAGAAGTGAAGGAAGCAGGCCCTTTTAAAAGAAACGAGTTCTGTTACAGACCGACAGGTCCATTTCCACAGACAACAGAAGCGCCGCACAAGTATCCTCTTCCAACCGGGAAGCTGAAAAGCTTTTCAAAGGTTTTGGTTTCCTTGACAACAGTACTGCTGGAGACAAGCAGAGAAATAATTAAAAAGTATGTTCCCTTCGCTTCGAACTCTCTAAGTGTTTTTATGCAATAACGAACAGGCCACGCTCGGCGTGCACAGTGTCAGCGTGGACAGTGCCCAGGGCGTGCAGGGGCGCCTCCCCGGCCACCCCTTCCAGTGACACCTCCTCTTCACTTGGGGGCCTGAGTGAAGGAGCTGAACCGTCCGCCCAAAATGACATTCACCACGGGGATCACAGCCCACACAGGTCAGATTCACAATTGCACTTCCAAGTGCCAGGTCACAGCCAAACACCAGCATATTTAATCCTCACAATGGCTCTTTGAGCTGGGTAAGTATTATCGTCGCCACTTGGCAGGAGAGGAAGTGAGGTGCAGAAAAGTGAGTAACAGCCCAGGCAGCCTGAGGGGGCAGGTATGACCCTGCTGCAGCCAGGTCTGCGGAGCCCACGTGAACTCCTAAGGCTGACCTCCACAGCAATGCCCCCAGGTCTCCACTCTGACCCTGACCTTGTCCCAGAGCAGGCAAAAACACAGCCCTAGATGAAACTGCCTTTCCTCTGCCGTCCTGCCAGCCCACATCCCCACGCCAGGCCACTCGTGTGGGCTCTGCACGGGCAGCCAGACCCGGGCATCCCTTCACCCCTGCCCTGGGGCTGCAGCGCATGATGGGAGGCGCCAGCCCTGTAAAGGTGGTTGGCTCAGAACTTGATTTACGTACCTCCTTCTCCGTTGGGGTGGCTTTTCACGGTGTTTTGTTTTAACGGCTTCCCTGTATTCGTCTTTTACTGTAAGTCTCCTCAAATCCTTCCTGGATTCACGATTTACAAATAAATAATAAATAAACAAACGCACAAGCTGCAAGCATAGGCCCGAGCCCATTACCTAGAAGTGGAAACGCAAACATTTCTGCAGATGCCGAACAGTCGTGGCTCTGATTTAGCTCCCGGCCCTGTCTTCCAAGCCCTTGCCAGAGCCTGACTACTCCATGGGGACATTTCCTGCACAGTCTAGAGGTGGGGAGACAAGGGTCCAGGCGTGTGGACAAGACCACCCCTAAGGTTCTCCCTACCCCTGAGGTTCAAGGAAGCCCGCAGAGTCGAGTTGCCTGGGCAGGTGTTACTCATTCTTCGCAAGTGCTTGTTAAGCACCTACTGTGTGTTCCACTTTCCTCCAGGAACAAGGGGAGAAAAATTCCCTATCATCCTGGAACTTACGTGATATTCTTCCCATTTTACAGATGAACCAATTAAGACAAAAAGATTAAGGGCCTTGCCCACACTCACAACTACTTCCTGGAGTTCCCAAGCAGGACGGTGGCACAGAACAGCCCCGAATGCAGAGCAATCCCAGCTCTGTGCTTAGGAACTCCATGTCCTTCAGTGCCCCTCTCTGGTCCTCAGTTTGCTCATCTGTAAAACGAGCACAAGGCTGATGATGATGCCACCCTACACTATGGTGTTCCTGCTATATGCCTGGCACTCTCCTAAGAGTTTCCCATGGTTCTTGTTTAATCCTCGGAAGACCGAGGTGGATGCTATCATTACCCCCACTTTACTCATGAGGAAACTAAGGTCCCAAGAGTTCTCTAAATTTCCCAAAGCTACACAGTTAGAAAGTGTGGGGGCCGGAGCTGAGCCCCGCAAAGGGACTCCTGAGCTCAGCTGACGGCCCTGTGCCCCCGCTGTGGGCAAACGAGATGTAACTCCGGTGAGGAGACCAATCGGGCACAGCACAGGAAGCAGCAGCCGGGCTCCTGCCGCTGACAGCCCAGGCCTCGAGCCACAACAGGCCCACATGGCTCCCCTTGCTGGACCCAACACTGCCCAGACCGGCCCTCCTGTCCCCTCCCAGTGGCACAGCAGTCAGCCACCCACCAGCTGGGCAGCCCGTCTCATCGATACCACCCCCCTTCCCTGAAGCCTGTCCTGCCCTCTGCCCCTGGAGACCCACCCCACTCCCTTCTATGTATTCGTCCCCAACACCGGAGGCCCCTGGAGGTCTGTCACACTGTCACACTCTAGTATGTTTTGAAGCCTGTCCCCCATTAGCTTTCTTGCCAGCAAGGGTGTGTCTGGTCCCCTCTGATCCAGGGCCTGTACAGACCCAGCATTTCATCAATGGCTGGAGGATCAAATGGCCGAATGAAGAAGTGGGAGACCAGGTCTTCTCTCACACGTCTGGGGCACCTAGGCACCCTCGGGCCCTGGCTGCCCACACCACAGAGAGGCTGAAACCAGGCCCGCGAGATCCACCGTCCCCAGTGCAGCAGCGCGCTGTCACAGCCACGGCCACCGAAGCGCTGCTGAGCCGGCGAATGGGGAGCACACCCGGGAGCGCCCCTGGCTCACCAATGACTTGTTCACGGGATCAAGGCGACTGCAGGCAAACTGGATTGCAAGGCTCCTGAGCTTAAGAATGCGGCTTAGGAAGCAATTACAGACTAAACCCTGGCTTGGAGTTCTTGGTAATACCTCCATTTGTGAGGGCTTTACAGTTTACAGAGTGGTTTCACACACCTAACCTCGTCTGATTCTCACAGACCTGTGAGGGAACCATTTCACGGATGAGAGTGTGGACACACAGAGAAATCAGGGGAGGGACGACCCCTCCTCGTTCTGAACACTCGCATGTGCCCAGCACGGCGCCGGGCTCCAGCGGGCCGGGGCGCTGCGTTTCAGGGCCAAGTTTGGGGCTCTGCCCAGGGCAGCACACACCTTTCCAGAAGGGGCCTTGGTGTCCCCGACCCAGGCTTCATCCATTTCCCAGCCCACCACACTGAACCCTACCACCCTCGCCCCCTTTGCCCGTACGGAGTCCACTCCCCAAGGTGAGCAGTTCTGGGTGCTGGAAGTTCTTCCTCACACCACCACCAACCCAGGAGCAAACCAGAGTGCATTCATCCATCTTCCCGGCCCCTGCGGACAGCAGCCCGCTCCCCCCGCCTGGCCCCTGGCTCACGGCATCATGGCCAGTCTGCGAGGAACCAGGACATTTCAGAACACACTTGAATGAGAGATAAGAATATGAAAAGAGACTGGGACAAAAACAAACAACTTTTCTAACCAGAGATTACAATGAAAATGTGTTTTAATTTGTGTTTTTGGCCCTTTCAAAATAACACTCCAAGTAGTTCAGAAAGAGACCACTTCTGTTTATAAAAGCTCTTAATTTCTCCCTCCAGTTGTCGGGTCTGCGTAAACACACTGGGAACAGGAGAGAGAGATTGCTGCTTGTGAAACTTTTAATGCTAGCATGTGTGCGAATTAGAATTCTAAACTCAGCAGGTTAAAATGTTCTGAAAGCAATTTTGGTGTTAGTCTAAATAATTATAGATCACATTCACTTAGATAAGGGCCTCCGCTCCCTCGGGGCTCCAGGGGAAAATTCTAGGCATGATAGTTAAGCAAAATAGTTGGTTATTACGCAGGCTTTGCAGTGGCAGTGCAAATTGGTATAATCCTTTTGGAAAGCAATCTGACAGGAGACGGTTCTGGACGCATGAAAATGTACAACCCTTTGACCCAGCCGTCCACTTCTGGGAATCAATCTGATAGAAATAATCCAACAGAAAAGGGTTTCGTGCATGAAGATAACCACTTCAGTATTATCTATAATAGCAAAAATTAGAACCCACCTAAGTGTCCAAGGACGGCTAAGTAAATTACAGTTAATCAACTCAATAGAGCATCATGGAGCCGGGGAAATTGACGGCCCTCCAGAGCTGCAGAGGCTGGGAGGGTGCGCTGAGTGGGCCAGGCGGGCTGCGGAACCGTGTGCACTGTGAAAACACAGGCCCATATGGACCAGAGACGGATGGGCGGGTGTTAAAAGGATAATCATCATTTTAGTGTCTGTTAGAGTTGGGAGATTTTTTTTTGTCGTCCTTGTGTAATGCTGTAAAATCGGATTCACAGAGGGCAGGGGGAAGGCAGGGAGGAGGGCAGGGGGCCTCAGGAGGCTTGGACCCTCCAGGGTCATGTTTTGGTCACACAGCTTGGAAATCTGACCAAACAGGAGGAGGTAGTGACAACAGCTGGGCCGAACCGACACACACCCTCCAGCACTGGGATGTGGCCGTTTTTTTACCATTACGTACAACCCCCAAAACGAAATTACAGATGTAAAGAAAACCGTGGTTCTCAAACCTTCGGTCCCTTTCACACTCTCTAAAGTTAATGACGACTCCAAAGAACTGCTGTTTATGTGGGTTGTAGCTCCATAATTAGCAATAATTAGAAATTGACACAGGCATTTAAAATAGTAATTTATGCAAAAGTAACAATAATAAACCCATTATGTGTTAATGTAACATTTCTGATTAAAAAGTATATTTTCCAAGACTAAAAGAACATTCGTGAGAAGGCATTGTTTACATGTTTTAAACGGCTGGCTTAATACAAGACAGCTGGGTTCTCGTAGCTGTTTCGGTATTTAATCTATTGCAACCGCTCAGGTCCCATTGCCTCTGGGAAACTCCATGTCCACTCCTGAGAGAATGAGAGTGAAAGGGCAAATAACTTCTGGGTACTATTATGAAAATCATTTTCACCCACAGACCTCATGAAAAGTGTCTGGAGGACCCCTGGGGTTTGCAGACCACACGGAAAACCACCGAAATAAATTACAGCATTGGAAACTGCTGCTGTCATGGGGGGAGGGGAGAGATTTAAAATTGTACGTATGGTTGGAACTCAACTCTGTTGAATTTTTTTTTTTTAAGACTGAATGGAAATATACCAAGAAGTCTACAGTCACTGCCTCTGGGTGGAGAGATTATAGGCAATTTTTTTCTTAATACTTTCCTGTTTCTTCCATGGTGTGTGTATTGCTTTTATGGTCAAAGCAGCATTTCTGTCCTGAGGAAAGGTTTGGGCAGCGTGGTTTGCCCGTGCCCTGCGGACCGAGCTGGGAGGGAAGAAAGTCATTTGAAATCATTAGCAGCCGCGATGGGGGGGGGGGACACGACGCGGCTGCTCCCTCCTGTGGATCGATGCCTGGCACAGCGCACCCGCGGGCCGGACCCACGCAAAGCCTAGAAGAGATGACGAGCATTGAAGCTGGCTCAAGCCAATCACTGTTAGGAGAAGGTCAAATATAGGTGACTATTATCAGATCTCAGGATGGGAGAGGACGAGCCATCTCTAAAGCCATGGGACAATTATAAAAAGAAAGGTCCAAAGAGTTGACCACAAAAAAATAAAATAAAATGTTAGGTTTTCTCCGTAAAAAAAAAAATGAAATCATGACACGCACACAGGCGGAGCGTGTGTGTTGATGGGCGATGCTGTCAGCACGTAAACTGCCCAGAGAAGGCTACAGGAGATTAATGGATCGAGAACCTTGACCACAAACGCTTGCGGAGCATTAACCAGGTGCCAGGCTGGGTTCTGAAAGAGCTGCTCGGAAACGAACTCATTTGGTTCTCAAACAAGATACCGTTAGATTAGCAAACATTTAAAAAGTCATAATTCTACTGGCCGAGGATAAGAAGACGCGGTCGCATTTACACATAACTGACGGCTGTGCCCTAAATGGGAGGCTCCGTAGCCACAGTGAAGTCGCCTGGACACCACAGGAAAAGACGTGCAGCAGATGGGGGGGATGGGGACTCAGCACAGGGTGAAGTTTGCATAGTAAGCCCACCCGGGCCTCTTCCCAGCCCTGAGGCCAGAATGCAGGCAGCTGGCTGAGCTCCACCCCAGGGGGTGAAGGTTCCTCTCTGGGACGCTGGGCAGCTCCGAGAAAATAACCAATTTCACATCTGAGGGTCCTGCGGTGACACCAGCTTCCCCTCTCATCACCCTGGACACAGCCTCACTGTGGACAAGCCACACACACACACACACACACACACACACACACACACATTCTCTCTCTCTCTCTCTCTCTCTCTCTCTCTCTCTCTCACACACACACACACACACACACACACAGGCAGAGCCTGAGTCTGGCAGCTTCGGGCGGGGGGGGGGGGTGCTTCTGAACCACGGTAAACCAGCAGCAAATCTCCAACATGAAACAGACACCAAAACAAAGAGACAAAAGGAACTGAAAAGAGAAGAGCATTTCAGAAAACACAGGAAAACCTTCTAATAACTCAGACAGCTAAGAGAAGACCTTATAAATATGTAATATATATATATATATATATATATATATATATATACACACACACATATACTTTTTAAGAAAGGAACATTCAGAAAACAAGAAATAGCCGTTGGAATGTAAAAATATGATAGAACACTTTTATGAATCTATGTTAGATTTCAGTAAAAAAAACTTTAAGTATATGAAAGCAGAAATACCAAAAAAAAAAGAACTGAAAGAACAAGTGGAGGCAATTTCCCAGACAAAAATCAAACAGAAAGGCAAAGAGGTAGAAAACTAGAGATAAAATATATATATCTATTTTTAATTAGAAGCTTAATCCAGGGACACCCAGCCCATCGAGGAGCTTCAGCCAGAGCCCTGGGTGTCTGTCACCCATCTCTCTACGGCCCCTGATCGTGGGAGGGGCCCAGGTGTCCTCTGCCTCCCTCCTGGTGAGGGAGGACAGGCCAGCAAGCGGCTCCAGGACCCCTGGCAAAACAGAGCTACTTGAGTGCTAGGTTTCTAAGACTGCCCCGAATTTCAGCCTGGGTCACAGCACTCCTGGGGTGGGGGCGGGAGGGCATGCTCTCTTTTATCTCCTCAAGCACAGAACTTCAGGAAGCTTGCCAGAGAAAAGCAATGTGAAGTTGGTTTTCAGGGATTCTGAGCTGACCCCACCTGTCTCACTCACTCTCCCCTCCTGACTGCGCCTTGGTGCTCCCGTCCCTGCACCTCGATCCATTGTCCCATGCATGGGGTCCCTTGATGTCCACCTGGGACAGATGCCTGACTAGAAACAGCAGAAGCTAGGAGAAAAGGCTCACAGGTTCCAGTGACTTCCCCCACACACACACTTCTTTTAAGGGGTGAAAATAATATCAATTTGCAGGGGAAATGACCATCATGTAACTTGGAAATGCCGGTTACAAAAAACAAAATACCTGTGGTCTGGCTGCAACCAGAAGCACGTGGGGAAAAAAGACTGGAAGGAAGGGCTGCCTAGAAAGGTTCGCCGTCATTATCTTTGAGCTGAGGGTGTGTGGTTCCAGTTTTAATTTCTGCCATTTCATTATTTTGCATTTTGCATTTTTTCCCCCAACATTTTACCACTTCCATGATAAAACAAAGTTAAATGTAAAACAACTCATGTTTTAAAGAGGACAAAGCCGTCACTGGGCGTTAGATGGGTGCCTTTAAGAGTCTTCTGTGTCCAAGCTTTAAAAACAGCTAGGAATAATTTACTAGACTGTCTCAATGCCTAAGTGTGCCAATTTTGCAATCTGCATTTTTCAATTACATTAAAAGCATTTTCCCAAATTGCTCTATTCTTCCCTTGATGACAAGGGATGACACTGGATGAGGCTGGCCCCCTTAGGACAGTCTGCACCTTCCCCCAGGCTGCTTCCTCTGGTCAGCAGCTGGCACGCACACCGCCCTGCTGTGGGCACACAGACTGTTGAACCAAACGAAGTTTGCAAAGAGCGGAAAACACAGCTCGGGTTCTGCCACACTTTTTCCTTCTTCCTCCTTCAACCCAAGGTTTTTTCTGTAAGGCACAAGCTTGCAAGGCCCTGCTGGCAGCAAATGAGAAGTGGGCAATGTCTCATTTGTTGGCCTCGAGAACTTCGCAGCTTTCGTATGGGGGAGAGGAGTGTCAAAAAACTTCACTTCCCACAAGGAGGCGGCTCCGGCTCAGGATCTCGAGGCTCCTGCCAGGGGCTCAGCCGCCCTGCTGTCCTGCAGCCCGCAGCCTCACTCCCAACCCTGGGATGATTCAGATGACCAAGAACTTTCACTGAAGGGAGAGGAAAGCACCCGACCACTTCCTACACAAGGTCCCAGCAACACATGGCCACCTGCATGCCCTCCAGCAAGAGTCCTTCCCTCTCTGGGCCCCCATCAAATGAAGCGGAAACCAGGTGACCTCAGCACACACGCATGCATGCACACATCACCTATTCCCTCCTCGCCTTCCCTAATTGCCCCTGATGCACACTAATCACTCACTCCCCAATTACCAACCACCCTGCACCACAACCCAGCCCTCCTCCCAGCTGTGCACATTTCCAATAGATTTGCCTCGTGCCTGGAATAAATTGCCCATCATCTACATAATGCTCCCCATCTCCCCGCTCCACACATCAAATCATTTCTCCATCTCCTTCTGTAAAATCCATCAAGAATAATTCTTTCAAAATTGAAATAAACCCTCACTCTGGCATTTGCATCCATAAATTTCGTCTTTGAATCTGAGATATATTACTTTCTACAAAGCACATCCAAGATACCCTAATAGAATAGAATATGCTAACAATGCTACATCAACAGGATTCTATAATGCATAAAAATGTAACTTCAAGCCACTACAGAAATCCTCCCTTCTCCTTAGGCCCCTCAACAGAACCACGAGGGTTTGATGCTGGGGCCGAGCTTGGGCACCACTTGGGCAAGGGGACATGCTTTCCCAGCCTTGATTCTCAGAGGCAGAAGAGCAGAGTGGGTCTTTTAGCTTTTTGCTCAGGCTGTGTAGTCTGACAGACAGCTTCCCATCTTGCCTCTACCATTTACCAGCTGTGTGACTGTGGATAAATCCCTTAACCTCTCTGTGCCTCAATTTCCACATCTGTCCAATGGAATAAGAACAGCCCTTGCCTCTTAGGCCTGTTGTGAAGACTGGATGGAGTGTTTGGAACTCGGCCTATGTGGTAAGCACTCGGGAACAGTAAGCTCTCCCCATCCTCTGATCTGGCCTCACAGTCTCTCAGAGGTGACAAGCAGCACTGTGAGCCCTCAATTTGGGTGTTCAGCCTCCAGAATAAAGTCCTTTCTTTCAGATGAACATGGGAAGGGGGCCGGGACCCAGCTGGACCTGGAGCCTCCCTGCCCAGAGGAAGGTGGATACATCTTCCCTGCTGCGGACTCACCCTCCTGGGTCTCTTCCAGTGTGAACAGCTCCTCCCAGCAGTGCCAGAGGCTCAGACACAACACTCTGTGTGAACTGGCCAACATTTAAACACGATCAGGTTGGACACATGGATCCAGCCCTCCAATCCGCACCTTCCAAATGTGCAGTTCCTGAAAACGCAGCAGGAAAAATAGCTGGTACAGACAATCCCCAAAACTTTAAAATGTTAAAAAGTAGCCCTGGCCGGTTTGGCTCAGCGGTTAGAGCATCGGCCCGCGAACCAGAGAGTCCCAGGTTCAGTTCCTGCTGAGGGCACGTACCTCAGTTGCAATTTGTCCCCGGCCCCAGTTGGGGTCATGTGGGTGGCAGCCACTCGATGTGTCTCTCTCACGTAGATGTTTCTCTCTCTCTCCCTCCCTCTCTCCCTCCTGCTCTATCTGAAGATACATGCAAAAATGTCCTTGGGTGAGGATAAAAAAAAAATGTTAAAAAGTATCTATCTCGGGAACACAGACATTGAAACTCTTGAAAACCATGTATCTATAGACAGACTATGAGAGTTACATTAAGTGGAGGGTTCTAACTTGTCTTTTCTGTGGTTTTAACTGACCAATACAGGTGCAGTGGAATCAGAAACATCACCTCATTTCTTCTCCACAGCAACAACCCCAATAGGTAGCCATTATCCCCATTTTACTAGGGGACCAGAGAGGCTAAGTGATTCTCTGAAAGTCACACAGCTTCCAAGCAGCAGATGTGGAACGGGAATCCAGGAGTCTGATACAACAATGGCACTGAAGGTGTACCAAGCTACTCAGGTTCCCCTCACCACACACAAAGGCTTTATTTAGCTAAAGCCTATCTTATATACATCAAGGCAGCAAAAAAAGACGTTTACATATAGCCATGTTCACTGCAGGACTGACTTAAAAACGAAAGCAGGACATGATAGAAAACAACACGGAAATAGTAAAGTTTGGAATTTGAGACAGTCATAGGAATATGTTTGGGGAAAGTTTTGATTAATGTAGAAAAATGCCCTTAAAAACAGCACAAAAAAATCAGCCTGGGGTGGGGACAGCCAAACTGCACATGATATGCAGTGTGAGCCCAAGTCTGTAAACGCACAGGCACATCATCCAGACCAGGGGAGGTCCCCAGTGTTAATAAGGTGCACACTCAGGGTTAGGATTAACAATGATTTGTTTTATCCTTCATGCTTCATGTTTTCTGCACTTTCTATGTTTTTCACACTAAACACCTATTACATTCATGATCAAAAAGGAAAAGTTTAGCCCTGGCCCTTGTGGCTCAGTTGGTTGGGCGTCATCCTGAGCACCGCAAGGTTGCGGGTTCAATTCCCGGTCAGGGCTTGATCCCCATTAGGGGGCGCACAGGAGGCAGCCGATCGATGCTTTGCTTTCACATCGATATTTTTCTCTCCTCTCTCCCTTCCTCTCTTTCTAAAAATCATTTTTTTTAAAAAGGAAAAGTTTTAAGGAAGCTTGTTATTGAAAGAACTCCCTAAGCAAATCATTTTGTAAAACAGATTAACAACACCTAATTCATACATTTTGTTTATGATCCTTTGTGTTTCAAAACTCCAAGTTTTCACACACACAAGCGAGCAGCATGCCTGTGCCTTTGGGAACGCCCCGGGGGCCTGGCAGGGGGCTCCACACATAGCCGACCACAGGGGTGACTGTGTCTGGTTCCAGGAGGTCAGGTCGGTGCTTCTTCCTTTAGAAAGGGCCTTGGAGTCTGAATGCTACCTTTACATGCAGGGGGTATTCAAGCGTGTTGAGCCAAATGAGGACACGGGGAAATGAGACAAGTACATAAAAGGGTGTCCGTGCTAGGATCACAGCTACGGAAAACAGATGCCCAAGACAGACGTGGGCAGGAAGGGATCGCTGAGCACGAAAACAGAGCATCGGTGCGGAGCTATGAGTCATTGTTTTATTTTGCTTAATTTCTCTAGCTGTAAATTTTTCAAAACTAATATAAGCATATTTTACAGCTCGCAGAACATTTAGAACATATTAAAATAAGTATCTTTCCACTGTAATGTGCCCAATTGAAATTTATGAATTCCAAATCTACATTTTAAGATGATGAAGGAACTGGCACTCCACGTTCTTTGGATTAATCAGATGGATTGTGTTGTTTTTCTCCTGATCAGGAAAAAAAAATCGCATTTCACTGTTACCTTGAAACAGTGAAAGGATTCTTCCAGATTCTAGAAGCTTGCAATGAGCTGCTTATATTAAGTCTCACTGTGCCCCCTAGTGGCAAATAGGATTTATGTACTTAAAATACAGTCCTTTCCCAAAGGCTGGTAATAAAATCCCCCAATTTTTTTTTAATCTTTACTGATTACTTAACACGTAGAAAACTTTGTGCCACGTGCTACAGAGAATATAAAAATGGGTCTGACACAGATCCCATGCTCAAGTAGCTTAGGATCTACCAGGTGTAGACGTGGTTCCATGGCCACGCAGGAAGGAGACGTCACCACATGCAAAGGGAGAAAGTTCCTGGAGAAAGCCAGAACAAGAGAGCACACAGGAAGTGCCTAGGATGTGTCAGCCATCACGCTAGGTAACTCATACCCAGTGTCCTTTCTTTTTCACAAAAACCCAGAAAGGCATGTCTAGATTCAGGTTCCTCCAGCCCCTGCCACCATTCTTCACACTGAAAAGTTGCTCCAAATCAATTTGCCCCAAAACCTATTTTCCAGATAACTCTGTCACTGAAAACTCAAACATCTTAAAGCAGAACCCTGGCTAACAGTTTGTACCCATGGCTTATAAAAGCCCTGATTTTCAAGACACCACAGTAAGAAGAGGAAGAGGAGATGCTGACCCCAGCAGCCAGGACAGCGGCCATGCTCTGCCCCTGGGACCACCTCCAGTGCCACCCCTGTAGCCCCCTCATGGAGGACAAACAATGCAACGGACAGGGCCCCTGGAGGCTGCCAGGCCGCGCAGCAGACACCACCTCCTCTGGCCGGGTGGACACAGCAACTATATCCAGCCCAGCCCCACCACAAAAGGCCTTGGACCCAGGTGTCAGTGAATCACCCCCAGGAGAGTGACAGCCCCTGGGCCCGAACAGCCTTCCCAAGCTGGACCAAGTGCGCCCTCTTCTGGCCATGAGGTGTCACTGCTAGTTGGCTTCTCCCAGTTCCCCTCCATGGGGGCCTCTCTACATTCCCAGCGCACACTCACCTACTCCACAAACACCTGCTACACAACGGAATAAATACAGTGCCCCAAATCAGTGGTTTCACTGAGATGCTCTCTGTTCGAAAAGTGGATGCCTCTGCTCAGGAAAACTAAACATCCCAGGCCAAAGTGATCCAAGCACGGCCCACAGAGCATCTCACTGATACACGGTTCAGACCCATCTCCACTGGGCTCCAGGCCTGCCCCTCACCATCACAAGACACAATCCCTTGGAGAAGTGGACACCCAACAGGGCACACCTGCCACCCCTGCACCCCTCCACGCATCTTTGTCCACAGCAACCCAGACATCCTTCAAGACCTCCCCACAAGCCTGCTTCCTCCTCAAGACTGTGCTGGCAACATCTGCCAAACGGCTCCTCCCTCCAGGTAGAGAGAGGCTGCCGCATCCCTCAGGTGGCCCGCCTTGCAACCACACTACAATCCCCAGAACTCCACCATGCATTTTAGACTGGGTGCTTTAGACACACAGCACCTAGGCATTTGTCCCACCGGAAGTCCCAGCCATATAACTCATAAGCTTGTTCTATTGAGGTGGAAACAGGCTCAGAGAGGTTAAGTGCCTTCCTCAAGGTCACAAAGTTACTGGGGATGGAACCGAGCCCTGAGCCCAGATCACTCCAAATCCAGCCCACATCTGGGGCCTGCCAGACACTGCCTGGCCCCACACAGACCCCCACGGTCCCGTCCATGGGCACAGACTCTCAGGAAGGAGAGCCGAGAAGCCCCAGGAGCATGGGATGGATCCAAGCACTGACAGTGCACAGCAAGGTGCCGAAGCCACATCGCTCCAACTCCAAAGCCGCTTTCCTTCCAGGAGGCTTTGGTGCAGCTCAGGTTTATCTGGCCCCCAGGACACATCAGTGCTGTGCAGGTGCCGAGGAGAGTGCGGAGCGACACAGAGGGGCCGGAGATAGGTTACAGGCAGGCGCCACACACCTGTTACACCTGCGCTGTTAGGGCTAGCTCCCTGCAAGTCCACATTACTCCAGTATAAGTTAAATAAATAAATAACAATGAAAAATTAGTTTCTGTGTAAACTGGAAGTCCCCAACAGGACACCCACAGTCCCCCCTGGCCTGGCCCCTGCCTACTTCCCCAGCCTTGGGCCCCTCACCCCCATCAGGGCCTCCATGTTTAGAGCCAAGAATACCCTTCCGTCCCTCCACACCCCCTAACCAAGTGCACCTCCCCTCCTTCTGGAAGCCTTCACCCAGCCCTCCCAACAATACCATTGCTCCCACCGGGTTCCTATAGCACTTGACTTGTGTGTCCAGCCAGGGGTCCGGCTAGGGGTCCTGTCCTCCCAGGCCTGAGCCCAGGGTTGTGAGTGCCTCTCCACTCATCCATGGCCCCTACCACACTGTGTGCACCCTGAAGTCAGGGACCAGGTTTATGTATCTTTGTACCCCCTACACCCAGTGCAGCACCTGGCACAGAGCTGGCACCACTCAACACTCCATGGGAGTCACAGAAGATGTCCCGAGTTCCTGGGGCTCGGCCCCAGGATGCTTGCTTCTCCCTCTGATTGCTCTCGCCCAGCGACCTCATCCTCCCTGGACTTCAGGGTGTCTGGACGTCCTCAGTGACCCCACGAGGGGTAAGGACTAGCATCCTCTGGCGGCCTGGCAAGGCAGTGCCAGTGAGGCATGGGCTGTATAGACCAGCGACCCAGGGGGGCCCACTGAGAACCCTCCCCTGAATGCTACAAGAATTACAGAAACTCCCAAAAAGAAATAATCAGCCTGTAACCCCTACGTCACTGTTTAGAAGAAAACAGCCCAGGGTATCTGAAAAGAGCAGTCTCACTCCGTCTTACCTTGAAGGTTTTATCCATAGAAGCTGAGAGGAACATGTGGCTCCTTGAAGAGACTGGACACCACTGAATGCTGTTGACGGGGCCCCTGTGGCCCCGCAGGTAAAAGAGCACCTTCCTGGCTATCTGGGTTTCTTTGTACGGAGTGTCCAAATACGGCTGAATAAACTCGGACACTCTGGGGGCCATGCACAGAGGGCCCGGGGTGCGCCCCGCAGAGGGACCCTGGGCCTCCGCATCTGGACTCTTGCCTGTCTCTGTGCTTAATGCCTGCAACTGTCTCAGTCTTTTCGGGGTATAGGGTACAACACAGTCCTCACGCCTTTTCTTCTGAAGAGAGCTGCCATTTTCACCTGGGGTTTCAGACTTGGTTTGGGCACAGAAAGATGGCTCAGAGAGGTCAAAAGTTCCCCAGGAGAGTTTCACCTGCTTACAGCGGGCAGCTGCCAGGGGCACATGGCCAGCGGGAGCGTGGCTGGTCCATAGGGAAGGACGAGGAGGCTCGCCTGTTGGGAAGGTGACTTCAGGTTCTGTCCTGGGCCACTGTAGCCTCTGGCTGGGGCAAGATCCTGGGTCCCTTCTCCAGAGCCGAGCCAGTGGGAGATGCTGGCCAGCTGGGGCTTCACAAGAACCTTGCTTCGTGGGCACCAGTGGGAGATGCTGGCCAGCTGGGGCTTCACAAGAACCTTGCTTTGTGGGCAGTGCAGCCCCTTCCATCACGTCCAGGATTCCCGATGCAAAATTCTGGCCACGAGGTTTGACCACATCACAAGTGTCTTTCATTTGGCCAGCAGCATCAAAATTTCCCATGGGCTCGCTCTCGGCCTCTGAGTCCGAGTCATCATAAGCCACCAAAGAAGCCATTGAAGACACAGTTTCTTGCTGAACTTCGAGGGTAAACTACCTAAGACCAAACAAAGTCAGGTGTCAGAAAATGTTTTTGGAGTAATACTTACCACCACGAGAAGTTAAAGCATGCCATCTAGCAAATCCAAGACGGAAATCCCACAAGAATAAACACATAAAGCACCCGGGCTTTTCTACACACCAGGCATAGTTAGTTGGATGTCATTTTTAAAAATAAAGACTACAGGGGGAAAAAGGAGAAATATCTGTAACGAAAACAAATTAATAAAAAAATAAAATAAAAATAAAGACTACAGCCCTGGCCAGTTTGGCTCAGTGGTTAGAGCGTCGGCCCGCGGACCAGAGTCCCGGGTTCGGTTCCCGCTAAGGGCACGTACCTCAGTTGCAGTTTGTCCCTGGCCCCAGTTAGGGTGACAACCACTCGATGTGTCTCTCTTGCATCAATGTTTCTCTCTCTCTCTCTCTCTTTCTCCTTCTCTCCCTCCCGCTCTATCTGAAGATAAATGCAAAAATGTCCTCGGGTGAGGATAAAAAAAAGTAAATAAATAAATATAAAAATAAAGACTACTGCCAGGCGGGTGTGGCTTGGTTGGCTAAGCGTTGTCCCATGCACCAGGAAGTTGCTGGTTCTATTCCCAGTCAGGACACATGCTCGGGTTGCAGTCTCAGTCCCCAGCAGGGGATGTACAGGAGGTAGCCGATCAATATTTCTCTCTCATTGATGTTTCTACCTTTCTGTCCCTCGCTCTAAAATCAATAAAAACATATTTCAAAAAATAAAATAGCCCTGGACGGTTTGGCTCAGCTGTTAGAGTGTCAGCCCGTGGACCGAAGGGTCACAGGTTCCATTCTCAGTCAAGGGCACATACCTGGGTTACAGGTTCAATCCCTGGCCCTGGTCGGGGTCATGCAGGAGGCAACCTATCGATGTGTCTCTCTCACATCGATGTTTCTCTCCCTCCCTCCCTCCCTTCCTCCCTTCCACTCTATCTAAAAATCAATGGAAAATATCCTTGGGTGAGAATTAACAAAAAAATAAACAAATAAATAAACATAATAAAACAAAATAAAAATAAAGACTACGGCCCTGGCAGGTGTTCCTTAGTCATTTGAGCACTAGCCCGGGCACCAAAGAGTCAAGGGTTTGATTCCTGGTCAAGGGCATGTACCTGGGTTGCAGGTTCAATCTCTGGCCCCGGGGAGCATTCGGGAAGGCAACCAATGGATATGTCTCTCTCACATTGATGTTTCTCTCTTTCCTTCTCTCTGTCTCTCCCCAACTCCCTGCCTCCCTCCCTTTCACTCTCTCTTAAAATCAATGGAAAAAATATCCTCGGGTCCTCAGGTGAGGATTAACAAAAAAAAAAAAAAGCAGACTTCCCTGGCCAGTTTGGCTCAGCAGTTACAGCGTCAGCCCGCAGACCAATGAGTCACAGGTTTGATTCTGGTCAAGGGCACGTACCTCAGTTGCGGTTTGTCCCCGGCCCTGGTCGGGGTCGTGTGGGAGGCAACCAGTCAATGTGTCTCTCTCACATCAGTGTCTCTCTCTCCCTCCCTCCCTTCCACTCTATCTAAAGATAAATGGAAAAATATCCTCGGGTGAGAATAAAAAAAAAATTAAATTAAATTAAATTAAAAAAAAGAAGACTATGGAAATATGGGAATAAATTTAACAGCAACAAAAAATAAGCAAGATCTACATGAAGAAAACTAAAGCTTTATTGAAAGACATAAAATAGGATCTGACTAACTGCAGGCATGATGCCTGGCCAGAAAGACCCAGGACTTTAAAGATGCCTTTTGATACAATATACAGATGATATATTATAGAATTGTACACCTGAAACCTGTATAATTTTATTAATCAATGTCACCCCCATAAATGCAATTTTTTTTAAAAAAGGAGGAGGACGCCCTGGCCATTTTGGCTCAGCAGTTAGAGCGTCGGCCTGCGGTACAGAGAGACCCGGGTTCGGTTCCCGCTAAGGGCATGTACCTCGGTTGCAGTTTGTCCCTGGCCCTGGTTGGTCGTGCAGGTGGCAGCCACTCGATGTGTCCCTTTCACGTCGGTGTTTCTCTCTCTCTCTCACTCTTCCTCTCTCTCCCTCCCACTCTATCTGAACAAAAAATGAAAAAATGTCCTCAGGTGAGGATAAATAAATAAATAAATAAATAAATAAAAAAGGAGGAGGCAGAACCAGGAAGTGCCTGCCAAATGACCCAGATGCGGGCGGACTTTTCCACCACCAACAAGAAATGATAATTATGTGACTTGATAGAGGTGTTTAGCTAACACTATGGTAGTACTCATATTGCAATATTGCAATATATTAATGTACCAAATCAACACGTGTATACCTTAAACTTACACAATGTTATGTGTCAATTATATCTTAATAAAAATAACAATAATAAAAATAACGATGCCTTTTGGAAGGGAAATTTGGGGAGCACTTATTACACATTTAAACACATACAGTGCCACCCAGCCGGTGTGGCTCAGTGGTTGAACTTTGACCCATGCACCAAAAGGTTGCCAGTTCAATTTCCGGTCAGAGCACATGCCCAGGTTGTGGGCCTGATCCCCAGTGGGGGTATGCAGGAGGCAGCCAGTCGATGTTCTCTCTCATCAATGTTTCTATCTCTCTCCCTCTCCCTTCCTCTCTCTCTAAAATCAATAAAGAAAAATAAATTAATTAATTTAAATAAATAAATAAATAAAAAATAAACACATACAGTGCCTCCTACACAAATGCCAGCATATGTCTGCACAGATAGATGTATAAAGAGAGCCTGCAGCACGCTTATTAGCCATTCACTCATCAACAGGAATGAGATTAGGTCTGAAAACAGAGATGGAAAGATGTCCAGAATCCACCAGGTGAGGAAAGCATGTCACCTTCACCTCTGCCCTCCTCCTGGGCTTCAGGCCTTCCTTGTATTCTCTCTAACTCGAACACTCTCCACTCAGATCCATTCTCCACTCTAAACCAGCTGGAGAAACAGACTGACTATCAACCCAAGGCCGAAGCGCCTGAGAGTGTCATCCAAATCTGCCCATTTCACTCCAACACACAGACTCACACAGAAGTGACTTTCCCCTTCTAAAACAGTCTTCCTGAAATTCTGAACCACCAAACATGATAAAACTGTTGCCACCTGGCTGGTGTGGCTCAGTGGTTGAGCGTCGGCCCATGCACCAAGAGGTCGCCAGTTCGATTCCGGTCAGGGCACATGCCCAGGTTGTGGGCCAAATCCCCAGTGGGGGGCATGCAGGAGGCGGCCAATCGATGTTCTCTCTCATCAATGTTTCTATCTCTCTCCCCCTCTCCCCTCCTCTCTCTCTAATAATCAATAAAAAGAAAAAGAAAAAAAAATTTTTAATTAAAAAAAAAAAACCGTTGCCAACTAGTTTCTAAAAAGAAGTATTCCACCTGGAATTCAGTTCTGTGCAGTTAACATGAAGTAGCCCACAAGAGGAAAACAAGGATACCGGCCACATCCTGTCCCAGACAGCAGAGGGCGTGGGGGAGCAGCATGGAAAGCGCAACAAGGACCAACTTCTGAGAAAGCCCAGTGTGCCCTCCCTAATAACTCACGCTGAGCTCCTCCTCCGGCCTGTCCGGTCATGTCAGCATCAGGAGAGTCCCTCTGGGTCATCTGTCAAGCCATTCCAGACAGCCTGTCTTCCCCTAGACAGTGAATTTCATGTCCCCTGGAATCAAACACCCCACGCTTTCCATGTGTTTCCCCCAAAGGGTGCCATTCACCCCAAACAAGCTAGGTCATCTGCCTCCTCCCAAAATTTCACCCTCACCTGCACCCTAATCTACACACAAAGCAACCGTCTAAAGAGAACTTCTACAACAGGTCAGCCCACCTCAAATGGAACTAATATAGCATAATGAGCTAACTGTAAACTCATGGAACTGAGCACTGCAGATGGTTTGGTATTTCTGTTCTCTAAATACCTAGCCTGGGCCTGATGCCCATCCGGATCACACATCTCAACTCCTGTGCCCAGCATCCCATTCCTTCCCGTCAAAGGGAATCCACCAGGTTCCCACACTGGGGCACCTGTGCTCACCCACCCAGCCCCCCACAGGGGTCGACTCACAGGAGAAACCAAGATTAAAGACAAGGTCTAGAGCAAAAGATCAGAGAGTAGTGGGATTAGGCCCACTAGCCCCACTTCCTAACAAGGCAAGGCAGCAAAGACAGAATAAACGCAGGAGGAAGGATGACAGGGATGCTGATCCTATCTGCTTCATGTACCTCTGCTTCGTTCCACTCATTCAGTAAACTTTGATGGAGGATGGGCTACTCGCCAAGCCCCACATTAGGCACCAGGACACCAGAGCGAGTGACAGTAAACAATGCCCTATGCTCACCATGCTCACATGCCAGTGGGGAGAAATAGACCATAATCAAGTGAAATGGGGGATGTCAGGTGGTGAGAAATCCTGAGAGAAGTAAAGCACAGAGTAGAATAGAATGGGCTTGGGGTTGCAGTTTCATTTTGGGAGGCCGAGGCAGGCATCGGACAGGTGACATCTGGATAATGCTAGGGGGAGGTGAGGGAGCAGATGGTGAGAAGCAACAAATCCAGTCAAATGGGTCAGAGAGAAGGAGGCAAGGATGACTCGAAGAAAACAGGCAAAAATGGAGAAGACTGGGAACCATTGGAACAAACATAAATTTTAGGGGGGGAAAGGCGTTTGCTGCATTTCATGTTTCTAAGGCAAAGGGAAAAAAGAAGTTTTTCACAGAAATACGGGGTGATTAAACTAAGAAGAGATACAGCTAGAAAAAAAGGGTCGTGGGAGAAACGAGGCAGGGAGTGGCAGTGATGGTCACTAGCGTGTCAGCTGCATGAGGGCAGGAGTTTTCGGGTTTCGTTCACAGTTTGATCCCGGCCTCTGATGAGAGGGGGACACAGAGGAGGTAAAGAAATAGGATATTCTCACTCAACAAACATTTCCTGATTATCTACTCTATGCCAAGCCCTATGTTCGGTCTGGTGTGGACAGAAATGAAACGCAAAACATGGATCCTATGCCGGAGGCCACAGACTAATGAAGGCAACAAACACCATACAACCAGAGATGGGGGTGGAAGGATGAACAGGAGTTAGCCGAGCTGTCAAGAGCGAGAGGTAAGGATGGTCCCGAGCACTGCGCGTTCGGAAAGAACCGGAGATGAAGGACAGGAGGGCGGCGGTGAAAGGTCCGCGTTAAGGGGCGCGGAGAGCTCCGGCCGCAGCCGGGTGGAGCAACCCTCCCGCCCCAGGCCCGCCGCTCACCACACGCACCGGAAGCGCTCGGTCCTCCCGGAGCCGGTCCTGCCTGCACTCCGCCCCCCAGTCGCGTTCCGCCGGCAATGAGGCCGCCAACCAATCAGCGGTGGCCTCTGTCCCGCCTCCGCGCGAACAGCCAATGATGGCGCAGCCTGGACGGAAGTTGTTCCGGCCGGAAGGCGTTTCCACGGACGCCCAGGAGACCACTGGACGCTGAAGCGGCGGCGCTGACAGGCTCGCATGGGCTGGTAAGTGAGGGAGGGAGGGAGAGAGGCCGGGGCGGCGCCCAATGACCTGGACCTCCGGGAGCTGCCTGCATGCCTGGAGTATCTTCCTGAGGGCCGGGCTGGCTGCCACCACACCCCTCGCCCCCTTCCCCGCGCGCTGCCCACTCCCGCTGGCACCCACTCTTCATCCTCTCCCACCTCCTCCCATTCCTCAAGTATGTCTTGTGCCAGGGGCTTTGCCTATAGTATGGTGCTTAGTCCCCTCCACAGTAAAGTTGGGAGGCTCCTTTATGCCCATTTCACAGAAGAGGAAGCCGAGGATGAAGCAGAGAGGTGATCTGACTTGCCCAAGGGCTTGAAACAAGTAAATGCCAAAACTGGCTTTGAAACCCAGGTCCGTGTGACCCCAGAACTCCTGTTCTTTCCCCTGCACTGCGCCGCCTCCATGCACAACAGCCGCAGGGAATTTACAGCCCGCCTCTCTCCGCCCCCCAGGACCACACACACACACACACATTCTACAGCCCGCCTCTCTCCACCCCCCAGGACCACACACACACACACACACACACACACATTCTGCTGGGCTGAGGGAAGAGGGCGTGGAGGTTATATGGAGGCCAGCATGCGGTATGGGTGGCTGATGCAATGACCAGCTAATAGTTCGGCTTTCAAGAGGGTTTCACTGGTCTCCACCTTCACACACACTCACATGCACAACCCATCTCTGATTGGACAGTCTCATCAGGAATTGGTCAAGAGGTTCTATGTTTGTAAGAAGCAGGGTGATTTATAAGAAATCCCTACAGCAAATAGCCAAAGGGTGGGGTAAACAGGAAGAAAAGAGAAAGAGGCTTTTTTAAAAAGGAAACTGAAAGAAAGAGGGGGAAAACTATAAAAGAAGAGCCCTGCTGCACTGGGCAGTCTCAGCTACTCCAGTGGCCGCCTCTGCAGTGTCTCCCACAGCCCAGGTATGTACTGCCATCTTTTGTTAGGCTTAGAGCTCATCAGTATTTTTACCAGCGTTTTACCAAAGTGCTGGAAACCTTGGCTTGTTGAGAGGTTGTCTGTCTGAGGAGCAGGGTGTTGTACATTTTATTTCATCCCATTGACCCAACGTTCAGGTGATTCACAGCTTCCCTAGGGAATGGAGGTACTGGGTGAGCAGGTGCCTGTTTGGATTCATAGCTTGAGTTTTAGCACCTTCGTGCTAGCTGTCATATTTTTTACTAATGGGGCCTCCTTAAATAGTCAACATCCAAACATTAGCCATCTTACTGCGATACTCAAAAATACCTTATGCCTAACTTCATGTAGATTAATGTCTTCTTTGTCTTTTAAGATAATGTTCGTTTTATTATTTAGAGAGAGAAAAATAACCTTTCCTCTCAGTGTTCAGAAAAGAAACAGTGAACATAATCTGCTCTAAGGTTTGACGTGTTAACGAGCTCCTTACTCTAAAGAAATCATCTTCTTGTCCTCTGGGAACTTGACCATCCAAGGCCATTGTCGCCCACACTCTGGATCCAGGTGTGAAGGATACCTCTGGTGGTATTCTAGGCATCTAGAAACTCATGGGTCACCTTCCCGGCTCTTCCCGGCTGCCCCAGATTTGGCTATCCTGAGGCCACCTTTCCTCAGATTTTGGAATGGTTATGTTCTGATCTTATCTGTGCAATGAGATCATTGTCCATTGGAGAGTTGTATAATTCTTCTTTTCATCCCAAAACTGTACCCAGTTTCTTCATGTGCCTGCTATGCTCCTCCAGAACAATGGAGCCTTTCAAAATGACCACAAGATTCAAGTTCTTTAAAAAGAGAAACTGAAAGTTAATTTTTAAGAGCCTTGTAGCTTTCTCTCTAAGGTATGCTATGACCCACCGGGGAGTATGCTGTATTGGTCTTTATACTCCCAGTACTTTTGTAGAGGAGGTAATAGATGACTTCCCAGATTATAGCTTCATTTATTTGTTGTAGATTTTGGTCTTAGTTAAATAGATAAACCAACTTTCCTTAACAAAGATTCAAAGCCCTATCTGCAATTTATGGGGTTAACACTTAAGACAATGATCCTTAGCCTTTGGGCATCTCAGACCCCTTTGAAAAAGTAATGAAACCTGGATAGTCTGCTTAGAACCCCACGCTACCAACGTGCAAGCAAACTAGTGATGTAATTCCAGAGGCTCCAAACTCTGGGTTAAAAACCTTTGAAGGTAAACTTAATTCTGAAAGTGGGTTAACAAAGAAACAAAGGAGGGTGCTGCCTAGATGGGAGAAATGGTGGCAAATGGGTGGGTGCATGAAATGAGAGCTGTGATAGCTCTGTTCTCCTTGTCTCTGATCATTCCTGGTGTATGATGCAAAGTTGCATCATACACACACACAAGATTTATAGTGTGGGTAAGTCCCACGCAATGAGTATCTGCCTTGTGATCACAGGAGCAGGGAGACCTCATCTTTCCCACAGTCAGATTCGTTTCTGTGTGCCTTTTCTTAAATAGAATTCTGATATTTAAAGATACATGTTTTCCCCCCTACAACATGGACCCTAAATGCAGGCCCAGATTGTCTGGTTGATCATCTGCAGTGACCTGCTCCATTGCAGGAAAGGTTGGCTATCCGGGGATCACCCAGGCATCGTACCTGGCACTTTCCCTAGGACATTTTTGAGGGTCATTTCAATCTGTACTTGATTTTGAACCTACTCATAGACTTCAGAACTTGACTGGTAATGATGAAGAGATGCTGCAGAAACTGAACTCCGGTTTATGACAATTAGACGATGATAAAATTGGTTATGTGTCATTTCACTTAAAGTGGCGGAACCTATCGATGACATTAAGCGAGGACTTACTGAACTGTGCACCCAGCTTTGAAAGTTGGGGGAATTCGGCATCATGTGTAAAGTATCTGCACATGATATTTCATCATTTGTGGCTAGGAGTAATTTTCTTCACTTTGCTATTTGATATGGGCCTGGGTGTGTCTCCTCTCTAGTACCAGTCACAGGTTCCTCCACATTCCCTCTCTTTTTTACAGACTTCCCTGAACTCTGAGCTTTATCTGAGTCTTTAGTTACCTCTCCAAACTTCCCTTTCTGGGAACTGAGGTGATTCTCAGCAAGGAGGGGAAAGAAACCCATTCTGGTTTCAGTGGATAAATAAAAATAAATTACCCCTCAAATATGTGTTTGGTTCATAGAGTTAATAGAAAAAAAAAATTTGCCCTGGCCAGTTTGGCTCAGCGGTTAGAGCGTCGGCCTGCGGTCCAGAGAGACCTGGGTTCGGTTCCCGCTAAGGGCATGTACTTCGGCTGCAGTTTGTCCCCGGCCCTGGTTGGTCGTGTGGGTGGCAGCCACTCGATGTGTCCCTTTCACGTCGATGTTTCTCTCTCTCTCTCTTCCTCTCTCTCCCTCCCACTCTATCTGAACAAAAAAATGAAAAAATGTCCTCAGGTGAGGATTAAAAAAAAAAAAAATTTAATGATTAAAGAAACAAAGTAGCCATTCATTTACTTACTGGCACCATCGCACTTATCCACACGCACTGTCCTGCAGTTGGTGTCGTGATGGTTGTTTCCACTTCACAGTTGAGAAGCTGAGGCTCATTCCAGGTGCATGACCTGTGGGATAATATTTGAGAGTGTAGGCTCTCGGGTCCAGATGTGTGAGTTTGTATCCCGTCTCTGCCCTTACTTGTTGTGTTATCTTGGGCAAATTTTTAACCTCTGTGTGCCTCAGTTTACTCATCTAGGAAATGGAAATAAATCTCTCTCATAAGGCCTTGAATTGATACGTGTAAGTGCTTAGAACAGTACCAAGGACAGAAGTGCTCAAAGTGGGCTGCTCCGCCACAGTCTTATTGTCTGTCACCCTCCTCATCTAGGTGTAGCAGCACAGTACAGACAGAGCTGGGGTTCAGCCCGCCCTGGAACCCTCACGCACAATACTCAAGGATTTAGCCCTTGCTTTACAGTTTATAAGATGCCATCCTGTCGTTTATTCTCATTTCTTCTCACAACAGCCCTTGAGGTAGGTGAAGAGTTTCCTGATAGCATAACTTCATAGTTGAAGAAGCTGACACTCAGAAAGGGGAAGTGACTGACCCAAGAAGGGACTGACTGTGGTCAGCTTTTGCCCCAAGGTTGCATCAGGAGGCCTGCCCTGTGCCCCTCCCTGCTTCAAGGTTAATAGTAAATAATGACTAGTAGTTACCCCTTCTTCAGAGTTTTGCAGTTAAATGAGGCAGCCTGTCTAATAGATAGGCTATATAAAGGTCTTACCTCATTTGGAACCCAGCCAGGGAAGGCCCCGCCCTCTATCCCAGGCCTTGCTTCTTCTGAGAACAGAGCAGCTGGCCCTGCGAGGAGGCCACTTGTTCAGCGGTAGGTTGGTCATAGCAGCAAAGATCTGGGACTTTGTCTGCAACACAATTAAAGAGTAAATAGCAATTTGCCAAATGTGGTTAGGGTTGTTAGAGCCCTTTAGAGTTTGCTCCCTCAGCAAACAAAGTCCTTCTGATGTCCTGGGCCCTGGGTGGGGCACGCTCCGTCTTGGTTTGGAAGGGCCTCCTTTGCTGTCCTTAAATCCATAAACCAGTATTCCTTTAGGCCTCGTTTTTGGCATTTGTTCTTCTTCTTTTTCCCTTTATCATGGCCCCAAATTTCTGCTTATATTTTTATTAATGTTATTTGATCCACATTCTTTATTATAACTCACCTCCAACCTTTGGGGAATGAAAAAGGACTAGACACAGGAAAGAAAGCATAGCTGCACTGGTTTGTTAATGTCTCTCCCCTCTTCCCTCCCTCTTCTCCCACACAGTTTGTAGGGACCACTGAGCAACTCTTCCAACGCCCAGCTGTAAACTTAGGTCCTGCGAGATGGCGGACGAGCAGGGGTGTGCCTCCCCACTGGAGCTGTTCAACTGCATAGCTGCCCAGGGGGAGCGCGTGAGAGCCCTCAAGGCTGGGCAGGCGTTGAAGGTGGGTGATTTTGCTGGCTCTCCACACATGCACCCAGCCAAGTGTGTTGGGTCATGTTACCCAGGAGCAGACTGTTCTCTCAACAACTATTACCATTTTGGCTATAATCTTACATCTGTCTTCTCCTTTATCGACGTCTTTGATGCACGTGATCTAAAGAAAAGCCACTGAAGTACAGCAGTCGTCCACCTGCCCATCCCCATGTCCTGCTCCCAGGAACAAGTACTTTCACTTCTTTTAGCTGATTCTTTGATTTAACCCCACACCCACACCCATATCTCTAAAAATCATGCTTATATTGCTCCCTGTTGATTTCCCAGTTCAAGGCTTTCACTGTGGAAGATAAGGAATTAGCACTTTCATAAACACTCCCATCCCTCTAGCTCCTGATACCTGTGTCCCTTGGTCGATATTAGCGTTGACGTCATTCTGACCATGGAGACGCTATCTACCAGCAGCTGACCCACTGACTATACTGAGTGCTTTTCCTTTCCTGCCCAACTTTCTTTTCTCTGGAGTTGGTTAATTTGTCTTCATTTCTTTTTGCTTGGCTTTTTTATGGATTAATGGTAATGGGTCTCCAAGCAGTCCCTCAGTTGGGTGAATCTCCCCTAGAGGCACTCCCATCAACCAGTCAATCAAGTTCTTGAAGAGATCTGTCCTAGGCCTTCTGCCTGCTTTACTGTGGACTGGCAGCTCGCCCCCCACACTGCCCATCATAGGCCCTTCTCTCGCTGCCCACCCGGGGCTCCCTCACCTCTCTGTGGGTCCCTGTTTCCTGACCTTGTATCATTTCTCTGTGGTGAGCTCTCTTTGAAAAGGCAGAGCAGCCCTGGCTGGTTTAGCTCAGCAGTTAGAGCATCGGCCTGCGGACCAAAGAATCCCAGGTTCAATTCCTGCCAAGGGCACGTACCTTGGTTGCAGTTCGTCCCTGGCCCTGGTTGGGGTTGTGTGGGAGGCAACCAATCGATGCGTCTCTCTCACGTCAATGTTTCTCTCTCTCTCTTCCTCCCTCTCTCCCTCCCGCTCTATCTGAGAATAAATGCAAAAATATCCTCAGGTGAGAATTAAAAAAAGAAAAGGCAGAGCAAATCCTCCAGTGGTTTCTGAAAAAATTACTGCTAAGGAAATAATTTTGAGGGCTCTTACGTGGTCTGAAAGTGTCTTTATTTTACCTAATATTTGATAACTAGCTTGGTATAGGATTCTACAGTGGAAGTGTATTCGCTCAGCAGTCTGATGCCCTTGCCCCGGGGCTGCTGTGGAGAGGCCAGTGGTTCCTTTGTGTTTTCTCGCTGGACCTTGTGCCCATGTTTTGAAATTTCTTGGGGTGGGTTCCTTTCAAACTAGAAATTCATGATCTCTAAATCTCAGAAATTACTTCTTTGATCTCTTCTGTTTTCTCTGTTTCTTTACTAATTTTTTTTAATTCAGAGACTGGCCCTCTGATCTTATTTCTTTACTTATTTTTCTTCCTGTTCTTCTTTCAGGTATATTTCCTCCACTTCTAACCCTCCTGTGGCTTTCCACTTATCCTATGATTTTTAACTTCCAAGAGCTCATTTGATCTTTGAATGTTCCTTTCCTCATAATGCCCTGTTCTTACTTTATAGGTACAGTGTCCTTTTATCTCGGCAATCTTGTGAGCATTTTCCTAATGTTCTCTGCCCCCTTTATAAACTCCATTTCCTTCTGCCCTTCACATTAGAGGCAACCCTCAAGTGTTTGGTGGTACTTGGCTGGCCGCTGGGATTTCAGAGGAAGCAGAGACGCTGGCGGGGAGCTCATCAGTGCGGTTTCCCTTCCCTGGAGAGCGACCAGACTGCTCCCTTTTGTTGGGGAATCTTTGGTGTCAGGGTCTTTGGTGTCAGAGTCCCCAGAGGGGGCACCTCTGGTCTACTGTCCAGAGGTACAGGCCTGGTGCCAGCATTGTGCCTCTGAGTGGGACAGAGGAGCTGGGCTGGGTGATCCCTGTTCCCAGTGCGCTGCCCCTGCCGGGCAGAGGGCCCCCAGTGTGGACATGTTTCCCTCTTCCTCCTAGACACTAACCCTCAGGCTGGGCGTGGGGGACATTCACTCAGCTGTGTCAGGAGCCTGGGGTAGAGACCTGAATAACTGCTTCTTAAACAGACTTTCTTTCCACCAGTGCTCCAGCCTCCTGGGGATTCCATACGGTTAAGTCCAGTCGCTGCCCAGTATTTGCACGCCGTCTGAGCATTTGTTCTTCTCCCAGGCTCAGCCAGTTAGCAGTCATCTGTCAGCTTTCCAGCTTCTGAAATCTAGCTGCTGGGGTCCTCTTCCTGTTTCCTTTGTCCTTGTGGGAGTACGCCTTATTTAGAGACCTCTTTGCTGTTGTTCAGAGGGTCTCAGAAGTGTGATCTGTCCAGTCTGCGCCTTTAGTGGACTCCCCAGCACGTCCTTCCATTCTGGGATGGATCACCCGGCAGCTTCCTCTCCACAGCTTCCAACACCAGTTGTCTTCTTTTCAAAAATCTCTTCCTAGGCTCTCACCAGATGGTGTCAACCATCTCTGCTCACCCTACTAGTGTACTTTGACTCTTTGGACCCCAAATAAACCATTACATTGTAAAAGAAATAAATAGCACTGAAAGAAAGAAATGTCAAAAAAAAGTGAGTTGATTACTCTCAGAAAGACATTTACACACCAGGAAGGGCTCAACGGGTGAGGCTAAGTTGTTTCAAAAAAATCTAAAATAAGGACCCAACTGTGTATTATTTACTCTAGACCCATTTTGGGAACTTGACAGTGATAATTTTGTCCATTTAACATCAAATTTAAATAACATTTAATAATCCTCAGTGATTACAGTTTAATAATTAGTAATCCTCAGTGATTACAGTTCTGTTCATTGTTTAGCAAACCAGCAATACTTAGCACAGTAGCATAACTCTTCCAAGCATGGTCTTTGACTAAGCTTAGTCAGCGGACACTCAGCAAGAGAGAGCAGAGGGTGCACACTGGGACCAGAACTAAATGATGCAAATTCAGAAGTAAATTTGTATCTGACCTTAAAATGTATTATAGTAGAAACACCTGATGTTTTAGAAATTCACTTTAAGCAAAATAGTTGCGCCACTCGGGGAGCACCTGTCCAATGCAGGCGCTGTGGGCCTTCACCCGCTGTCTGCCATCTGTCTGGGCGGTGGTCCTCGGCACATGCTGGGGGGGTAAGACCCATTGCTTTCAGAAACAATAGCCCACTAATGCAGGGAGTCTCCTGGGGGATAGGTCAGAATCTGGGGACCCTGACCGGAGACAGTGGCTGAGGTCATGTACAGTTTGAGCAGAGCTCAAGAAATGACACTGGATCATGGAGCTAAGACAGAGAGCAGAGCCTTTTTCTTCTCCTTTTACTTTAAGCTAATTTTTTAAATTTTTTTCCTTTATTGATTTTAGAGAGGAAGTGAGAGGGAGAGAGAGATAGAAACATCAATGAGAGAGAACATTGATTGGCCGCCTCCTGCATGCCCCCCACTGGGGATCAGGCCCAGAACCCGGGCATGTGTCCTGACCGGGAATCAAACCGGCGACCTCTGGGTACATGGGTTGATGCTCAACCAGTGAGCCACATCGGCCGAGCTAAGCAGACTTTTTAAATTGAAGTATACCGCCCTGGCCGGTTTGGCTCAGCGGTTAGAACGTCGGCCTGCGGTCCAGAGAGACCCGGGTTCGGTTCCCACTAAGGGCATGTACCTCGGTTGCAGTTTGTCCCCGGCCCTGGTTGGTTGTGCAGGTGGCAGCCACTCAATGTGTCCCTTTCACATCGATGTTTCTCTCTCTCTCTCTTTCTCTCTCTCCCTCCCACTCTATCTGAACAAAAAATGAAAAAATGTCCTCGGGTGAGGATAAAAAAAATAAAATAAAATAAAATATTTTATAAATAAATAAATTGAAGTATACCGTTCATTCAGAAAAGCATGGGGGTCACAAGCAGGCAGCTCACTGAATTTTCACAGTGTAACCAGCACCCAAATGGAGAAGCAGCATTAGCAGCACCCGGAAGCCATCCTCAGGCCTCCAGTCACTGCCTCTGCTCTCCGAAGGGAGGCCTCCACCCTGACCCCTCCACCATGGGTAGTTCTGTCTGTAGTCAAACTTTATATAATCCGGTAGTACATAGTCTCTTGTGTCTGGATTTTTCCAGAACATCAGCTTTTACATTCTGTTTCAGTGTTCTGGTCCACGTTAAATTGAGAACAAGAAAAGAGACGAGGCTTGTCTGTTTCAGTCCAGTTCAGACTCTGGACGGTCTTCCAGCAGGGACACTGGTTAAATGTCTGACTTCGGCGAGCCACTTAGCTGCCAGCAGAGTTAGATGAGATGGGTGTGAAACGTCAACACAGCCAGAGTTACAGGATCGCTGGCTGCAGTGAACTTCACAGCAAGGTCGTTCTTCCCACAGTTAACGGACAGATCACGCTTGCTCAACATTGATTTTATTGCAAGCGCTGAGCCTAGGTACTGCAGGAATGAGGTGAGGAAAACACACCCGCATGTCTAACCTGGCAGACATTCTACCTTGGATGAGGTCTGTCCGCGGGCTTGTTGATTACACAACGTGGACTCGTTTAAATGAATTCCAGATAGGTTCAGAGTTTGAAACACAAATCTCTCTGCAAATCACTGTGGCCAGCTGCCCTACCTGATGGAGCGGTTCTGAGAGGAGGGTGCCGTTGGCGTTCTTCCACTGGGAAGCCCGGTTCACAGCACATTATGTGAAAACTCTAAATGGAAATGTTTGTATTTTCCTTGGCAAGCAAATTGGACTGTGGGTATTCTTTGCGAGCTGATCCAGCCCGGCCAATTATGGGAGTAGAGCTTTAGGATACAACAAGACTAATCTGCCTAATTAGGCCTCCTCTTTGAAATGCCAGGCTCCCGGGGGTGGCTGGTGAGGGTCCTGGAAGAGGAGTCTTCAGTAGAGTTCCAGAACACCCAAGGATACACTTTACATTTGTTTTTCTTATGCTCATTTTAAAACAATAAATATGCAGACACTCTGGGCAATAGTACAGCTGTTTCCCCGTGAATCCCTCCTCAGTTTATGACCTGAAAGCCCATAGTTTTTCCTGCCTTTATCTGTTGTCATGATGTCTGTCTGAGTTGCTGTTGCTATCCTTGGTGGCCTGGTTGTTTAAGCTCCGTAAATATTCATGTCAGCCTGTGCGGAATGTAAAAACACTCTCCGAGCAGAACTCGGTGTAGTTGAGTCAAGGATCTTGTCGCGTGTGGTCTCTGCATCAGTGGTGTTTGAGAACTCTTTTGTGTAGTAACTGTCATGAACACGGTGTACATTGTGTCACTGTGTTTTTCGCCATAGTGTTTGGTGGGAATCCATAGCGCTAGAACGACAGACAATAATAGAATACATTTGCCCTGGCCAGTGTGGATCAGTGGTTAGAGTGCCGGCCCTTGCACCAAACGGTCTCAGGTTCGATTCCTGGTCAAGGGCACGTACCTCGGTTGCATGTTCGATCCCTGGCCCCAGTTGGGGTGTGTGTGAGAGGCAGCCAATCAATGTGTCTCTCTCACATTGATGTTTCTCTCTCTCTTCCTCCCTTCTCTGCCCTCCCTCCCTTCCACTGTCTGTAAAAAATCAATGGAAAAAATCCTCAGGTGAGGATTAACACACAAAAAAAAGAATACATTCAGGTCCACACTTGCTGTGTGTCCATGGGCAAGCTCCTTCACCTCTCTGAGTCTCAAAGTTCTTCAGCTGGAAAAGGACTGTGACAATGAGACCTGCCCCATAACAGCACTGACGTTCAGGAAGTGTTAGCTATTGTTAATATGGTCACCCTTCACCCTATTTCCTGTGTTCAGGATGAAGTTGACTGTGCAGTAAAAATACTGCAGTCACTGAAAATGAGCTACAGAGCTGCCGTCGGGGAAGACTACAAGGCCGACTGCCCTCCAGGGAGCCTGGCACCTGGTGGTGACAGTGGCCCGGGCACTACGGAGGCTGAAGAGGATTTTGTGGACCCGTGGACGGTACAGACAAGCAGTGCAAAAGGCATTGACTATGACAAGCTCATTGGTACGTCCTGGGAAAAGCTCAGACTTCCAGAAGTGATTCCATTGATGTTTTTACTGTCAAATTAATCCTAAATCCAGTCAAGCTTCAATGCCAAGGAAGAAATTATATCCTAAAATCTTTTGGTGGTACATTCTATTCCTAAAAGAGTTTTAAATAAAGTAATAAAATAAAGCTTATTGCAAAATAATGATCTACAGTAGATAGCTTAGTCAGACCTTTTTCCTTTTTTGAACAATTCAGAACTTGGGAAGGGTCTGTTGAAATGGACACCGTGGCAGTCACTGAGATTATTTTCACTTAGTGGTGACACGTCAGTCACGGGTACTGCAGTTTCTCCTCCAGTGATGCCGATTACAGAGCTAATGGGCTGGAAGTCAGCTTGAGGGTGGCTGCTCACAGGTGGCCCGTTGTCACTAGCAGGCCATCCTGGAGGGGCTTCCTGCTCAGGAAAGTCCCCACTCTGAGATCATTGTTAACCATCAAAGCAGAAACAGAACCAAAATGTTCTTACCCAAGTCAAAGCCATTTTCCATGACTTTTAAGTGTAGACTATCAATAAGGGAAAATTCGCTTGAGGACAGGCGTTAATTCAGTTCAATAACTAAATATTAAAAAGTACAGTTGTCAGTGTGTATAAATTATACCTTAATGAGCAATAAGCAGCTCTGTGTGTGTGTGCGCGCGCACGCCCGTGTGCCAAGAGTTGCTAGCTAGACTGCATTCTGGATATGTTTCCCATCAGAATCCAGTCCCAGGCAGAACAGCATTTTATTCTGTAATTGGTTTTCTGTTTTGCTGGTTGTGATCTCAGCTGTCAGTGTTCGTACAAAAGACACTGGGCATCGTGTTGGGGAAAGGACTGGGAGCAAAGGCCTCCAGAGGGTTGGAGCTGGGTTCACTGAGACTGTGACGGATCACTAGCTTCCTCCGTTTCAATAATACCTAATCACCAAACCTCCTGCCACCTGAGAGAGTCACCTCTTCTTTTTCCCAATCTTTTCCCAGTTCGGTTCGGAAGCAGTAAAATTGACAAAGAGCTGATAAACCGAATAGAGAGAGCCACGGGCCAGAGGCCACACCGCTTCCTGCGCAGAGGCATCTTCTTCTCACACAGGTGGGGCTTTGCACCCTGGACTTCTCACCCCTCCTCTTCCATTCAAAACGGCTGCAGGCTGTTCGCCCAGCTGCCTGGTACTGTGCGGAGAGTGGAAGGCCGTTGTCAGACACTCAGGCCCCCTCTCCCGTCAGTAACTGGCTGTGGAATCATGCCCATCCCTTCACCTTCTGGCCCTTAATGTATTAATCAAACTGCCACTTCACAAGACGAAGGTTACATTCATAGCAGATAAGATTCATGCCAGGCTACGTCCAAGTTCAATGTTTCCTACTTGATAAGCAGTAGGCTTTCTGGAATTACATACCCGCTTCCTCCTGTCATGCTGGCCTGCTCATAAATAATATGAAAAGAGAAACTAACAGAGCATACATGCAACGGACTGTCCCCACCTTAGACCATAAAGGCTATGCAGATAACATCAGAAAATGAGCAGGTTCCAAAAGGGTTTCTGCATCTCCCATCCCACAGATCACCTGGGGGTGGGGGCAACCAATTTTCGAGGCTGCGTTCATGGAATCGATGGTCCAAGGCAGGGTTGTTCTGTTCTGCTCCCACTTCATGGTTATGGGAGAGCACCCACGGGTCACAAAGCGGCACAATGCCTGCCCCCACACTTCAAGTTCTCTGTGCAGAGAACTCCAGGCCTCGCTCAGCCTATCTTCTAGGCAGAATGTAATCAAAACTTTTTCCTTAATCAGATTGGGGGCATAGGACTTGAAGCTTTTGGCCATTCTCAAATTTGAGAATGCCCCGCTACCTAATTTCATCATCTATAAAATAGGGGATTAGATGAGATACAGCACCCACTGTCCAGCTGCAGACAGATGGTGGGTACCAACTGGGCACACTCCCAGCTGAGTGAGTCCCTGCCCAGAACCATCCTCACAAAGCTGCACTCGGGATGGGAGCCTCGGCGACGGCACAGCTCCACGCTGGGGCCCAGTGCACAGCAACCACCCCACGCAGCGAGTGCTCTCACTCCCCTCAAAGGCGGCAAGTCCACAGGTGCTGCTGCCTGCTGTTCTCCTCTGTAGGCCCGCAAGAGTTTGATTGGGTTAGTTGTGAGAGCCAAAGGACTTTTTTCCTCCAAAATTGTGTTTATTGTTTCCTTATTTCAAAAGTAGTGTGTGTTCATTCCATGGAATCAAAACTAAGCACAAAAGATCTGAATGCTCCTGGTCCTGTCAGCCCAGGATGAGCAGCTAACCCTGGTTCGGGTGGGATCCTGCTGTGTGCTGTCTACTGTCCCCCAGAAAAGGTGGCTTTTCTCTTTTATTTTGGGAAACTTTGCCCCGAAACAAGGGACAGTCATACCCGAGAGAGGTGGCTTCACACCCTGCCACACATAGCAGTCACTGGGGGAGCCTTTTAAAAAGAGAGTCCCAGCTGTCACCCCAGCCCCTATGAGTCAGCATCTCTGAAGACGGGGCTCAGGCAGGTGCCATGTGGAAGCAGCAGTCACGTGATTCTGAGGCACAGCCAGGAAGGAGGACCCCTTGTATTCCTTGTCTGTGGACCCCAGTCCTGGGGAGGGCACTGATTCCAGAATGATTCCCAGATAAAGGCACCTGGTCCCAGCTGGCTGAGGGAGCCCTAGTCAGCTCACCAACCAGGCATGTTTTCCACTCGCCCCCACCCCACCCCACCCCCAACCCAAGTCAGGCCCCTTTGGGATCCTGTGATTTCCTGTCTGGCTTTCCGGAGCCTCGGGGCTGTGATTCTGTGAATCACAGGGACTATGCAGTGTTGGCCCCGTGTCACCCAGGACAATATATAAAGCAGGTAGTGTATCAGCGTTGATATTTGGAACAGTCTGAAAGAGTTCCAGTGGCTGCCCAACTGTATCCATCTTTTAAACTCATTACTCTGAACCTCCATGTCTTCTGCTTTGAAAACAATCACAGGAAAAACCATGTCAGTAGACTTTCCTGTCATTTTCATCACATAAGCACCACGGATAACAAACTAGTTCCTACCGTGTTTGTCTCAACATTTCCATGTGAGCATTGGCACCTTGATTTTTTTCCCCAGAAAAAAAATCATACTGTTCTCTCTCTCCTCCGTCCTTTAGAGACATGAACCAAGTCCTTGACGCCTATGAGAACAAGAAGCCATTTTATCTGTATACGGGCAGGGGCCCCTCTTCCGAAGCCATGCATGTGGGTCACCTCATCCCGTTCATTTTCACAAAGTAAGTGCTGAGTCTGTGACTTCCCTCGCTGTTATTAGCAAGTTGGGAACGGTAGTTATGAACCAAGTCGAGAGCTGACAAGACAGTACAAGTTCATGTTTGCTGAACAACCAGAGTATTAGAGAATTGGCACCTTTGTGGCCTCTGTTCACTTGTTTGTTCCTGGTGTCACTTCGGGACACTGGTGATGGAGACAGTCAGCCAGACCTATTTCACATCTTCTCTTCCCTGTCCATGTGACCACAGGCCAGTTACTGCTCCGAACCTTAGTTTCCACATCTGCAAGATGGGAATGATACCTGCCTTGTAAAATTATCGAAAGGCTACAAATAAAGTATCTGAAACAATAGCCTAGAGCTGACGTGCAGGACGCTCTAAGTTAATGAATGGCAGTAGCCCTTTCATTGTCATTAATCCAATCCACAGCATGCTAAGATCACGTGATTTTGTGGACAAGGAGGTTTTGACACAAGTGGTCAGTAGGAACCGTGTTTTCAGATGCCAAACGGCGTTCCTCTGCAGGGACGATGCCAGCCTCTTCCCCTGTGTCTCTTAGGTGGCTACAGGACGTGTTTAATGTGCCCTTGGTCATCCAGATGACAGACGACGAGAAGTACCTGTGGAAGGACCTGACCCTGGACCAGGCCTACGGCTACGCCGTGGAGAATGCCAAGGACATCATTGCCTGTGGCTTTGACATCAACAAGACTTTCATATTCTCTGACCTCGACTACATGGGGTAAGGAGAAAACTCATGGCTGCCTTTTCAAGGAGCAGACGCAGACCTCAGGTCCTCAGGACATGGCTGAGTTGGAGACATCCGAGACGGCCTCAGGCCCCGTGACTGTTTCTCTTCTTCCATTCAGTGTTGTGGCCTGGTGTATTGGTTACATTTTCCTCCTCAGCTTGTGACAGGACTTCTGCGTGGTAGTTTCTCTCCAAGGATAGTCAGTCTTGCCAAGTTAGGGTATCTTTGTCTGTCCTCACAGGAAAGGACTGTGTTAGAAAAGCGTTGGATTTTTAAAGTCGCTTTTCTCATGGGCATAGAGTAGTGTGCTGTCCTCTGAGAAACGTGCTCTCAGAAGGAAGGAAGGTGGACCTGGGCTCGAGTCCCGCCATGTCTGTGTAGTGGTTGTGAGTCAGCAGTCTGGTGCATAGAATAGGGTTAGGTGAGACCTTCGGTGTCACTATTATCATCATCTCCGTCGCACTTTATTTTCCTTCTCGCCTCCCTTTCCTTAAAGGGACCGTGAGTTCTGCAGCCTCTTCCCACCCACTGTGACCTCTCAGGACCTCTGGTCCCCCCATCCTGTACTCTCTAAAACGCAGGTCTGGTCAGGTCCTCCACTCAGGCCTTTTCCAGTGCACCCTCATCCTCAGGACCAAGTACTCACTTCCCTCTGAGCACACAGCCCTTTGTGACCGGGCCCCTGTTCCTGTCTGGCACCGCTGACGGCTCCATTTCCTCCCCTTTGTCCATGTTCCTGTTTGCCCAGAGTCCCCTCTCCTCCTGTCTCGGGGGATTCCTCCGCTTTCTTCCAAACCCATGATCAAGCATCGCCTTGTCCTGGGAGTTGTCCCTCCCGAAGGCAGATTTAGCACCCTGCTCTGGTTCCCAGCACCCAGGCTCCTCCTTGGCCACCTCTGGTATGTGATGCGGTGCGGGGGTGGCCCTCTCCCGCGAGGTCGGTGAAACAGTCACAGCTGCTCTCAGTGGCAGGCAGCCTCGTAGGCCCTGCGAACACGGCGGTGGGCAACATGAACGAGATGTTAGTGCAGCAGAGGCAAACACCTCTGGTAGTTAGGTCCATGGCGATGTCTGCATGATGGGCACGTGGGGCAGGGGATGAATGTTGGACAGTCTATGTGCAAAGACCAGCTCGAGACCCGCCTGCTCTCAGCACACTGCGAGGACATGAGTCTGTGCCACGGGTCCCCGAGCTGTGCCCATGGTACCTGCACTCTCCATCCCCCACCTGATCTCACTAATAGCTCCCTTCTTCTTACAGACATGGAGTGGAGATGACAACTCAGGTGATGTGTAAACCAAAGGGTCTTAGTATCTCTTCTTAGGAAGGCATATCACGTTGAATCTAAAGTTAGGAGAGACCCCCTGCCAGTGTGTTTCAGTGGTTGAGCATCAACCCATGCACCATGTGGTCACCGGTTCAATTCCCGGTCAGGGCACATGCCTAGGTTGTGGGGGGCGTGCAGGAGGCGACCAATCGATGTTCTCTCTCATCAATGTTTTCCCTCTCCCTTCCTCTCTCTCTGAAATCAATAAAGAAAAAAAAAATTTTTTAATAATAAAGTTAGGAGAGACTTCTAAAAGTTAAGTCCTGTTTGCAAATGTCTTATTCCCTTTAAGAGTTTCTTCTAAACAAGCACTTTCCCGTTTACTTTATTTTTTAAATTTAACTCAAAATCTGATCTTTGATGTAAGAGAGCTCTTCCTGGTCTTTGGGAGCTGGAAGCACAGCAAAGCCAAGTCCCACCCCGTCTTTGGGATGGGGAAGTAGCTTGTTGTCTTGTGTTGATCTCACACTGGTGTCCACCTTGCCAGTCCACTTCACAGGTGAAGGCATGTCTGCTTCGCCTGCTGCCGGTGCCTTTGCCCACAGTGGCTACGGGGCACCTCCCTCCACAGTCTGTCCCCAGCCGGTGTTGCCCCCTTGGGTTTCACCACCTGCTGCTGTGCCCTCCACAGACGGTCCTGTGGGCCTGGAGTCTGATCCTGATTGTCTTTGCAGGTCGAGCACAGGCTTCTACAAGAATGTGGTGAAGATTCAGAAGCACGTGACTTTCAACCAAGTGAAAGGCATTTTTGGCTTCACGGACAGTGACAGCATCGGTAAGGAGTCGCTGCTGCCTGCGCCCAGCCCCAGCCCATCAGAAGGGAGCAGTGGCCCAGAACTAAGCTGTCACTGAGATGGTAGCATCTGCACTTTGTCTCTTTAAATAGTAAACCCAGAGGGGGTTTCCTCGGAACGTAGGAGCCAATGTGATGCCTCTGCTGCTGTCCTGGGCATGTGCAGCCGTACCCCAGGGTGCCAGCCCGCCCCTCTCCTCAGTCCATGAAGGCTGAGAAGAAAGCAGGAAGGGCACAGACAACTTTGGAGTTCCTGTGCCTGCTCACGGTGTACACCTGAGTGTACCTGAGTACCTGAGCACCCGAGTGCCATGGCTGGGGCACTGGCTGGGCTCCACTCATCAATGGTGATACAAAGGCCCATACCCTTTGACCCAGAAATCCCACCTCTACAGGTCTCAGCAGATGACAGTAGCAGTAGTATTAACTATACCCAAAATATTGCAAACAGTGTCATGTACCAAGATAGCATAATTAGCAATAATTAAACATTGAAGAACAGCCTGAATGCCCAGGGGGCAGAAAACGGTTCAATATAGATGATTCATTTACAGGATAAAAAAAAAAAAAAATATATATATATATATATATATATATATATATATATATATATATATGTTGTTTTTTTTTTTAATTCTCACCCGAGGATACATTTTTCCATCTATCTTCAGAGAGAGTGGAAGGGAGGGAGGGAAGGAGGGAGAGAGAGAGAGAAACATCAATGTGAGAGAGACACATCGAAGGTTGCCTCCCGCACGACCTGACCAGCGCTGGGACCGAACCGCAACCGAGGTACGTGCCCTTGAACGGAATCGAACCTGCGACTTTGGTCCAGGGCCAGCGCTGTAACCACTGAGCCCAACCGGCCAGGGCCAAGATAGAACATATTTAACAACAATCTGGGTAAATGCTACAAAGTGGAAAAGGCAAGGGGGAAAAACTGTAATCACAACTGAAATGAGTAGAAATAGAGAAAACAGATGAAAAGAGACACAAATTGGGGCTATAGATTTTTTTTTCTTCTATTTCTGTAGTTTTCCGATTTTCTTGGGTGACAATTACTTTTCTAACCTAAAGGGGAGAAAGCCTATTTTTGTTCATCCCTTTCCCTGGGGTGACTGACCAGACAGGAGCTGGTCCCCTGTGTAAAGATGCTCTGTCCTCACTCTCAGGGAAGATCAGCTTTCCTGCCATCCAGGCCGCTCCCTCCTTCAGCAACTCGTTCCCTCAGATCTTCGGGGACAAGACAGACATCCAGTGCCTCATCCCCTGTGCCATCGACCAGGTCAGGTCGGGAGGCAGAGCGGGGCGTGGGTCTGGGCGTGCGGGAGGTTCCGGGCACTCTCCAGTGGGACAGGCGGCTGGGAGGGGTGTCAGGTGGGGACTGGTTCTGGAAACTGACTGGAAGCTTGCTGCGAAGGCCTCTCACTTCTCATTCTCGGGCTAAAAGCTGGCGCGTTTCTTCCAGCCGTGCTCAGAAGGCCTCTCTCTCCCCTAGGACCCTTACTTCAGGATGACAAGAGACGTCGCCCCCAGGATCGGCTACCCTAAACCAGCCCTGCTCCACTCCACCTTCTTCCCCGCCCTGCAGGGCGCCCAGACCAAAATGAGCGCCAGCGACCCCAACTCCTCCATCTTCCTCATCGACACGGCCAAGCAGATCAAGACCAAGGTGAGCACTGCGAGGCGGAGGGGCCACCTGTGTGCGCAGAGCCACGTGTGCGGGCGCGAGCACGCCGCACGGGCACGCGCACGCGCACGCGCCGTACCATCGCTGTCTTTGGGCGTCCCTGCCCCAGGGCTGCTGAAATCCAAGACCGAGACTGTGCCTCTCTGCTAACTCGAGGCCACCTGTCCCCATTCCCGAATATCAGGGGATTTATCTTGTGTCTTTTCACTTAGGCAAAACTTTGGATTTCCTCTTTTCTCATCAGCACTCTATTCAGGAAGCAAAGTCATGGCGGTTTTCTTCCAAGCTACACTTAAACAGCAGGAAAAAATTAGTGTATTTCTGAACAGGAGCTATATCCCAGAGCCAGGCCCAGCCCTTTGTTCGTGCTTTCTCGTTTTAATTCTCACTGGGAAAGCGTGGAGCGTTCCTTTTAAAGATGGAAGAACGAGCCCTGGCCGCTTTGGCTCAGCGTTAGAGCGTCAGCTTTCGGACCAGAGAGTCCCAGGTTTGGTTCCCGCTAAGGGCACGTACCTTGGTTGCAGTTTGTCCCCGGCCCTGATTGGGGTCACGTGGGTGGCAACCACTTGATGTGTCTCTCTCACATAGATGTTTCTCTCTCTCTCTTCCTCCCTCTCTCCCTCCTGCTCTATCTAAAAATAAATGCAAAAATATCCTCGGGTGAGGATAAAAAAATAAATAAATAAAAAGATGGAAGAACGAGGCCCAGAGGTGGTGACTTTTCCACCACCGGAGACCAGCAGAGGGCTCCTGGCCTATGAGCAGCCACCAACCAGGGCTTGGGGGCTGGTTTTGTCCCAGAGTTCTCACTGAGACCCGGAACTGATGAGCCCTGCAGGCAGCGGGCTCCCTGTCCGCATTTGTCGAGTCTCCAGAGAAACGTGAGCCCGGAGTTAGCTTGTGCTTCCATATTTTTTGAGCCGCGTTTCGTTGCTCAGCACTGAGCTGCCGGCATGTGACAGCCCTCTCACTGCCCCACAGAGCTGGTGACCTTTTACTGGGAACCAGGTGTGTGTTTGCCGGCGGGAGGAATGGAAACTGTGTTGGAAGCACGTCGTGCAACCGTCTGAGTCACTGCTGGGCCCCTGGCCCCTCTGGAAAGTCCCAAGCAGTTTCTGGATGACAACAGGGAAACCCTTAATGTTGAAACTTTCTACCAGAAAACAGCCACTGCCGACTCTCCCACCTCGGCCTAAAGCTGTATATGCAGAAAGAGCTTTTATTTCCCTCTCCCTTCTGGCCAAAACTTCCAGAGCACAGAGTGCAGAGCAGGGAGGGAAGCCCCTGTTCCCTCCAGCAGAGATGGCATTTTGTTTTGTTTTTGAGATACTGTTTGAAGTAAGTCATTTTTGGTTCTGGAGCATTTTTTTAAATATATATTTTATTGGTTTTTTAGAAAGAGAAGAAGGGAGAGAAAGATAGAAACATCAATGTGAGAGCGAAATATCGATCGGCTGCCTCCCGCACACCCCTCCCTGGGGATCGAGCCCGCAACCGGGGCATGGGCCCTGACCAGGAATCGAACCAGGACCTCTCGGTCCATGGGACGACGCTCCATCATGAGCCACACCAGCCAGGCTCTGGGGAATTTTTCATTCGCTCAGGCACCCTTGAAGACCCAGAGGGAGGGTGAGCAGTGAGTGTGAGGTCAGGAGCCACACAGGTTGCAGAGGCCACCAGGGTCATGAGCAGCCTGTGGGGCAGGACAGGGACAGAACAGGGGCAGGCCAGGCCTTTGTTCTCCATCTCCATGCCCAGCTTCAACTCCAGAGTCAGACTCTACAGCAGCTGAGAGAGGACATCTGCGCCTTCTCAAGAGTAACAGCAGTAGCCATGTGGGGATGCAGCGGCGTGGCCGCGCGGTCACCTGCCATGCGCTTACCTATGCCATCTCATGGCGTCCTAACATCTACCTGGGGGGCCGTGTCCATTTTGTAGGCGAGGAAATCAAGGCTCAGAGGGGTCGGGCAGCTGTCCCCCATTGGGCAGCATTGGGGCCAGGACTGTAACCCAGGTCCACCACTGTCTGACCCTGCCTCTTACCTGCTGTTGGAGAGTGACCTTGGCTGTCCCGTTGTCATTTGCAAAGTGAGGCAGTTGCCCCCTCCACAGACAAGGCAGGGCTGTCCTTCGTAGACTAGGCCACCGTGTGCCTCCCATGGGCTGTCACTGGGAATGGCCTCCTGTGGGACAAATGTTGGTGACACGGTTTACCATCTGTCCACCCACTCATTTCTGGTCACAGGGCCCCTTAGTGCTCGCTCCCAGAGCTGCCAGGGCCCGTCCCCACCCTGGCCTCAGGGCTTCTGCCGGCCCACTTGACCTTCCATTAGACTGGAGCAGCAGAAGCTCGCTGGCGCTTGGTGGGGGATCCAGGCCCTCATGCCTCAGCCCAGACAGCCCTACTCGGCTCGGTTTCCTGGTTCCTATCACATGGAATCATGTTCGGTGCGTCTCACTCGCTTCCATCGTTTTGGATCCTGGCGGAGGCATTCCAGTCCCCGCCGACTGCTCTCCGCCCTAACCCAAACCCGTCCTCCTGTTGGTTCCCTGTAAGTCAGGCCCCAGCATCACTGAGGACCGGCCAGGTCCAACACCCGGACCACGGAATCCACTGCCGGCAGCCTAGTGTCCCCGGAAGAGGCAGCTCAGCTCCACCCCCGGTGCCCATACATCAGTTCCGGACACTCTGGGCCCCATTTTCTTCACCTGTGAAGTGCAGAAAGCGATTCTGAGGCCAATGGGTCCTTGGGGATTAAGTGTGCCACCGCTGGGTGAGCGGCCTGTCCAGGTGGCCGGCAGCACCTGTGCAGCTTGGAGAACGTGCAGCAGATGCGCCTCCTCGTCCTCGGACCAGGGCAGGGAACTGCTCCAGGGCCCTTGCAGCCTGGGAGACTCTGCCCCAGACTTCCTGGCACAGAGATCTTCCCTGAGGCCCAGCACTGGCCTGGCCTAGCCTGGGGTCTGTGCCAGGAAGAAGTCTGAGGGCAGGGCCCTCCACAAGACCAGAGGCACTGGCAGACCTCAGGAGAGCCCAGTACTTGGTGGTTTTCTCTTCTTCCTGCTTATTTTGTGTCTTCCATAGTTTCTGCAGTTTGTGTACATTGGTTTTATTTTATGACTTGCTCCTTTCTTGCTAAGGACAGGGAAAATGGCCTGCCCAGCAGCCCCACCTCTCGCCAGCTCCCCTCCGTAGGGCCATGCCTGAGCGTCTCCCGCAGCGTCCTCCTTTCCCCAGCAGAGCCTGGAAGAGCCCACCTGGCATTCATCTGCTGCTTCTGGAGAGTCCCAGTTAGCGACCTGTCCTGGGGCCTCTGGGGAGGCCTGCCAAACATCTCCACTGAGAGTTTACCGACGCTGCCCCGCTCCCCATTTTAAAAGTTAGGGTGACATTTGTACATAGCAGGCTTCTCAAAAGCTCGTTGAAAGAACATTGAAGAAACTTTGTCCTTTTTGGCTTTTCTTCTCGCCCACGGCCCTGATTTCTTCAGGATTCTCCTCAGTGATTCTTGAAATGCGTTTGTTGGTTTGTGAGTCTGTCTGTCATCTGCTCCAGAGCGTGCAATGTTGGGTGGGCCCTGCCTGCAGGCCTTCCACTCCGCGCTGTTCGTGGCTCCAGCTTTTCCTCCTGAGCCATCTTCCGTGGGGGAGACGCACAGTGGGGAAGGCAGCAGCAGGCTGGGGTTGCTGTCCTGTCCTCTGGTGGCAACACCGCCTGCCCCTGGCAGCAGCCGCCCTCCCTGTGGTCTCTTACTCTGACGATGGTTTGTGTTTGTACTCTTTCTGAAGCTTGTCACCTGAGAACACTTCAGGACATTTCCCCCAACTTTCAGCTTTCCTGACTCTATTCTTGTCTCTGGAGAGTGGGCAGTGCAAATCGAATCTGCCTTCTCTGCCTCCTTCCCTGCAGTGAGCCCACTGTGGCTGTTGGTGGGGCTCCCCCACCCCCCGACCCCCGCAGCTGGGCTCCCGCAGGGCAGCCAGAACCCACTAGCGTTCATGTGTCTCCTACTGGTGCAGGTCAACAAGCATGCCTTTTCTGGAGGGAGAGACACCATTGAGGAGCACAGGCAGTTCGGGGGCAACTGCGATGTGGACGTGTCCTTCATGTACCTGACCTTCTTCCTCGAGGATGACGACAAGCTGGAGCAGATCAGGAAGGTGAGACAGAGGCCCAGGGTCCCTGGTGGGCCCCAGCTCGCTCACACGGGACCTGGAGGGCTCTGGCAGCTGGCTAGGGGCAGTCAAGAGATTAAAATTGAATAGGTTGATCGATTCCATAGGTTGATTGAATAGGTAACTGTTCAAGAAACCTCATAAAAAGGTGTTCACAAAAGAGAAAATGCAAGCTCTTTATTCAGTAGCCACACAAAGGGTTCCATTACTCTCATCAGAGCAGTATAAGTTAGGACATCGTCCAAGTTAAAACAGTTCCCCCGCCCAGTTAGCAGGGTTTGTGGTGGTGTGTTTGCAGTGATTGTAAACCACATGCTTCCAGGCTCCCCCAGGGAGTCCAGTGTGCCCCGCCCAGCCTCGGAGCAGCTTGGCTGTGGGTATGGAGAACCCAGAGAGTGTTCACAGCTTTGCTTCAGGTTTGCCAGTTCTCAGAATCTTTTCCAAGGAAGCAGTTCTGATTAAGAAAGAGCTCCGCATACACAGACATTCAGAATGGCAACAGCAGAAGTTCAGGACGACTGCAGGGCAGAGGCGTGCCCGGGGAACTGCCAGGGTGGGTGCTGCAGGCGGGAGGGTTTTAGTGACGCAGGACAAGACGCCTGCGGTGGCGATGCCCGTGGACCCACCGTGAGGTCAGCAGGAAAATCTGAGAGGTCGCCAGGGTGTTAGCCGGGCCTCCCCCGGGCGCTGGCCTTGCGGGAAGTGTTCTCCTTACCTTGCCGCTGCTCGGACTACTTTCCGTCAGAACGTGAAAAAGTTTCAGCAGAGGTTTTACAGAAGCCGGTGAGGCGGAGGGGCTGTTAGTTCCGTGTGCTCGGAGTTCACGGGCTGCGGGGCGGGTGAGGCGCTCCCGGATCCTTTCCCTGCGGCAGGGCAGGTCGGAGCTCCTCGCGGGCCAGGTCCCCTCGCTTTCAGAGACGAAGGTGGAGGTGCGTGGGCGCAGCCGGTTCTCACGGCTCGCCGCCCCGGCTCTCCCGGCAGGATTACAGCAGTGGGGCCATGCTCACCGGCGAGCTCAAGAAGGAGCTCATCGAGGTCCTGCAGCCCTTGATCGCGGAGCACCAGGCCCGGCGCAAGGAGGTCACGGACGAGATCGTCAGAGAGTTCATGACTCCCCGGAAGCTGTCCTACGACTTTCAGTAACGCCCCTTTTATATCCGCACATGGAGACCACTCACCATAATCCCAGCCCGATCACAGCACTGCTACACTTAGGTTCTGTCACACAGCGTCCTGGTCCCGGCGTCTGTCAGCCCGTGTGTCCGTCAGTCCTGCCCTTCCCATGAGTGTCATCCTTCCGTCCCCTGTGGGCCAAACCCTGTGAGCTGCCTGGGTACCGGGTGCAGGGGTGTGGTCAGACACTTGACTGGCACGGGGCCCGATGGGGCAGCGCCCTGCCCACGACCTGGGCTGGCGGACGTGGCTGGAGAGCACCGGCGGCCCTTGGCGGCGTGTCCGCGGGAGCCATTCCATCTTGCGCCCTGTGTAGTTTGGGGAGGCGGAAGAATATCCCAGGAAAGCCCTCTGTGGAGGCGCAGGGTCCACTCCTGAGAGCTCTACCCTCCTGTTGCTTGTTGCGTAAATAAATGTCCTTTCCCCGCCGGTGTGGCTGTGCTGTCTGGGTTCGAGGGGGACAGAGGCCTCGCCTCAGGCCCTGGCTGTGCTGCGGCTGCTGCCGAGAGCTGCGGGCACAGCCGGGGTCGCTGGGAGCGGCGGGCTGCAAGCCCCCTGGCACTGAGGGCTCAGGAAGCAGTAGCCAGCCCCCTTGTCCAGCCCTTAGCAGCCTCCCTGGTCTGGACTCACACCTCACTCCCCGGTGGGGAACGCAAGCTGAATCCCTCGTTTTGTGCACGTGGGAGCCGCCATGGGGTGGTCGGGGAGGGGCTGTGCGGCGACGGGAGGCCGGCCACCAGTCAGGCTGGGCTCGCTCACGTGAAGCCCCGACGACATGGACCTGGGCTCTATCCACCCATCCTCAATCTCTAAGTGGGAAATGAGACTTAGAAGAGGAGAAGGTGACTTGTCCAAGGCCACACAGCGAGTTTGTGACAGAGCAGGCCTGTCCTGACTCTTCCTTTTGCTAAAAGTTCCCGGGAGATCCCAGGATTAGTCTAGGCATGATGGCCGGCCCAGCAGGTGTTCAGGGGTGACACGGGTCGGTTCCGAGCCCCTGGAGGGCGAGGGCTGCTTCCAGAAGACTTCTGACTGTTGCCCTCCCCTAGTCTGGTGGGGAGACCAGCTGAGCTGCACCTGAGGGACAAGCACAGAGAGCACCCTGCATGGCACTGGACAGCTGGGTGCGGGCACGGGTGGCCGCGTGGCTGGAGGGAGCCCGTGTGCAGGACAGCTTCACAGCCAGCGCGGGAAGGGGCTCCCGGGACAGCCTCCGGTGCCTGCAGCCTCAGACCAGCTCTCCCTGAGTGACGGTTATGCCGGTTCCCCTTCCAGGGGCCAGGACATGGCTGGGGGGATCCTGGGTGACCACCCTTCATCTCCCATTTGAGATCTCCAGGGCAGCCTGCCTGAAGGCAGCAGTTAGTGGGAGACCCAGCTCTGGCCCCACAGGTTCTGGGCCCGGCCCCTCCCATCTCCATCCCTTCGTCCCCATTTCTAAAGAGAGGCTGGATCCAAAGGGTCTTGCCACCTGGAGATTGTTGAGCAAGGACCTTCCTGCAAAGCAATTTCCTCAACATGGACGGGCCAGCTGCTCAGTGACCGGTGGTCCCCACCCTCCCCCAGCCAGGAACTCCTTCCAGGGATGGAGCGAGAAGGCACTCTAGTGGTCTCACCAGAAGTGGACACGGGGTTGGGGTTTTGATGAATTACTGAGACCTTTTGTGAGCTGACACCCTTCTCCCAGCACCTGGCCAGAGCGTCAGCACCTTCAGCTCTAACCTGGGTAAACTTCCAGGAAGTGCTCCAGGACTTCATTTATTCACTCACCCGCTCACTCATGCCACCCCCGAGCTCCTGCCAGGTGCCAGGCCCTGAGCTAGATACATTCCAAATCAGACACGTGCTGTCCTTGGGCAGCTCCAGTCTCGGGTGGGGGAGACGCACCAGGGCCCTGTGGGACCTGAGCAGGAGACACCCAAAAGCAGCCTGGTGGTCAGGCAGGGAGAGCTTCCTGGAGGAAGTGATGTCTGAGATGAGGAGCTAGCCAGGCAGAGGAGGGGGAAGGGTGTACCTGCAGGGAGCACAGATGTAAGCGAATCGTTGGTCGGTATGACTGGAGCAGGCCAGGATGGGACAGTCCCCCCACGTGTTCTGGGAATAAGAAAGTGTTTGGCCAGACACTGGAGGATCTTCTGTGCAAGGACATGGTCAAGGCCAGTGTCTGAGGGAGTGAGTGTCGTGGAGGCAGCTTTGACTGACCACCAGAGGGCTGCTGCAGTGGGGACCGAGCAGGCTTGTCTGCACCTGCCAGCCCTGGCCCCTGGTGGCCCACAGTGGCCCCCTCACTGGAAGGCATGTGGTGCCACGGAGAGGGCTGGGGCCTCAGGAGTCTCCCACCCTCCCTGCTGTGTGGCCTTGAGCAGACCCAGCTCCCTCTCTGAGCTGTTTCCTCACCTGCCGTCAGGCTGGCTGTGATAAGCTGTGTAAGGTGCCTGGCACCCAGCAGTGTCCAGGAGACACCAACCCCTCCCTCCTCCAGGCCCCATGGAGAGGTGGTGGTTCACAGCCTAGTGTCCGGGCAGTGACAGGACCAGGTAGCTGGCTGGAACTGGCTGGAACCCGGTTTTGCTCAGAAAGGGGATAGATTTGAGACGGGGCTGGCAAGGAGAGCAGGTGTCCTGCCGGATGCTGAACAGCCCGCTGTGGCAGGGCGCAGCCCATAGGCCAGCCCCCCACTCCCAAAGGTGGAGGGAAGAGCCAGCCAGAGCGCTGGGCGGGGCCTCGCCACCCCACTTCGCACAAGGATGGGAGCTCTGGCCACACAGGTATGGAAGGCTTGGCCTCTGAGGGTGAATCGAAGGCGGATACACTGGTCACCAGCCCACAGAGCAGCCCCACTGACAAGTCCACAGAAACCAGAAACGTTTAATTGGTAACAGTCCCTCTCCAAGTCTACAGGCGGAGGGGGGTGTAGGACCCACCCTCACACCAGCTCGCCATGGCGACAGGAAGTGCCTCTCTGAGCAGCCCGGTGCTGGGAACCAGGCAGCTGCCCCTGGGTCCCATCTGGGGGGACCAGTAGAGCTGCATCTAAGGGACAGTGGGTGAAGAGTACCCTAAATAGCAGCGGAGAGCTGAGTAGGGGTGGGGGCCAGGGGGACAGCTGAGTAAATGGTGGTGTGGACACAGGGGTGCTCTGAAGACGGGTGGTGGGGAGAGGCCACAGGGAGGCTGGAATGAACGACTGACCACATACACCCACAACTCCATGTGACAGATGTCTCCATCCAAGAGGCCGCTCCTCCTTGCTCATGTGGCCCTCCGGCCAACCCCGGGCTGGTAACAGATGGGCCCCCGGACCTTCTGTGATCTGTCGCTGGGCAGTCCAAGCCCAGGCCCCAGCTGACTGTCTTCGGGGTGGCTCCCAGCTGTCCTAGGTGACCACCCAGTGGGGACACTCCCCTTCGCCTCCTCCAGCTGCTTTCACCTCCAGAAGCTGCGGTGGGCTGGCCCCTGGGGCGGTGGGCCCAGCTACTTCAGCAGGCCCCTCGAGAGCCTCAGCGCGGCTTCGTAGGTGACGAAAACCACCATGTTGACGGGGAAGGCACGGCAGCAGTTGAGCGTCAGCCCCTTGAAAAGGACCCGCGGCCCTTCCTCCCGCACACTGGTCACCACACAGTGGAGGAGGCCCCTGTAGCGCTGCTGGCCCTGCCCGTCCGCCTGCAGGCGGGACTTGATCACGTCCATGGGGGTGGCCACGGCCCAGGCCAGGACCCCTGCACAGCCGCCGGCCATCAGCACACCCAAGACATCTGCAGGGGGGACCATGAGTGAGTGCCTCGACGGGAAGGGATTGAGGCCCGAGGGGGGTGTGGGTGGGGTGCCCAGGGCAGGGCCCCGCCGTAGTGGAGTCCTAAGCCCACTCCAACGTGACTCATCCAAGGCCACACGGAGGGGGGTCTGTCCTGACCCTCAGTGTCCAGCACACTGAGGTTCCCACCCTGGGAGGCACTGGGGTCCCAGTGTGCCGCATGACTCGATTGTCACTGGCTGTGCCTGTACCCCTCTCCAGGCCCCAGCCACCGCTCACCTGGCTGGCTGTGGCCCGCAGGGGTGAGCCACTCGCTGAGAATGGAGTAGGAGAGGAAGTAGGTGGCGAAGGAGTGGCCCTCCCGGAAGAGCAGGGCCGAGCTGCCCTTGTAGAGGCCCCGCAGCCCCTCTTCACGGGCCACCGTGGCCAGGCAGTGCAGTGGCCCACGGTACTTGGGCCCAGGCACCGGACTCGCAGGGGGTGCAGGACACATGGGAGGCACCGCTGAGGGCCACGAGGCCGAGGATCTCCGCCTCTGCTGGGTCTGCGTCTGCAGGCGGACCTTGGCCACCTCGGTCGGCGAGGTCAGGAACACCTGGAGCAGAGACACAGCAGTGAGGAGGCGCCAGCACACTGGACCTGGCCTCCCGTCAGCCTCATGTTCCCCACGGTGACATCAGGGAGCCTGGGCCCCAGGAAGCTCAGGCTGGCCCATGGCCCTGGCGGAGCGGCGTCCCAAGCCAGCTCTGCCCACCCAGGCCACAGCCGGCACTCTCTTCAGCTACACCCCCGTCCTGGCACAGAGCAGGCCAGACACGCGTAGGTGTCGGGTAAATGGCTCTGACTGCAGTTCATGAAAGCATTTGATCACATAAGTAATATGTTAATGACATATTAATGTATTATTGGATTAATGTAAGAATAATAAAACCATAAGTATTTAATAACATTAATATGTAACAGGCTACTACTCATAATGTTGTTCGCCCTTTCATGGGTGCTCATACCTGTCAGACTTTGTGCTGGGAGCTTTACACATGACCTCACTTAATCCTCACCATGACACTGTTTACTGATGAAGAGTCAGAAGTTCAGAGAGGCTCCCTAGCACCCTCAAGTTCCCTCAGCTACTGAGAGTCAGCTGAGTCCTTTCCCATCGTCCCCCGGACTCCATCCAGTCTCTGTGCCCACTGAGCTTCAGTTTCCCTGCCTTCTGGGCTTGGCGACCTCTCAGGCCCTCCCAGCCTCTCCCCACCGCTGCGGTCCCAGGACCCCTCAGCCGCCACTCACACGGACGAGGCCAGAGGTGAAACCCGAGAGCGTGATGTCGGCCCTGGCGGGCTTGGCGTCGGCACTGCCATACCGGAGCCGGCAGATGTGTTTGAGGCAGTGGCGGTAGGTGCCAAAAGACAGGGACGAGACCAGGGACACCGTGCACACAGGCAGCGAGAGGCCCCTGTAGAAGCCCCGCACCTGGAGAGCAGATGGACGGGGCCCAAGGGCCCAAGTCAGGCCAGAGGTCTGCCCAGGAGGATCCTGGCCCTGGTCTCATCCCCACAGGCCCTCCCTGGCCACGGGACTTCAGGCGGTCACTTGCTGCCTAGGGCCTCAGTATCCTGGGCTGTAAAATGGGGATCATAGTACTCAACTTGACAGAGGGCCAGGCTGGACCCAGGGCAGCTTTTCGATGACGAGGACAGTGAACTGGCATGCTTGATTGTTGCTGTTTTCCTTTCGCTTGTCCCTGGCCAGCATCAAGCCCAACCTCACTTTGGTGAATGTCCCTGGGTCCCTCCTCTGGACAGATATCTGACCTGGCCCCTGGGGAACTGCCAACTCCACCCAGCACTGCTAGTGCCCTGCTGAAGGGGACAGAAATGCAAACACATGGGTCCCCCCAGACCTTCCAAGGCCCCAGACACCACCTCTAGACCCTCTCCGGGAGGAAGGACCTCATCCTGAACACCTCCTGTGTGCTGGACACCCCAGCCCTGGGCCTCAGAGGAATCTGGGAGGTTGGTACAATTATTCCCATTTGGAAGATGAGAGAACCAAGGTTCAGAGATGGGCTCAACATCGCCTGGCTTGTCGGTGAGTGGCAGGCCTGGGGTCTGCAGACCTGACATCCCCTGCCCATCACCCTGGCCCCAGTCCTACCCTCTCTCGGAGATACGTGTCCCGGACGCAGTGCCAGATGCCCGTATACTTGGGCTCTGTCTGGATCCTGACCTGTGGGAGAAGCAGGCTTCAGGAAGGGGTGGCTCCAGGCCTGGGGCAAGGTCAGCAGGCCCCAGGGAGAGGGAGAGCCAGCTCCTTGATTCTCATGGCCATACAAGACAGTGGGCAGAGCAGGGACAGTGACCCCGTTTAAGAGAAACTTGAGGCACAGTCTGAAAAAGAGGGACAGACAGTCCTGAGGATGGAGGGGAGGGCTGAGTCTGATTAGCACACTAGAAAGCTCTGCTGGCTGTGGATAGGGTGCAGAAGACTCTCAGGGTGGCCCAAGCACAGGCAGGAGCCCTGGGGTGGGCAGCAGGGCCTGACGGTCGCTGTACCTTCACTGTGTCCAGGGGGTAGCCCACAGCAACACCGCAGACGCCTGCAAGGAAACCAGAGACCGGGGGTGAGGACAGCGGGCGGGAGGGAGGGGAGCAGACCCACCCTGGTCCACACTGTCCCATGAACGGGAGCGCCATCCCGTGCTGCAAATGAAACGGAGGCTCAGAGAGCCGAAGGGACTCCCAACAAGCTGCGAGCCGGGTCTCCTTCCCGCAGTCGTGGCCCACAGGTGCCTCGTGCTGAAAGCCAAGGTGCTCCTCAGCCTGCCCTCCCGTGTCACGTGTTGAGAGAACTTCTGGTCCAACACTTGCTGGGCCCTGTCCCCAGGCCAGGCAGCGCTGGCCCTCAAGCCTCGGGCGGTAAGGGGTTTGTCCAGAGGGTGCGGGTGACACAGCTGGAGCAAAGGCTGGGATGTGGGCGGGCCCAGTCACCCCAGGGCTAGGTGAAGGGCTGCCTGAAACCACAAGTTTGTGTGGGACAGAGTGGGACGCAGGGCTTCCCAGACCAGGGCCCTCTGCCCCTGCAAAGAGGTCTGGGTGCCACTGTCCCGTTTCTGTCTCCTTTCCTGACACCAAGGACTCAATGTCCAAACCCCAGCACTGCCATGGCGAAGCCAGAGAGTGAGCAGGTCTCTGGGGCAGGGGGGTGAGGGCCATCTGAGGACAATAATGCGTGTGGGGGCTGGGCCCTTTTTACTCTGTATCCCAGGACTCAGTAAATATGCATGAATGAAAGAACAAAGCGAATGAATGAATAGATAGAAACGACAGGGTAGAATGACCCTCCTGGACCCTCACATAGACCTCAGCAAACTCCTACTCATCTATCAAAGCCCTGCCACAGCATCACCTCCTCTCTGGAGCCCTCCCTCTCCCTGTACTCCGGGCTGCCTCGGTGCCAGGAAACATATTGGTCAGAGCCCCTGTCACATGGCTCTGCTGCTGTCCCACAGCATACTGTCTCTGCCTCAGAACTAGAGTCCCTCAAGGACAAGGCCCCCATCTGGTCCTTGCAACCAGCACAGAGCAGAGGCCCTTCCACCAGGCCTCCCATGGGCTCCGAAGGAAACGTAGGATTCAGGAGCCCTCCCTGGCTGTGTGATCTTCGGCAAGTCAAGCCCCTTCTCTGAGCCTCGTCCTTAGGGGGCTAACATCCAGGGCAACAGCTGGCCTCAGGCCTGCACACAGTAGGACCTCAGCAAGCCTCTTGATGGGGCCAGGGCCCTGGTCTTCCCTGCTGGGCACTGCCCTCCCCTCCTCTCCCACGCTGTTCCCAGAAGTATGGACGAGGAGCCCAGTGCTGTTCCACATGATAAACAAAGTCAAGAGCTCCTGGCCCCAAACAGCCCCCACAGCGGAGGGTGGACGGCGGGGAGGAGCCTCATCTGCGCCTGCTTCCGAGGGGCCAGTTACCCGTCTGGGTCAGTCTTTCGCAATGAGCCCTTTCCCCAGAAGTGAAAACAGGATTGCACACAGCTGGTGAGCGGGCGGGGCTGGGGCCCGGCTGGGCCCTCTCCTCCCTGCGACAGCATCCGGCCTGTGTTGTCCTCACTGTCCACCCTTCCTGGAGCCCCTTGTCCTTTCCACAGCGCAGCCAGCCCTCTCTGTGCCGATCACTCCCAGCCTCCACTTGGCCCAGCAGAACCCACCCTCTGCCCCCCGAGCACCCCCACCCCTGGAACTGCCCCCCAGCCCTCCCAGCTGAGCTGCCCGGGCCAGTGCAGGCTCACCCCCTCCGCCTGCACCCAGCTCTGCATTGCCGTCCGAGTCTCCCAGGAACCAGCTCAGTCCCCCCGGCACCCAGCACCCATGGTCCACACCAAGACCCAGCCACTTGCCTCCTCACACGCCATGTCTGCCCGAGGCCACCCCCAGGGCAGAGCCGCAGTCCCCTACGAGGCCCCGCTGTCCCTGTCTGTTACCTCCGATGGCTCCAGCAACAAAATCCATGGACAACGTGGGTGGTGGGGAAGGCTGCTGGGTCTCCTTGCCTGAGAGCAGTCTGATGCCACCGCCACCGCCAGGCCAGCTCCTCTCAGCCTTAAATACCTGCGGTGGAGGCAGGGCACAGGAAGCAGGAGCCCGCTGACCAGTGGCCCAGAAGGCAGAGGTCGTGCAGGAAGCAGGCAGGTCGATGCCCACCTGGACTCCCTTTGTCCCGGTGCCCTCAGGGCCCAGCTGTGGGGAAGTGGAGAGGCCACGGGAGCCATCAGGTTCTCAGGACAAAGGACCTGTCCGCTCCGCCCACCCGCAGGCCTGGGCCCCAGACCATGTCCACACACCTCCTGGGGAGGTCCAGGGACGGGGCTGTGATGTCCCTGCCCCTGCAAGCCCCAGCTCAGGCCTCATTCATGCCTTTGACCTCCCTGGCTCCCCTGGAATTGTTCCTGCGTGGGAAACCCTCAAAGCTCCCTCACTTATTCATTCAACACACACTGTCTGAGCTGAGGCTGCACTGAGGCAAATACGGCCCATGCCCAATCCCCAAGGAGTCCAATTGGCAGGGAGGGAGTGAGGACGAAGGGCCACTGATGCCTGGCCCTGGGGAGGCTGGCCAGAGCCCTCCTGGGAGCAGCAGGAACACCAGTCATGGCCCACTGTCTGTTCCACGCCCTTCACGCCGCCCTGGTCCCACACTGTCCCTGCCACATCCACACCTGTCTCTTCTGCGCCCAGGGCCCGGCCAAGTCTGCCTCCACTCTGAGTCCCCAGCGCCCAGCACTGACCCAGCACTGAGCAGAGCTCGCTGAGCGAAGGGACCAGGCCCCGTGCGGGGCCCACTGCTGGGGCTGGCAGTCTGGCCTCTAACCAAACCAGGACACTCATGAAGGGGAGCCATCTGCTTGTCACTCGAAATCACTGCAGCCCTGCGAGGACCCTGAGGCTCAGAGAGGCCATGAACTTGCCCGAGGTGTCCCCTGACCAGAAACCTGGCGGGACAGAGGAGGGTCCAGGCAGCCCTACAGGGTGGTCCTCAGGGCAGGGCCACGTGTCTTAACGGGTGGACTTGCAGGCCGGCCCTGAATAGGCTGAGATCTGACAGAGGGCAGCCTCGCTGGCACCTGCCCAGTCGTTTGTGATTGGGGGACAAGAGGTACCAGTGGCAACTGCCACGGTAGAGGGCAAAGGGCAGGATGTGGCCCGTCCAAGGCCAGTCCTGATGCCTGTCCTGGACTTTAGAGAGAAGCAGCTCAGTCTGGTTAAGAGCCAAGCTCCCTGTGTTCAAACCCCAACTCTGTCACTCATGCCAGCTCTGAAACTTTGGGCAAGCCCCTGGACCATTCTGTGCCTCTATTTCTGCATCCATGGAATGAGGATAGTACCTACCTCACATCTATGACCACTCAGGGCAAGCTCCGGACATGTCCCTGTGGAAGTGGCCAGCCAAATGGAACGGCTGCATTAACAGAAGCATAGGTTCTAGAAGAAAGGAGGTGACAGGCCTGTTATGAGCAGAACAAATACAGTTAGGGCTTGGGTTCAATGGCAAATGTTACACTTGGAAGGCCAGTACCTTGTATGATTAGGGAGCTTGAAGAATGTTGTCTAACTGAAAGAACAGGAAACTTTATTCCCGCATTTCCTGCAGAGCGTCTATTGTGGTAAGTGGCACTCACCCCCTGGCAACTGAGCTAGGAACCCAGAAATTGCCCTGAATTCCTTTCTCCCTGCACCCACATCCAGTGAGGCACCCAGGCCTAAGGTCCAGTCTCCGAAGTTCACGTTCAGATTCACTTTCACTATCCATCTGCACAGCTCCCGGCTGTATCATCTCCCCCCGGACAACGGTCTGGTCCCTGTGCCCTGCCCTCATGCAACAAACACTGCATGCCCACCATGTACCACGTTCTAGGCACCAGGGCACAGCAATAAACACAGACAAATGTCCCTGCACCGTGGCTCTTCTGTTCCAGGTAGGGAGACAGACACCAACAAAATAAATAAAAATACAGTCTGCCAGGTGGTGGGAAGGGTCAAGGAGAGACATAGAGGGAGGGGTCAGGGAGCACTGGGGCGGGGAGGGGGGCGGTGTTAGAAAAAGCAGCCCAAGAAGGTGACCGTTGAGACAAGCATGTTTTCTGTCACTGAGCCAAGTTTCACCTGCCCTGTGTCTCCCAAACAGACAAGCTCAAACTTTACCCTTCTCCACAGCAGAAACGGAAAACATGCCACCTCTCTGTTCCGGCTGCTTTGTGCAGGTCTGAACGTCTCCCCACCTGCTGGGAGCTTCTGGCAGGCAGAGTCATGCCAGATTTCTCTCTGAGCCCACAGCACCCAGCACAGGGCAGGCACCCTGGGGAGGCTCAGTGAATAACTGCATGAAAACAAGTCAGTGAAAGGATGGGTGGGTAGATGGATGGATGAGTGGGTGGGTGGGTGGGTGGATGGATCAGTGGATAGATGGATGGAAGGATGGATGGATGGATGAGTGGGTGGGGGTAAATAAATGGGTGAGTGGATATATGGATGGCTGGATGGATGATGGATGAGTAGGTGGGTGGGTGGATGGGTGAGTGGCTAGGCGGATGGATCAATGGATGGATGTATGATAGATGGATGAGTAGGTGGATGGATAGATGGTTGGATGGATGGGTGGATGGATGGATGAATAGATGGATTGAATGAATGGATGGATTGATGGATGGATGAATGAGAGAGTGGGTCAGTAGATGGATCAATGGGTGGATGAATGAATGCTTGGATGGATGATAGATGGACAGACAGATGGATGGACCTAGGGCAGAGTCAGCTGCTTATACTTGGCTTGACCTGACTCAGTAGATGCAAAGAGGCCCTCAGGTAGCTGGGCAGGCTGGGGTTTTAGCTGGGGAGCTGGGGAGAGCCTCACATGGTTTGGGGGGTACTCAAGCTGGGTTTGGCTCCTGGCTCCACCTCACCCTGCTCTGTGATCTGGGGTCAGTGGTGTGACCTCTCTGACAGGAGACAGAGCCCATGGCTGCCCACCGGGACTATCCCTCCTAACGGGGCGTGTTATTATTAGCAGTTAGGCCTGCTTTAGGCCTCTTCTACCTACACCGGAGCGCTTCCAGGGTCAGCCCCACCCAGCCCGAGCAAGGAGGGCCAAGCCGTCCTCTAGGGGGAGACAGACATCACACAAGCAACGCAAGCCTGGACTAACAGAGGACTCTGGGAAGGGGGGCACTGGCCCCGCTGGGCTTGCTGGGCTTGCTGGGCTCAGGGCCATGCTGTCCCAGGTGCCACGGAGGAACTTGACATATCCTAAATAAATTTTCACCGTTTATAACAAAAGGAATAACTACAAATTATTCTCAAAGTCCAGACAGCAGAGATGCAGCCGACACAGTGAGAGCCCCATGGCCCAGGCCGGGCCCCACCTTCCACCGGAGGCAGGCAAACACAAATTTTTTTTTTTCCTATCTTTTGGCAATTTGAGTCTTTTCCTTATCAGTGTGTCTGGGACACCTGGCCACAGTGGCACCTGTGGACCACTTCTCAGTACTGAGGTGTGGCCTCGGTGGACAGGAGGCTGGGCCAGCCCCTCTCTGCGCCTGACTCCCCGGGGCCCGCCTGCTGTGTCTGCCACCAGCCTCGGGGCTCAGTACATTCCGTTCTCTGCCTTCTCCTGAACTCTCCCGCCCAGTCTCACTTCCTCCCTCGAGTGCCAATGGCAACTCACCTACCAACTCAACCCAGGGTTCAGGTGAGGGCACACTGCCCTCCTCTGGCCACTGGCCTCTGCTGCCGCCTCACACGGAGCTTGGTCATCTAGCCATTCTCCACGCATGCAACAGTGGGAGCCCTAGGGCACAGCTGGGCCAGCTCCCACCGGGCCCAGCACCCGCCCAGGGCTGGCCCAGAGGGTGAGCTCCATGAGGCGTGCGCATTGCGAGCTCGCACCAGGTCCCCGACACTCGGCTGAGCTCCTTCCACACCGCCCTCCTGTCCTGACCAGGCCCCACCAAGCTGGGGACCACTCCTGTGGTCCTCTGGCCAGTCAGGGACTCCCACCGGGCAGTTCTATTTTTAGCCTAGAAGCATTTGCCAGGTGTCTATTTATATCGCTGCCCATCTTGGGTTTCTGGTCATCTCATCTGGCCGAGCTGGCTTCCCATTGGCCTCCTGGCCCGCTCCAGGCCGAGTGGGTTCAGAATGGCACAGAGCACTCGGGAGGGAGGCCACAGAGCGCCGGGACAGGTAGCCCTCGGCAAACAGCGTTTCCCACTGAATGAAGAAGCAAGAAACCCACCCAGCGCGGCGGCAACTTCGGGGTTGACTGAATTCAAAGGATAGAAGTGAATTCCTCAAAGTCTACCCAACGAGAGACCTCTGGGTACCATGGACTGGGGGCTGCTGGGCCACCAGGGCAGCGGCTGACTGTCCCCACATGGTCCCAGGCCCTCCATCTCTGAGGCCCAGGGCAGCCTCGCTCAGTGGGGAGGCCAGGTCACTCCAGGGTGGACTGGACACAGGCCAGAGAGACATCCACACAGAAAATGTCTATTCCCCGGGAGAAAGATGCATCAGGTAGAGCCAGCTCCGGTCAAGGCCAGGCCACAAGCCAGCAGCTGGTCCCCAGCCCCTCACCACAAAGCCACCTACTGGCTCACTTTGGCATCTTCAGCAGCCATTAGGGGACCTTCTGGGTCCCGGGATTCTCCCTCACTGGTCCAGACAGTTAAATAGGCCCCTAGGAGAACCTTCAGTACCTCAGCTGATTATTTAAATTAACTCTTTTTAAAACTGAGGTGATGTTGGTTTATAACATTATAGAAATCAACTCTTATATTCCGTTTCCTGCAAAGGTGTCGACAGCCAAAGGCAGAGAGCCAGACTGTCCCCTGCACAGCCTAAGTCCCCAGGTCCACACAGCTGGCCCTTAGCCTGCCCCAGCCCCTGTAGCACCCGGAGCTCCAGCCTTGCCCCCGCCCCAGGTTCAAACAGCCGCCTTCACGGAATTCAACAGATCACAACAGGGTGGGAAGCACAGAGGCAACTTCCTGTTCCTGCTGGTGTCTCTAATTTTTCCACACCAAACCTGTCTTGTGTAAGATATTATAACAGCTGTACAAAGTAAAAACTCCCGCACTTCCCAGTAACCCGGCCTGACCCTGCTCCCCTGTGACACTCGATCCCCGCTCACCGGTGCTCCTGCTGCTCTGGCCTCGGACCCTCCTGCCCTGGCAAGGCTGGGATCTGGAAGAGCCCTGCAGGGGGCCCTCTGCGGAGGACGGGTGTCTGGGGCCCTTGAGAACATGAGGAATTTGAGAAAGCACATTCTGGGCTGTAATTTAATCCTCAGGAAATGAAACAGAACAACAGACAGACCCCTCACTGACACAACCACGCAGACCTCGAGCCCAGGCCCTGCCCCACCGGAGTGAACGATTCTCTCCCTAACTGCCAGGGAGCCCCTGGAGGTCAGCGAGGAGTGTCTGCCTTGTTCCCAAGCGTGGCACAGGGCAGCGCTCAGGCCCTGCCCCACCGGAGTGAATGATCTCCAACAGCAGAAACATACAACTCATTAGGAAGAGGTTGTAAGTGAAATGAGGCTTTACAGTTTAGTAACCCAGCAGTGCACCCAGGTAACCGCATCTTCTCCCAATGCCTGTCTTCACCTTTTCCTCCCTGTCCCAGAGGCCATCCCTACACTGCTCCCCACAGACTGGACCTTTGTCCCCAAAACCAACAAACCCCAGCCTGAACACTGGCTCCCTCCAAAGCGGCCCCACCTCTGAGCTGGAAGCCTGTAGCGTCCCACTGCTGCCTGCACCGGGTCCCTCACCTGGATCCTTGCAGGGATTGCCCAGATGGGCCCCCCTCCAAGGAGCTTCCTGAAGCTCAACTATTGAGTGCTTACTGTGTCCCAGGTTGCTGGGCCCCTTCCCAAGGGCCCCCAGGGAGTCAGGACTGTCTGATGGTGGGGCAGAGGTATAATGGCCACCGTAACCAGGAATAGCTTCAGACCGAAAGACAAAGCAGGCAACTCCATAGAATACAACAGAATTTAATGTAGGGTGATTGACTTGCGGGCAGATGGGGTCGGAGCAGAACAGACCATCAGCAATTCTGCACACATTCTCCACTACCAGACCCGTTACAGTGCTGTTTGACAGTATAACCCAGCTACCGATGACTGACCAGACCAAGGGACAGAGTGCAGTTGTCCCAGGGGCCATACCTCCAGGTGGTCCTGTGACCTATGACTGCTTATAATTGACACCATTACCAGTCTGATATTTATCTCAGTTGTCATGCTATCTGGGCTGTTACTAACAGAACTCTTTATGGCTACATTTTAAGACACACAGATAACCATCAACTACAAGGCTTTGATATGCTTGCTAAGGACAGTGAGGCTGGTCACAGGTCACAGCATGACACTGAAATCCGGGACACAGAGATGGAGTTGGTTTTGTTCACATCTACATCTGTACGAGGGCTCATATGCAACCTGCCCCAAGCATGACATTAAAAGCACACGCATTGCCCTGGCCAGTTTGGCTCAGCGGTTAGAGCGTCGGCCTGCGGACCAGAGTCCCGGGTTCGGTTCCCGCTAAGGGCACGTACCTCGGTTGCAGTTTGCCCCCAGCCCCGGATGGGGTCGTGTGGGTGGCAGCCACTCTCAATGTCTCTCTCACATTGATGTTTCTCTCTCTCTCTTCCTCCCTGTCTCCCTCCCACTCTATCTGAAGATAGATGCAAGAATGTCCTCGGGTGAGGATAAAAAAAAAAAAAAGCATACGCATTGTTCAACCATCCTGTAACAATTAAAAAAAATTTTTTTCCGTTATTGATTTTAGAGAGAGAGGAAGTGAGAGGGAGAGAGAGAAACATCAATGAGAGAGAACATCGATTGGCCGCCTCCTGTATGCTTCCCACTGGGGATCGGGCCCACAACCTGGGCATGTGTACTGACTGGGAATCGAACTGGCGACCTCTTGGTGCATGGGTCAACGCTCAACCACTGAGCCACACCGGCCGGACCGTCCCGTAATAATTTGACTTACTGCCCTGTCAAGGTACGAGACTTCCTGTCGAAGCTCCAAACACAGAGATGGATGGTGCAGGCTACTGTGCTTTACATCCTGAGGTCTGGGCAACTCAGGGACACCCCCTCCAAGAGGCGAGTCACCTGGATATAGTTGTCCAGTTTATTTATTTATTTTTTATTTAAAAAAAATTTTTTTCCCTTTATTGATTTTTTTAGAGAGAGAGGAAGTGAGGAGAGAGAGATTAGGGGGACCGGAAAGTAATGTCGTTAAAATAATGCCATGTTAAGGGCGGAAGTGGAAGCAAATCCATGTCAGACAATCGAGGAACTGTCAGACACTCTTAACCAACCTTGGTCGACCATCCAAGAACATCTGCAGCAGATTGGTAAAGTAAGCAGAGCAGGTGTTTGGGTCCCGCATAATCTGTCCGAAGAAAACAAAGCTAACCGGTCCACCACATGCAACTTATTGCTTCAGCGGCACAATACAGAAATGTTTTTTTGATCGCTTGATCACTGGACATGAAAAATGGGTCCTCTATGATAATCCAAAACGCAAAAGGCAGTGGCTCTCTCCGAATGAATCGCCACGAAGTACAGCTAAGCCAGGTTTACACCCCAAAAATGCACTTTTGTGTGTTTGGTGGAGTATTCGCGGGGTCGTTCATTTTGAAGTGCTGAAATCTGGACAAACTGAATGCAGACCTTTACTGTGAACAATTGGATCGAGTAAATCAATCTTTAATTGAAAAGTGCCCAGTGATTGTCACCAGAAAAGGCGTTATTCTGCAACATGATAATGCAAGACCGCACTGCGCAAGACGAACCCTGGAAAAAATTAATGAATTGTGGTGGGAGGTATTGCCTCACCCACCATACTCGCCCGATATTGCGCCATCGGATTTCCATTCATTCCGATCGCTACAACATTTTCTAAGTGGCAAAAAATTTGACAATTTGGATGATGTCCAAAATGCCATCTCCAGATATTTTGCTCAAAAACCAATTGGTTTTTATCGATCCAGCATTGAAAATTTGCACACTAGATGGCACAAGGTTGTTGATAACAAGGGTGATTACATCACTGATTAAAAATAAAAACTTGTTAAAAATTTATCTGTTTGAATGTAATGTAAAAAAACGACATTACTTTCCGGTCCCCCTAATAGAAACATCAATGAGAGAGAACATCAATTGGCCGCCTCCTGCATGCTCCCCACTGGGGATCGGACTCACAACCTGGGCATGTGTCCTGACTAGGAATTGAACCGGCGACATTTTGGTGCATGGGTCAATGCTCAACCACTGAGCCACACCAGTTGTCCAGTTTAATTGTCATGGTCTCAGAGGCCTCCAGCCACCTGAGCATCCTCATGGTCAATTCCTGCTTTCTTTCAGGTCTGGGCTGCTTCTGGGGCTCACATGCTACTGCTTTTCTGGCTTATTGGACACTTCTACCCTCTGCCAACCTGCCGCCTTGAGGCATGGAGCTGGGTCAGAGAGGCTGGCGATATTCAAACCCAGGCCTCCAGACCCCTAATTCAGAGCCCACCAACAACCATGAGCACTGGACTAGGAGTCAGCAGACCTGGGTTTGGGTCTCTTCTTAATGATTGTTCGATTTAGATTCTAAGAAGAATAAAAGGAAAGCACAGTAATGGCTGGCTTCCCAGTGGCCTCTGTATCACTATGCTTCCCTGCTTACATATGCCTGACATATATCCCCCAGTACCAATTATCATCTTTAAAGCCTGTCTGTGAGACATTTCTGTTGTAATCACCATCCTGATACCAGAACCGGTAAAATGAGAGTGAAAGAACTGTGTGCTCTGCAACCCGGAAACTCCGAGGCTGATCCTGACCGCAGGCCGGTGAAGAAGGAAGCTGGCCCAGGCTTGACTGTTATTTGACTCTCACGGTGAAGGAGAGAGCTCCCAGCCAAGCTCAGCCCCAACCTCACAAGGCACTGGGGAAGGAGTGTGGGGGGAAGGCTGACCGGGACAGTCTCCAGGGAGTGGTCTCAATATCAGGGACTCTCAGGGTGGGGGTGGGGGTTGCCAAATCGGCTCCCACTGCCCAAGCTACCCGCAGTGACCCGAGCCAAGCGCGCTCCCAGAGCTGCAGTCCCCGCTCCCGCCCCCTCTGGCCACTTGGCGACCTGGCCGCGGCAATGTACGCGCTGTGATCTGGCCTGTTGGGCCCCGCATCTCTCCGCCCTGTCCAGGAACCCCCCCTGCTCTACAGCCTTCCGGGGCTCCCGCAGTCCGCGGGCAAGTGCAGAACTCCGAGGGCCTGACCGCGCCCCTTACCCGAGTCCCTCCCTCTTTTTCAGGTTCGCGTGCCGCCCGAAACGCCGGAGCGCTCAGACCCTGAGCCGCCGCGTGTTCGGCCAGACGGCCAGCAACCCAGGCCCCCCGCACGGGGGACGCGCAGGCGGGAGGGCGGAGGCTCTCCGAGGGGGCGATTCGCCGCGGGAGGAGTATCACAACTAGTTGTGCCCGAGCCTGCAGGCCTGGAGGGTCCTGGCGCTCCACATCCGTTACCGCGGCAGTGTCCCCATTATACAGGCGGTGACGCCGAGGTTCGGCGGCGGAGTTGGGATCTGAACCCAGGTCCCCGGTTCCTGGGCCCAGTCCGGAGCGAGCGCACCTCCCGCCCCTCCCAGCTGACACACATCGCACACGCAGGGAGGTTCCCGGGCCTCGGAGACCCCGGTCAGCGTGTGGGCTCCCGGGCCGAGCCCCACGGTCCGGCTTCGGCGAACACTCGGGATCTCTCCTGCCCGAGCGGCGCGCGGGCGGGCGCACGAAGCACACTCTTTGTCTCCATCGCCTCTGCGCCTCCCCCGCCCGTCCGCCCGCCACGTCCCCCGCGCCCCGCCCGCCCCGGGCACGCCCAGCCAATGAGGCGCGGCGGCGGCGCGCAGGCCCCGGGGCGTTGTCCGCGCCTTGCCCACCCATTGGCTGCGCTCTGCGCCCCGCCCGAGCCCACCGGCCGGCCCGAGGGGCGGGGCGCGCAGCCCGAAGTAAGGGACCACGGCGGCGGGCGGACAGCTTCGAGGGCTCGCGGGCCGGCCGGCGAGGAACCTTCGTCGGGCGAGGAGTCCTGCGCTGAGCCGCTGCCGCCGCCGCCACCCCTCGCCCCTGGTTTGACTGGGGCTCCGCGCTAGGAGGCGGCGGCCAGACCGAGCCTCAGCCCAGCGAGCCGGGAGGCTCCCGACGGCGACCACCCCGGTATAGAGCCGGAGAAGGAGAAGGACATTGAGGAAGGACGGCAATGGCGCTCGACTTCCTGGCTGGATGCGCCGGGGGTAAGGAGGCGGGCGAGGTGCGCGCGCGGCGGGGTGCGCGGGGCGCCCGAATCTCGGAGGCCGGAGCCAGGTGCCCGGGTGGGAGGCCAGCTCACCTGCGAGCGCTCGGCCCAGCCCTCTGGCTGGGGTTTCCTCGTCTGTAAAATGGGAGTAACAAAGCTCTCGTCTCACGGGGCTCTCGTGGGCGTGAATTGACACCAGGCCCGAGGGCGCCTAGCGCACTGTCCACGAGGGCAAGTGTTTTTTAAGTCCTTCGAGGCACGTTCGGACGGGAGGTCTGGGGCCCCTGGCAGCTCTGTGATTTGCCGGAGGCGGGGACAGCCAGGAGGGTGCCTCGCCACCCTCTGTGCCACCCTCTGCGCCCTCCTCGCGGAAGGCTCCGAGCACCTCCCACTCCCCCCTTCCCCCATGCCCATCCCCATCCCACCTGGAGCAGGTCGGCTCCCTGGGTCCGAGAAGTTTGAGGCTGGTTCCACTCTTCTCCCCGCAGCCTTCTGGGCGGAGCTGGGGCCACCGGACCACCCACTGGCGGGCTACCTGGGGAGCACTGTAAGGCGCCCCGGGACCCCATGCGTGGAGTTACGCTTTGGCACGCCACCCCCTTCTTACCCGTATCAGTGAGCTGCTGGGGGGCAGACTCTACCCGAGTGGCAGAGTGGGCCAGATACACCCCGTGGGCTAGCCCTTGGGCTTACGTGGACGTGTCTGCCAGCGTGGGACACCTTCACGGAGGCCGGGCCTTGGCGCTGGGGTCCTAGTCCGTGTTCCCTGGAGGACTTGAGTAAGTGTGCGGTCCTGGGTCTGCTTGTTTGGCCTTTAGTTTCTCAGCTTTTACTAGGAGAGTTAATTTATTCAACAGGTATTAATTGGGAGCCAGGTTTAGCCATCAGGAATTTGGCGTTGAGTTGACAGACGTGGCAGGCCCTGCCTCCTGGGCAGAGAGAGGGTGTTCCAGGCCTAGTCCAGCTCTGACCTCGGGCGCTTCTCTCCTCCAGCACCTGCCAGCGGTGGGCGCCATGGAGGAAGAGGAGTGAGGACTATCATTAGCCTTAAGCTCTGGGCGTGAGAAGGCTGGTGAAAGGAGTGTGCCAGGAAGTGATGCGTGGGAAGGGATTTAAGAATTTACCAGACTGTTACCCAATCAGGCCTCAGGAAACCAAGGACTGGAGCCTCAAGGAGGTGTAGAAACACCAGAGTTTTTGACAAATCAGTGGAGAATTTCTCCCAGGCCCAGGCACCAGAGGAGACAGGAAGGAGGAGCCTCTGCCTATCCAGCTCTCAGCTCCCTCCACCCTTCTCTGATCCCACTCTCTGCTCACCTTTGCCTTCCCCTTTCCACCCTTCCAATGCCCCCCCCACCCCACCCCGTGGTGGCTCCAGAGGGTGGGTGCTGTCCCAGGGCCAATGTCCCTTTTCAACTTCTTGGGGAATGTGAGTTTTCTCCCCAGAGGGGCAGGATTCCTTCTGTTTTCCCACAGGTGTCCTGGGAGCTTGGGGTTTGGGATAGGAATACTCGTCCTAAGGTTATCCTGCTTAGAGACACATATTCAATCACTCTGGGCTCTTGCTCAGGCAGGGCTTCTTCCTGGAATGCCTTTCCACTCATTCTCCCCAGGCCCTTGGGGGTCCTATCCAAGCCCCAGGGTCCAGCGCCCTGCCAAGCTGTAGGTGCTTCACCAGCCAACCCCACTGTCCCAGTGGTGTCCACATGCAAGCACAGGGTGGGTGGTGCCCACCCTGCTAATGAGCTGAGGTCTGAGCCTCCCAGGTGGGCAAGGATGGAAATGGCTGCCAGGAAGGAGGCAAAGGGTCAGTAGTCCCCACTTCCCTGGGACCTTTTCCTGGTCCAATTTGAGAAGCGGACGGAGTAGTACAAAATCATACAAAAGTAGTACAAAAGCATGCTCCTATGACAGAGTGGGCAGGGGCTGTCCTCTCCCCTTTGACCTGATTGTGTCCCAGGGCCGCCTTTGGCCCCCTGGCCTGGCCTAGCCCTTGCCAGGAGGCTGTCCAGGCACCATGTGCAGGCGACACCCCCACCTCAGAACCTGGCTCCTAGAGGCCCCTGTCTGGTTCCTTCGGGTTTGGGCTCCTAAAGACTACGAGGCTCAGGGCAGATGAGGGCGGTGCTTCTCCTTAGTGGCCTGGGGTCCTTCTAGATTCAGATTTCCAAGTCACAGGAGGACAGCACAGCAGGTTGATTGCCTGAAGGTAGGTCACCTGTTCAACTTACCCTTAGAGAGCTGGGGCAGGACCTTGATTGATAACCTCAAGGCCTCACTTGGAAGGCTCAGAATGCCTGCCTGCTCCCTAGCCAGGGAGTCAGACCCAGGTCATTTGCCTGCTTAGACCCCGGGCTCTGGATGGGGGTCTCCCTGCTGGGGGCATGGATAGGAGGAGGGGCAGAGAGAAGTTCAATGTGGGCAGGGGGACCCCAAGTGGGGAGGACATGTGCCTCTCCCACCACCTCTGCTGCCAGGTGCCTTCAGGATGGTGGTTCCCCCTCCTGTCCTGGACGGTCATGGGATGGGAGGTGTCCTGAGAGTCCAGCTTATGTAGGGCAGTGGGCACTGGCTTTGGAGTTGGGAGACGGGGCCCACTTCTGTTGCTGTCCTAAGGGTCCTCCCAGGGAGATGGCCTGGCCCAGCTTCCTGACTCTCAGGTGACTGCGAGGTTAAAAGGATAAGGCTTTGGTGGATTGGGGGCCCTGGTGGAGGCAGGCCCACATTGTTGGGGATGTTCCAGGTAAGGGAGACCCAGCCTCTTGCCTGAGGGCACTGAAACCAGTCCAGGGAGAGAGTGGGGATGCAAATGTCTGCCCCTGGGACCTTGCCTGGGACCTCCCAGCAGAGGGAGGGAACCTCTAGCACTTGAGCATCTGCTTCCCTGGGACCCCACAGCTGGGCCTGGCTGCAAGGGCTTGGTGGGCTGGAGGGGCCCCAGTGGAGGGAGGCTGGAGGCCGATCAGCACACCACAGGCAAATGTTTGGTTTCCAAAATCCCGTTATAGCCCAAGAAGAGAGGCTCTAGAACTAGGATTTTCAAATTCAAAACGTGAAATGAAAAAAAAAAAAAAAAGGTAGATCTCAAACTATAGAAACTGTGTCTCAGGCAGAAACACAGATGTGGAAGTCTTGGCAGAAAACCAGGTCTTCTCATCCACCTGTGAGTGTTAGAGGTTCCAGAGGGAGACAAGGGCCTAGAGATGGTGATTGTGATGAATAAATAATAGTGGAAATTTTCTCTGATCAGAAAAAGGGGAGTCTGCAGAATGACAGGCTGGCGGAATGCCAGGCAGGGTTGTTTTGAAGAAGAAAGACACACCCTTGGCGTCTCCTGTGACATTCCTGAAATCTAGAAATAAAATCTCAGAGGCTTCCTGTCTGAATAAATCAATTATTGACACAGGAGAAGAAACACTCTGGGAGCAGATTTCTCATCTGCAGCCCTGGAAGCCAGAGGACTTTGGGACACCGCAACTCTTCGCGGCCGGGCCCCAGATCCTCGTCAGACACAGAACTGTTTATTCCCTGATGGCCTGAAAGAAATGGCTTGTGCGGAGAGCTGGATTTCAGGGGGCATTTCCCCATGCGCCATGAGGTTTGAATCCCAGCTCCACCAGTTCTAGCTGGGTGGCGTGGACATGTCACTTCTTTGTGTCTCAGTTTCCTCATCTGTCAAATGGGCTAACAGTCCTTTCTGTACAGGTATTAAGAGGGAGAGGTAGTACAGGTACAGAACTAAGAACAGTAATCAGCAGGCAGAAACGCTTGCTGCATGTTAGCTGTTTTAATTAGACATACACACTCGTGGCAGTAAAAGGACTCTAGGGTGTATATGCACAATTCTAGGGAGGAGCTATGGCTGGTGTGGCTCATTTGCTTGAACATCGTCCCGTGCCCCGCAGGGTCACTGGTTCCATTCCTGGTCAGGGCACATACCTAGGTTTCGGGTTTGGTCCCCTGTTGGGGTGCATATGGGAGGCAACCAGTCAGTGTTCTTTTGTTTTTGTTTTTTGTTTTTCTCTCTCTCTCCCTCTCCCTTCCTCTCTCTAAAATCAGTAAAAACATATTTAACATTTTTTTTAGAATTTAGGGAGGAAAGCGTGGCAGTTAGCCTCCCTGTGCCTCTGTTTTTGCTCCATGAGGTGGGGTGACAAGGCTGCCTGAGTCACAGGGATGTCTGCAGTCGGCACAGCGTGCAAGACAAGTGTTTGTGAGCCTTTGTGCGTTTTGGCAGGGCCTGGACCGGCACCTCACCAAGCATGATTGCAGTCACAAGTGGCCCCCTGGGCATCAGGAGGCTCCCACGAGGGAAGGGAATGGTCAGCCTGTCATGCACCCAGGTCCTGGGTGGGCATTTTCTGGGGATCCCATGGGGGAAGTCAATGCTCACACCTGGACAGGTGAGAAGATGAGGCTCAGACACCGAGTCCTTTGTGAACTCGGCCAGCTGGGAAGTGATAGAGGGAAAATTCAATTCTGAGTGAGGCTCCAGCCCTAAGTCCAACTTTTCTGGAGTCCCTTGCCAATGCCGGGAGGTGTTTAAACAATGGGACCATCTTAGAAATAGCACATGCAGCCCGGCCGGTGTGGTTTGGTGGTTGAGCGCCGACCCATGCACCAAGAGGCCTCTGGTTCGATTCCCGGTCAGGGAACATGCCCAGGTTTGGGGCTCTGTCCCCAGTGAGGGGCATGTAGGAGGCGGCCAGTTGATGTTTCTTTCTCATCAATGTTTCTATCGCTCTTTTCCTCTTCCTTTCTCTCTCTCCCTCTCTAAAAAATCAATAAAAACATTAAAAAAGAAAGAAAGAAAAATAGCATATGCAGCTCCCCAGGGGACAACTTCTGTTGTCAACTGCAGTGGGCAGCAGGGTAGGGAAGAGACACCAGCTTTGAGTTGGACAGATCCTGGCGTGACCTCGGGGATGTCACCCTATCATGCTCCCACCCTCTACCCCAGCCACGAGGACTAAGGGGCTCATGGGAGGAGCCGGGCGCACCGCAGGTAACGGTCTCCCGTTCAGTCCAGCAGCCCCAGTGCCATCTTCCTGGAGCGCCACCCCACGCTGCAGGTGTCTGAGACATCTGGGTCACAAGTCCTCCTTTCTTCCTCCAGGTGTGGCAGGCGTGCTGGTGGGACACCCATTTGACACGGTCAAGGTGAGTCTTTTGTCATGGTTTTAGTTTCAGGCCCTGTGGAAGCCCAGACGGGACAGAAGCCTGCAGGGTCTGAGTGGCCGGAGGCTCCTTCCAGTGTCCACCTTCGGGATACCTGCAAGGTCTTCCCACAGGTTCTAGAGTGAAGTAGAATCAGGGTTCTCTGTGACACCTTGATGGGTGGCCGCTTTTCCACTGAGCTGAGGGGCCTTTCGCCCTGGGCCTGTCCCCACGTCTCCCAGCAGGGCTGAGTGTCGAGGTCCAGCCTGGGGCGTGGCCAGCTGAGACCAGGGGGCCAGTTTCCCCTCGTCCAGAGCACAGACCCCCACACTGTTCTTGCAAAGCTCCTCCAGACAGCTTCTTCAAAGAAAGAAAAACTCACAGAGAAAATACAGAAGAATCAAAACTGGTCAGGATTCCCCACGAACGTGATCTTCACAGAGCGATTGTCAAGACACTGAGCGCTCCTTTCCCCGAGGCAGGTGTTCACCTGCGGTGTGTTGGTGGGGCAGGCACTTCGCTCCTCCTCCGCGAGCCCTGCGCCTGGAGAAACTGCCGAGTTCCAGGTTCTCGGACACTGCAGAATGGAAACCAAGGAATCCATGGTCTTCCGCTGGAGTTCCAGCTAAGATGTTCCCTGTTGTGGTTTTATGTCCTTGAACTAGCCAAGTCAGGGCACTGCCTTGCCTGCTCCGCTGGGAGCCAGGGCAGCAGGGCACGAGGCCAGACCTTCTGTCTACTGTGAACACTGCCCACCAGGCAGGGCAGAGCGCAGGCAAGGATGTCGTCCCTAGCTGGGTTTGAGGCGGGCTTCCAGTCTCTTCTTTTCTGAAGCCCAGGTGTTCCTTGGCCAAGAAAAGGACTTGCAAGCTTGGGGCCGGGCTTCCTCCAGCAGAGACGCCTTGCCTTAGGCATTGACTCCAACCTGAAAAAGTCTGCCCCTGGGCCTGGTCCAGGCCACCCTGCCAGCTGATCTGCTGCGTGACTTGGGCCTGTCACTTTACTTCTGGGCCCAGATGTTTTCATTTGCACAGTGAGGGGCTGGGCAAGGTTACTGAGGCGGATTTGGAGAGGAGGCCAAAGGGCCAGGCTTTCTGGCCATGCAGCGGCCCCTGAGTTCCCTGAGGGCCACCAAGAGTAAGGCCCTGGTGGAGCCTGTCCACGTGGCTGCCCAGGCTCTGCCCAGCTGGCTGCCCTGTGAAGCCTGCCCACAGGCCGAGCAGCGCAGGACAGCCTGGCAGTGTCCACGTTACGCTGTGTTGATATCTTGTGGTCACGTGTTGTAAAGGCCTCGAAGTTGCATCCAGCCAAGAAGTGGGTGTGATTCACGTCCGCGGCCCAGCTTTTCAGAGGCTGCTGTGAGCTATGACTCAGCCCAGGCCTGGCCAGGCCTTCTGCAGGCTCCCACTGGGCCCCTCCGCCAATCCTGAGCAGGCCAGGAGCACTGGTCCTGGTAGCCACACCCCTCTGAGCTCCTGAGCTGGGACAAGCGCCTTCTGCAGCGATTGGGCTGCAGGAACTGGGCTAATGCCCTTTGGAGCTGCCCTTACCTGGTACCTAGAGAGAGGATATCTATTTGTGACCTTTTTTTCTCTTTCTTTTGCCATCATGTCTGGGCAAACCTGGGACACATCTACAGGTCGCCTCCCGCACAACCCTGACCAGGGCCAGGGACAAACCACAACCAAGGCACGTGCCCTTGGCCAGAATCAAACCCGAGACTCATTGGTCACCGGTCCAATGCTCCAACCGCTGAGCCAAACCGGCCAGGGCTTGGCTTTATTTTTTTTACTGGCTGTTTTCCATAATAAAAGTTAAACGCTCTTCTTACAAGAAAATTGGGAAACAGAAAAGCAAATGACTTCCTTCCAGCAGACAAATCTGTCCTCACATCGTGTGCTTGGCATTCAGAACCCCCTCCGCCAGCGTGTCCCCGAGGGCAAGTGATGTTTCAATGTGTTTAATCAGGTACATACACGTTTTTTTGGTTGGCTTTCTGTTACAAAAGTAATGCAAGTTGTAGAACATTTTAACCATAATAGAGACATAAACTAAAAAGGAAAAACAGAGTCCTTCATATATCCCCCCAGCCCCGTTCATTTTCTACTTAAAAACAGAAATGTAGCCCTGGCCGGTTTGGCTCAGTGGTTAGAGCGTCGGCCCGCGGACCGGAGAGTCCCAGGTTCGGTTCCTGCTAAGGGCACGTTGCAGTTTGTCCCCGGCCCCAGTTGGGGTCGTGTGGGTGGACACCACTACATGTGTCTCACATCGATGTTTCTCTCTCTTCCTCCCTTTTTCCCTCCTGCTCTATCTGAAGATAAATGCAAAAATGTCCTCGGCTGAGGATAAAAAAAAAAAAAAAAACCCAGAAATGTACATAGAACCGTATATATTATTGCTTTGGCAAAAGTGGGATTTATTTCATAGCTCTGCAGTTGAAATTGAAATTTAATGCTTAGGAAAGTGCACACGTGCTAACTGTGCAAATCTAGGAATCATGAGAAAAGAAGAACAAGGCCAGCCCCCCACCCCCTTCCCCTCTCCAGGCCTCCACCATCCTAAGGCCAGGGTCCATTTTTTTTTTTAATTTTTTTTTTTTTTTTTTTTGCATTTATCTTCAGATAGAACAGGAAGGAGAGAGGGAGGGAGGGAAGAGAGAGAGAGAAACATCCACGTGAGAGAGACACATGGAGTGGTTGCCACCCACACAACCACAACGGGGGCCGGGGACAAACTGCAACGAGGTACATGCCCTTAGGGGGAACCGAACCCGGGTCTCTCTGGTCCGCAGGCCGACACTCTAATGACACTCTAACCGCTGAGCCAAACCAGCCTGGGCACCAGGGTCCATTTTATTTTGTCTTTCCTTGAGCCTCGTATCATTGGACCTGTGCTCCAGAACGGGCGAGGAGCACCTGTGTTCCGGGTCAGTCACAGGGTCTCATGGCAGGGACATTCACAGTTTAGTCCTCCAGGCTCTTGGGACTGAAATTTGAGTCCAAAATCTGGTTTCCCTCTATTGAGTCTAGAACCACACCCACTATCCTCAGCCACACTCCTAACACAAAGGTAGTTTTCTGTCCTACTTCAGGGGACAGGACAGTAACCTGGTGAGGGTTCCCAGCCAGCTTGCACCAGCGAGTGGTAATCCCAGGGCAGGGGAGGGGCTGGAGGCGGAGGCTGGCCCCCAGGGCAGGGGAGGGGCTGGGAGGCGGAGGCTGGCCCCCAGGGCAGGGGAGGGGCTGGGAGGCGGAGGCTGGCCCCCAGGGCAGGGGAGGGGCTGGAGGCGGAGGCTGGCCGGCAGTCTCCGCCCTCACGTGATGTTGAAAGTTTGTGTGGCTTTAACCACCTTCCTGAGCTGGAGCTGTCTCTGCCCATGGTTAAAATGTAACTTTGTTATAGGGGAGTGTAGCCTCACCCCAGAGACCAGGTGAACCCCACGCTTCTCTTCTCTGTCCTCCCTGAATCAGACCCTGGGCCTGGACCCCGGCCCTACCCCCCAGAGTCCCCTCCTGGCCTGGCAGGGACAGGAAGGGCAAGGTTGCGCCTGGGCCCAGCACAGGTCCCGGGCTGGGGGACTGGTTGAGAAAAATCATTCCCCTCTGGGTGCGGGCGGGACCCGGTGGCGGCAGGCCAGCTCAGCGGAGCAGAACCCCGAGGAGAAGGGCAGGCTCACCAAGACAGCGACGGCGCGACCATGGAGAAGCGATTCACATATGAAGATTATCAACACACTGCAGAATGGCTTCTGTCCCACACCAAGCACCGACCTCAAGTGGCGGTGATCTGTGGTTCTGGCTTAGGAAGTCTGACTGATAAATTGACTCAGACCCAGATCTTTGACTACAGTGAGATACCAAACTTTCCCCAAAGTACAGTGCCAGGTCATGCTGGTCGACTGGTGTTTGGGCTCCTGAATGGCAGAGCCTGTGTGACGATGCGGGGCAGGTTCCACATGTATGAAGGCTACCCACTCTGGAAGGTGACATTCCCAGTGAGGGCTTTCCAACTTCTGGGTGTGGACACCCTAGTGGTCACCAGTGCAGCTGGAGGGCTCAACCCCAAGTTTGAAGTTGGAGATATCATGCCGATCCGTGATCACATCAACCTACCTGGTCTCTGCGGGGAGAACCCTCTCATAGGGCCCAATGATGAAAGGTTTGGAGTTCATTTTCCTGCCATGTCTGAGGCCTAGGACCGGGAGATGAGGCAGAAGGCTCACAGTACCTGGAAACAAATGGGGGAGCAGGGAGAGCTACAGGAAGGCACCTATGTTATGGTGACAGGCCCCAGCGCTGAGACTGTGGCAGTCTCGTATGCTGCAGAAGCTGGGTGCTGATGCTGTTGGCTTGAGCACAGTACCCGAAGTTACAGTTGCAAGGCACTGTGGACTTGGAGTCTTTGGCTTCTCCCTCATCACTAACAAGGTCATCATGGATTATGAAAGCCTGGGGAAAGCCAACCACGAAGAAGTACTGAATACTGGGAAACAAGCTGAGCAGAAACTGGAACAGTTTGTCTCCATTCTCATGGCTAGCATTCCTCTGCCTGACCAGGCCAGTTAACCCGCTCTGGAGTGGTCTGGCCTTTCCCTTATGGAACCCAAGTAGCTACTACCTACTGTGGACCCTTGCTGGGGTGGCATGCCTCTGGCCTTAGACAGTAGCAGAAAGGAGAGGAAGATCCTTACCCTTCACTTCCCCACTTCTCCTACCAGACCCTTCTGGTGCCTAGTGCTCTTTTACTCAACTGTCTTCTCAAAACCGTTTCTACCCCCATTATTTCCCAGGAGCTGGAGCCCAAGCCAAGCCCTACTACACATCCATACCTGTTCCCAGGATTTGACTTGGGCTGCTGAATCGACACTGTAGTAGTGCTGCTAGCTTTCTGAGATGATGCTTTCCCATTCCTGGGACTCAGTTCTACCTCCCACAAAGTACTGGAGACCACGCAGAGACTAGCTCAGTGCCTCTTGGACTTTAATATTCTCATATTTTGATAATAAAGAGAAAGATGAAATAAAAAAAAATAAAAATAAATCATTCCCCTCTGAACAAGGGGGTGTTCATGTTGGGGTCTCCCAGCCCTGGGCTTGCATGACAGTGACTTTTCCAGGGGTGGGGTTGTCAGTCCCCAAAGGAGATCCTGTCACCCAAAACATCGATTCTAGATAGTATGACATTTCACCCCCAAACCTGGTCTCCTAGATACCCCAGACCCAGGAGTCGCAACAAGGGAAGGCGGCCTCTGTGGTCTCTCGTGGGACTCGAGCTGGCCCGAACCTGGGCATGAAACTGTCCAATCTGCAAAGACTTAAAGACACTGCCGGGATGTCCCAAAAATGCCACCCAAGGAGGGGACAGCCCCACTTCACCTCATCTCTGCTAACAGCCCTCTTCGTGCCAGTGTTGGGAGCCGCAGGCCAGAGAGCGGTCCCTCCAGAGACCCCAGAACACTGAAGGAAAAAGGAGAGCCCTCTGAGCCTCAGTCTCCCCATCTTTGAAATGGCAGTGACTGAACCCCCCTGGGCTGGTGACACCAGGCTTGAGACCCCTCGCCTGCTGCCTGGCACAGACAGGCACTCACACCGTGGTCCTGGAGGTAGTGATGATTTCTGCGTCAGAACGGGGGAGAGTGTGACTTCACACACACCCCCGGTGACAGATTCCGAGCTCGGGAAGCGTTCCTCCCACTCTGCGCTGTGGGGCCCGTGTACCCAGGGCAGAGATAAGCTCATGGTCAACAAAGAAGACTCTCACAGTGAGACCTTCGGGAGCGCAGGCTCCACGGTGCAGTGCTGGGCCTGATTCCCAGGCCCCACAGTTGCTGACGTGGTCCCCAAGGAGGCTGTCAGCTGCTTTCCTGTGACTTTACTAACTCATGACCACTGTCCGCAGAAGGGGCTACTGGCAGAACCCAAGTAGGAGCCCGAGGCACAGCGCTGTGCTGCCCGCTGCTGTGCGCCAGCTCCTGACAAGGGGTCTTAGGTCGGGAGCCCCGTTGGCATTGGCCATGGTTTGCCACCGGGACAGTGGGAGGTCCTGGGAGGTGCCCCACTCAGTGTGCAGCAGGGACAGTGAAAAGGAGGCTTGGTGTCTGACAGTGGGACAGAGGTGTAATGGCCACCGTAACCAGGAATAGCTTCAGACCGAAAGACAAAGCAGGCAACTCCATAGAATACAACAATTTAATGTAGGGTGATTGACTTACGGGCAGATGGGGTCGGAGCAGAACAGACCATCGGCAATTCTGCACACATTCTCCACTACCAGACCCGTTACAGTGCTGTTTGACAGTATAACCCAGCTACCGATGACTGACCAGACCAAGGGACAGAGTGCCGCTGTGCCAAGGGCCGTACCTCCGGGTGGTCCTGTGACCTGACTGCTTCTAATTGACACTGTTACCAGTTTGGTATTCACCGCGGTTGTCATGCCATCTGGGCTGTTACTAACAAAACTATTTATGGCTACATTTTAAGGCACGCAGATAATCATCAACTAGGAGGCTTTGATATGCTTGCTAAGGACAGTGAGGCTGGTCACGGGTCACAGCATGACACTGAAGTCGGGGACACAGAGATGGAGTTGGTTTTGCTCACATCTACATCTGTACACACAGCCTCCACCTGTCTGGGGTCTCGGGAGGCCCTACCCCTCCGGGTGTCTGGCTGGCTGTTTGCTCAGTGACACCCCTCTCTGAAGAGGCACGACACCTGGCCTCACCCACCTTGAAATTCCAAAAGCCACAGAAAGCTACCTGCTGGTCTCCCTGCCCTGTGGGCCGGCCTCAGGCTTCCTCAAGAGGAACTAACTCTGCTGCTGTCCCAAATGCCAGGCCCCGGGAGCTGGGTACTCTGGTGCGGGCTTGCCCACCTCTTACGGGACTCTCCTTCCAGGTGCGGCTTCAGGTCCAGAGCCTGGAGAAGCCCCAGTACCGAGGGACTGTCCACTGCTTCCAGTCCATCATCAGGCAGGAGAGCGTGAGTGGTCTGGGCCTGGGCAAGGCAGGGCAGGGGCGGGGACCCAGCCTCTGGGATGCTGGCTGCCAGACCGCAGGGCGGGAAGGAGGAGTCAGGGGGGCTGTTGGGGGAATCAGGACTTTGGAAATGGGATGGTGTGAATGCTCAGGCCTCTCAGATTGAGGCTTCTGGTTCTAATGAAATTCTGTCTGATCCTCATGTACACCTGGGGTGGGCTGGGGCTGCCGCACCTGCAGTGCAGATTCTGTGGGGAGGTTGGCTACGCGCCCATGCCCCCAACCAGGAGGTGGGCACCTGATGCCCCTCTGTGCCCGCAGGTGCTGGGACTGTACAAAGGCCTGGGCTCACCGCTCATGGGGCTCACCTTCATCAACGCACTGGTGTTTGGTGTGCAGGGCAACACCCTGCGGGCCCTGGGCCGAGACTCGCCGCTGAACCAGTTCCTGGCGGGCGCGGCGGCAGGCGCCATCCAGTGCGTCATCTGCTGCCCGATGGAGCTGGCCAAGACGCGGCTGCAGCTGCAGGACGTGGGCGCGGCCCGCACCTACAGGGGCTCCCTGGACTGCCTGGCGCAGATCTACCAGCAGGAGGGCCTGCGCGGCGTCAACCGGGGCATGGTGTCCACGCTGCTGCGCGAGACGCCCAGCTTCGGAGTCTACTTCCTCACCTACGACGTGGTGACGCGCGCCCTGGGCTGCGAGCCAGGGGACCCGCTGCTGGTGCCCAAGCTGCTGCTGGCGGGCGGGACGTCGGGCATCATGTCCTGGCTCTCCACCTACCCTGTGGACGTGGTCAAGTCACGGCTGCAGGCCGACGGGCTGCGGGGTGCCCCGCGCTACCAGGGGATCCTCGACTGCGTGCGCCAGAGCTACCGCGCCGAGGGCTGGCGCGTCTTCACCCGTGGGCTGGCCTCCACGCTGCTGCGCGCCTTCCCGGTCAACGCCGCCACCTTTGCCACCGTCACTGTCGTGCTCACTTACGCGCGGGGCCCGGAGGACCAGTCTGAGGGCGAGGCTGTGCCCGCTGCCTCGGGGCCTGCGCTGGCCCAGCCCTCCAGTCTGTGACTCCCGACCCCGTGGCATAGGGCGTGACCTCCCCAGGGCCACTTTCAGAAACCCAACATAGACATAACTTGACTCCGCCCCCCCCTCCTGACCCCCCCTCACCCAGCCCACTGTCCTGCCCAGACACCGGGGGCTGGGGACTCCGTCAGATCTGGGCCTAATGCCACTCATCAGCTTGGTTACCTTGGCCACAGACTTGACGTCCTTTTTTCTCAGCTGTGAAATGGGGATCCTCATACCCACATTGTGCAGTCGGGAAGCTGACACTGTTACCTGGAAGTTTCCAGAAAGCCAGCCAACACTCCAGCCCTTCCCTGGGATCCCGCCGCCACCACAGGCTCTCCCGGATGGGCTCTCCCGTGACTCACTGACTGCACATCCGCTACCTGGCAGAGCTCTTGGCCACCTGTCCAGGCTGTATGGTGGGGACAGAGGCAGTTCCAGGTGCTTCCTGGTGTCAGAACTGAATCCTCTGCCAGTGAGCCCCAGCTTCTCCACGTGGCACTGCGGGGAACGCCCTCCTACTGCCGCTCCCGTTGGAAGCCGACCTGGGGCCCCGCCAAGAGGCCATGGGATTTGCTGGAGGCTCCTGTCCTCCTGGAGATAGGGGCTGGGGAGCAGGCCAGGCCAGTGGGAGGTCTCAGCAGAAAGACAGCTGCGCAAGGGGACGGCGCCTTACCTCGGGCTGCCCATCTGTAAAATGGGGACACGGGTCAGCTGATGTCTGGAGTCTGGCCCACTACTCCCAGCCAGGGTTTCCCAGGGCCTGCAGAGGGTCGAGAGGGAGATAGTACAGGGTCCCCACTCCCCAGCAAATGGTGTCTTTCCTGGGCAAGCTCCTCAGTGCCCGGTGTTCCTGTGAGGCTGTGAAGGGCCTGTTAGTGGGCATGGGCGTGGCCAGCTTGGGCCCCCCCAGGCGGAGGGGGATCTGAACCCACACTGTAGGGTCCTCACTAGGAGCTAGGGCTGTGCTGTGAGCGTGGGGTAGTCCGGGCACATCAGTATGGTGTGGCCATGTGATCTGATGGGGAGGTGGGTGGTTTGCACAGATGAAGGTGCCTGTGGCCCCTGAGTGGGGCTCAGCCCCTTGGGCAGTGTGACAAGCTCTGTGGTCACAGAGGCAGCTGTGGTCAAGGAAAACAACACTCCCATCCTGTACACGAGTGTCACTGGGGTACAGAGCCACAGAGGGAATAAAGTATTTGTTTTTTAAGAGGGTCAGGCTTTGTGTATCAGAAGGGGCTTCATTCCACACCCCTTCCCGGAGTCGGAGGGGCAGGCTTGGTGGGTCTGTGCCCTTGGGCCCTGATGGCAGCCCCAGCTGTGTGACCTGTGAGCTTCGGGGCACATCTTAGACCCTCGGTTTCCTCACCTGCAGTATGAGGATTGAGCGAGTAAAGCTCACGAGCTGGATGGCGTCTTGGCATTCAGCAGATGCCCTCGGGTGCCTGGGTATCCCAGCAATAGGAGGCCTGCTCCCCCCTCGTCCTCCTGCTGGGCAGGGCAGGCAGCCTGCTGAGGGCTGAGGGAACTGCCCAGGGCAGAAATGGCCTCCCGGAGGAGGGTGATGGGTCTGCCCATCTGAGACTAGACCTAACCCAGCCTAAGGGGTCCATGAGCGTTTCCTGGAGGAAGCCTTGGTTGCCCACCCCTCTTCTGCTCAGCCTCCTGGAGTCAATCCTGGGCACCCTGCGTCTCCAGCCTGGAGGCTCTTTCCTTCCCATCTGCTGAACCAAATAGCTCCACCCACCTACAGGGGGGCAGGAGCCGGCTCGCCAGTGCCTTCATGCCCCATTTAATCCCTAGCACCAGCCTGTGATGCTGGGCTTGTCTGCAGTTTCCAGGGACAGGAGGCCAGGAAGGGGCTGGTGGTGACCCTGGGGTGCAGTGTCCTCAGGTGTATCTCAGGCCCCATTAACCCAGCAGTCCCCTCCCTGGGGTGGCAGGCAGCTGCTCCTTCCCCCATGAGGTCCCCCGGCCTCTCTCTCACTTCTCTTTCCTCTGAGAAAACCCAGGCAAATGCTAAAAACCAGGGTCCCCGTCTCCCACCCCGAGCGCTGATGGTTAAACATTACCAACAGGTGGGGGCAGGAGAAGAGGTTGAGAGAAGTGTAGGGTTTTTATCAATTTACTTGACAATTTACTTTCTCCCTGACTTAAATTTATATTTATTCTATTTGGAATACGTAATATATTAAATGAGGCAAAAAATAAAAATGCAGACGAAACGCAGGCTGTGCAGTGAAGGGAGAAACCGGGTCCCCACCTCCTCCCTGGCCAGCATGCTGCTCCCGAGCCGAGCACTGTCTCCAGTTCCTAGAAGCCATCCCTGTGCGTCCTGAGCGAGTCCCAGCACGGGGGCACACTCCCACTCCCTGTAGAGTGTGGCCTCGGTACTGAACGTTCTTTTAACTTGACAGTTGTCTTGGAGATGTGTGGCTAAAACAATAGACGTTTATCCACTTGAAGGTCTGAAGCCAGAGTCGGGAGTTATTGTCGTCAGTGTTGGCGCTTGGAGGTTCTGAGGGAGGACCTTTCCCTGCCTCTTCCAGCACCTGGTGGTGATGGGCCATCCTTGGCTTGTAAGCACATCGCTCACTCTCTGCCCCCTTCCTCACTTGGCCTCCTCCCCTGTGCGTCTCTCTCTTATAATGACACCAGTCATCAGCTTAAGGGCTTATGCTATTCCAATATGACCTCAACTTAACTAATTACATCTGCAAGGACCTGTTCCGAAGAAGGTTCCTGGGGGATGTTGGCAGACCTTCCTAGATGCCTACCTAACAGTCCTCCTGCCTTTTCTAATAGAACCCCAATTTGCTCTGAGCTTCAGAATGTCCAAATAAAAACTTTTCCTGACTCCCTTGCAGCTAGAGGTGGCCATGGGTCCCGTGTCTGGTCAGTGAGAGGAAAGCAGAGATCAGTGGCTGGGGCTTCTGAAAAGGCTTTGTAAAGGGACAAACGCACCTTTTCCTGATGGGATGGGGACAGGATGTCTGCAGGTGCATCAGAGAGGAGAGCCCGCCAGCCCTCCGGCCTTGGGGGAGCCACTGAACCAGCCTGTTCTGCAGAAGGCCAGTCACTCCCCCCTTGTTTCAGTCACTGTCCTTGGGCTTCTGTCACTTGCAGCCAATGGCATCATGGCCAAGGTGAGGCACCAGAAGGTTTCACCCGGACCCCACAGGAGGCTATGAGGTGAGTGGGCCACACGGGACAAGAGGAGGCAGGTTGGGGTGGGGTGGGGGTGCTTCTGAGCCAAAGCGCATCTCGAGGCTGGGAAGGGACAGCTGCAGCGGCAGGTGAGAGGGACCCCTCTGGGGAATGATGATATATGAAGCCCCCATGGCAGTTTGAGGGACTCTTTGTGCCAGCTTTTCCCAGGTTCTCGGCACAGGATGCCAGGTGTGCAGAGGAAGCGTCTGTGGCCCTGCCCACCTCCTCTGGCGCTGGACTACACACTGTAACTTCTTCCCTTTTCTGTTTATCCCTGTGGACCTCATCGGGCGCACAGAATGAGTGACACACAATCCCTTGTGTGACACTCTCCTTGCTGGTCTGGGCCTGGCCCGCTTCCACTAGTTATCCAGTTGTTTCTCATAAAACAAAAGCCCCTGTTCCCAGAGTCAGGCCTTCACGGCCCTCCCCGTGGATGGCAGGGTCTTGTAATGGGACAGTGACTCTGCCCTGTGCACACACCCTCTCCAGTCCTCTCAGCCTGCATTTTGCAGCAGGGGACACCAGTGGGGAGGGCCCTGTCCAAGGTCACACAGCCAGTTGGTACTGGGGCAGGAGCCCGAAGGCCTTCCTGGTCCACAGCCCTCACCACACCCCTGCCCCGGACCTGTCCATGCAGCAGAGGGCCACCCCCACCCTGCAGCAAGAGCTCCTTAACAGCCCAGGCCGATCACCAAGTTCATGTGGCTGCAGTGACAGACACCCTGGAGTGGCAGTTCCAGCAGCAGAGGGAGGGGCAAGAACCTGGGACAGGCGCAGGACCCACCTTGGTCTCGGCTCCTTGCTGCTGTGCCCTGCCCTTACATGGCACCCATTGGCCCACCCACGGGGAGGCAGTGGCTTGCTGGGAGCTGGGCCTGTGCAGCCCCCTGCTCACCCCTCACTGGGAAGCCCTTCCCAGAGGCCCCCACCTGGCCGGCCACGCTGTCCCAGGCCTGCTGATCAACACCATGGGCAGTGAGGATCAGTCTGTGTGCCCGGCCCTCCCGTGGCCAGGAAGCTCCCAGGGGGCGGACGGGTGGTGCTCCATGCAGCTCGCTGCTGCTGCGTGGGAAGTGTGCACTGGAAGGCTAGCAGGGCATGTCCACAGAGCCAACGGTCCCATCCCTGGAGCTCCCTCGGTCTCTCTCAAGGTGTGGCGGGCTCCTCGGCCTGTTGGGCAGACCCTGAAAGCCACCCCTGGGCATCCAGATAGGTTTGGGAAGCAAAGTGGGCAGAACTGATGCCTGAGTGGGTGTGAGGGAGGAGAGGGGGGAGGCCGCCATGACACCCCTCTTCTGGCTTAAATGTCCCTGTGGATAGTGGGGACACAGGAGGGGAGGGCGGGGCACAGTGAATGAATGGATGAGTGGATGGATGAGGGCAGAGGCTGCTGAGTACAGGGCCAGGGCGGGTTTTGCCAGAGAGCGACAAGGGAAGGCAAGAATGCAAGAGGGCCCTGGCCGGTTTGGCTCAGCGGTTAGAGCGTCAGCCTGCGGTCCAGAGAGACCTGAGTTCGGTTCCTGCTAAGGGCATGTACCTCGGTTGCAGTTTGTGCCCGGCCTTGGTTGGTCGTGCGGGTGGCAGCCACTCGATGTGTCACTTTCACATCGATGTTTCTCTCTCTCTCTCCCTCCTACTCTATCTGAACAAAAAATGAAAAAAATGTCCTCGGGTGAGGATTAAATAAATAAATAAATAAGGTACCTCCGAAAAAAAAAAAAAGAATGCAAGAGTGAGTGATGCGGGGCCATGGGGCCGTGAGCAGGTAATCGGCTGAGGGTGCTGGGGTGCAGCCCCAGAGAGGCAGGGGTGGCAGTGAGAGGACCCCAGGACAGAGACTGGGGCTGCAGGTGGCGGAAGCACGGGATTTGGCGGCGGCCATGGTAGTGGCAGGCTCAAGCGGGTCAGGAGGAAGGGCACTGGGGAAGATGGGCAGGGAGCGAGTGACCCAGCATCAGAAGGAACCGGTGACTGGGATGACTGTGGCCCAGTGGGGTTGGATGGGGGTGGACAGACTTGGGAGTGGAAGCGGGCTGCCGCCTGTGGTGTGAAGGTGAGAGAAAAAGCAGCCAGGCTTGGAGGGCTTCCTGCCCCTCTTCCCAACCCGCACCAGGTCCTGACCTAGCCCAGGACAGGACAGTGGTCAGGCCACCCCTCCCCTGGTCCAGGGAGTCCCCCCAACCCCAGGCCTAGCTCAGGTGGCCCCTCCCGGGAAGTCTCCCCTCCAGTCCTACAAGGGCACCACGAGTACACCCCCTCCCCCCCCGCCTCTCCTGGGGTCCAGCCCGCCCCTCCCTGTCCCTCCTCCTGGGCTCTCCCAGGCTGGCTCCGTGACCCTTTCCCCCTTTGCCCAGCTTCTGCTAAGGAAAATGAAGCTCCGGATGGGCCCAAGGTCATCAGCCCTTCAGTCCGGCCGAATCCTGAGGCCTTTCCAACCTGGCTGGCCTCCCCACGTGTCCCCTCCCAGCACACAGGTCCGGGTCCCCTCAGCACACCCTGGGCTCAGCAGCAGGTAGTCCCACAGGTGCTGGAGGACAAATGAATGACCACTCCGCCCATGATATGGGTCCCCACGCTGGGCCAAGGGGTGCGCGCAGATGGCACGAATGGCTGTGGGTGCCAAGGTGCAGGCCTCTACCCTGCTCCTACCCGACCCCAGCTCGGGACACACCCACGCATCCCCAGACGGCTCCTGGCCGCCCCAAGCCGCGCGCATGCGCAGCCCCCCCCCCCCGCAGCACAGCGCCCTCCAGTGGCGGGAGGAAAAAGGCAAACCTGCTGGTGCTGGTCCAGCTGGGGGCCAAAGGCTGGAAAACTGAATAACCCCCAGGCCGGGAGGCCAGGGCAGAGGCAGCTCAGACAGGGGAGGGGGAGGGGAGGAGGCACAGGCCGTCCCCCGCCAGGGGGTGGGCACGGGGCTGGAGAGGGGGTTGGGCCAGGCCCCTCCCTCCGCTGTCACAGCGCTTGGCCCGCTTGTCTTCTATCCTCTCCCACCTCCTCCGCTAGACGTGAGGCAAGTTCCATCAGCACCGAGAGCGGCCTGACACACACGTGGTGCTACGTAGCTGAATGAGTGACAACACGGGGGTTCAAGGGAAGGGGCAGCTTGGGAAACGAAAGGCTGCGAGGGGAGGTAAGAGGTTGGGAAAATAGGTCAGGGCTGGGCTTGGCTTTGGGTGTTATCCGGTAGGAAGTGGGGAGCCCCTGGAGGTTCAGGTGGGCCGGTGAGACCCACGCTGGAGACCCCGTTGGGAGACTGCACAGCGCAGTGCGACAGGAAGCTGGGGGAGCGGCCAGCACAAGCGGGGGGCCTTGGTGCCGCTCCGTGAGTGGGCGGGGCTTCTTTCAAAGGGGTTGCAGGTGGATCAGGCTGGGGCGCCCGAGGCAGCAGTGCGCAGCGAGCCAGGTAGGTCTGGGGTTTAATTCCAGCTGCCTGGACCTTCTCCGGGGACCCTCACTCATGACATGGGGTAGTGCTACCGAATTCCTCCAAGGGAGGAGAAAAATGATACGGTATTCACAGTGCCCGGCATGGTCCTGGGCAGTTGGGACCTCAACGAATGTTATTACAGCTAGACGGAGATGCTGGCAAGGGCAAATAGGCACAGTGGATTCAACTACTGGGGGTGGGGGGTGCCCTCAACCTTTTGATCTAAAATCTGAAGCTCACAGTTCCCACCATGGCTGTTCCTCCGCCCTTCACTCAGCAGTTTTGGGCCTCAAGGGGCCAGGACTCGCCACCTCAGCAACATCCTGCCAGCAGCCCCTTCCATCACTAGCAGAAAGAAGGGAAAGGCACAGGAGTGAAGGAGAGTAGTAATACACCCGCTCTGCAGCACACCAGGCGCCAGGGAAGGAAGGTACTTCTCTCTGGTTTTTGCTTTTGGCCAAATCCTAACTAGCTCTCGGTATATTTCATCAAGTTTTAAGAGTCTATTACACTTAGTTAAGATTTTCTTAACTGGAGCTCCCACAACTAACACATGGGAATGAGACTCTGCTTTCTGAAAAGTGGATGAGTTTCTCATTAAAACTCCTTCTGGCCCATCAGTCCATCTTGGGGCTGAGTTATGTTAAGGAAGCATTTCTTGCTAGTGAGACTGAATCCCGGAGCTTCCATTCCTGGGCCACAAGGGAACCCATGAAGATCTGCCCCGGGGAAGCAGGTGGCTTCAGACCGGGCAGGAGCCTACGGCCAGGTTCACTGTACAATGACATTCAGGACAAGAGGCGGCTTAGAGGCTGGAGGAACAAACAAGAACCACAGGCATTAAAAAGCTTAACATTATGCATTTATTATATTTTATAGAGCCATGTTACACATGCTTGGTGCTTCAAACTGAGTTACGTTTAATGTTTTTCTGGATGCAAAGCCATCTTGCTTGACGTGGATGCCTTAAATGCGATAATACTTCTGCATCTATGACCTATGAGCTAAGGGAAAACCAAGGACAATTCCAGAAATGGCAAAGAACATTGAAGAAAAAGAAGTACATGAGACACAAAGCTAAGACCTTGAGCCAGGGCCTACAGGAGTCACCAGAAAGTGAATAAAAACAATTGTTCTATGAAAATGATTCGACCAATCACCATCTGTAGATAATAGAGCCTCGTAACAGTTACGGATGTTGTAGAAAACGGTTGTTTGGTATCGACGCCCTTTTCCCCTCCATAGTACATGCAGACATCGTGCGGCCCCCCAATAGAGCAGCCCACAGAGTACAGCACAGCAACTGGCCCCGCCCCATGACACCCCAATGCTGTTTCTTATGGAGTCCAAGTGTCTTTAATGAAAAGCAGTCCATCTGCTCAAACCTGTCATTGTGCTTCAGGATGAATAGGATACCACTCACTCTCTGCAGACCCCCACATGCTGGCCGGAAATGTGGGGGCCAGGGTGACCAGCTCGTGGGGATTTGATTTGCCCGCTGTCAACGTTCCCTTTGTTTTTATAAGGGGAGAGGATTCTTTGTGTCCACAGCATGCCACCCGCCCTCCCAGCTTCAGCCTCCGCTCTGGCACTCTGCTCAGCGCTCAGGCCTGGAGGGGGGGGGGGGGGGGGGCAGGAAGCACTGGCCCACGTGTGGAGGGGCCTGACCTCTCCTGTCGGATGCTGCTGCTCTGAAAGGCCTGAGCAGTAACAACCAAAATCAACCAAGGTCAGTATGTTAGGGCGCAGGAGACCTAGCCAGCCACCCAGGCAAAGCTCCCGCCAGGCGACAAGTGCCTTCTGCAATGCTGAAGAGCAGGCTGTGGGGCGCGTGGCTGAGCTGCAAGGGGGCAGAGCTTGGGTTAAAAGTTCGGGTGGAATGAACACACCTGCCAGGGCCTGCTGGGCCTGGCCTCTGACGAGGCGCTGCACCCTCTCTCAGGCCGTGGGCCCGAGGCTGTCCAGTGACAGGCAAGGAGCTGGCTTCGGCAGCCAGGGCAGCAGCTGGGAAGCCTCGTGGCATGGTCACGGCATTAAGCGGACGCCGTTGGCAGCTTCAGCTCTCACCACCGTTCTGACCTCTGGGATCCTTGCTCTTGCTGGTGGTCAGATGTCAAGACAGTAGAAGGGACTTAGAGAACTCAAGATTAATGACACGACCTCCTAAACCACGTGGAACCCAAATCAGAGTGGGACACAGAAGTGATCAATTCTCTCTGCCGGTGATGGGGGTAGAATGACCAGATTCCCACCTGAAGAGCTTTTAGAGGGCCAGGTTTTCCTGGGCCACAGACAAAGTCTCAGGAAAGTTACAACAGGTCCGCTTCGCTAAGCAGACAAAGCCCTCAGCTGACCACCCAGGCCGATCTGCGTCCCCCTGGGCTGCTTGCTGGATGAAAGTGACATCTGTGAAGAAACAAACTAGAACTCTGCCTGGAAACAGTGGCAGGCACTGGGCTTACTCTTCTGCCAAAGGGTCTTACTCAAATTTAGCAAAGTAAGTGACATTTAAAAGAACTGTACGTGAAAACCAGCCAGAAAAAAAAAATCTTGATTTTCCTCAAACCCTCAGGCCTTGAATCTAGGCAAAGCACACAAACACCATAGGAAACCAACAGCCTGAGTTCAATGTCACCCTGGAAAATAAATGTCACTCTGCGGTGACAGTTTTTTATACAAATATTATGCTTCCCCCAACCCCACTGCCAAAAAGGGGGGAAATAATAAGAAATCCAAAAATAGAAAACAACATCTTATTAAATGTAAACGTATCCTCTGGGCTTTTATATTACAGATAGAAACAAGCACGTATTTCAGTTCAGATGTAAGAAAATATGTCTATCAGTATTCCTTATAAATCAGATGAACCCCCAGGACCACTGGCGCAGTTAGAACACCACTTCAAAGGCTGTCATTTACATGTTTAGCAAAGTTATGACTCTTAACCACAGCAAACCGGGTTTCAGCGGCCCCCGTGAGGACGGCTGCTCTGTCTACTCGCTCACCTATCGTCCTCTCCGCTACTGGAATTGAGTGCTTCGGCAACAAGGAACTTGGACATTAAATTTCTTCAAACCCCCAATGAAATTCCTTTCAGAAATTAACTCTGCAGATTGAGAGAAGACACATGAACAGAGAACGAATCAAGGGGAGTGGTAACTATTCCACTCAGAGACACAGAGGGGCGGAAGAGATGACCAGAGGCATCCCCCTAGGGGTCAAGGCACGGGAAGAGGGACCTCCCTCCACTCAGGGGCCTGGCTTCTGTAGGTCATAGGAGATGGCGTGGCTCTCCAGACTGCCAGTGGGTCCCCACAACACAAGGCTGCCCTGCCGCAGGCCCTTGGGCAGGAATCTCAAGGACAGTGCCAGGACCAGGCTCCAGGGTGGCGCCAATGCTGGGCAAGGGTGACACAGCCCCCGACCTACTACAGGCTCCCCGGGACTGTTCGCCTGACGGCAAGGAGGGAAGGTGTGGGCACTCACACCACGGGCACCCGTGGAGGCCTCGCCCCAGGTCTAGCCAGGGAAGCACACGCTCACACGGGTGCTCGGCTTCGGAAGGGAGCTCCGCCATGGCTTACCTCGCTGCCGACTGCCAGACACGGCAAAGCCTGGCTTATCCAGGGGACAGCTGGGCTCTTCGGATTAACTCAGTTCCATCAAACTACTCAATGGAAAACAGATTCTGAACGAATAAAAAGTGTCTCCAGTTAAGTTTTTCATTTATGATTCAGAAGGCACTTCAAAATTCCCGAGAGCCACAGGGTCACTCTTACTGGGCCACCGACCCTGCGCAGGACCAGTGCAGAAGCTGAAGGGACAAGGCTACATTTCCGACCTGCTGGTGTCCTGGACATCTGGTAAATAAATCTGGTATTAGTTTGTCAATGACCTGACATAGTCAAGCATACAGCACAAGGACACACGGTATGTTTGCACTCTGAATAAATGGGGTTTTGCTGTATCATGGCAGTTTATAAAATGTTCTCATGGGCCTGATATTTGACTCGAAGCAAAATGCAAATAGTATAATCGTACAGTCCCAATGTGAGAGGTCAAGTACTCATTGAGTACAATTCTCTTAATCGAATCACCTTGCCAATCAGCACTGTGTCCGTCAGAAGCATGAAGTTAAGCTGCTGGCGCTCACCGCTACATGTGCTAGCACTCAAGACCCCACTGCCACAGGGACCACGCTCTCCACCAACGGCCAGGAACCTCGAGCCTGCTTCCTGCCAGACAAGGGGGGCCTGCTGGAGCCGCCTAGAGGGCGGCCCGAGCGATGGGACACCTGCTCGCCCTGCCAGGTAACACCTTACCTTGAGAACACAGGCCAGGGCACAACTCTGTCATACTTTTGCTGGGGGAGCAAAAATCAAAACCCAGTGGCCAAGGGGCCTGGCTGGGGGTCCTCTGAGGTAGTTCCTTAACTCAGGATGCCTGTTACCTACTCTTTCAGAACTCAGTCCACGCAGGAAAGTATTAAAATACCCATGCATCGCTTTGATCACAAGTCACTGGAATTGAGTGCAAAATAAAGGAAACTTGAGTTGCTTTATTTAGCTTCCAATTTCTGGGAGGCTCAAGAATTATAATCATTCTGGACAACAAAAGGAAATAAGACTGTGCTTACAGATCTTGCTCTGCCACATTCTTTCTGTAGGATTGCTATTTTATTGTTGCCCTTTGTGTTACACGGATGTACACAGCAGGTGTTAAAGGTACAATACACTCTACAGCTGAGCACCACTTTCTGTGACCGAACAGGCAGAGAAGTCACACTGAACACCAGCATCTGGCAGCGTTTTTCGGAAAAAAAAAAAAAAAAAAAAAAAAAGTGACTAAAATGGGTTTAAATTGATTAACACTATTAAATCACATCTAATATTTGATACTACATGATTCAATACAGCTATACGGTACAATTATACAAAATGTGTTAACATCAAAGAATACAACCAAAATTAAGATAGCAAACAAAACCTATATAACTTTTTTTTACAGGAAAATACTTTTGAAGTATGCATGTAACTGCCCATTCTTTTAAAGAAAATCTACTGCAAGCAAAGTTACCACCCTCCAGAAAAATCACACATAGCATTACTAAGCACATCCCCAAAAAGTGTACAATATGCACACTTGGAAAATACAAAATTAAAAAAATTGTAAGCAACAGGTGAGCTTCATATTTATAAGAATGTGAAAAGAAGTCCCATTTTTAGCACTGTTGTATAAAGAATTGTCTTTTGATGCGAAGTTCATGAATTGTCCTCCTGTTGGGACCACACTTTACAAAAACACCGTGTTTTTGAAACGAGATTACAGAGCAAGATAGAGCATCTTAGCAATGTCATCTTATTAAAGTTTTTAATTTTTACTACTTTATCAAAACATGTCCCTTAGGTGTGTAGGTTTCATTTTTAAAATTCTTTCCTAGAAACAATATACAAAGGAGAGGCATATTTATTCCCAAACACACTCCTGGAAGATGCTTCCCGAGGTCAAGAAGGCTCTTCTGTCGTCTTCTCACTGGTTGTTTTTGGCCTTTGCATGTGTTAAGATGTGAGATTTCAGGTTAGTCGACTGAGCAAACTTCTTATTACAACCATCGAAGGGGCACACATAGGGCCTGTCTCCGGTATGGATTCGCACGTGTGTGCGCAAATTGAAGTCCAGTGAAAAGCGTTTCCCGCAGCCTTCGAACGTGCACTGTCGAGGAAAGACCAGAAAGAACCCGCTCAGCGACTGGGACCCAGGACAGCCTACTTCTTTGACCTCATGCTTTCCTCCCTGCCCCGGGGACATTTTCCAGCTGTGTTCTCCAATGAGTGGGCATGGAGCTCTAACTATGCATGGCCCACTCCTAAGCCCATGGCTAGCCCCCTGATCTGCTTAAATACAACGTAAGAGAAACACTTGGGAAACAGCCAGGACCTCCCTAATCATTATGCTGAGGTCCCAGTACTTGTGTGTACAAGTGACAGGAAAGCTTCTGGTGAACCAGGTCAGATGTACTGTCTGCACTGTGACTCGTTCCCTTGCTCACAGGTTTCTAAAACAAGATGAAATGTTAACTGTACTTACTTTCACACAGTACAATTTTAGCAGTTCCCTGCCAATTCGTGATTCAATATACTAACTACCCGAACTAAACTGCTTCAATCCCACAGTGAATGCATTGGAAATTCAGTTTTAGGCTTGCTCTCGAGAATCCCGTTTCTCCTGATGTGATGTACACTACATCCGGTCTCCAGCATATCACAGAGCACACAGGGCAGGACAAGAGCCAGGGCAGCCCCTCCCATGACTGTCTGGACACCAGGCCATCTCTCCCTGAGTGGGGGCTGCCTGCCGACACTCGCTGAGCCCAGCGTCTATGCTCCGTCACAGCTGCCTACACTCGTGGGGTGGGGGTGGGGATGGCGGACTGGCTCTACCTGAAAGGGCTTCTCTCCAGTATGAACCAGTTGGTGTCGTTTTAGTTTTGAGCTCTCAACAAAAGCTTTGCCACACTCTGCACAGACGTGGACTCGGGGGCCGTGGGTGTGGAGATGCTTTCTCATGGCAGAGTTATCCCTGAACATCTTTGTGCAGCCCTTCGAACAGAGAGAGAAGCTTAGTGGTTCACACTGCCAAGTGCGACAGAGAAGTCAACCACTGAACAGCCTTCACTGACATGTTACAACAAAACAACCCCCAGCCCCCCGTTTAAAATGCACTTAGTATTACAGCAGAAATATTAAATTATTTAAGACAAAAAACAGACAGCTGAAGAAGGCCTTATCATTTAATGTAAACCCTTGTTTTACAGATGAGGAAACTGAGGCTTAGAGATGGTCTTTAAGTAGACTTGCCCAAGGTCACACTACTAACAGTAGCTGAGCTGGGAGTAGAACCCAACCCCCTGGCTTCCAGCTACACCACCACTGCCTCACCCAACTCCGTCCCCACATGAAGTAACAGAAGCCCTGAGAAATAATGGAGTTAAAATGACGGCAGTCCACCACTACCTTTGGTGGGCCCCGTATTCTGTGCTGCAAGAATGGGCTGTCATTCTCCATCGCCTACTGTTCCCTCTTCTCTCTCTGCCTCTTTCCCCTTCTTGACAGAGAAAGAAGCAAGAGGGTCTCCAAGGAATGGCAACTACAGAAGAAATTTATTTTGTGAGACACTAGGAAAAGAAGCAGGCAAACTGATACGAGAGCGGGGGGGCAGATGGGAGTGTGGCGCTCAGAGAAGCATGTCCTGCCCAATTTCTTCTGCAGTTGTTGCCCAGTGATGGAGTGGGTGGGGGAAATGACAGACAGCACGACAGAGGACAGCACAAGCCAACCAGTGGACAGCTTCACAGGCAGAAGGGCGGGCAGGAAAAGCCACAGTTTTTTCACCTTGACCCCTACGCTGTTTCCATTTAGAAAACGAGATTTAAAGAAGTACACAGAGAAGCTAGAGAGATGGCAGGCACTCGAAGGCAGAACTGTTTTCAAATGTTTATCTATTTTGTGGCCCCAATATCACATTACATTTCAAACTCTCCACATGAAGAGCATTAATAACCTGTGAGTACACAGTCATCAGAGGTGACACCACGAAGCTAAATTTGTCCTTCTCCAATCCTTCATTTAAAAACTTCTTTATTCCATTAAAGAATTCTCCCCTCTGTTTTTCTGTACCTGTATGATAGTTCTACATTCAACTAAGTTTGAAACCGATCTAATCCAATACCTTAAAGTACCTTTTAGGCTATCATTTTATTTTAAAGACTAAATCACATTTGAAAACAATTAAGTACCCATCTAGTAACACACAATCAACAAATTAAGAAAATCTTTGGGAAAACATGATGAAGTCTCATTAGGCTACTTTGGCACCATCCAAAATAATCTCCAAATTCCTATGACGAGCCTACGGTCCCATAAAGGTCCATGGGTGAGACACAACCCAATGTCTTAAGATTGACTTGTTAATGACCCAAAAAAAAAGAAATAAAATCCTAACATAGTATATTCAATATATAGTAATAATGAAAACAATGGTGCCCTACAGTAACCCCATTTAATAATACTTAAATTTAAGTGGGCTTTACTAAACAAAACTTACATCACAAAATATAATCTCTTGAATTTAGACACCAAGGATTATAGTTCCTCACTTAATCTCAAATATAAAAACAGAAATGAAAAAGTGCAAATTTCTTAATAATCTCTCTAGAACTTCATTAACAGTCTAATGAACACTTTCCCCTAGCATTACTTACTTTATGAGGGCAAGCTATTGTTCTTGGAGCATCATCTTCTTTAATTTTTCTTGGCTTCATTCTTACCAAAAGAAAAAAAGAGAGAGAGAGAAAGAGATTTGTAGGAGTGGGTAGACTCAACTGGCATAAATCATATAGTCCCTAAAATGTCTTCCTTGTAGGTACAAAAGCTAAGATTATAATATGCTTCCATGAAGGGGAAGGGATGAGACAACTCACATGCTCTGAGTACCTATGCCTGTGAAGCTCTCTTCCCACCTGCCAGGTAAGAATGCTCATGCTCAGAAAGAGTGAGTTGCTGCCTAGGGTCGCAATGCCAATGAGCTGGTGGGGCAGCTGAGGATGGCGCTGTGATCTGTGTGACTCAAATATGTGCTCCTTCCACCCAACTCTTTAAAAAATACAAAAGATCAATAGTCCAGAAAACCAGAGGACTCTCCTGGTGGGAGTGAAACAATGTATCCAAGAGCAGTTGCTGTGATAATAAAGATGCCTTATAACTAGGAGGGTCTTAAAAATACATATCCCAATACAACTGCTAAAGGGGGGGATACATTCATAGGGACAGAAATGATTTTTTAGATTTTTTTAAAAAAGGCACAGAACAGTCCTTTGAAACAGAGAATTACTTACACACATGGGTATAGCAGCTCTGAAGGGAGCCTAACTGCTGTAACGGTTAGTATTGGTTGGCTACTTTAGAAGCCCCTAGGGACTGGTGGACAGGCAGGAACACACCATACTCTTCATCCTGTTTAATTTTTAGCATACTCTTTTTGTTTTTAAATAAGAGCATTTCTTTAAAAGTCAGAGATGCCTGTCCCTGCTTCGGGGGCAGGGGGTACGCGATGAGAGTCTGACCCTATGGGCAGCCAGAGCAAGCCCTGTGTGGAATGACTATCTAGAGAGCTTGCTGAGTGAGCGGGTAACTTACCTACCTGCTATTTCCACTGAACCAACATTTAGACTTTTGTCAAAACTCTCTCTCCAGATACTCCCTACAGATAGATCTGTGTGTGGTAGAGGGGTGAGAAATTAAAGGGTTCCTAGAAAAAAGGTATAAATCTCTGGAACAGATGTTCTTTCTGTCCCTGGTTGCCACCTCACGCTCCCACAGGACAGTGCATATTTAAAAAACAACTAAGTCAGTGACTCCTCGCCACAAGCTAATTGACCACCACTCTTTTATTAGAGTTCTGCTGTCCCCTTTGTTACTGCAAAGGCCCTAACAACATCCTTCTTCACCCTTGATCTAGGACAAGGACTAGCTGGTGCTTACTTTATAAAACCTAACTCATGAATCACCTAGTTAAACTTTCTATGCCCTGGAGGAGCAGAGATGCAACAATTTATCTGGCAGCTGTGACTCATCTCTAAGGGATCTGTTCAAGACTGTACAAATTTTACATGATAACATTTTCTGTCTAGAATCCTCACCCCACCCCAACCCTATAGGTACTGGGTCTTTCTTGTACTTAAGTGGATTCCCACATCAGCTAACAGCTAGCAAATATTTTCTAAGTGCCTGTTGTGCACAGGGCTCTGAACCAGCCTGTTATTTTAAATACCACTCAATCCTCGAGTTCAGGTCTGAGTTCACAGAACTAGGCAGGATAAAAAGCTGGTGCCACTGTGCCACCTGGAGGTTATATCAAAGTTTGAAAAACTATTCATGACTCATACAAAAGGTTCTACTCCAAATATTAATTTAAAAGAGTATATTAAGAACCAAGTTTCAGCCTTCCCAATTAAGAATGTTTACCCTTTGATGACCCCACTGACATGCTGTTTCTCTCAACTGTGGAAATGGCTACATGATTGTGTGTCTTAAGTCATACAATGGTACTCACCTAAAAGAGGGTCAATTTTCCTGCATGCAAATTCTCTCAATTAACCAACTTTTAAAAAATGCCCACAGGACAATGAAGTCGTACACACAGCCTTTCCCCCGACCCACCCATCTCGGGATCTGAATGTGGTGGCAGTGGCAGTGAGGCCCCTGTGCCAGCAGGGCAGGTGCGGCTCGGCTCAGCTGGGTTCCCACACTCCATACCTTTTCTTAGATTATTCCTAGGAACTTCATTTTTAAAAACATGTTTTTTATCATGGAAAACCTCAAATATACACAAAAGAAAAGAGAATGGTGCCATGTACCATTTACCCAACTCTTCATTTAAAAACAAAAACAAAAATCACTTTATTGATTTGAGAGAGAGAGAGAGAAACATTGATCGGTTGCCTCCTGTATGCACCCCAACCAGGAATCGATCGGGCAACCCTTCAGTGCATGGAACAATGCTCAACCAACTGAGCCACACCAGCAGGGCTTAATTTTTAAAAATGTTGTTATTTTTTCTTTAAATGTAATATTCAAAGTGTATATAAATATTTAACAATATAATTAATTTTAGAATGAAGTTTAAAATGCATTTGGACAAAAAGGAAATGAAGGTGTCTCATTACAGCCACTGTTAAGCTGCTCAGCAAATCATCGTGCTTCGCTCAGAGCAGTGAATGAGACAGTAGACGCATGCACCTTTTACATATTATTCCAATGCAAACATTGGGAAAAGGTCATTTCCCAAAGTATACTTAATTGAAAGAGTTTTGTTTTGTGAATAAAGACTAAAATCTCCATGGCACCAATCTGACATATAACTTGCAAAATAATAAAATATATATGATAGGCCCAGCCAGTGTGGCTCAGTGGATTAAACGTCGTTCCATGGACTGAGAGGTCCTGGTTCAATTCCTGGTCAGGTCACATGCCTGGGTTTCAGGCTTGATCCCCAGGAGGGGGCGTGCAGGAGGTAGCTGATCAATCTCTCTCTCTCACATCAATGTTTCTCTCTCTCTCTCTCCCCCTTCCGCGTGCTCTCTCTCTCTCTTAAAAAAAAAAAAAAAAATATATATATATATATATATATATATATATATAAAAATAAAAACATATTTGGGGGGTAATGTGTATTATATATTTGAAATCCAAAAATTGGGGGGGGGGGGGGACTAAAATCATATACTACTATTTTGAATACCTTCTTGACCTGCACAAACTAGTCAAAAGTAACCAAGACTGGAGTTTTCATGGACTGTGATACTTTACAAAGATCTTTTGACCCAAAGACAACAATGACAACAGCAAAGGCACTACGAATGAGACGGAATGGGATGTGTGACTTGATGCTGACTTCTAGCTTCACGACCTTGAGCAAATTACTTAACTTCTCAGCCTCAGTTTCTTACTCTGTAAAAAGGTGTAACACTACCTACTTTAGAAATGTGAAGATTAAGAGGTGGTGTACATTAAACTCTTGGGAAGTGACAGCTATTACTATCACCGGCTGTGTGTTAAATGGGCCTAGCTAAAAATGAGTTAATTCCTTTTTAAAAAAAAAATGCCAGTTATACTTAACAACCCAAAGTCTGATGCTACAAACGACCTTTTCAACTAAAGGACTGAGAGACTGGAGAGAGACAGGCAAAGGTAAAATAAAAGGCCTCCTCGTGCGTATTAGAAATTATACAAGGAGCCAGGTACCAACAAGTGTCATTTCCCGTTTAATTAACAATGGAGAACCTGCTCCCTATGACATGACTGGTTTTATACTGTCTCATTCTGCATCTGTGGAAGGAAGACATGGTAAAGGTTGGACTCCAGGACCAGAAACTGCAGGAATTTCCTGGCACAATTTCCTGCAGGGCATTGTATAAACCAGAAGTTTCAGCCAAGTTAAATCTGCAATGTCCCAGAAGCCCAGATAACATTTCTGAAGCAATGATTCTTGAATGAAAATAAACCTCTTCCCTGCAAAAGAAGCTTACTTGACTTGGCACTGGAACCGCCAATTGTGACCTGTGCTGACAGGACAGAGGTTCCTGTGTAATACAGCTAGCGTTTGCAAGCATGGTAAAGAACTATGCAAAGAATAACGCTGTGATTAAAGTCTCAGGGTGGGTAGTGAACAACAAAATAACCGTCTTGGGACTGACCTAAGCACTCTTTATTCTGATCTTTCTAGACCAAAGGTTTCCAAAGGGCTAACTTTAGTTAATGAAAAACACACAAAATTTGTCCATTTGATTGGGAAATAGAAACCACCAGGTCCCACCCACTGACCCTTTTTGAAGTATTTACTAAACAGACATTTCAGGAAGTAAGTCACCCATAGTCCCACCTCCCCAGTACCATGACTTTAAAATTTAAGTCAGTATTTTTTGTACTTGCCCACACACCAACCGATCCACTAAGCAGTCTAGGGTCAGTATGGCAGGAGCCCGAAACATCCTGTAGTCCGTTGCAAGCCCAGTGCAGAACCCCAGCAACCCAGTATATGGAAGCAAGAAAAGAACAACTAACACCCACCCCCCCTTAAGCCAACAGCCAAATTATGAGAGGAAGTAGATGAAGAGTGAAGGCCAGCAGATCAAGTTCTGTGGATCTTTATAAGCAAAGATGATGGGGTCTGGCCCCCCAACAGCTTAAAACTTGGTGCCTTCAGCTTTCAGAGTCTCAGTCACCAATTCTGGTGCCTTGAGGAAATCCTATTCAGCTGTTATTATGCACATTCTCAAAATGTGAAGACCTTGCAAAATAGAGCATTCCAGGCTCAAATATTTCTCACGATCTTTTCAAGGTACCATAGGAAATGGGGGTGAGAATGAGCCCAACCCTATACCTTTACTTTGCATACACTGTCAAGATGAGCAAGATCTCCTTCTATTCTGTATACAAATGAAATCTTTAACAAGTTGATCGCAACAGAAATAAACACACTACATTCAGATGGTCATGTAAATACTACTTACTGCAGAATTTAACCTTGTGCCAGGATCACACTTCTTGCTCTATAAGTCCAACAAAGTCATTTCAGTACCCAGGAAAGCCTTCTACAGTCAGTCAAACGAGTTCTCTCTTCAAATACTGTCAATTGTATGCCCCATTTTTAGGCCATTGCTTTCCTTGTTCTGTCCCCCTTTTCAGGGACTTTCTGATTACCTTTTCATTTTTAGAAGACTCTTTCCCATACCACCAAGATCTTCTAGCTTCTTACTCATTCTGTCCACTACTGAATGAGATCGACTTTTCTTGTAGCAATTCTCACAACTCACAGACTTCCTGTACTAAACTGAGGGCTGCCAGCCTCTTGCACAGCTGTCTTCTTTTCACTGTATTCTTTAGGAAGCATTCCTTTTGATGTTCACACTCATTTTACTGGAATATATCCTAAAGTAACCTTTTCAGAAAGCATGCATGCAACATAAAACAAATCTTGTATTCGATTGATAGTTTTGCTGGATCAAGAATTCTATGTTTATAACAACTTTTCCTCTGAAACCTCAAAACACTGCTCCCTTTCTCCTTCTCTACTGCTGCTGAAGAAGAGTCTCCTTCAGGTCTGACAATCACTCTTTTGTAGGTGACCTATCTTTTCTCTCTGCAAGTTTTTAGATTCTTTATCCTTAGTGCTTTGAAATTTCACAAATGGTACCTTTGAGATATGGTACCTGGGTCCCAGTCCCTGTTGGTCCCCTTCCTCAGGAGAAAGGTCTTGGGGAGCCCTGACACAGAGGCGAGGTCACCTGGGAACAGGCAGGGGCTTCTATTACACAATAGTGCCACGTGCCCCCCACCCCCGGGTTTAGGGCTCAAAGAACCAGGAGACTTTCTGTTCAGAGGACTGGGGACAAGCTCCCAAATCAGCAGCCCTGACTCTCCAGCAGGTGACAGTGCCAGAGGTGGCCCATAGGCTCCCTCCTGCAACGCCCTCTGCTCCTCCACAAGGTCTCGTGGCAATGCACAGCTCGGTGCTGCACTCCTCCCTCTAGGCCTCCAGCAGACTCAGGGCTCTCATGACGCTGTGCTTGCTTCCCTGCATCTCCTCCTCCTCTCCTAAATGATCCTCTGCTCCGTCCCTGCTTCCTCTTACACTCTGAATAGGGCTTTCCCAGGACTTCCTTCAGGGTCTTTCCCCTCCAAAACCTCTCCTCAGAGAGCTGACTCACCTACACTTCCACGCTTTCAACCACCTCTCATCCGATGACTCTAGCCCTAACTTTCCAGAACCACCTCAAGTCCAGAATGGCAGTTTCATTAGCACCTAAAACCAAACACTATCCACCCTGAACCCCAGACCAGCACCCTCTCCATGACCTAAGGAACAAAGAAAGCTTTTTTAAAAAACTGTTTTTATTGGTTTTATTTTATTTTTTAAGGGAGAGGGAAAGAGAGAAACATCGCCTGCCTCCTGCAGGCCTCGGTACTGGGGATCAAGCCTGGGCATACGGCCTGACTGGTTATCGAACCAGTGACCTCTCGGCGCATGGGACGACACTCAACCAACTGAGCCACGCTGGCCAGAGCGAGAAACAAAGCTTTTAATCACCCCTCCCCTGTCTCCTCCATCTCTCACGTTTCCTTTCACAGAACCCTACGTCCAGGCAAACCTGACTGCTTGCTGTTCTGACTGCACACTGGACGAGAAGTGTGTGCACATGTTCGTGCCAGTCTAGCATACAGCCCCACCACGGAAACCCCACCTAGCCAGCAGAGCCCAGTGCTCTTCAAAGCCCAAATCAAATGCTACCGGGCCACAAAGCTTCTCTTGACCCCGGTGTTCCATTATCTCTACCCCTGGGGCACTGCCCATATCATATCCTCACTAACTTCTAACTACAGTAAGGAAAAGGTCACTAACTTTAAGAATATATGACAATATTATTGCCCTGGCCAGTTTGGCTCAGCAGTTAGAGCGTCGGCCTACGGTCCAGAGAGACCCGGGTTCGGTTCCAGCTAAGGGCACGTACCTCGGTTGCAGTTTGTCCCCGGCCCTGGTTGGGTCATGCGGGAGGCAGCACTCAATGTGTCCCTTTCGCGTCCATGTTTCTCTCTCTCTCTCTCTCTTCCTCTCCCTCCCTCCCACTCTATCTGAACAAAAAATGGAAATATGTCCTCGGGTGAGGATTAAAAAAAAAAAAAGAACATATGACAATATTAAACACTGGCATGACATCTGGCCAAATCTGTCCAAAATCTCTAACCTCACCGATGACTATGTATCCTACAGATTCCATCTGTATTTGAAGGGGGGGAAGGGAGGCACACTAATATTTGATACACAGGCCTGTATTTAAAATATGAACGTCAATTAACAGCTGGAACACAATGTCATTAATAGAAGGATTGAGCCTTAACTTTTTTGTTAAGCCATAATAAATTAGAAATAAATTAATGTGTATATTTTCTCTGTAACTGGTTTCCCTGGAAGGAGAAGAGTGTTGGAACCCCTTTATTAAAACACAATGGAACTCTTAAACCCATTTGACATGTGGGGAAACTGAGGCTCCAAATGGCAAGAGGTCACCCACCTTGTTTTTGGCAGAGCTGGAGGAGACACCGGGACACTCCAGAGTCTCCAGCTCTGTCCTCAAGATAAAGAAAAAAGGGGGGCCCCACTCTGTTCTTTTTTTTTATCCGCACCCAAGGACATTTTCCATTTTTTGTTCAGATAGAGTAGGAAGGAGAGAGAGGAAGAGAGAGAGAAACATCGATGTGAAAGGGACACATCGAGTGGCTGCCTCCCGCATGACCCAACCAGGGCCGGGGACAAACTGCAAACCGCCCACTCTGTTCTTACATGGTGTAGAATCACACAGATTTCTTTCTTTCTGACCTGGCCCTCACCTCAATTTCCTGGGCGGTTCCAGGCTCCATTCAATCTCAGAGAGGGAAAAGGAGAAGACCCCTTGGCTCCAGAGTTTATTAGTTAATTTTATTTAAGTTTGCATCTCTGCCCTGGCCAGTGTGGCTCAGTAGATAGAGCATCGGTCTGCACACCAAATTGTCTTGGGTTCGATTCCAGGTCAAGGGCACATAACTGGGTTGCAGGTTCGATCCCTAGCCCGAGTCGGGGTGTGTGCAGGAGGCAACCAATGAATATGTCTCTCTCACATTGATGTTTCTCTCTCTCTCCCTCTCCCCTCCCTCCCTTCCACTCTCTCTAAAAATCAATGGAATATCAAGTGAGAATTAACAACAATAAAAAGTTTGTATCTCTGTGGGTTTTCTCATGCCCTTGTAAAAACTGCCAAACAGTACTGTAAAATAAACAATGTAAAAAGGGGCAGAGGCTTCTGTAGGAGTCTAGCCCGTTTCAGGCAAAACAAACATCCAATGGGTTCAGACCTTCCTGACTGCTCACCTTGGACAGTCCCAGCCATGGATACCTGATCTCTTCCCGTCACAGCAGCTTAAATTAACAAAACGCCAGGATCTTCCCTGGTAGCCCGCTGCAACGTGAAAGGATGAAATCCTCTCCAGTGGTCAGCTGTACAAATATAGTACAGACCCTTGCAGCTTATCCCAGGACAACAGACTCAATTTGAAACTTTTCGAGCAGGCCAGGAGGTAGTATAAAGACATCCATTTCCAAACAAATTATGTGCAATTTATTTATTCACAAGCAATGTCATTTATGGAATTAAAGAGTATTTACTTCATCTTATTGTCTTCAAGGATCTACAATGGTGCCACTCACATTAACAGCATAGTTATTATTAAAAATAAAACGAACTGCTTTTGTTTTCAAACGTTTCCCTAGAACAAGAATACAAACCATCATTGTAACTTAGGCACAAAAAACTACAGCTGGCAACACTCAAGTGTGATTAAAAGCAAGTTCTTGTCACTTACCTAGCAAATTCTGCCAGTTGTTTGGGATCTGAGAGGTCAATGCCAGGTATCCCTCCAGGAGGAAGTTTCTTTCCTGTCATATACTCTGAATAATCAGGAGGTGAGTTCTCTCCAATGATCTGTTCTTCAACCACCGTCTCATGGTCAATATCTTTTTTTTCATCTGAAGCACATCAAAAGATGATCTTAGCTGAGTAAAAATGTCTATATGGGGAAATACATTTTAAAAACTACATAAAATGTTTTCATTAGCAGCTTCTTAATAGGAGATTTATAGCCACACCTCAATTTCTTAAGCACGCAGTCTTTCTCCTTAATCTCGTGAAATCCTGTTTCTGGCTTGAAGGTCACTAAAATCTTCTATGTCAAACCCAGCAGGTCTTTCTCTGAGTGCTCCTTCCCAGACTACAGGGCAGTTCCTCATGACTGCCCCAGCATCCACTTCCCTAGCAGGCTTACCTTCAGCTTCTTGCTTCTTCCTCCTACCACCTCTCTGAGCTCTTTTGATCTACCACACACATTTCCTGTTAACCACCAACGCTGCAACACAGACTCCTCTCACTTTATAGCCTTTGCCTTAGGTAAACTCCTGCCTACCTCTCCATCCTCCTCATTCTTCACTCTTTTCTCCTCACTCTGCTCCAGCTACACTGGCCTTTTAGTTCCTCAAAGGCACCATGGCTCATCGACCTAACCTCATGTTTTACTCACACAACTCCAACTATGACTTGTAATTATAGCTGTGTCACACTTATCGGCCTCTTCCACCAGACGCCAGCTCCGAGGACAGGGGTGCTGGTCAGTCCTAACCCCCATGTATCCAAAGAGCCTTGTTCAAAGTCTGCGCATGGTTGGCCCTCAACAAACACGTGTTTGAAGAATGTAGGACATCTCTAACTCGTATCTCTTACCATCATCTCAAATACAATAGGTTAAGAGAAAAGGAATATTGATCCCCATAATTAATCTCCGGTATCACAGACAGCAAATCCTATTGATCATTTTTAAAAGGTCTTCTTTCCCTTTGTCCCACCACTATCAGCTTAGTTCTTACTATCTCAAGCCTAAAATGACTACTGTAAATTCTTAACGGAGCTTCACAATCCGTGTTCTGCTCTAGTAATGCTACAAAGAATAAACTGATATAGAAAATATAGCTGATACACTTTCACCTGTGGGGCCTTAACAGGGTATAAACTACTTCAACCTGGCACGCTGGGTCCCATGCTGTCTGGTTCCTTTTTTTTTTTTTTCCTTTCAATTTTTATTAATTTATTTTTGTTACAAATGTTTCTCTGTCTGGTTCCATTTTAACACATCTAGTCTCACTCTCCATTTCTCCTGTACAGATGCCCTCACACTCCAACAGCCATTTTCCCCACAGGTTAATTCTTAAGTGCCTGGCAAGAGATACTGCATAAGCACGAGGCACCCCCTTCGGCGCTCTGTAAGTCCAGCCTACCTGCGAGCCTCGCTCCAGTTCTCTATTGGCTTGTTGATTCTATCAGTCTAGCCTCACATTCTTACCTTTTCTTTCAACTCCTATATAATTTATTGCTAATAATACTGCCAAACTCTAAATCACGCTGTTGTTGGCCTGGCCTCTTACACTGGAGGGAAGGGCCCAGAGGCCAAAACCAGCCTTCTACAACTCTGGTGCCTCACACAGAAAACAAACGCTCCTAAAATTCAATGCTAACTAGAATGTTCTGTTTCTCCACCAAACTGTTTCACAAAGAGCAGGAACGCTAGAACTTTCAGAAGTGAAAGCTGGCTTGTTCAATTCTTACCTTCATTACCTTCCACCTTCCATGTGTTCAAACGCATGACCAAAAACCAAACCACACCAAATCCTGCAATTAATGTCACTACCAAAAACTGCACATAGCTGATTAGCACCCTGCTCTCCAACACCAGAGGATGAAGGCGAGATGCAGGCAGTGTGCAGGTTCCTTCGATTCCAGTTCAGTCCCCTCAGCAATGAAAAGCACAGAACACAACAATTTAACACTTAACTGCCTCTCGTCTCCCACCACTCTCCATGCCAGGACCTCTCCTAGGTCATCACAAGGAGTTGTAGAGCAGAACAGCAGCTGATGTTTCATTGAATGTTTGCTGTGGGCACTATTTTCACCCTATGAAGTGGAAAAATTAGCAAATGTGTTCTACAGAGGAGAAAGCTGAGGCACAGAAAAGTTAAGTAGCTTGCTCAGGGTTGACCAGTCAGTGGCAAAGGTGAGCTTGTGGAATCTAACTCTGAGACCCGTGTACTTAACCGTTAAGCTCAGCTGCCTCTTTGTTTGGAACTAGAAAGAACTAGATAGAATCGTGCACCTGAAACTTGTATAATTTTGTTAACCAGTGTCACTCCAATAAATTTAATACAAAGGGGGGAAAAAAACCCTACTTGGCACAATGCCTAGCAAAAACAAACAAACACAAAAACGTGCTAGATAGTATCTCTCAGGTTACCGGTTGACAGGTGAGATCCACCAGGGATGAAGGGGCCTAAGAAGACAATGGCGAGATGTATTAATAAGAACGTTCAGGAAATGTGACTGTTGATTATAAGTGACATGGCTGGAGCTCCACACTGTGCCCAGATTTCATTCCCCCTTTTTTTTCATGGCGGTGGTAATTCTTTCACCTCCAACCTCTCCAACTTAGCACAACTGCACAGAAACACACTGGTAGGCAGGGAAGCTATTTCTTCCCTGGTGTTTTATATTTCTGATATAAGAATGATACCAAATCTGAGAAACACTGATGGTCTGAGCAAGCTACTGATGAGAGTACATCTCAAATATGCTCGGGCAGAAAAAGGCTGACTTCTTCCTGGCATAAAGAAATCACAGGCAAAATCATTCACTGTATTAGTTCAACACATGACTGAGGGCCTCCTATGTGCCTGGCACTGTTCGAGGCACCAGGAACAACAGCCAGAAACAAAACAAAGTCTCTGCCCTCAGTTCTCCAGATGAAGGTGCCAACCGATTCAGTTCCTGGTAAAGGTCCTCTTCCTGGTTTGTAGACCAATCCTTCTTGCTGTGTCCTCACATACACAAAATTCCTGTCTCTTCTTAGAAGAGCACTAATCCCATTCACCAGTAATTATAACTTAATTACTTCCCAAGGCCCCACACCTCCTAACACCATCACACTGGGATTACGGCTTCAGTATGTGACTTTTGGAGTGACAAATAGAAGTCAAATGAGGAAATACTTAGGCTCAGTTCTTAGTTCCAATATTCAAGATGAAGCAGGGGAGTTGAGGGGTGGACACAGTCACTAAAATGATTAAGAATTAGACTATAGCCCTGGCCTGTTGGCTCAGTTGGTTAGAGCATCGTCCTGATATGCCAAGGTTTCGTGTTCAGTCCCCTGTAAGGGCACACACAAGAACCAACCAATGACTGCATGAATGGGTGGAACAACAAATCAATGTTTCTCTCTCTCTCTCTAAAATAAACCAATCAATCAAGAATGAAATATGCCTAAAGTAGAGGCTGGCAAGATTTTACACTCTCCAAGTACATCTAATCTCAGCCTGACTCACACACCCCATTTTCATTGTTTGCTTTTTTTTATTTTATTTTGTAAGAGACATTAACATATTTAACTCTGTAAATGTGAAACTCAGTGGCATTACGTATATTCATGATGTTGTATAACTATCACCAGTATTTATATCCGTAACTTCATCACCCCCAACAGAAACTTGGCATCCATTAAAAATAACCCCTCCGGCCGGTGTGGCTCAGTGGTTGAGCATCGACCCATGCACCAGGAGGTTGCCGGTTCAATTCCCAGTCAGGACACATGCCCAGATTGTGCCAATCCCCAGTGGGGGGCATGCAGGAGGCGGCCAGTTGATGTTCTCTCTCATCGATGTTTCTCTCTCTCCCTTCTTCTCTAAAATCAATAAAGGAAAAAAAAAATTAAAAAAATAAATAAATAACCCCTCCTTCTCCAGCCTCAGGTAAGCTCTATTCTACTTTCTGTTTCTTGAATTTGCCTACTCTAGGTATTTTATAAGTGGAATCACACAGTACTTATCCTTCTGTGCCTGGCCTATTTCACCAAGCATGTTTTCAAGATCTATCCATGTTGTAGCACATATCAAAAGTTCATTCTTTTTCATGTCTTCATAATATACCTGTATGGGCATATACCACGTTTTGTTTATTCATTCATCTATTGATAAACACTTGGGTTATTTCCATCTTTTAGCTACTGTGAATAATGTCAATATGAATGACGGTATGCAAATGCACCACCTATTTTTATAAATAAAGTTTTACTGGAACAGAGCCATGCTTCTTTGTTTACATACCACCTATGGTTGCCGTCCTGCTACAATGACACATGGAGTTGATTAGTTGCAACAAACCTTGCAGGACTTCCAAAACCTGAAATAGCACTATCTAACCCTTTTACAGAAAAAGCTCGCTGACCTTTGATCTGATATTTGATGAGATTTCACCTAGAGAAGATGGAATTAAAGTACAGTGGAAAATCTTCTATTTGAAAAAAGAAACAATTTCTGACAGCGAGATTACTAAACAACAGGGTTTACTACAAAAAAGGACAATTTTTTTTTTTTAATCCTCATCCGAGGACATTTTTCCATTTTTTGTTCAGATAGAGTGGGAAGGAGAGAGAGGAAGAAAGAGAGAGAAACATCGATGTGAAAGGGACACATCGACTGGTTGCCACCCACACAACCCCAACTGGGGCCGGGGACAAACTGCGGTACGAGCCCTCAGCGGGAACTGAACCCAGGTCTCTCTGGTCTGCGGCCCGGGCCAATGCTCCAACCGCTGAGCCAAACCGGCCAGGGCAATAAGGCTGATTTTCTTGTTTCCGTTTCTTAGAGGATGGTGGTATCATTGGCTGATATGGAGGACAATGGGGGAAGAGAGACTGTGCAGGAGCAGGTCTGGAGTTCCACTGAGATACCTGTTGGACATCTAGTGGACAAACTTTAAGGAGGTACTTAGAGATGCAAGTGTGGGGGATAAAAAGAAATCTAGGTTGGAGAAATATATGGGAATCAATGGCATAAAGACTGCATTTAAAGCCACCAAAATATAGAATATTATTTATTGAAAAATATATAGACAAAGAGGAGAGGGCTCAGAACCAAAACCCAGTAAGTCCAATGTTGAGAGAATGAAGAAGACTTTGCAAAGGAGACTGAAGAGATATGTCCAAATGTAGGGAGAAAACTAGCTTTGTCTACTGAGACTTTTACTCAGTGACATACCAAGTGCAAATGGCCCGCAGTGAAGGCAGTACAGACAGTTAAGTGAATGGTCTGTACATAACTTTACAACCATAATAAAACTGATTAGAAGTCAATCTGCTCTTTACTATCACTACACACCTACTTTTTTTTTTTTTAAATCCTCACCCGAGGACATTTTTGTATTTATCTTCACCTGGAGCGGGAGGGAGAGAGGGAGGAAGAGAGAGAGAGAAACATCAATGTGAGACACATCGACTGGTTGCCACTCACACAACCCCAACTGGGGCCGGGGACAAAATACAGCTGAGGTACCTGCCCTTAGCAGGAACCGAACCCAGGTCTCAATTCTGCGGGCCGATGCTCTAACCGCCCAGGGCTACACCTACATATTTCTAAACAACATCTGCGATATACTCTTCTTGCCTAAAAAACTCTTTTGTTGGTTTAAGTTCTAAATAATTGCTGTGCTCACTGTACACTTTCATATTTTATACTCATTGCTTAATAAACAGTATATTAATTACCTAGAAGTTAATTTGGAGAACTACTTGAAAATGGATGCACAGAAATTCTGAAGTGGGTCATTAAATATTCAACAACAAAATCCGAGGAAATAAAATATATACATAGAAAAAAACCACCACAGCTCTGGCAGGTTTGGTTCAATGGTTGGGAGTGTCAGCCCGTGAACTGAAGAGTCTTGGGTTTGATTCTCGGTCAAGGGCACATGCCTGGGTTACAGGTTCGATCCCTGACCCTGGTTGGGGTTGTGCGGGAGGCAACCAATCAATGTGACACATCGATGTCTCTCTCTTTTTCTCTCTTAAAAAAAAAAAATCAATGGAAAAATATCCTTGGGTGAGGATTAAATTAACATCACCACCAAAAAAAAAAAAAAAAAAAAAAAAATCACATTCTGAAGAAGATGGCCAGAGAAATGACAAAAGATGCTAGGTTCTTTTTTTGGGGGGCGGGGGGGGGCGGGGGGGGGATGAAAGACAATGTCTCATTTTCACCAAGAGCTGGACATATATTAAAGCAATGTCAGTGTTTGTTATTATTTGGCCATTTTATCTAATTTTTGCAAAAGAAAATCTTCAGAAGTCTTTGACAAGTAAAAATTTGATGCTCTAAAAAACAAACATACTAAATTCACAGACCACGTGTACATACGTTCCCCATTTTGTTCAAAAAACATAGTAAAAAATTACTAATTCATTTTTTCTTTTTTTTACAATTCTATTTTAAAATGTTTTGTTGTTATAATATGCATTCAAATAAACGAAACTTTCACTGTCCGCACTGTCCCCTCTATTCCGTTCATTTCTGTGGAAATAGATTTGCTGTACGAGGGAAAAGAGGTGCTAATGCATCCACTCTCAATGTCAAGTGCTATTATGCTACTGAATTGTATTGCTTGGCAATGGGGTGACACCAATACAGGTCTAGATAAAGCATATAAATGAAGCAAAAGATCTAAACCTGCTTTAAAGCCCAGCCGGTGTGGCTCAGTGGTTGAGCGTCGGCCCATGGACCGAGAGGTCCTGGTTCCGGGCTTGATCCCCAGTAGGGGGGCGTGCAGGAGGCAGCCGATCAATGTTTCTATCTCTCTCTAAAAATACATACATACATACATACATACATAAATGTCAATCACTGTTGCCAGGACTGACTTAAAAAAGGTACATGATAAATACAACTTTCTCATTTTGCCTAACTCTCATTCCCCCATCATCTAAGTCCAGTCTGCTCTTCAAAGCTCAGATCAAGATCTCTTTCCTTCCCCCTGGCTGGTGTGGCTCAGTTGGTTGGGTGTCATCTCATGCACCAAAGCGTTGCCAGTTTGATTCCAGTCAGGGAACATACCCGAGTTCTGGGGTCAATCCCTGGTGGGGGGGCATGCAAGAGGCAGCCAACAGATGTTAGGCTTTCACATCGATATTCCTCTCTCCCCCTTCCTCTATCTCTAAAAATCAATAAAGATATATATTTTTTTAAAGATCTCTCTTTCAAGAGGCCTTTCTTTCCTATTCTTGAACCTTGCTTGATTTCCTTGGTGAATGAATAAAAAGAATGGCACTTACTTTATAAGGCTAAGCTGAAATAATACATTAATGCCAACCATTGTGTCTGGAATAGAAGAGTTTGCAAAAACTCCTTTAGTCCACTTTCTCCTCCCTCCTGGGTTTAAGAACAGTAGAGGTTACCACTTAAAGGTTTTTAAAGAATGTCAAACTTTGCCCTGGGCAGTCTGGTTCAGCAGTTAGAGCGTTGGCCTGCGGTCCAGAGAGATCCGGGTTCAGTTCTCGCTAAGGGCGCGTATCTTGGTTGCAGTTCATCCCCGGCCCTAGTTGGGTCGTGCGGGAGGCAGTCACTCGGTGTGTACCTTTCACCTCGATGTTTCTCTCTCTCTCTCTCTCTCTCCCTTCCACTCTATCTGAACAAAAAAATGGAAAAATGTCCTCAGGTGAGGATGATAAAAAAAAGAAAAAAGAAGAATGTCAAACTTTTCTTAAACTAGTAAGCAAATAAAGAACATAGAAAGTAATGAACCACCTTCTGTTAGGTTAAACTTCAAGTCTTTTGGCCACTCTAAGCACATGAAATGTGATACTAAACTGTTTGGAGTCTGTGCATTACTACCAGCCAGTGGTCCCCTTCAAATATAAAGCAGTTTATTTTAAAGTTCAGTCCTAAGAAAAGCTTGATTTTTCCTATCTTAGAATCAGCTAACGGTAGTATGGTTTCCTCTTTTATCTTAATTGCCAGGAAGCTCATTAGGGTTGACCCTCATGCTTCCTTTTTTTCTGTGATCCTGATTTTCTATTCTTACCAATTCTCACATCTACCTACCTACCTGTTTATTTGTTGACTAGGTTTTATTTCTCCACACCTTCCATTTTGTGCCATTAACTTTGGTCTGACCTTTCTAGGTGACGTTTAGCAAAAATGACATTCCTTACTCACCACTGCTGTCACCCAAACCTTCACTGAAACAGGGGAGAGCTACATATTTGAGACTCATTGCTAAGCAACAGACAAAAGTGAGCATAGGTTGTTTCTACTTTCCCCCGCTAACAGAGACCTTAAGTAGGAATACTATCATTTACTGAGTACCTGTTCTATGCCAGCAACTATCACATTCCTTAAGTCAAACAAAAACCTTTAAGATATTAACCCCATGTTTTTTAGTTGAAGAAATCAAGCCTCAGAAACGCCAAGTAATGTGTTTAAAGAAGTGTAGCTCAGCTGGTGTGGCTCAGTGGATTGAGCCTCGCCTCATGGACTCAGGAAGTCTCTCATGGACTCAAGAGGTCCTGGTTCTATTCCTGGTCAAGGCACGTGCCCTGGTTGTGGGCTTGATCCTCAGTAGGGGGCGTGCAGGAGGCAGCCAATCGATGTTTCTCTCTCACATGGATGTTTCTATCTCTCTATCCCTACCTCTCTCTTTTTAAAAAAATTCAATAAAAACCTATTTAAAAATAAATAAATAAAAATAAAGTGCAGTTAGTCGCAGATCTAGGATTTGAATCTAGTATTGATTTTGAAGTCCATGCCTTTTCTAACAGGAGAACGTGATTCTCCTCCCTCTCCTCACCCTCAACACTTCTCTCTCACCCCTGCGGTAATAGATGAGAATGTATGGTGACCTACAGGCCAGGACTCTGCCTTATACAACAGCTTCCATTCAGTCAGCTAATTGCTTGTATGTGACTCTTGTATGTGCCTAGCGTCATTCTTTTTTTTTTTTCCAAGAGAAAAGAAGGTTGAGGGAGAGAGAGATAGAAATATCCATGAGAGAGAACATCGACTGGCCGCCTCGTGCATTCCCCCCACTGGGAATTTGGCCCACAACCTGGGCATGTGCCCTGACCGGGAATCAAACCAGCGACCTCTTGGTGCATGGGTAGCCGCTCAACCACTGAGCTACACCAGCCAGGCATGCCTAGTGTCATTCTAAGGCTGCAAGATTATAGCCCAGGGCTTACACTCTAGAGAAAGTAGACAGACAAGCAGCAAGTTAAAATAAAAGAGGCAAGACATTTTCAGACAGTGCTACAAAGAAAATAAAAACAGAGCTATGAGCAAGTGTCAGAGTAGACTGTGCGCATGCTAATTTGAATGAACAGAGAAGGCCACTTACAGGTGTGACTTGAAAATCAAGGTGGCACTAAGAATGCAAGCACCAGGGTCAGCACTGGAAAAGGAGAGGTTAAGAAGCAAGTGCTAAGAAACAAGTTTAAGGAACTGAAAGAAGGCAGAAAGGTTGGAGCCTAATGGGAGCAGAGGGAGGGAAGAGTGGGGAAGGAAAACGGGGGTCAAACCACGTGTGGCCTTGCAGGTTATGATAAAACACACAAAACATAAAGTTTACCATTTTATCCTTTTTTTTAATTGATTTTTTAGAGAAAGAGGGAAAGAGAGATAGAAACATCGATGTGAGAGAGACACATTGATCGTCTGCTTCCTGCATGCCCCCCACCGGGGATTGAGCCCACAACCCAGGCATGTGCCCTGACAGGGAATCAAACTGGGACCTCAGTCCAAGGGATGACGCTCAATCCACTGAGCCACACAGCCAGGGCCATTTTAACCTTTATTTTTTTTGGTACGTGCCCCTAGCGGGAACCGAACTCAGGACTCTCTGGTCCACAGGCCAACGCTCCAACCACTGAGCCAAACCGGCCAGGGCCATTTTAACCATTTTTAAGTCTACAGCTCAGTGACATTAAGCATATTCACATTGTTGTGTTTGAGTTTTTAATCCAGGGAATGAAGTCATCTGATTTCAAGTCTTAGAAAATTCAGAAAAGAATAGATTATATGTGTGTGTGAAATCCAAAGGTCTGTATTTAGTCCTTTTTAAGAATCTATAAAAACTTATTTAATATAGAAACATAGGAATTTATACAAGGAAAAAAAAGTCCACCACAACCAGTTAGTTTGAACCTTTAATCCTATTTGAAACCACTATGTAAGACTAAAGTAGTTGAATTATTATTAAGAATTTTACTCGAGAGTTTCTAATATTCACCAGATCACATTAAAATTAAAGAGCTACGCTGCCCGGCCAGTGTGACTCAGTTGGTGGAGTGTCGTCCCATGCACCAAGAAGTCTCCCCAATTCAATTCCCAGTCAGGGCACAAGCCCAGGTTTTGGGCTTGGTCCCCAGTAGGGAGCATGCAGGAGGCAACCAATCAATGTTTCTCTCTCCCTCTCCCTTCCTCTCTCTCTGAAATCAATAAAGAGAAAGTAAATAAATAAATGTTTTTATTGATTTTTAGAGAGAGAAGAAGGGAGAGGGAGAGAGACAGAAACCTCAATGAGAGAGAACATTGACTGGCTGCCCTCTGCATGCCCCCTACTGGGGATCGGGCCCAAAATCCGGGCATGTGCCTTGAACTGGCGACCCCTTGGTGCATGGGTTGATGCTCAACCAATGAGCCACATCGGCTGGGCAATAAAAACATTTAAAAAAATTAAAGAGCTATGCTTTAAAAAAACGGAATATGTCGTTTCCTACTGTCACAGAGGAATTCGGAAAGGAGAACTTTGTTATAAAGGAACTGAAAATGCTTTTAGGATCCCCCTACTCCAAACAAGTCATTTTATAAAGATCCCAAGGTCAGAAGTTAAGATATGACAAAGTTAGACACTTTGGTCAGTGCCCTCTAAAGAGGCAATGTGATGATTCCCAGAAACCACTGGGCTTGATGTTATTGATAATTAACCACAAAGTTAAATAGAATGGGACCTACTAACACAAGATACTTAGCACTATGATATGGTCCCTTTCCGGTACTGTAATTAAAGCCCACCATACATAGGCAGGCACAAATTCATATAACAGAGCCAACAAACATCCAAGACCTCCCCACATCTTAATATTTTGCTAATAGCGAAATACATGTTACTTTCAACATTCAGGTTACGTGAAAGATGCCAAATTTTAGAAATACATGGTTTGAGAATTTATCCATTAATACTATAGAATACAACTCACTGGTCAATATCCAGCTCCTAAAATTATAAAAAGTTTTCATTTTTGCATACCCTTCCTATGGGAAGCAGTTAGAGCAGAGTTTATAAAATGATCATCTGGGCCCTGGCCGGTTTAGCTCAGTGGTTAGATCATCGGCCTGCGGATCAAAGAGTCCCGCCTGGGTTTGATTCCAGCCAAGGGCACGTACCTTGGTTGCAGTTCGTCCCCGGGCCCGTTACGGTCATGCAGGAGGCAACCAATAATGTGTGTCTCTCTCACATCAACGTTTCTCTCTCTCTCCCTCCTTCCAGTTCTATCTGAAAATAAATGGAAAAAATATCCTCAGGTGAGGATTAAAAAAAAAAGATCACCTGAGAATAACAGATCAAGAGTTAACAACAACAACAAAAAAAAACCAAAAAACAAAAAAAAACCAACAACAAAAAAGCAGATCTTAAGAACTGCTCATTCTAGTAATTGAGGGTTTTGGGGTTTTTTTTTTTTTTTTTTTTTTTGCTAACAGCCTGTTATGGGCCTTAAACTTCCCAGCCTTAAAACAAACCGACCTTATTAAGCAAACTTCAAAAACAAAACAAATAGAAAGGCCTTTTGTAAATATCTGCCCAGAAATCTGGCATACTTCCCCAAAAAATTATTTATTCTCTTCCAAAAGCCTAAAATGCTAGGAGGTAGGTCAGGAGTCCTGACCTTTTCCTGATATGGATTTTTCGTTCCCCACTCAGGAAAGTCGGCCGTTGATGGTGGGAAGGAAAAGAAAAGGTTAATAACCTGGACTGGAGAGGCTGACATGGAGACCCAGGCTTCCAGAGCTACCAGGTCAGGAATCAGGATCTATGACTTAGGCTGCCCCACGTAGGGGCTGACGTCATTACTCTGGAGAGAGATTCTCTGGCTTGGCTCCATGAGAAGTTGTGTATGGCATTCCTACTTAGTGATAAATAACACGATAAAAAAGGAGAAAATGGAAATACACAGAGGAATGGCAAATGGTCATGACCAGTGATTTTTAGCATATCTGAATTTTCTGAATATATAAAACAGAGAAAAAAATTAATGCTTTTCGACTTTCTTTCAATTTACTGATTCTAGTATCAAAGGTTTTCTGGTCTTCGATGTTTTGCTCAATCCAGCACAAAGCACTTCTACATTTGGCCTAACAGAAGATAATTAATTATCAATAGCCTTGAATGAAGGCCACAATTTCTAACTACCTGAAACATCAAGACTTGGAAGCCTTCATAGGTTTCTCTCAAAACTAAATGGTTTAAATACTCAGCTTTTATCATTGGCCTACACCACCCAATGTTTTAGTTAAGTGGTTTAGTTATAAACTCTGTAAAATAGGATGTCACTCCTATACAACAGTGATGAATAATACTGTGTGCCAAATCTAGCAATATTGAAATAGTCACTAATTATACGCCAGGAGAAAAACAAACATGGGCCTTGAAGCAACAAATTAAGAATATTGAAAACATAGTGCAACTGTGATTAAATACTGAAATGTGTTCAGCCTTACCTGGGCCTAACCTTCTCATCTGAAAAATAAGGCTCTGTGTTATCCATACAATGGAGCACTATTAAGCCATAAAGAGGAAGGAAGTGCATCCTACAACATGGACAAACCCTGAAAACAGACTAAGCCAGACACAAAGACCAAATACTATACAATTCCACTTAAAGAAAAAGTCCAGAACAGGGAAATCCAGAGAAAAAGAAAGTAGATTAGTGGTAGCCAGGGGCTGGGAAGAGAAGGAAATGGAGAGTGACTGCTAGCAGGTTGGTATTTTTCTTTGGGATGATAAAAATGTTCTAGAATTAGATAGTGGTCATGGTTGCACAACCTGGTGAACCTATTAGAAACTACTAGCCCTGGCGTCCGACCTCTGACTGAAGGGTCTCAGGTTTGACTCCTGGTGAAGGGCACATGCCTGGATTACAGGTCTGATCCTCAGCCCTGGTCAGGGTCACAAAGGAGGCAACCAATCGATGTGTCTCTCTCACATCGATGCTTCTCTCTCTCTCTCTCTCTCTCTCTCTCTCCCCTCCCTCCTCCCTTCTTCCCCCCTTCCCTTTCTATTTAAAAAAACTCAATGGAAAGATATCCTCTGGTGAGGACGAAAAAAAAATTACTAAACTGCACACACGTGAATTATATCAACTTAAAAAAAGGAAAGAGCAGATATCTAAGGACTTTAGAACTTTCAGATCTAAAACTACCCTACAGCTACATTTCCTTGCTGCTGTTCCATTCAAAAGCCACCAACCATACACATGGTTGTTACTCTGTGGGAAATTAAAGATAACATACAAGCAAAAGAAACCTGTAAAGTCCAAATGTTTGGTTTCCACAAACATACTGGGCTCCCAGTCAGCTTTAAAAAACAAAACAAAACACCCTGGGCAGTGTAGCTCATTGGATTGAGCGTCGTCCCATGGACTGAGAAATCCCGGTTTGATTCTGGTCAGGGTTGTGGACTCGATCCCCAGTGTGGGGAGAGGGGGTGCAGGAGGCAGCTGATCAATGTCTCTCTCTCATCGATGTTTCTATCTCTCTCTCCCTTCCTCTCTCTCTAAAAAAAAAAACACAATAACATATTTTAAACAAAAAACCAAAAGCACTAATAAGTAACTAGAACCCTGAGAATACAACCCTATCTATATACAGTTATTTACTATTAAGAACTTTATATAACTGAGCTTAGGCTTAGGCAAAACTGTCACCTCACAGAACTCATTCCCACCTAAAAGAATGTTTTAGTGAAACTACAGTATAGTTGAAACTCTCACGCCTGAGATCAAATGAGAACAAATGTGTGAATGCAGTGAGTACACTGCCTACACACACACACACACACACACACACACGTAGCTTGACAATGAATTTGCTTTGATTTCCTCACCTCTTATCAATGATCTCATTTGAGGTCTGAAGATGAAACTACAGTATATTCAGAATTTTAACTTGGGGCACCCATATTTAATTACAAACTATTAAGCTTCTCTTTGGTAATAATTCCAAACCACAAGGACAGGGAAGGATAGTTTACCCCAAAACATATCTCAGGAAATAGGCCATATTATGTTATTGTCATTAATATTTACAACCACCTTTATGCAGAGTACCCTGTAACACACCAGACAATTAAGTTTTCTTTTTTCTTTTTTTTTAAGGACAATTACCCCAAACCGTGCAACCAGGTAAGCAGCCACTCACACAGGGTAAGTAATGACTTTTAAATGCCGACTTAAGTGTAAATTGACTCCCATTAGTCAAGCCCTGAGACTTTAGCCAGTGACTGACTTGATACTGTACCACTTCATCAAGTAAAATCTCATTACCAAACTTTAGGGGTATTGAAAATGGGTTAGCAATTTGGTAAGTTCAAATGCAGAATGTGTAAAATTCCCTGCTTTTTTAAGTTACTATAAAACCAACATGACCACCCTGAAGGTGTTGCTCAGTGGACTGAGCATGGTCCCATGGACTGAGAGGTCCTGGTTCCATTCCAGTCAGGGCACATGCCTGGGGTTGTGGGCTAGATCCCCAGTAGGGGGCGTGAGGGAGGCAGCCAATGGATGTAGCGCTCTCTCTCTCTCTCTCTCTTTTTTTTTTATCCTCACTGGAGGACACTCTTCCATTTTTGTTCAGATAGAGTGGGAGGGTGAGAGACGAAGAGAGACAGAGAGAGAAACATCGACGTGAAAGGGACACATCGAGTGGCCGCCCCCCGCATGACCAACCAGGGCCGGGGACAAACCGCAACCGAGGTACGCACCCTTAGCGGGAACCAAACCCGGGTCTCTCCGGACCACAGGCCGACGCTCTAAAAGCTGAGCCAAACTGGCCAGGGTGATGTATCTCTCTCTTTAAAAAAATCAATAAAAACAGCCAGGCTGGTGTGTGGTGTGGCTCAGTGGTTGAGCTTCGACCCATGCACCAAGAGGTTGCCGGTTTGATTCCTGGCAAGGGCACATGGCCAGGTTGTGGGCCAAATCCCCAGTGGGGGGCATGCAGGAGGTGGCAAATCTATGATCTCTCTCATTGATGTTTCTATCTCTCTCCCTCTCCCTCCCTCTCTTTCTAAAATCAATAAAGAAAACAAAAAAAATTTTTAAATCAATAAAAACATTTTTTTTTTAATCCTCACCCAAGGATATTTTTCTATTTATCTTCAGATAGAATGAGAGGGAGAGAAACAGGGGGGAAGGGGGGAGAGAGAGAAACTTCAACGTGAGAGGGAGACATATACTGGTTGCCTCCCACACGACCCGACCAGGGCCCAGACCAACCACAACCGAGGTACATGCCCTTGGCTGGAATCGAACCCAAGACTCATTGGTCCGCAGACTGACGTTCCACCGCTGAACCAAACCGGCCAGGGCTAAAAACATATTTTAAAACCAACATGATCATACCATAAGAAAAAGGGAATGGTTAACATATCTCTACCTAAATATCGAATTTCGAATGGAATCCTGCATTCAACAAACTCAACATAACCAACACGTCCCTCCCCCCTTCCTTATTCCATGCCCATTAGTACAAAGACATGACTTTTAGTTCCAATATAGCAATCATTCTGAGCTACAAAAACACACAGAATTATCTTTTGATAATCATGAAGTCCTAAAGTAGACAGGTTTCACTTTAACATAGAGCTCCTGCTAAACTCAAAGGCCCTCTGAAATGCAGAGCAGCTCCTGCTAGCACTTGCTATTGAGATCTTGGCAGCAGCTGATACCCTTTGCTTAGTCCTGAGTCACAGGTCCATCCAAGCAGCTTTAGTTACCTGAACTTGGGGCTTTCAGTAGATAAAACCAGATCAGTTTTTCAATCCAGACTTTTCACTTTCCATTTCATTTTTTTTTTTTTAAATCCTCACCCGAGGACATTTTTCCATTTTTTGTTCAGATAGAGTGGGAGGGAGAGGGAAGAAGAAAGAGAGAAACATCGACGTGAAAGGGACAAATCGAATGGCTGCCTTGCGCACGACCAACCAGGGCTGGGAACAAATTGCAACCGAGGTACGTGCCCCTAGCGGGAACCGAACCTGGTCTCTCTGGACTGCAGGCCGACGCTCTAACCGCTGAGCCAAACCGGCCAGGGCTTCACCTTCTATTTCATTCGTTCCTCTAAATTTTAAAAATCCTTTAATACTCAAAGACTATCCGATTTTGAGAATTTATTAAGTACTGTTAAAATAATTATAGGGAAAGTGTCCTACAACTTAAATTTAGTATTAAATTTAACCATCACAGGTACTAGGTTAGCTATGGCAGAATTATTCTATTTACTATTCCAGCAATTTAACTTGGTAAGTAACCAATAAAATGCGGACATAAACAAAAAGCCTTTTGAAAGTTATAAATACCCCGCGTGAAAAGATTTACGCATGCCTTAGATATTTTTCTGGCCTTCGTTTAAAGCAGTATTAGAAGAGTAAAAAGATCCTTTCGAGAAAACTCCTCGCGAGAAAATGAGATAGCTTTCTATCAAGTAGAAAGCATGCACAGACTTAACAGTACTCGATTAATTTAGTGGTATAGCCAACCTATTTGCAAAGTGACAAACACTTATGAAAAAAACTTCCGAAAACGTCGAGGAGTAACAATTTATGTACACACACTCCCGGCCCCTCTCCACGACGTGCGGCGGGGGAGCGCAGGCGACACCGGGCCGCCGCGCGGTGACAGGCCTGCCGACGCGGAGCCCGCACACGCCAGCCCTACGTGCCGCCCAAGTCCCGCCCTGCGAAAGCGAGCGCGGCCGCGGGCGGGGCCTGGCCTGCGCCATGCGTGGGAGCAAAGGGCCGCGGTGCCCCCGCCCCCTTCGGAAGGCGCCACCCGGGAGCAGTGGAGCCGGGGAAAGGGGCGGGGGGCGGCGTGAGGGTAAGACGCCCCCTAGAGGAAGGCGGGGGAAAGGCGGCGGCGAGAGCCTCGGCCCGGCCCGGCCGGGGCGCGAGGTCCGTATGCCCCACCAACGCCCTCTTCGCGCCCCGAGACCCCGGACTCGCGGGGAGCTGGCCAGGCGAGGGCCGAGGACAACGAGCCGACGGGCCGTCCGTTGGCTCGAGCGCGCCCCGCCCCGCCCCGCCCGCGCCGCGGGGCCGCCCTGTCCGGGGAAACTACGCCATTGCGGCCTAGCGGGCGGCGCCGCTCCTCCGCCGCCATCTTTTCGGGCCGCGGCCGCCGCCCGCCGCCCGCCGCCCCCGCCGCGGCCCGCCCGCCATCTTTTGGGGCCGCCATACTTGCCCTGCGAAGAAGATGGCGGCGCCCATCACACACATAAAACATGGCTTCCCTTCAAAACAAAAACATCCCGGGGGCCGGCACGGGCCGGCGCGCGCGGTCGCTCACCTGAGGACCACATGGTGACCGAGAACTCGCCCTCCAGGGTCTTGATCTGCACCTGCTTCTGCTCCCACTTCTTGTTGCCCGCGTCCGCGCCGCCCGCCGCCCCGGCTCCGCCGCCGAGGTAGCCCTTCTTGCCGCTCTTCTTGCCGCCGCCCTTCTTGACGCGGCCGCCGCCCGACGACGACGAGCCGCCGCCGCTTTTGCCGGCCGCCGCCACGGTGACCAGCGTCTGCTCGATGTAGTCGTCGTCGCCGCCGGCCGGCGCGGGCACCGGGATGAGGATCTGGTCCTCGAAGCCGTCCTCGGCTCGCAGCCCGTCGGAGTCGTCGCCGCCCACCACCTCCTCGCGCGTCTGCACCAGGATCACCTCCTGGTGGTGGTGCACCTGGGTCGGGTCGTCGGTGACGAGCGGCTGCAGCGCGATCATGGGCGGGTGGTGGTGGTGATGGTGGTGGTGATGATGGCCCGCGTGCCCGTGGCCGCCCCCGCCGCCGTGGTCGCCGCCGCCGCCGTCCTCGTCGTCGTCGTCGTCCTCCTCCTCTTCGCCCACCACTGTGGTCTCGATGGTCTCCACCGGGATGGTCTCCACCTCGATCTCGTGCAGCTCCACGATTTCGGCCGGCATCTCTGAGCCGTCCGTGGCGATGTAGAGGGTGTCGCCCGAGGCCATGGCTGAGGGCTCCGCCGCCACGGCCGCGGCGGCCTCGGCTCCGAGGCTGCGGGCGAGGAGGCGGTCGGCCGTGGGGAAGGAAGGCAGAGGGAGGAAGGCGGCGGGCGGGCGGGGGGAGAGGGGGCGGGCGGCGGGGGGAAGGGGCGGGCGCGGCGGCGGCGGCGGCGGCGGGCTTCCCCGCCTCCTCGCCTCCGTGCGCCCCGCGCTCGCTCGGCCGCTGCTCGCCCCGGCGCCCCGCCTCACCGCGCCTCGGCCTCTCGCTCTGGCCGCGCCTCCTCCCGCCCTCCGGGCCAGCACTCCGCTTCCCCCTTCCTCCTGCGCCTCCGCCTCCTTCCACACAAATACCAACTCCTCACCCCGAGCCCAGATCTCGCCGCCGCCGCCGCCGCCGCCACACTGCGCTCGGGCTCGGCCTCGCGAGACTTCCGCGCTGGCCCGGCCCGCCCCGCCTCGCTCCTACTCGCCCGCTTGCTCTCTCGCTCCTCCTCCTCTGCCAATCGATCTACTAGTTCGCCACTGAGGCCCCGCCCACACCTCCGGGCTTCTCCCGGATTGGGGCAGGCGGGACGGCCCCCGCGCGCGCTGGCTGGCCCGCGGCGCGTGACGTCAGTACGTCACCGCCGCTAGTCGCGCGGCTCCGCCCTCCGCGGTGCAACAGCAGCAAAACCCGTCGCCCCAGGCCGGGGCCGCACTCGGGATCGGGGCGTCGCCTCTGCAGCTACCGCCTCCGGAGCTGGTGAGCGGTGTGCGCGGCCCCGGGCACCGCGTGGGAGGGCGGGCCGAAAGAGCGCGGGGACAGGGTCCGGGCGGCCGCGCGGGGAAGTAGGTGGCGCACGCGGAGCGGCCCCGGCGCCCCAATAAAGCCTGTTCAGACGAGAAACGCCTAAACCCTCTTTCGTTTGCGACGGCGTTTGCTCTTGGCGCCTGGATTCGGGGGGGCGATGGCGGCGGGGTGAGTGAGGAGGCCTCCGTGAACAAAGGCGGGTGGTCAGCAGAGGAAAATGTCCGCCGACGGCTGTACTCCAGCATCGCCCCGCTGGGCCCGGGGCGGAGAGCAGGTTGGCCGCGCGGGGCGGGTGTGTGGAAGTGGCGCGCGGAGCCCCCAGGTCCACCGTTGGGAGGGTGTCCGTTATCCTTTTGTGACCGGCGGAAACCTGGGACGGAGCCGTTGGTGCCTGCTTCCCGATAGATCTTAGAACTCAGGTCCCGGCCGCTCGTCGTGTAGCTCAGCTCCTTTTGATTTTCTACATTTTTCTGAGCTTCCCTTTCTTCGATCTGTAGCCAATCATGGTTTCCTTTGACCTCAGTCTTCACTTATTTTTCACTTTCAGATGCTCCTCCTTGTGCCCACCAGGTTTTGCATATGTCTCTCCTACAATAACACAATTTTCCCGCCCTGTTCTGCATTATACCGGCCTCAGAGCCTGGATTTTTCATTGCACGAGTTAGCGGCAAGTTAAAACTTCTGAGTAGCAAATAAAGGTTTGCTGGTTTTTAAGAAAGTCATGAAAAACTGAAAACTTGGGAAGGTGTATCTTTATTGTACGTATTTGGCCAATTTAATGCCCATGTGAATTTCTTGAATGTGTATGTTCTCCACGTTTACTTTTGTCTTTTGGATAGTGTTCTTATAGTTGAAGCTCCTGATTATTGTGTACTGTAATACATTGATCTTAGATCCAACTTGTTAAAACAAGTGGGTGTCTTTATGGGACCATATTAGAGAAATGTTTGCATTTTGATTAAGAAATGACTTGATCAGCCCTGGCCAGTTTGGCTCAGCAGTTAGAGTGTCGGCCTGCGGACCAGACAGTTCTGGGTTCGGTTCCTGCTAAGGGCACGTACCTTGGTTGCAGTTTGTCCCCGCCCTGGTTGGGGTTGTGTGGGTGGCAGCCAGTCGATGTGTCTCTCTCACATCGATGTTTCTCTCTCTCTCGTCCTCCCTCTCTCCCTCCCGCTCTAAGATAAATGAAAAAAAAAAAAAAAAGTGACTTTATCAGTCTTAATTTAGTTCCTACTTGTTTCTAAATGTCATTGGGCTTGGTTTTTTAGTATATTCGTGTAAAGGAGTCATTTTCTTTTTCTTTTTTTTTTTTTTTCTCTCAGAGTGGGAGGGAGGGAGGGAGACAGACAGAGAAACATTGATGTGATAGAGCCACATCGACTGGTTGCCTCCTGCATGACCCCAGCCAGGGCCAGGGACCAACCGCAAACGAAGTACCTACCCTTGACCAGAATGGAACCAGTGACCCCTTGGTCCCCCCGCCAACGCTCTAAGGGCTGAGCCAAACTGGCCAGGGCAGGAGTCATTTTCTTTTTGAATCTGAGTTTTAAAACCTGAGTAATCCCCCCTTGGAGTGCTGCACCCACACAGTTGGGCAAAGTCAAATCTGTTGAAAGGCATTTCTGGCTTCATAGCTTATAAATTCTACATAAATGTTTCACATATGAAAACCAGTTGTGGGAGAATTTTAAGTGGCTTAATTTCCCCACTCTAGTAAATGATAGGAAAATTCCTTTGCAAGTGGATATTTCCCCATAGATGAAAGAGAAAAGGGGGAAGTATCCAATTGGGTAGCCTAGCTTCTGAGTCACAGATCTGTAGACTGCACAATCAAGTATGGAGAAAGCATTGAGATGCACCTAAATGCTATCCTAGCACCTGCTCATGAATAGCTTTTAAAACTTGCCCTGTAGCCCAGCTGGTGTGGCTCAGTGGATTGAGCGTCCTCCCGTGGACTGAGAGGTCATGGTTCCATTCCCAGTTGGGGCATATGCCCGAGTTGCCGGCTGGATCCCCAGTGGGGGGCATGCAGGAGGCAGCCAATCGATGTTTTTCTCTCAACTGGATGTTTCTATCTCTTCTTAGAAATATATGTGTGTGTGTGTGTGTGTGTGTGTGTGTGTGTGTGTGTGTGTATATATATATATATATATATATATATATATATATATATATATAACTTGCCTTGGAGCAGGTGACCTGTTAGACTGTCCTCCAGTTTTCTGTGGTGAGAGATGTTCTTGTCTTCCGCTCTTTAACTGGGGAGTATCCTTTTTTTTTTTAATCCTCACCCAAGGATATTTTCCTATATTTTCAGGTAGAGTGGGAGGGAGAGAGAGAAACATCAAAGTGAGAGGGACACATCGACTGGTTGCCTCCCACACCACCCCGACCAGGGCCGGGGATGAACCACAACCAAGGTATGTGCCCTTAGCCAGAATCTAACCCGTGACTCATTGGTCCACAGGCTGACGCTCTACCGCTGAGCCAAACTGGCCAGGGCTAACTGGGGAGTATCTTATGACTAGACCTGCAAAGACACTGTCCTGAATCAACTCTAGCCTGCTTTCACTTGCTGCTAAAAGTGAAAATCAATTTAAAAGAACAGGTTCAATTGCCATTTCAGAGCCATGGGGCTTTTAAGGCAGGGATAATCTCACTTTTATTCTGCTCTGTTTGGGCAGAATGAATTGGGCCAATGAGCCTTCCCTCTGAACTTCTAGAGTCCTTTTATTTTTTCAACAAGACAAATGATTTAACATCACTGAATTAATCTGGTATTTCTCTTAACACCAGTATTTGGGTGCTTTCACCCTTTCCACTTCCAAAGGCCATGGCTGTGTCTGTCTACAGCTCAATGCTTTGCACATGGAATTATAGTTTGCTTTCTGGCTCATCAAAAAATGAAGTGGAAAGCACTGACAGAGGAGTCCTGTGTGATAGTGCTTGATCTTCTCATCTGCTTCTAAAGCTCCAACTTTGTACAAAGCTCCCAGCCTACTATGGAAATGAATGTCAACAACTACAGAAGAAAATAGAATATTGGAAGAATCATAAGAGATGTTTAAAGCTTTCTAGAATCTCCCAAGAAGTCAAAGCTCACTAATGGCTGAGGAGATGTGGATGTCTCTTGAAGAGAGTCCCAAGCAAAATGAACCCAAAGAGGTCCACACCAAGACACATAATTAAAATGCCTAAGGTTAAAGACTAAGAGAGAATCTTAAAAGCAGCAAGAGAAAAGCAGTTAGTTACCTACAAGGGAGTGCCTATAAAACTGACAGCTAAAGTCTTTTTGACTTTGGACAAACTTTGGGATTTTCCAGAGGACCCTTGAAAAAAATCTCAAAAGATGTATTCTGTCTCGTTATGAAAGAAATATTATGCTAATTAGGCTTCTTTGATATGTTGAATTGTATGGGAAGCATTGTCAAATAAGTGATGGTAATTTTTTAAGGGTATTGTATGAAACTCTAAAACATCTGATACGTCTGATATAATGTTATGTCGTAATTTAAAAACATATATCACTAAATTCCTTGTTAATTGTATTATAATGAAAAGTCACTTCGGGTAGGCTGTTGGTGGTCCACACCAGTTACAGTATGGAGATTGTTAGACGTGGGCAAGGCCAGTCTTCCAGGAAACTGGCCCAGAGAGGAGCTGCTCATGGTCACACCACAAGGTAGTACTGGGGTTTTCAGCCACAGCCAGCATTTTCTGCCTTTGCTAGGCTGCAAAGCCTCTATTCCAGTTCAGATCCATGCTGAGCTTCCAATAAAATATTTATTTTTACTTTTTTTTATCCTCACCCGAGGACATTTTTTGCATTTATCTTCAGATAGATTGGGAGGGAGGAAGACAGACAGAGAAACATCGATATGAGAGAGATACATCGAGTGGTTGCCACTACACGACCCCAACAGGGGTCAGGGACAAACTGCAACCGAGGTACGTGCCCTTAGCGGAAACCAAACCTGGGACTCTGTGGTCTGCAGGCCGGTGCTCTAACCGCTAAGCCAAACCGGCCAGGGCTCCAATAAAATATTTAGGAAAATTAGGACAAAAATTCATGTTTGTGAATCTAAATTGGTTGCCCCTAGTTTGTGTTAGTATCAGTTAAATGAAAAACTATAGGTGTGTACAGTTTTCTTAATCATTTAAACGATAGTTATTCCTAGTTGTGGAATCTGAAATATGAGCTATTAAAGGGATACCCCCAAAAAATCAATAAATCTATTAGACATGGAGTTAAATTATGGTGAAATGGCCTAGCTGTACATATCTATTAAGCCCATCTTTTATGCAACATTTTGTTCTTTACTTTCATAAGGTCTTAGTCAAAGTCTTTTTCTGAGGCTAAGTGGTTTATTACAGTAAGTGAATCTGGTGATTGCCCATAAATCTAAGAAAAGTTGAAATCTTTAATAATAGATGAGCCTCATTTTTCTCTACTTTGCTGTTAGAATGTCCCTTCAAAGTAGCTACATCAACTTCTTTGTATAACAGTTGCTCCTGCCACTGCCCTTCCAAAGTAATGCAGCATGCACACTCGAGGAGGAGCAGAAAAGAAAATTCTCCTTCAGTCCACAGTCACCACCACACTTGTTTCACAGCATACTCACTGCGGTGTAAAAAGCGCAGGACATTGTCTTATTCACGTGCTAGTGGCCATGAGTTAGGGTAGTGGAATGGTAAGCGCTCCAGTGGACTGGGACTTACCTTGTCCTCTGTGAGAGCGGGTAGAAGAGGACTTTTGCTGTTTATTAGAGAGGCCTGAACTAGGGGATTGGGTGAGCCCAGTGTTCTGCCATTTGTGAGCACCTGCTATGTGGTCCGGAGCATAGCAGGGAGCAAGATGAACGCCTGTTCGTGAAGCTTGCGGTACAGAGGGGAGATAGGCTGTGGACAGACAGCTCACAAATATTTGTCTCAATTCCAGATAGGGGAAATCCTAGGAAGAAGACAGGGCAGAGCCCAGCCTCATCAGATAAAGGCCCTTGGAGAGTTGAACAGACCACACAGTGCCCAATCTAGTGCTTAGCGTTTTTTATGTTAATTTCTATGTCAGGTGATAAATCTGTAAACATTTGAGACAAGCCCATAACAGGACAAAAAGGCTATTTTTAGCCTTGGAAATTCATCAAATTAATCCACTGAAACTGTTATAGAAAATGGTTGAGGTATCTCAGTACTTGGTTTCTAACATCATGTCCGTGTGCACATAACACACACTTTTTATGAACCATTCCTTGTTCAAAGTTCCCACTTGAACGTGGGGATTAATCATGGAGATAGTTTTGGAGTTTCAGGCCTTGAAAAGTAGAACAGCTGTGGAACTGATCAGTGGAAAGGACAGTCTGCAGTCCTCAAAACTTGAGTTTGGATCCTGGTTGTGCCATTTATCATCCAAGTAACATCAGCAAAGGCCTGTAACTTTTTTTTTTTTTTTTTTCCTCACCTGAGGACATTTTTGCATTTATCTTCAGGGAGAGTGGGAGGGAGGTAGAGAGGAAAAGAGAGAGAGAGAGACACATCGACGTGAGAGAGACACATTGACTGGCTGCCACCCACATGACCCCAATCGGGGCCGGGGACAAACTGCAACCGAGGTACGTGCCCTTAGCGGGAACCGAACCCGGGACTCTCTGGTCTGCGGGCCGATGCTCCAGCCGCGGAGCCAATCCAGCCAGGGCTAGGCCTGTACCCTTTAAACTCTTTTTCTCAGCTCTCCCAACAGGCTGAGTAATCCATTGTTCAGGTTAGGTTATAAAAGTCCGCAGAGATATGGTATGTGAAATGCCCAACTTGGGCTCAAAAAGCGTTTATGCTCCCCAGGACTGGTTCTGGTCCCTTCTCACTGTTCCTGTTTGTTGCTGGGCGAACTAGCTCTGCCCACTCACATCTCCACTTCTGTGCTTGGGCTTTGCATCCACTGCCAGCTTTAGGGTAAAGCTTACAGACGGGGCCCAGTGCTCTCTCACATGGTGTCTTAGGGCAAGTGAGAATTCATTTGGTGGCCAGGCTTGAAGAGATTTGTCATCAGCGATAGGTTTTTCATCTCTCTGAGCTAGGTGGATTATTTTCTATTAAAAGTAGAATCGACTTGCTTTTGTGTTTTCTGTGTCAATCAGAACTGTTTCTCAACATTGGAACTCCTTTAGGGAGTGTGTCTGTATCTGCGATCCAGCTGCTGCTATCTTCCTGGTCACTTTTCTCCTTGTGACGTGTACTTTGGCAGGAGAGGGTAGAAGGAGACTTGGCAAGGACATTGTCATGGTGGGGTCAACAGCTGCCACTCGGGCTAACAGCAGCCCAGAGGTGGAAGACAGGCAAGAGGAAGACAGACCACCAGCCTCTTCTTTCCACAGATTCAGGGAACCACAGCCCAGTTCAAAGTTGCCACCAAACTTCCTTGGCACTCTGTAGGGCACAGTTCTTTCCTCCCTTAGGTCATGTACAGTTTTCAGTTTAGGACTGAAAGGATGGGGTGGAAGGGAAGAACTTCACTGTGCTGTAAACTGTGCCGTCCTTTTTCTGTCCAAGAGTGGTTTGGGGTATGCTTGCACTATTATGCTTAACTGGCATTGTCATGCCCTGGCCGGTTTGGCTCAGCGGTTAGAGCATTGGCCCACGGACCAGAGAGACCCGGGTTCGGTTCCCGCTAGGGGCACGTACCTCAGTTGCAATTTGTCCCCTGCCCTGGTTGGTCATGCGAGAGGCAGCCACTCGATGTGTCCCTTTCACATCGATGTTTCTCTCTCTCTCTCTTCCTCTCTCTCCGGGTTCAGTTCCTGCTAAGGGCACGTAACTCAGTTGTAGTTTGTCCCCAGCCCCAGTTGAGGTCGTGTGGGTGGCAGCCAGTTGATGTGTCTCTCTCACATCGATGTTTCTCTCCCTCCCACTCTATCTGAAGATAAATGCAAAAATCCTCGGGTGAGGATTTAAAAAAAAAAAAATGGCATTGTCACTAGCAAAGATGCAATTTTGGATTGCCTAAATCTTTTCCTAGTGACTTTTTCCTTTTTATTGAATTTATTGGGGTCACACTGGTTAACAAAATTATAGAGGTTTCAGGTGCACAATTCCACAACACATCATCTTTGCACTGTATTGTGTGTCCACCACCCCAGCTTCCTAGTGACTTTCTGACCAGGTCATTCAAAGGCAGTGCTTACCCTGACATGCCTCAAAGCTAATGCCATCTCAGGTGCCACCCTCTCTACTTCCCCTGTGTTCATTGAAGACTTGGCACTTAGTCTACAGACTTCCTCCCGAACCTAAGCCATACCCAACCCTTGGTTCACTTGAGTCAGCACAGGCTCCTTATATGTTGGCTTTCAAACTCCAGTTACTTTTGTTGCCACCTCGCCAGCTGCCATGTTCTTGTCATGCCTACAAACAGCACCATCTCTGGAATCTTAACTCCCAACATGCCATCCTCTCCAGTGCTCACACCTTCTCTCCTATTATCCCTGCATTTCAGCCTCAGACGTTTCAATCCATCTTTCCTTCCCAGACTAGAACACTGGTTGATCACAGCATCCTCAGCTTCCCATGCCGCTTATGTCTGATGAAATTTCACCCTTGGATCAACCCACTTCTGTCTGTATGTCTGAAATCCTAGGATCTACTGGAGGTGAGCTGGGCTACTTGACTTAAAAATAAACGCCATTCTGATTGGTTATTCCCGCACTTACACACCCTAGCGGTTTTCTTAAAAAAAACAACAAACCTGGGACTGACACCCAGAGGAACCATAAAGATAAGGGAATTAATGATGCCCTTGGGAGACTTGGAGGGACCATAAAAAAGAGATTAATGATTGCCCTTACCCTGACCTCTGTAACAGCTCCTCTTGTCCCCTGTAACAGTTCCTCCCTTGCCTCTGTAACAGCTCCTCTCGTATTAGCTCCATTCCTCCCTTAACGGCTCCAAAAGCAGCGCCAAGAGAATGCAGTTTGAGCCTTTATAAGCAGGCAACAAAGAAGGCTCGGGGCTATGATTTGGGAAACTGTACCCCCGCAGCCCGCCAGTGAATAAAGTGCTCCTTTCATTTTACAATTCGGCTGTGTGTGTCTGATTATTTTGCTGACACGTTACAACATTTGGAGGCCCCAGCTAGATCCCTGGTGCTTTGTGACACCAGGGGCTAGATGCCTAGGACAGGCGGCCTCTCCTGGAAGCTAGCCGAGCCCGAGAAAGCCTCTAGGGGAGGCGCTGCCTGAGACGTTCCAGGGCCCTGGATGCTATTCTCGGGTCTCAGCGGTAGGGCCCAGGAGACGCCACACAGTCTCTAAATCTACAAAGGAGACCTGGTAAGAAAACCTCCGGAGGTAAGTTCTGATGACCGGTCTATCTGGACGAGAGTGAGAGGGCCAGAGGCGCCGCAGCCTCTCCTCTCCCAGGAATCCCCCTAAGACATTAGGAAGGATTCAAATCTGGCAAATTCTGTTCCCTCAGCCCGTCTCTGGGGCGGAAGGGGAGTCTGGTCACCTCCCAAACGGCATAGATGCCGCTCAGGATAGGGAATTTCTGGATGGAAATTTAAATCGTATGTGAATGTGATTGTATGTGAGTGACCGTGCTCCACAACGCTGTGTGAGTCCCAACCTGCGCTCTGCGAGGGGAGCGGCCAGGTGGACAGAGCAAAAGTTCCTGTTTCGTGTGTTGTCCTCCCTTGTTTTTGTCCTCGTCTGCCTTCCTACTGTGTCCCCTTCAGCTTTGTCACGGTTACTCTAATACTGTTAGTGGGGCCCGAACTGGGTCCCAAGAGAAACCTGAGGACAGGACGCCGCCCCCCCCCCCCCCCCCCCCCCCCCGTCCTTTCGCCACCCTTGGAGGAAACAAATCTCCAGTGCACAAGCGCCAACGGCGGCTGTTCCGTGAAGGGGGAACAGTGTCACCGCAGCCACCGCTGGACCCCCAGCCTCCCACCCACCCTGGGGAGGCGACAAAAGGCGCCCAGCGACCAGGCATGCGGCAGGGGCGGCGGGCAAACACATGGGCACTCACCTGGAGGCGTCAGGGGCTGCGGGGTCTCCCGGGGAAAGTCCGGCCACAAAAGGAGCATGTTCCTTTGGTGCCAGCCCGGCGGCCCCATCCGCTGCCGCAGATTCAGTGGCGGCAAATGCAGCAATGCAAGTTCCCTGCGGGGCTCTGGACTTTGGGAAATTGAAGGTAGCGATCCCGGGCGTGGGCACAAAATGCTCTGCCCCACATAAACACACATGCTAGGATGTTGCTTCCCTTTCCTGAGTCCTTTTGAAAAGCTGGGATTAGAGGAAGTTTTCCCATCCCTCCACCCACGGTGGGACCCAAATACTGCAGGAGTTGGGGGGAGGCTTCTTTGGATGCTTTTCACCGTGTTCTCCTGTTAGTTAGGCCTAAAGGCCCAGTTGGTTGAGATAACTCAAAAGATATAATAATAGGGACACCCCTAGGGAAAAACAATATAAAAGAATAGCGAAGATGGTAATAGCAGCCTTAAGGGAAACAGGGCCCACGGAGAAGGATCACCCTAGGAAGGGAAACATGAGGAAGGGTCAGGACGGCAGGCCTAGTACCCAACTGCTGAAGAACCAATGCGCCTACTGCAAAAAAGAAGGACATTGGAAGCGAGAGTGCCCAAGTCGGTCAGATAGGAAAGACGAGGCAAATAGACATACCCCAGCCGTCCTTAACTTAGGAGAATGACGGGCCCAGGGCTCCTTTCAACTCAGCCCCTGGGAGCCCAGAATCACTGCACAAATAGGGGGCAAACCAGTTAGTTTCTTAATAGATAACAGAGGCTACACATTCAGTCCTAACTGATCCTCTGGGTCCACTAACAACTAAGAAGACCTCAATTCAAGGAGCAACAGGTCAGACTGCCCTCTACCCTTGGACAACTAACAGGACTGTAAATTTTGGAAAGGGCACCATTACACACTCCTTAGTTATGCCTCAATGTCCGTATCCTCTGTTGGGGCGTTATCTGCTCTGGAAGTTACAGGCTGCAATATCATTTATTGGAGAAGAAACACACGTTACTGTAAACCTAGGACATCAGGACCAACTCCCATTCTCCCCTTCAAACATACTTGTAACCTGCCCTTTGTTGGAGGAATATCTTTTTCAGGAAGGAACCCTAGGCCCTCCAGGAACGGACCCTGAGATATCGGCTTACATGAAGAAATTACATCTCTCCCCTTCCTTCTGGGCTGAAAGCAACCTTCCCGGACTAGTTGGTCACCAGCCACCAATTGTGGTTCAACTGCTTGCCACGGTAACTCCAGTCAGGATAAGACAATACCCCATGAGACACGAAGCAAAGAAGGGCATTGCCCCTCATATTTGTTGGCTATGGGAGGCTGGGATTCTGGTTCCCTGTCAATCATCCTGGAATACACCCTTGCATCCAGTTTTGAAACCTGGCACCAAAGACTTTAGGCCGATGCAAGATTTGAGGGAAGTAAACAAATGAGTTGAGACCATACACCCAACAGTCCCAAGCCCCTATACTCTATTGAGCCTACTTCCACCAGAACACCAGTTCTGGATTTAAATGATGCCGCCTTTAGCCTGTCACCCAGCCTATCTTTGCATTTGAGTGGACAGACCCCGAGGAGGGATTTTCAGGACAATTAACCTGGACGAGACTACCCCAAGGTTTTAAGAACTCTCCTATTCTATTTGATGAGGCTCTCAGTTCTGACTTGCAGGCCTTTAGACAAGAGCACCCTGAATATACCCTACTCCAATATGTAGATGACCTCCTAGCAGCAAAGGAAAAGGAGAATTGCCAGAGAGGTACTGAGCACCTCCTAGGCACCTTACAGACATTAGGGTACCGGGTGTCAGCCAAAAAGGCTCAACTGTGTTCCCCAGAAGTCACGTATCTGGGATATAAGATTAGTAAAGGCCAGTGGACCCTTTCCTTGAGCCACATAGAGGCCATCCTGTGAATTCCCATCCTGAAAAATAAGCAAGTCAGAGAATTCCTTGAGGCAATAGGATACTGCCACCTATAGATCCCAGGATTTGCAGCCATTGCAAAACCTCTATACACGAGCACTGGGGGAATGCAGCCTCTAGTTTGGACTGAAACAGAACAAGAGGCTTTTGAAACCCTGAGAAAGGCCCTGTTGTCAGCACCAGCTCTCACCCTGCCTGACGTTACAAAGCCCTTCCATTTACAGGTAAGCAAGGCGAGAGGAATAGTGAAGGGAGTCCTCACTCGAGACTTGGGACCCTGGAAGAGACCACTAGCTTACTTATCCAAAAGACTAGATCCAGTAGCAACCGGATGGCCTGCCTGCCTCACAGCAATAGTAGCTACTGCACTTCTAATAAAGGAGGCAGACAAGTTAACTTTAGGACAAGAGTTAGCTTTAACTGCACCCCATGCAGTTGAAGCCCTCCTCTGGAGAGCTCCAGAGCGCTGGATGTCAAACACCCGAATCACCCAGCTCCAGGCGCTCCTGGATCAACTCCACCTCAAATTTCACAAAACGGCCATCAGTCCTGCTAGTCTACTCCCCAACGATGACCCAAAGGAACCTCTACACAACTGCCTGGAGGTAATTGACACAGTGCAGACAGCCCGCCCAGACCTCAAGGATGTCCCACTGCCGTCATCAGATGAGGTATTGTTCACATATGGGAGCAGCTATATCCAAGAAGGAATCAGGTATGCTAGGGCAGCAATAGTAACTCTAGACCGTGTCATTTGGTCCCAGTCATTAAGTAGGGGAACTTCAGCCCAAAGGGCTGAACTCACAGCCCTGATCCAGGCCTTACGCTGGGGAAAAGATAAATCAATAACCATCTGTACGGACAGTAGATGTGCCTTTGCCACAATACATATGCATAGTGCCATTTATCGGGAACAAAGACTTCTGACCTCAGCCGGGAAATATACTAAAAATAAGGAAGAAATTCTTGCCTTAGACACAATTTGGTTACCAAAGGCCGTAGCTATAGTACATTATAAAGGACATCAAACATGGAACTCCATAGAGGCACAGGGAAATCATGCTGCAGATCAGGAAGCTCGAGAGGCAGCCCTAAAACCAGTGGGGCCTCTCTAGATATTAGTCACCATGCCAAACCCAAGTTTGCCTTCGACTCCTACTTACACTGGGTGGGAAAATGACTTAGCCAAGCAGAAACAAGCCACAAAGGAAAGCAGTGGATGATGGATACTGTCTGATGGGTGGTTGTTGGTCACAGAGGCTCTAGGGAGGACTTTAGTTAATCAGCTGAACCAAAACACTCATTTAGGCCACACCAAGCTTACTGAAACTCCTGAGAGGCAGGTACTTCATACCCAATTTAGACAATATAATGGATAGCACTGTATCCAGGTGCACGACCTGTGCCCAGGTTAATGCTGAGCAGGGTTAAAAAAATGCTCCCCTGGGAATCCGGGCTCAGGGAGCCTCCCCAGGGCAACATTGGGAAATAGATTTTATAGAAGTTAAGCCCCCAGTGTTAGGATATAAATAACTTCTGGCTTACTTAGACACTTTCTCTGGATGGGTTGAGGCTTACCCTACTAAAACAGCCACCATTGTTAAGAAACTACTCCAGGAAATCATTCCTTGATTCAGGTTACCTATGACTCTACCTCAGACAATAGCCCCACCTTTATAGCAAGAATATCACAGGACATAGCCAAGGTCCTGAATATTAATTGGAAACTCCATTGTGCCTACCGGCCCCAAAGCTCAGGGCAGGTAGAGCACATGAACAGGACCTTAAAGGAAACCTTAACCAAATTTACTTTAGAAACTGGTGAAAACTGGGCCACTCTGCTCCCCCTCGCCCTATTACAGGCAAGATGTACCCCATACCGGGAGGGATTCTCCCCTTATGAAATTACGTATAGTAGACCGCCCAAGCTCAGGGAAGAATTGAAGGCTGAAATTCACAACTGCTCCTTACTCAAGTTCTTGCAGGCTCTGCAGTCAACCCAGAAGGCTGTCCATAAATACGTCCACGACGCCCTGCCTGTGCCCACCTCAGACCCTGTGCACCCCTTCCAGCCCAGGGACTCGACATGGGTAAAGAAGTTCACCACCCAGGGACTAACTCTGGCCTAGAAGGGACCATACAGTGTCATCCTGACTACACCAACAGCTGTCAAGGTCAACGGCATCCCAACCTGGCTGCACCATTCTCAGCTGAAGGCAAGGGAAAAAAAACAAAATGGACGGTCCGCCTCTCCAGACCCCTTAAAGATGAGACTCTTGTGTTCATTGGGACCTTAATTTTTCTGGTCGTGACTGTCCAGGGGAATCCTTACAGACCCGGGCTCCAGTGGAACTGGGAACTTAGAAATGGAATATCGGGGAAAGTCTTAAGAAATGTCACCACAAAGGGGATGGAAAAACCTGTTTTCAATCTTGACCTATGTGACCTCATGAGAGGCACCATAGGCACAAAAGATATACAGAAGAAATAGAAGGACCCATACCCTGGGGTTGTGGGACATCTTTGAGGGAATGGGGGCTACAAGGGGTAGGAATCTGTATATGCCCAGGGAGCGGTACAGTCACCACAAGTTGCTTGAATGCAAATTAATACTTTTGTCCATCTTGGGATTGTGAAACCATATCTACTACTAAGTGCTATCTAAGAAACAGGGACTCTCATATAGATTTTAAAAAGTTAACCAAGCCACGGGGTCTCCCTATAGGGAACTCTAACCCCATCCATATTGAGGTCACTAGTCGGCCAAACCTTTCTTGGATCACAGGAAGGACATGGGTACTGAGGCTATACGTAACTGGTAAAGACCCTGGAATTCTATTCACCATTCAGAAGGTTTCAGAAAAACAAATCATCGCATTAGGAGAATCCTGTTGTTTCTATGTTAACAACTCAGGGGTTATACGAGAAAGCTTATCTAAAGTTAGGAGAAATATCGAGGAACGAGAAAGAAGGAGATGGGAATCTGAGAATTGGTTCCAACAAATGTTTAACTGGTCTCCATGGCTAACAACTTTATTATTGGCCATCGCCAGTCCTCTGGCCATATTATGCTTATTCCTGACCTTTGGGCCATGTATAGTGAACTATCTCATGAAAACTATGCAAAGGAGAATAAATTCTATGAAACTCCTTGTAGTGGGACAATATAGCCCTGACCCAGAAGAGGAAAGAGAGTCAATGATTTGACTTATACATAAAACCAGTGGGGAATGAGCTGGGCTACTTGACTTAAAAATAAACTCCATTCTGATCAGTTATTCCCGCACATACACACCCGAGCAGTTTTCTAAGAAAAAGAAAAAAAAAATGCCCGACCAGTGTGGCTCAGTGGTTGAGCATCGACCCATGCACCAAGAGGTCACTGGTTTAATTCTCGGTCAGGGCACAAGCCCAGGTTATGGGCCCGATCCCCAGTGGCTGGCATGCAGGAGGCGGCCAATCAGTGTTCTCTCTCATCAATGTTTCTCTCTCCCTCTCCCTTGTTCTCTCTAAAGTCAATAAAGAAAAAAATTTTTTTTAAAAACCTGGGACTGACAGCCAGAGGAACCATAAAGAAAGAGATTAATGATTGTCCTTACCCTGACCTCTGTAACAGCTCCTCTCGTCCCCTGTAACAGTTCCTCCCTTGCCTCTGTAACAGCTCCTCTCTTATCAGCTCCGTTCCTCCCTTAACAGCACCAAAAGCTACGCCAAGAGAATGTAGTTTGAGCCTTTATAAGGCAACAAAGAAGGCTCTGGGCTGTGATCTGGGAAGCTATACCCCCACAGCCCACCAGTGAATAAAGTGCTCCTTTCATTTTACAATTCGGTTGTGTGTCTCTGATTATCTTGCTGACACATTACAACAGAGGAAACCCCACTCATGTACGTAGATTGTATTTTAATCCTCCCCTGACCACATACTTAGAGGAAGGGAGAGAGAGGGAAACATTGATGTGAGAGAAACATCGATCCGTTGCCTTCCGTACACTCCCCAACCGCAGCCCAGGTATGTGCCCTGACCGGGAATCAAAGCCGCAGTCTTGAGTGCACAGGACGACACTCAATCAGCTGAGCCTCTCCAGGCGCATCATGTATGTAGATTTTGTCCTGCTTTATTCGTGGTCTCCATCGTCAGCTGAGTGTATGTCACTTGACAGCCCTTTCTACTTGTCCTAACTCAACTTCCTTGCACCATTTTGCTCAGATTCTCTGAATTAACTTTCCTCAAAGTCCTTAAATCTGCTTATATTCCTCTCCCATTCCCCAGTGGTAGCCCAATGCCCTTGCCTCCTACTTCTCGAAAATTGAAGGCATCAGAGTTTCCTCCCTTCTGTCTCCCTGCATGGTATGGCCACGCTCCCTGCACTCTCAGTGCTGCTGTCCCAGAACCCAGCCCACGTCCTCTGCTATGCTCACACCCACCTCGTCCGTTCCCTGCACACCACTTTGTCTCCTCCCGTGCACCTGCTATTTCCCTGGCTCTCTTCCTTTGGGTTAAGTCTCTGCTGGTCCTTAAACAAGGCTCTTGTGACCCTGTCTCCCTCCCGCCATTGCCTTACCCCTTCCATTCTTAGCTAAGCCTCCTGAGACCCCGTCGGTCAGAATGGTCTTGACCTTATTGATTCATCCTGAGACTGTGTCTGCAGCAGTCTGCCAGACATACTGTCATCTACCTGGTCTTGTGCCCAGACAGGTGAAGACTCCTGACCTTGACTCATCCTTTTTTTTTTTTTTAATCCTCACCTGAGGATATGTTTCCATTTATCTTCAGATAGAGTGGGAGGGAGAGAGAGGGACAGAGACACATCAGTTGGTTGCTTCCCACATGACCCCTACCAGGGCCAGGAACTGAACTGCAACTGAGGTACGTGTCCTTGACTGGAATCGAACCCGAGACTCTTTGGTCTGCCAGCTGACACTCTAACCACTGAGCAAAACCGGCCAGGGCAACTCATCCTCTCAACACTCGACATGGTCTGCCTCTGTCCCTGGGACTCCCACCTGGCTGTCTCAGTCACCTCGGTCTTCACCTCCTCTCTGACTTGCTCCTCCTGCTGCCCCGCCTCCTGCCTGCTCCCCTGCATCCTCTGACCCACTCTGGTGGCTTCACAGCTACCTGCGAGCTGACCGTCCTTGGCTTCTGTCTCTGGGTTCTCCCCAAAGCTCTGAACCCATGCCCCACTGTGCCACATCACCCTGCTCCTGTCCCACAGGCAGCTCACTCACTGGGTCCACCCAACCTGCCCCCACCTTCTCCCTCCCCTGAAGGTGTCTCTCACCAGTCACACCCAGCTGAATCTTCCTGCTCCCCAGTCCTCCCTGATAGCCACCAAATTCTGATGTGTTTACCTCCTAAATGTTTCTCAGACGGACTTGGCTCCATTCCTGCTGCTCCTGTCCTCACCCAGGCCCTGGCTCTCAACTAAAGCTTTGCCAGCCAGCTGCTCCACCAGCCTGCAATATTCCTTCCCTGAGGCTCTCCTGAAGTTTTCTAGTATGCAGCTGGGACCACGTCACTACCCCATTCAAACTTCAGGGACTTCCCCGGGCCTCAGGATCAACCAGCTCCTTGGCAAGGCATTCCTAAACGGCAGCCTCCAGACACATGCACCAGGATGTTCTTTTCCTCTGCCTAAAATGTCCTTTCCCACCTCCTCAACTTGACTCCTCTACCAAAACAGCTCAGAAGACACCTCTGGGAAGCTTTCCTCGGACAGATGTTTCCATAGCATTCTGCTCCAACTGCAATTGGTCTTACATTCTTTTTTCTTTTTAATCCTCACCTGAGGGTTTGTTTTTTTTCATTGATTTTTAGAGAGAGTGGAAGGAAGGGAGGGAGAGAGAAACATCGAGGTGAGAGAAACATCGAGGTGAGAGACACATCGACTGGTTGCCTCCCGCACGTGCCCCCGTCGGGGCCGTGGATTGCACCTGCAACCCTGGTATGTGCACTTGACCAGCAGTCAAACCCATGACCCTTCCATGTGAGGGCTGATGCTCGAACCACTGAGCCACGCTGGCCAGGGCGTGTTCTAACATTGTAACAAAAGTGGCTGTTAATTTGTCTGCTTTCCCGCAAAACCACACCTTCTCTGAGGGCAGGGGTTTGCCTCCTGTTCCCAGAGGGAAGCTGGGCCAGCCCAGGGCAGGACACACGGACTGATCAGCAGAAATACCTGGTGACGCCACCACCTGTGTCCTCCACTCCTCCGCCTGGAGGAATCAAGTGCAGGACCCTTAGCTGGGTGTTAAGGAAACATGGCTTAGCAGAAAAAGTAAGAGTTTTGAAGCCAGACAGACCTGGATTTGAACATTTGTTCCACCAGTTATTAGCTAAGTGATCTTACGTGAGTTTAGTAACCTGTCTGGGCCAGTTTCTTTTTTTTTTAATTTATTTTTTAATCCTCACCTGAGGATATTTTTCCATTTATCTTCAGATAGAGCTAGGGGGAGGGAAGGAGGGACACACACACACACACATAGATTGGTTGCCACCTGCATGACCCCAACTGGGGCTGGTAGGAACTGCAACCAAGGTACAGAAGAATTGAACCCACGACCCTTTGGTCCCCGGGCCGACGCTCTAACCACTGAGCCAGACTGGCCAGGGCAGGGGCCAGTTTCTTTATCTGTGCAATAGGACTATTACTGTAAGGTGGGTGTGAAGTTTGAGTGAAATAATGTGTACAAAGCTCCCGGCACGGAATAGGTGCTAAATGAATGTCCTCGTCTTACTGTTCTCCACTCCTTCCTGACATGGCCTCACTGAAGTGTCCTGGCTGGTGAACATGCCCCTTCATCTTCCTGCCTTGGCTCCTACTCAGTAGGGAAGCCTTCCTCTATCCACCAGCCTTCCTACTCTCAGACCCTCCAGCAGAAGTAGCCCCTTCCCTGGGCTCCTGTTTCCCTCACCGACTCCTCAGTCAGCTGCCTTATTTTAATTACTGGGAGGTAGTTCTTGAGTTGGAAGCTTCTGGAAGGCAGGGGTGTTTCCTCTACCTTTTTGCAGCTCTTTAAGCTTCTGAGTTCAGGACTGGAACTTGCTGAACGTTAAGTAAATGGCTGTTGACTTTGATGGGGGATGGGAGGACAGGAAATGCTGCTCCACTGGGTAAACAGCTGAGAGCCAGCCCAGCTCTGGCCCTGAAGGTTTTCCCAGTGATAGGAATTTGTAAGCAAATCGACAAATGTCTGGAAATTAGACACAGTTTTAGAAAATTCGTTTCAAACGGTGAAAAAGCATCCCTCTTGGAATTAGTTTATAATGTGAAGAAAGTAAAGAATATTGCTTGCCCCAGACTACGTGAAAGTGATAAGTTTATCTAATTATTTCTCAGAAGCATATTCAAAAAGGAAATCCTTTAAGCTCTGGGAAGATAATCTTATTCTGACCTGCGCAGATAAAGCTGACGATCTTTCCTCCAGCCCTGTGAAGCAAACATGTTACAAGTAAAATCCTGTTAGCACAGCTACCACAACAAAGAAAGTGTGCCTAGAAAACGACCAGCTCCTGTCAAAATAAGTGCCTTACTGGTGTACTAATCCAGTGGGTAGCAGGTGATGGGCATACCAATAAGCATCTATTGTATAATCAGATAAAAGGTAGCAGACCTGGACTGGGTAGCTCATTGGTTAGAGCGTTGTCCCGATATGCCAAGGTGGTGGGTTCCATCCCAGTCAGGGCATGAACGGGTCAACCGATGATTGCATCAGTAAGTGGAACAAATCGATGTTTCCCTTTCTCATATCAATAAATAAAAATGTTTTGAAAACTGATGGGAGTGAAGTGGTTAATTGTTTTCCACCGCTCTACCTCCTTCCTACTCTCATAGTTCAAGAGTAAGTTCTTTAACTTTTCATCACCTGGCTATTCCGGTCAGTATACCCAGTGACCTGGGCCCCGAGGCAAAGGCGACTAGTTTCCATTCTTATGTAGGCCCCTTGGCTAAGGCAACTAAATGACAACATTTTTATCATCAATGGACCTTCCTCGATATTTTTCCAATAATAGGTTAATTACCCCTAGAAGTAATGGAATTTTACCTAAGGTTATAGTTGCCCTATGTGTTGGGAGGTATTTGCAGTTTCCTTGTATTGGAAACTGCAAATCATGAGCCCAGTGATTAATGCTAATTTTGACTTCTGTAATCGCTGTCACACCCACTATTGTACTGGTCCCCTGGGTGGGGGGCAGAATGGGGATGGGGCTTCTGTGTTTAAAAGCGGATGAGCAAGAAGAATTGGGCTGAGGATCTTGGGAAGCTGTACCCCCCAACCCGCAGGTGTTATGAAGTGCTCCTTTACAATTCGACTGCATCTCTGGTTATCTCACTGACACGTTACAACACCAAGGCCTTCTCCATCTCGGAAATGTCCCTGGACTCAGTCACTGTGTTCCCATAGCTATGGGCACTTATTTCTTCATTGTTATACTGGGCCCATAGGTTTGTCCCCCCAGTAAACTACTCAGAAGACAGACAATAACAAATTCAGCTCACCAAAGAGTGGGTGTCCCCCGGGCTGCCACCCTGCTCGGTCTCCAGAGCACAACAATGAACAAGCCACTGGTATCACTCTCAGGGAAGCTCTCTTCTGGTGGAGGAGGTGGGGTTCCCTTCTTTCACTTGGGGAGGATCATAGAGTGAGTCAGCAGAGAGCCTCGAACAGATTCAGTCTGACCACTTGCACCCAGCTCACCTGGCAGGTTGAACCCAATGCATCTCTTCTGTGCTCCTCCTGGCTGATCGCCATTGTCACTCGGCTCTGTCCCTGGGCCATCCCAAGTCAGCTCCGTGGCCCTGGTCTCTGACTCAAAGCTGCCATCAGCCCGAGTCCTATGCAGTGTCTCTCCTGCAGTCACACCGGGTTTTCCACCATGACCCACACGTGCCTGTCCCTCCCTGCGCCACCTCTGGATGCTGGGTCCTTCACCTTCCCCTCAAATGCTACCTCCTAGCATTCCAGCCTGACATAAGCACTCCCTCTTGACAGCTGCTACGCTGGACTGGATATTTCTGTAACCCAGGCCTTAGGCTTTGAATGTGCTCATAGGTAAGTACTGAAACCTCCCCCTTCTCTGTCCTCTCCATCCTCTCCCGCCCCTGTGTATTTATGTTATGTGAGCATAAAGAAAAGAATGGGAAGATACACTCTCTAGTTAATTATGGTTACCTTAGGCAAAGCAGAGAATAAAGAATTAGACAACTTCCTGTAGAACTCTGGGCCAGTGCATGAAATAAGAGGCCCCGGAGCTAGGAGGAGACAGCAGCCCACATCTGGGTCACTGGAAGCGGATTGTTCCAGTCACGATTCAGGGCACTGGAGTTGGAGACTGCTTCCAGGAGCGTGGTGTCTCTCATATTTACAGTGCACTGAATAGCGCGCTTATTACAGGAGACTGGCCAGACGCACCTCTCATCACTGAGACTCACTGTGCAGCGTGTGGTCCATGTCCTCCTCTGCACCCAGCTCTGCCCTCTGTCTCTCCTCTCCTTTTTGCATCTTGCCTCCGACTTCTTCCTGAGCTTTCCTGTCCGAGTTTGTCATTTTTCCTTTCCCATCCCCCATGTCTTTCTTCCCTACCCTGTGACACTCAGCTCCTGCCTCTTTAATGACGAGTCGGCGTATGCACTCACACTCGTCCCACTTAGCAGCCGGTGTTATTAATAGGGCCAGCAGGTGAAACGGGTTGGAGCTTTTTTCCCCCTAGAAAAATTCCAGCCCAAGTTATTTTTTCAGTCCCTGGGCTTTTATTGATTTTTCTCTCCACGGATCAATGATCTACAGAAAAGCTCCCACCGCCCTGTGAATACAGCTGCGTGTGCAGAGCTGAACCCCGGGCCCTCTCGCTCACCCTCCAGTGCTGCTGTCTTTCATTCTTCCCCCACTGCCAACCCACTGCCCAGACCAGGGAGTCAGGTCTCTGAAGTCCCCACCCCCTCGCACTCCTCCAGCCTCCTGCTGGGAGAGAGATGGGCTGGACTCCCTTCCTGAGCTGCTCCCAGGAACATGGAGACCAGCAAGCTGAAAACTCCCGGACTCCTTGGTAACTGGGCTTCAGTTACCAGTGAAAATTGGGTTGCTTCAGTCAGATGCCCAATTTTGGAAGACCGAAGTCAAATAGGCTTTGGTGTTTGCAGGTTATGGATGAAAAGGGGGCTCTGTCCTGGCCGGTGTGGCTCAGTGGTTGAGCATTGTCCCATGCACCAAGAGGTCGCCAGTTCCATTCCCCGTCAGGGCACTTGCCCAGGTTGTGGGCCCGATCCCCAGTGGGTGGCATGCAGGAGGCAGTCAGTTGATGTTCTCTCTCATCAATGTTTCTATCTCTCTCTCCCTCTCCCTTCCTCCCTCTAAAATCAATAAAGAAAAAACCTTGTTTTTTAAAAAGGGAGGGGGCTCCGTAATAAATCTGAGTACAGTGACCAAACATAACTTCACAGGGTGGTCTGATCCTACTTTCCTAACTGGGCCTGTCTTGGTGGGTAGTCAAGCCCCAGGCACATAACTTTTTAGTAGAAGGTTTATCTTTGCCTGAAGCCCCCCGTTCATTGTTTCTGTGCATCTAGGTTAACACAGCTTTGCCAGGCCAGAGTGATCCTGTTTTTCAGGCCCCTCAAGGCATAACCACCCTCCAGAGAGCACAGAATCTTGGTAACTGTCCTGTAATCCAGCCCCCACCTTGCTTTCTCCCACATTCTGTCCCATCTCAATTCTAAAAGTATAAAAGAAACTGCAAAACATTTTCAGGAGCATTTGAGACCTTGCTCCCTGGCCTGGTGTCAATTTGGCTCAAAGCCATAAAAATCCTCTGCAGGTTTGAGCATCTCTTAGGTCAACAAGGTGTCTGCAATGTATCAGTTACGGCCTGAATTTAAAGTGCTCAGTGGTGCCCTGGCCGGTTTGGCTCAGCGGTTAGCGTGTCGGCCCGCGGACCAGAGAGGCCGGGGTTCAGTTCCCGTTAGGGGCACGTACCTCAGTTGCAGTTTGTCCCTGGCCCAGTTGGGGTCATGTGAGTGGCGACCAGTTTATGTGTGTCTCTCTCTCTCTTCCTTCCTCTCTCCCTCCCACTCTATCTGAAAGATAAATGCAAAAACAACTAAAATAAAAATAAAAGTGCTCAGTGGTGATGCCCCTTGGTTAGTTCTACCCCGTCGCAGCCTCTCTGTTTTCTGGGTGCCAGGAGGCAGTTTGCAGCAACGGTCCCATTGTATTGGGTCCCTGGGTCACCACCGTGCTGCACACTCCTGTGCCCAGCCATCCCAGGGGCGGCCCCTGCATCCCCGTTCCTGGGGCTCTGGCCCATTGTTTTCAGCCCGTCCAGTGCTGTAAGCTCCTAATTCCCCGTATTAGTCCTTGTCATTTTAAAATATCACCACTGCAAAGAGCCTGCTAAGGTCTGAACGTTTTCCCACCCAAAATTCACCTGTGGAATCCTAACGTGAAGGTAAGAAACGTTCAAACTTGTAGAGAATTTTTATGAGTTCATTTGAGCCACACTGATGATAATTGCTGGGAAGCAAAACCTCAACAGATTGAGAAAATGCTCCGGAAAATGGCAGTTTTGCACCTTATTGTATACATTACAATCAAAAGAGGAGGCATAAGTGGGTTACATGAAATCCATTGGTGATCGAGTAGGGAGGCGGGAGAAGGCAAAGCGGGGCATCTCTGGGATTCGATAAAAAGTGAAATGGTAGGCACAGACTTCTACACAGGTGGGTACCGATAGTTAACAGTCGACAGTTAACATAACAATGAGGGGATTTGTGGTCTGCGCTCTGGGGCAGTGGTTGTGCTTTGAATGGGGGTGGGGGGGATGGGGGTGGGGGTGGGAAGGCAATTGCTTTTTTTTTTTTTTTTTTTTTTTTGCAAAGGCACGTTTATCAGGTATGTTATCTTAGATGTAAAAAGACTACAGACAGGCTGTTAAGGTGAAGACTGACCCTGACTTCAGACTTTCAGCTTCCAGAACTGTGAGAAATAAATACCTATTTTCATAAGCACACCGACTGTGGCACTTCCTTCTAGATACAGACCGGAATGGACTGAGAGCCCCACCCCCACCCCCTCTCCCTCCCCCACACATCACAGCGTGTAGTTGGGTGGTGGTGGGCGCCCTGGTTGCTGTCAAGTACCGGAGGGCAGGCGCCGTGCATCGGCCGGCCCCTGCCCAGGGCTCCGTGGTGCTCGTTGGGTCCACCTGAGGAGTCGGGGCCACACCCACGCACAGCAGTGCTTCGGCTGCACTTGGTGGCCAGCAGCCACTCTTCCAGGCCTTGCCCGGAGGGGAGAACGAACTCAATGATTGGCACTGCCACTTCCTCCTGTAACTTCAGCCTGCAGTTGACACACTGCATATGCCGGGGTTGGCGGAAGCTGGTTGGATCCCTGCCTGAGACCGAGTTGCTGGGTGGTTTTACAAGGTTCTGATCCCCCAAACAACCCAAACCCCCCGGAATCCAGGAACTCTTAGCAGGACCTGGAGCATGCCTGTGACCCTGTCCTGAGGGCAGGTTTCCAGGCCCACCTCACAGACAGATTAAATGAGGCTGGAATCTGGATCAGTTTAAAAGCTGTACAAGTCTATGCTTTCTCTAGAGTGGAACTGTCTTAAGGTTGAGGGGAAGGGCGGAAGCCCCAGATTGGTAGGACAAGCAGGATGGAGGTGACTTCCTGGAGCTCCCGGGAGGCAGTTACTTTCCGTGGTAGACAGAGTTAGCTGAGACAGAGCATGAAGAAAAGGAGATTGACCCACGAGTGAGGGAGAAGGAAGCCAGGCAGCCTGTGATTGTGTTCGTTCATGGGCTCTCAGGTCTGGTCCGCAGCTTTGGACCTCCTCCTGGGGCCAGACTCTGCCTCCCTGCTGCAGGGGGCACTGTGACCACCCCGAGCTGGAGCTGGACTTCTCCAACACCTGCCCCTCCAGCTCTCAAATTCTTTGCTTCTGTTGCTGCGTCTTAAATGCTATCCGAGCTGGAAACCCAATAGGAAGAATATATTTGGTCCTTACTCCTTACTAGCTGTGTGACCTTGGACAAGTGACCTAACCTCTCTGAGCCCCCGTGGGGAAAATGGCCTGGCTTTTGAGGTGGTTATGAGAGTGGCATGAGGTTGTGTATGTTAAAGCACCTTAGCTTGCCACATTGACCTGGCACGTCCTTGTTTGTCCTATGCAGAGCGCTCTGTACAGAGGTGCAGAACAAAGGGGGAGGGGCCAGCAGTAGCCACAGTCAGAAACCTGAATTCTTATTTCTGCTGCTAAATCGCTGTAACCTTGGGCAAGTGCCCCTTGGGTTGAAAGGGACTTATTTTATATCTGTAAAAGTACCCCCCGAAAGTCTCAACATGGCCCATTTCTGCTATTTCTTATACGGCTTTTATCTATAACTTGTAGCACCCAGGGATTCAAGACCCAGGATGGGGGAGACTGCAGACCAAGGAGGAGAGGCTCCTTCTACCTGCTTTTGTAGGTGGGGTCAACTGGCTGCAGAGGCCGTCCTCATGGAGACAGTCATCAGTCTGGAGGCTGGTCGCTAACTTACCCAGGAGCTCACAAGTGCCAGGGGACAGAGACCTCTTCCTCACCCAGAGCCAGCCAGAGCACAGGAAATGCGGGAAATGGTACTTGATCCAAACAGACCTGAGTGACTACGAGCCGAGCGGGCAGGCAGCTGCACCGAAGCCAGGCCTAGCCCAGGCCCAGCAGGTGTGTGGAGAGGTGCTGCTGCCTGCTCTGGGCCCCCTGGCAGCGGGCACAGAGGCGCTGCTGGGCAGTGACAGCTGGACCTGGCTGGGGCCCACTCAGCATGGGGCTGCAGGTGGGTGCCTGCAAAGCCGAAGTGGCTGATACAGCAGCACCGGGTGCAGGCGGCAGGAAGCTGGGGTCAGTGCTGGGGTCAGAGCTGAGAAGAGCAGAATGGGGTGGTGGCCAGAGCCCAGCGGGCTGCAGGAACCTCAGGAGAGTTTTCTCCTAGAGGCATGGGCAAGGGAAGAGGCTCAAGCCTTCCTTTTTACTCCAGATGGCTTCCAGGGGCGGTTGGGACCCATTCTCTCCATTTCAAGCAGATAGTAAGTGGCAGAGAATTCAACCCCCGTTGCTGGATATGAGTTTTTTTCTCTCCTAGTTTTCAGTGTTGTAAATTATGTTGGCAAGGAATAAATTATGTTTTTTCTTTTGGATGATTTTTCAGAGTGCAATTAAAAGTAAAAGCATGGGAGCATGTTCATAGATCTTGATATGCAGTGATCCAATTTTGCCCCCAGATAGGTGCAGCAAGAATGGACCAGTTCACCTGAAAATGATTCCCTGTCCCCAGAAACAGTGCTGCACTGCAGAGGCTGTGTCCAGTCCTGACCGTGACCCTCCCTTCTCCCTACAGGTGAGCCCAGTGCAGAGTTCCCTGGTACAGTCCAGCTTTAACTGGGATTTCGTTGAATTTAGGTATCACATGGGACAGGGGACCTCCTTTTAAGTCTTTCAATCCATGGATATGGTATATCTCACCACTTACAGAGGCTTCTTTATCTCACAATTGTTTTTTCTCCAAAGAACTCTTATACATGATTTTTTGTTTTGTTTTTACTTTTTTAAAATTTATTTATTTGTTTTTAAATCTTCACCCGAGGATATTTTTCCATTTATCTTCAGACAGAGTGGGAGGGAGGGAGGGAGGGAGAGAGAGAGAGAGAGACAGACAGAGACATTGATGTGAGAGAGACACATCAATTGGTTGCCTCCCGCAACGACCCGGACCAGGTCCAGGGACGAACTACAACTGAGGTATGTGCCCTTGACCGGCGTCAAACCCATGACTCTTTGGTCCACAGGCTCCAACCACTGAGCCAAACTGGCCAGGGCTAATTTATTTTTTAAGCTAGAATGGAAGGGAGGGAGAGAGAAAGAGAGAGAGAAACATTGATGTGAGAGACACACACTGATTGGTTGCCTCCCACACGACCCTGATGGGGGCTGGGGATCGAACCTGCAAACCAAGCACGTGCCCCTGGCCAGGAATTGAACCCGAGACCCTTCGATCCTTGGGCCTACACTCTAACTGCTGAGCCAAACTGACCAGGGCTTGTTTTTTTTTTTTTTCTTTATTGATTTTAGAGAGAAAGGAAGGGAGAGAGAGAGATAGAAACATTGATGAGCGAGAACATCGATTGGCCGCCTCCTGCATGACCCCCACTGGGGATTTGGCCCACAACCTGGGCATGTGCCCTGACCGGGAATTGAACTGGCAGCCTCTTGGTGCATGGGTCGATGCTCAACCACTGAGCCACACTGGCCGGGTTTGTTTTGTTTTTTAATTAATCCTCACCTGAGGATATATTTATTGATTTGAGAGGGAGAGAGAGAGGGAGAGAGAAAGAGGAAGGAAGGAAGGAAGGAAGGAAGGAAGGAAGGAAGGAAGGAAGGAAGGAAGGAAGGAAGGGGGGAGGGAGGGAAGGAGGGAAGGAGGGAAGGAAGGAAAAGAAAGACAGGAAGAAAGAAACATCGATGTGAGAAAGAAAATATCCATCGGTTACCTCATGTATGTGCCCTAACCAGGAATTGAACCCGCAACTTTTTTTGTGTTCACGATGACATCCAAGCAACTGAGCCACCCAGCCAGGGCTTGTATATGTTTTATTAAGAGGCCTATGTTTGGCCTGGCCGGTGTAGCTCAGTGGTTGAGTGTCAACCCATGCACCAAGAGGTCACCAGTTTGATTCCCGGCCAGGCCACATGCCCAGGTTGTGGGCCCAATCCCCAGTGGGGGGCATGTAGGAGGCAGTCAATTGATGTTCTCTCTCATTGGTATTTCTCTCTCTCTCTCTCTCTCTCTCTCTCTCTCTCTCTTCCTCTTTATCTAACATCAATAAAGAAAAACAAAAGAGGCCTATGTTTGATGTTATTGTAAATGGTTCTTCATTTTCTAATTGTTATAGCTAGAATTTTTTTAATGTAGTGGGGTTTTTTGCACATTGATTTTTTTTATATCCAGCAACCTTGCAAAACTCGTTCTAGGATTCTTGGACTTTTCTATCATCTCTAAATAATGAATTTTGTTCCTTCCTTTGGAATCTTTATGCCCTCTTTTTCCTTGCCTTATGCCCTGGCCAGGTCCTCAGGTACAATTTGAACCGCCCTGGAAGTGGTGACAAAGGCATCTTTGTTGTGCTTCCACTGTCGCAGGGAAAGCTTCCGGGGTTCCACCACTGAAAGTGATGTCTTTCTGGGGGTTCTGTAGCTGCCCTTTATTATTATTATTATTATTATTATATCCTCACTCAAGGACATTTTTTCATTTTTTGTTCAGATAGATTGGGAGGGAGAGAGAGGAAGAGAGAAAGAGAGAAACATCAACGTGAAAGGGACACATCGATTAGCTGCCTCCCGCAGGACCCAACCAGGGCAGGGACAAACTGCAACTGAGGTGTGTGCCCTTAGCGGGAACTGAACCCGGGTCTCTCCGGACCACAGGCCAATGCTCTAACCGCTGAGCCAAAGGGGCCAGGGCTAGCTGCCCTTTATTAGAGCGAAGAAGTCCCTTCCATTCCCAGTTTGCTAAGTTTTTCTTGCGAATGGATCTTGAGTTTTATCTATCTGTAACCGCAGAGAGGATGTGGTCTTTCCTTTTTCCTGTTAAGTGGTAGGTATTGCTGTTTCCCAGGACAGAACCCATTCTGTGCATTAGCCTTTGCAGGATTCAGTTTGTGATTCATGTAGGATTTTTGCATCTATTTTCATGAATGAGATTGCCCTGTACTTTTTCACATTTCCCATATCAAGTTTTGGTGTCCAGGTTATGATGGCCTCACTGAATGAGTTGGGCAGTTCCCTCTTTGTCTGCGTTGTTTGTGTAAGTGGAACTCTCTGTTCCTTAAATGCATGTGAGAACCATACGTGAAGCCCTCTGGGCCTGGAGTTTGCTCGTGGGAAAGTTGGCTCCTGGTCAACTTTCACTTTCAGAAATCTCATGCCTTCCATCCTATCCTCCCAGAACTACCACCTCACAGCGAGGCACCCTCAGGGGTCACTGCAATGGGCCTCCCCAGCCAGTCTTCCTGAAGCTCCACCTGGATCCCAGCTCTCCTGCCCCAGAGTGTCCACTGCTCCGAGGTCGAATCCAGACCCACAGCAAGACCCTCAAATGTGGCTGGACCACCTGTCCACCCTCCCCTTCCGATGCACCCTACTGAGCTCCTGTCGTACCTGGGCTTCTTGGGTCACATGTAGATGGATACAAAAGTCTGTCCCATCCTGACCTCTCTTGCCACTAACCCCACCTCTAACAGGAAGCCTGTCCCTCCCCTTTAACTACCCATCACCTCCCTTCTGTAATTCTATATTTCTGCATATTATCAAAACCACTTTGGGTAGAGTTATTCTGTACTCGAATGAGTGTTCTAAGAGGGCAGTCATATATCTATGATCATGCGCTTAGTCAGCAGACGTGTCCAGTGCACCAGGCTGGGCGCATCAGTAACTGACAGACGGCTCCAAACGCTTCAGAACCTTCCAGTGAGTGGGAAATAAAGCAGCTTGCCCTGTACAGGTGAGCAATTAAAAAAAAATCAGAGCGGACACCCCAAGATGGCGTCAGTCATACCATTGAAGAAGAGACTCATGGATGTCAAAATTGGGGAGCTGCCAAGCTGAATACTGATGCGGGATTTCACCCCTAAAGGCATTGCTGGAGCGGTTCAAAGAGGTTACTACAGGTATTACAACAAGTATATCGATGTGAGGAAAGGGAGCGTTGCTGGGGTTTCTATGGTGCTGGCAGCTTATGTGCTTTTCAACTACTGCCGTTCTTTTTCTTTTTTATTTTTTTTATTTATTTTTTTATCCTCACCTGAGGACATTTTCCCATTTTTTTGTTCAGAGTAGGAGGGAGAGAGAGGAAGAGAGAGAGAGAGAAAATCAACGTGAAAGGGCCACATCGAGTGGCTGCCACCCGCACAACCAACCAGGGCCGGGGACAAACTGCAACCGAGGTACATGCCCTTAGCGGGAACCGAACCCGGGTCTCTCTGGACCGCAGGCCGATGCTCTAACCGCTGAGCCAAACCGGCCAGGGCTCTTTTTCTTTTAAATATATTTTTATTGATTTTTAGAGAGAGAGGAAGGGAGAGGGAGAAAGAGATAGAAACACCCATGAGAGAGAACATGGATTGGCCACCTCCTGCATGCCCCCCACTGGGGACCAAGTCTGCAACCCAGGCATGTGCCCTGACCGTAAATCGAACCAGCAACCTCTTGGTGCATGGGTCGACGCTCAACCACTGAGCCACACCAACTGGGCACTACTGCTGTTCTTATAAGGAACTAAAACATGAGCAAAGATGCAAGTACCACTGAAGGGGGCCCAGTGTGGACTCCACATTCCTGACAATGACCTTTGCCCAGCACCTCTGAATCCTTTCATATTGTAATGAACACCTAATAAAAGATGGCTGGTAAAAAAAAAAAAAAATCACCCAGAAGCCCATCCAATCCCATTGGAGCCTTTCTTCCCAGCTATAAAAATGCATATAGCCTGGCCAAGGTGCATGCCTGGGTTGCAGGCTCGGTCCCCAGTGGGGGACGTGCAGGAGGTCACGTTTGTATCTCTCCCTCTCCCTCTGAAATCAATAAAAACATTTTTAAAATTTAGAGAAAAAATGCATATAATAACATGCCTGAACTACCTGGATAGGTACATGCTACTCTATTTTACAGATGAGGAAACAGACACAGAGAGCATAAGCCAAAGGTCAAAGGGATGGCACCCTCCCTCTGTGACCCCTACCCCAACCCACCCGCCCCGTTTAAAAAAATGTGAGTCTAGCCCTAGCCGGCTTGGCTCAGTGGTTAGAGTGTCAACCTGTGGACAAAAGAGTCTAGGGTTCGATTCCAGTCAAGGGCATGTACCTTGGTTGCTGTGCCATCCCTGGCTCTGGTTGGGGTCGTGCAGGAGGCAGCCAATTGATGTGTCTCTCTCTCTTTCTCTCCCTCCCTCCCTTCCTCCCCCTCTATCTGAAAATCAGTGGAAAGCCCTGGCCGGTTTGGCTCAGCAGTTGGAGCATGGGCCTGTGGACCAGAGTCCTGGGTTCGGTTCCCGCTAGGGGCATGTACCAAAAAAAAAAAAAAAAAAGACAATCAGTGGAAAAATATCCTTGGGTAAGGATAAAAAAAAAAAGAGTCTAACTGTGTGTCTCTGTTGGGGACCCAAACTTTTCACTTCTCTTACTACATATGTCTTACCATGGAAACACTCCTTTAGAGGGACCTGTCCATCAGGTGCCTTTAGGTCCAGGCTGCCTGGCATGGAGGTGTCTCCAGCCCCACAGACCTGCCCCTAACCAGTCCAGCTGAGATGAGGAACCCTGGGACATTCAGCCTCTTGAAGCCTCCCCATTCCCCAGAAAAAGGAGACCCCAATACATCACTACCAGGGAACTGAATGTCAGGCGGCCCTGTCTATAAAGTGCCTGGCATGGGCCTGGCACTCCGATGCTTAGGGATGTTAGTTCCTTAGCCATCCCCCTCCTTGGTTCAGATCATCATAGGGGTAGTAAATGCCGACTGGGCACAGGCTCCATGTGGTGGGGGAATACAGAGATGAAGGTCAGCCGTCGTAGACAGGCAGGCCCGCAGCCCAGAATTGTGTGGTCGATGTCGGGAAAAGGAATGTGCACAGGGTCTGAAGAAACCCCCAGAGCAACTCTTTCCAGACCCAAGACCACCTGGGTTTGGAAAGGTCAGTCGGAGCAAGCTCGGAAAAGGGGAGGGCAGGCTAAGCAGAGGGCACAGGCCGGGTAAAAGCTGGTGCAGGAGGGAGCTGCGCAGAAGGCCAGGTGGCTAGAGAGGAGGCTGCGGGGCCTCGGAGCCTGGCAAGAATGTGTATGTACCCCCCCAAAACTACTTTGGGGTTAAAAAACATCGCTGCCCAGGCCGCTGGGTGGGGAAGGGGGGCGGAAGCAGCAGCTCCAGGGCGCCCGGGGCGGGGGTCGGGGGGTGTCCGGGGGATTGCACTTGGCCTCCCAGCGCCCGCCTCCAGCCAGCCGCAGGGCGCGGGGACGCGCTGACTGAGACTCCGCCTCCCTCTGTGGTTGGCCTGGGGCGGGGTCACCTGACCCGGGCCGGCCAATCCTCGCGCTGGCAGGGCCCGGGCCTGTGGCTTCCGAGCTCCGCGCGGCTAGTCTCCCAGCCCCAGCTGCGCTCGGCGCAGTGAGTCGACTGGCCCGCAGGGGGCGGCAAGGGGCGTCTCGGGCCCCGAACACGCACTAACGGAAGAGGGGGGCGGCTGTGGCAGGGTCAGCGATGAGCAACTCCGCGACGTCCACTTGGCCAAATGACCAGTTTCTATAAACTTTCTAGGTCGGGTTTGTTCGCTGAGGCCGCCCGCCCTCCGGCATTCCCTGGGCAGAGATCACGTCTTGTGTGGTGTGGCACGTGGTCCCTGTCCCACCCTGCTCTGCAGAGCCTCAGTGCCGGGCCTCCGAGGATCAGGGGGCCTCCTGGGGCCATGGGAGTTACAAGTCCCTTCTCCCCCAACGACCCCGCCTCTTTGTGCACGCGGCCAGGAGGAAGCCTTCCCTGGGGCACCCCCCAGCCCACCCCCGGGGCTCCCTGTTGTTCTCAGCCTGGAAGCTTCTGAATGTTTATCCCTGAGGGCAGGGCCTGCGCAGGGGCCCCTCCCCACCCAGAGCCCCAGGCTTCTTGGGGGTCCGTCAAGGCGAGGTAAAGGGCTGAAGTTGGCCTGAATCATCTACTGTCACCCAGCAGGAGATGTGGAGGGGGCGACCCCTTGCCAAGGCCCGTGGCCCCTGTGAGGTGTGGGGGCTGGGAAGCCGGGAATCTTTATCTGGCCTCTCCAAAGCCCCGCCTGTGCTGGTGCGGATGGGGACGGACTAAAGCTTTAGGAAAACAGACTCTCCTAGAGGGCGGCAGGTCCTGTGTGGGTGGCCACTCACCCCCTTGGGAGCAGGGGCTTTGCCAGAACAGGGGGCATGAAATGGAACCTTACTCACGTGTCTCCTTATGCCCTCTCTCCCCCTCTAGGTCAGCTCTAAAGGCACCCAAGTGTGTTGAAAAGGGTTTCTGGCTCCAATTCCCAGGGGAGGGCGTCCCCCACACCAACAAGCAAACATCAAGCAGGGCGTGGGCCAATTCAACTGAATTCTGACCAATCTGCCAGGAGATACAATCAGATTCCACCGGTAAAGGGTTCATCCCGCAAGACTGCCCTCCACTCCAGAGGCCAGGAGCAAGCCCAAGTTTTTACCTGTGCTTTGCACTGACTGGCTATGAAACCCCCTCTTCGGGTTCAGTTAACTTACTAGAGTGCCTCGGAACTCCAGAAAACCCGTTTATTCACTGGATTACTGATTTATTACAAAGGACCTTAAATTATATGAATCAGCAGCCGGATGAAGAGATACATAAGGCAAGGTGAACGAAGGAGGTTGTCAGGGAGCTTGGGGCCTGCATGGTGGCACCTGGAGCGCTCCCATAAAGGGCCCAGCAGCTGTCCTTTTGGGGGGATTTTATGGAGGCTTCATTACGCAGTCATGATTGACTAAATTACTGGCAGTTGGCAGTTGAACTCAATGTCAGCCTCTCTACTCCCTGGAGGTCCTGGGGTGGGTGTGAAAGTTACAAATTTGTAAGCACTTGGTTGGTTCTCCTGGCAACCGGCCTCCACCCTTCAGTGGGGTCCAGAAGCTACCTCATTAAAGTAACAAAAGAAACCTTCATCACTCTCAACACCTAGGAAATTCCAAGGATTTGGGGAGCTGTGAGCTAGGAACTATGGACTAAGACCAAATATCTGATAAATCACTATATCGAAAGGATGCAATGAGAAATCTACCCTTTGTTATCATTTTTTTTAGTGTATGTGTATTTAATTTATTTTATTAATTGTATTTTTTTTTTTTGTTAATCCTCACTCAAGGATATTTTTCCATTGATTTTTAGATAGAGTGGAAGGAAGAGAGGGGGAGTGAGAGAAAAAAAACATCAATGTGAGAGAGACACATTGATTGGTTGCCTCCCACATGACCCCTACCAGGGCAGGGATCAAACCTGCAACCTAGGTACTTGGCCTTCACTAGGAATCAAACCTAATCAATCAAACCCTTTGGTCCCCAGCCGACACTCTAACCACTGAGACAAACTGGCCAGGTCATAGTGTATGTGTATTTTAATTCTTTATTTTCCTGACTAGATCAACTATAGTTTTAGTTGTTTGCAATTTTTTTTTTTTATAAGCTAATTTTTTTTTCTTTCTTTATTGATTTTAGAGAGAGGAAGGGAGAGGGAGAGAGACATAGAATCATAGATAAGAGAGAACATTGATTGGCCGCCTCCTGCATGCCCCCACTGGGGATCAGGCCCACAACCTGGCATGTGCCCTGACCGAACTGGCAGTCTTTTGTTGCATGGGTCGATGCTCAACCACTGAGCCACACCAACCGGGCAGCTATTTCCAATTTTTACAAATGTATTTCTACTGTGTTTATTTTATTTAGATTAATTGTACTGTTTTTTCTAAATCATCATTTTACACTTTTATCTTTATTATTTCTATCTGTTTCTATTGTTTTCTGTTGTTGTTTACCTCTATTTGAGATAGATACTTAGTTCATTAATTTTTTATTCATCTTTATTTATTTATTTATTTATTTATTTGGTACATGCCCCTAGAGGGAACCGAACCCGGGACTCTCTGGTCCGCTGGCCGACACTCCAACCACTGAGCCAAACTGGCCAGGGTATATTCATCTTTATTAATGTAAGTATTTAAAGCTATGAATTTAGCCCAGCTGGTATGGCTCAGTGGATTGAGTGTCATCCCATGGACTGAGAGGTTGCCGGTTCGATTCCTGATCAGGGCACATACCCAGGTTGTGGGCTTGATCCCTAGTAGGGGGCGTGCAGGAGGCAGCTGATTGATGTTTCTCTCTCACATTGATATTTCTATCTCTCTCTTAAAAATATCAATAAAACATATTTAAAGCTGTGAATTTACCTCTGAGTACTGCCTTAGCTGTTTACCTTAGGTTCTGCTATGCAGTTTTCAATTGTAGTTGTTTTCCAGATATTCTGAAATTTCAACTTGATTTCTTTCCTGACCCAAGACAATTTAAGACTTACAAAATTTACAAGTAGTAAGGATTTTTTTTTTTGGTAGTTTGGTTATTAATTTCTGGTTTGATTTGCATTGTAATTAGAAATATTATCTGTTCTATGTCTACTTTTTGGAATATATTGTTTTTAAAAAATAATTTAATAGGTGGTCAATCTTTGTGAATGTTCAGATGTCCATCTGCAAAGGAGTAATCTGTTTTAAAGGTAGAGAGTTTAATATACATTAATTAAATCTCAATAATTATGTTATATCTTCTATAATCTAACTTGATTTTTTGTACACATATCTGTAAGAGATGAATTACAATTTTCTACTACAATTGTGCTTTCACTCTTTCTCCTTATATTTCTTTCATTTTAAGAATGCAGATAGTTCCTGGCCAGTGTGGCTCAGTGGTTGAGCATCAGGGCACATGCCCAGGTTGTGGGCCCAATCCCATTGATGTTTCTATCTCTCTCCCTCTCCCTTCCTCTCTCTCTAAAAGTCAATTAAAAAAAAACACTGCAGATTGTCGAACTAACTCAAAAAGAGTCTGGAGGCTTTGTTAGAAATAAATAATAAAGGATTTTAATTAATTAATTTTTTAAGATAATATTTTATTTATTTATTTTTTATTGATTTTAGAGAAAGAGGAAGGGAGAGGGAGAGAGAGATAGAAACGTCAATGAGAGAGAACATCGATTGGCTGCCTCCTGCATGCCCTCCACTGAAGATCGGGCCCACAACCTGGGCATATGCCCTGACCAGGAGTCAAACCAGCGACTTCTTGGTGCATGGGTCGATGCTCAACCACTGAGCCACAGGGGCCGGGCATATTGCTTGATTTAAGAGAACGAGGAAGGCCCTGGCCGGTTTGTTTCAGCAGTTAAAGCATCGGCCCTCAGACCAATGAGTCTCGGGTTCAATTCCAGTCAAGGGCACGTACCTCGGTTGTGGTTCGTCCCTGGCTCTGGTCAGGGTTGTGCAGATGGCAACCAGTTGATAAATAGAAAAATATCCTTGGGTGAGGATTTAAAAAAAAAAGAAGAGAAAGAGGAAGGGAGAGAGAGAGAGAAACATTGCTTGTTGTTCCATTTACGTATCCATTCATTGGTTGATTCTTGTATGCGCCCTAACCAGGGAATTTATCCCGCAACCTTGGCTTATTGGGATGATGCTCTAACCAACTGAGCTACCCGGCCAGGGTTGATAAAGATTTATTCAAGGGTCTTAGAATTTGCAAACTAATAATACAGATAAAACCCAGAAGTGTTTGGAAGAAGGAAAGGAAAGTTAAGAGTCCTTATAGTAAAAAATACATTTTTGAGAATTATCACGCCTGCACCCTTAGCCCTAGAATTAGTCTAGGATGATTATCAGTCAGATGTATGACATCTGGGTGATGGATGCCAGGTGGTCTGGAAGATGGGCACCACAGGCCTGGTCACAGTGGGTGGTCCGGATAATGAATGTCAGGTGGTCTGGAATGTGAGTCCTTTGGGGGGAAGGGAGGATTGAGGTTATCTGAAGGTTCGATGTATGTATATCTAGGCATTGATGCAGGACTAGAAAGTTCCAAAGTTTAAGTTCCCAGGCTAGTTAGAATAAGAATAGAATAATTTCCTCATGTCTCAACCTACTCGATTTTAGTAATTTAGCAGCTCGACTAGAGTGACTCCATTTTGTCTTCACTCTATTTCTCAATGCATAAACATATATATATTTTTATCTTTTTTTAAAATTTATTTATTTTTTTATCCTCATCCGAGGACATTTTTTGCATTTATCCTCATTTTAAAGTGCTCCTCTTGGCTTCCTCTGGTGCCTTGAACCTGACCCCTGGTTTCTGTTGGCTTTTGCCTGTTGCCTCTTGCACTATCCTTATCTTCGTTCCTTCTGAGTCTTCTTGTCTGGGCAGTGCCTTTTGCCTCCAGCTTAGAGTTGAATGTGAACCATCTGACAGGCATTTCCCTTTACAGATGAGTTAACCTATTTGCACATATTGATGTGACAATCTATCTCAGTCTCAATGAAGTCATCTTATTTAGTACTTTGTATTTTTTAATGTTGTATCTCACCATGCTTTTATTATTATTTTTTAAAAATATGTTTTTATTGATTTTTTAGAGAGAGGAAGGGAGAGAGAGATAGAAACATTGATGTCAGAGAGAAACATTGATCGGCTGCCTCCTGCACGTCCCCCACTGGGATCTAGCTCGAAACCGAGGCTTGTGCCCTGACGGAGAATCCAACTGGGACCTCTCAGTCCATGGGATAGCGCTCAATCCACTGAGCCCCACTGGCTGGATTAATGCTTTCTATTTTTGTAGGTTTGTAAAATATTTGCTTAATTTGGGTGCGTTTCTCCTGATATTTTGGAAATTTTGTAGCTGTGTACTTGCGGTTACCTTTATAATTTTACATAACTTGCTTAATCCTTTATCTCTCTAAAGAGTATCTATTGACTTCCAACTATGAGTAACAATACAATGATGCTGTTGTTTTTCTGTTTGTTTGTTTGATGTTAATCCTCACCCAAGGATATTTTTTCATTGATTTTATTTATTTATTTATTTATTTATTTATTTAATCCTCACCCAAGGACATCCCTGCATTTATCTTCAGATAGAGCGGGAGGTAGAGAGGGAGGAAGGAAGAGAGAGAGAAACATGGATGTGAGAGAGACACATCAACTGGTCACCACTCACACAACCCCAACTGAGGTGGGTCTGAACCGCAACCGAGGTACGTGCCCTCAGTGGGAACTGAACCCAGGACTCTGGTCCGCGGGCCGACACTCTAACCACTGAGCCAAACTGGCCAGGGCTTTCCATTGATTTTTAGATAGATTGGACAGGAGGGAGGGAGAGAGAGCGAGAGAGAGAAACATCAATGAAAGAGAGACACATTGATTGGTTGCCTCCCGAATGGGGATCGAACCTGCAACCCAGGTATGTGTCCTTGACCAGGAATTGAACCCATGACCCTTCAGTTGGAAGGCTGATGCTCTAATTGCTAAGTCAAACCGGGCAGGGCGACACTATTGTTTTCTCTTCTTCCTTCCTGACACCATCCTTATCATAATATAATTTTAAATTAAAACAAACATCATGATAAATACATGAGTTTATTGTAAATAAAATTATAAATAAAGTATTATAAATACATTAATTTTGTCTAAGATGTCACCTTGTATCTAAGATGCTCCACTGATGTAGTAACAGCTCTTTGGTTTTTTTATTTGTTTGTTTTTATTTTTTATCCTCACCCGAGGACATTTTTTTTTTTTTTTTTTTTTTTTGCATTTATCTTCAGATGGAGCAGGAGGGAGAGAGGGAGGAAGAGAGAAACATCAATGTGAGAGAGACACATCCAGTGGCTGCCACCCACAGCCAAACTGGCCAGGGCTGTTTGTTTGTTTTTTAATCCTCACCCCAGAATATTTTTCTGTTTATCTTCAGATAGAGTGGGAGGGAGAGAGAGAGAAACATCAACATGATAGAGCCACATCGACTGGTTGCCTCCCGCACAACCCGACCAGGGCAGGGGATGAACGCAACCGAGGTTTGTAACCTTGCCTGGAATTGAACCCGTGACTCTTTGGTCCGCAGGCCGATGCTCTAACTGCTGAGCCAAACCAGCCAGGGCATAACAGCTCTTTGAATGGAAAGAAAACTGTCCCATCCCCCAGGCCCTACAGAGGGCTGACAATGGTTGTTTTCCAGATGGAATTCAAAGGCATTTGATTTTCTTCCCTCTGAACCCTATGTCCCTGCCTGGGTTGCCCAAAAATTTCTTGCCCTCCTTAGGGCCGCTTGGGGGAGGAGACCGGTCTCCTTGCCAGTGGTCACAGCCCTGAGTGGAGGGGCTCCAGCTGTGTCAGCCTGGATTCCGGGCTGCACAGGGCTCTGTGCCTCGGGAGGTGACGTCAGATTGACGCCAGGATACTCTCTCTCCAGCCTCTTTCATGAATCTCTGTGTGGCTGACTCCGGCTCAAAAGCAAATCATGTTCAATACCATCTTATTAAAGTGTTCCGCTCGGAAACAATAACCTGCACAGAAGAAAACATAGATGCTAAACGTAGGGACTTTGGTCTTAGGATTTTATGAATTTGACCCCAACGGCAAGGGAAGTAAAGGCAAAAATAAATGAATGAGACTGTATCAAACTAAAAAGCTTCTGCACAGCAAAAGAAACCGCAACAAAACAAAAAGGCAAACAACCGAATGGGAGAAGATATTTGTAAACAACAGCTCCCACAAGGGGTTAATATCCAAAATATAAAACAAATTTATACACCTCAACACCGAATAAACAATCCAATTAAAAGTGGGCAGAGGGCCCTGGCCAGTCTGGCTCAGCGGTTAGAGCTTCGGCCTGCGGTCCAGAGAGACCTGGGTTCGGTTCCCGCTAAGGGCACGTACCTCGGTTGCAGTTTGGCCCCGGCCCTGGTTGGGTCGTGCGGGAGGCAGCCACTCGATGTGTCCCTTTCATGTCGATGTTTCTGTCTCTCTCTGTCACTTTCTGTCTCTCCCTCCCACTCTATCTGAACAAAAACTGGAAAAATGTCCTCAGGTGAGGATAAAAAAAAAAAAAAAGTGGGCAGAGGGCCCTGCCCGGTATAGCTCAGTTGGTTGGGCATCTTCCCGGGCACCAAAAGGTTGCTGGTTCAATTCCTGATGAGGGCACATGCCTGGGTTGTGGGTTTGATCCCCAGCGGGGGGCGTGCAAGAGGCAGCCAATAGATGTTTCTATCTCTCTTTCCCTTCCTCTCTCTAAAAAATCAATAAAAACATATCAATAATAAAAAAATAAGACTGAAACTCATAGACACAGACAACAGTATGGTGGTCACAAGAGGGAAGGGGGGTAGTAATGGGTCAGCGGGACCAAGTATATGGTGACAGAGGCGATTTGACGGTGGGTACTGGACACACAGCGCAACATACAGATCACCTACCATAGAATTGTCAAAATAAACAAAGTGTCTGGAAGTTTCCGAGGTCTCCAGCATTCCAGAAGCACCCAGCATCGCCTGTGCCTGTCCGTGGCTGTGCCAGGCACGCCCGCCCTGCTGAGCCTCCCGTAGCTCCTGGGCACCAGCCCCGCAGGGCGCCCCATCCCAGCCACACCATGAGCTTGCCTCTCCATCTCTCTACTTCTGCTGTTTCTCCGCCCGGACTGCTGTCCTCCCTGCAGAATGGTCTCAAGCTCACCGTTCTCTAGACTCAGCCCGAAGGTCACCTCCTGCTGGAGGACCCTCAGTCCTCCGGCCCCTCCCAGTCTGGAAGCTCAGCTTCATCCTCTGACTCACGTCTCTGCTGCCCGCCCAGAGCTGGGGTGGCCGCCGGGCGTCCTGGGAGAACTCTGGAGTCAGACAAGGCCCGCTTCCACTGCCCTGCAGTTTCCACGGCGGTCAAATGGGGATATTGATCATCGATTATTCGCTGTGGTGGAGACGGCTGGGAGAGTTGCCACCTGGAGCCTGGGCACCTACTGGTGGCTGCGCCCCTGCTTGCCACTGGGGCACAGGTGGAACCAGCCACTAGCCCTGCCTGCCCCAAATGAGGGACTGTCATTAGCACTAGCGGTAGTTACTATTGTATCAGCTGTATTGGTTACTTACATTAAAGGTGAGATCTCAGTGGCATGCGATGCGTGTTTCCACGTGTCCTCACTGTGGCTCTCTGCGCACGGAGTGAGAGCGCCTTTCAGCCCCAGGAGCCCCCACCGAGGGCAGGTGCTGTTCTGACTTTTACCACCATAGGTTAACTTTGCCTGTTTTTTGTATTTTTTATCTTATTAAAAAAAATGTTTTTATTAATCCTCACCCCAGGATATTTTTCCATTTATCTTCAGGCAGAGTGGGAGGGAGGGGAGGAGAGAGAGAGCGAGAGAGAGAAAGAGAGAAACATCAGTGTGAAAGAGACACATTGACTGGCCGCCTCTTGCGCTACCAACCAGGGCCAGGGACACACTGCAACCGAGGTACATGCCCTTGACCGAAATCGAACCCGCAACTCTTTGGTCCACAGGCCGATGCTCCAACTGCTGAGCCAAAAAATAATTTATTTTTTATTATTAATTTTTTTTATCCTCACCTGAGGACATTTTTGCATTTATCTTCAGGTAGAGCAGGAGGGAGAGAGGGAGGAAGAGAGAGAGAGAAACATCGATGTGAGAGAGACACATCGAGTGGCTGCCACCCACACGACCCCAACCGGGGCCGGAAACAAAGTGCAACCGAGGTACGTGCCCTTGGCGGGAACCGAACCCGGGACTCTCTGGTCCACGGGCTGATACTCTAACCGCTGAGCCAAACCAGCCAAGGCTTATTATTAATTTTTTTTTATAGAGAGAAAGAGAAAGAAACATTGATGGGTTGCCTCCTGCACACGCCCTGACCGGGATCAACCCTCTCCCCAGGCATGTGCCCCGACCAGAATCAAACCACAACCTTTGTTGCCCCGGAAGATGCTCCAACCAACTGAGCCACACCGGCCAGGGCTGCTTTTGGTGCTTTTCATCACTGGAATCATGCGGTACGTGCTGTCTCAGGTCTGGCTTCTTTCACTCAACATTGTTCTACGTTATTTGCCTTTATGTTGCTGTAATAATAACAATTACATTTGTATTTCCTTCCCCTGGGGCCTAACACATGGCAAGTGATTACTTAATGGTGAGTCTCAGTGGAGGGAACTTGACCCATTCAGCTTTTTTTAAAATACTAGGACGTGACCTGAGTCAAATCCATTGTTTAAAAAGGCTCTGAAGGTACAAATCAGGGCAGCAGAGAATGCCAAGGAGTTCATTTTACAGGTCAGTGGCATCCACGGTTTGGCTTGGCTGTTTATAAATACCCCTGGCAGCGTCCTGAGGTCACTTCAGGCTGGTGGCTGCTGGCCTCCCTTGGGCTCACTGGGCCCTGCCCCTCCAGTCCACCCTGGTCCATCCAGGCCCAGTGCCTGCTCCTTGCCTAGCCCTGGTGTCTCCCCCTGTCAAATGGACCCCTTTTCTTGTCCTCTGTGGTCTGGGTGGCACCCAGGCGATGAGACATGCACGGCACCCCTGGGCTTGGTCTCAAAGGGAGAAAGCATCCCTCGTCCTGCTCCTACCTTCCCAAGCAGAAATCTCTGGCTGTGGGCTTAGCCCAGGGCTCCCAGGGGCTGGGTTCCCATTGGTCCTGAAGGCACTCCTGTGCACCAGGTCACTCCTGGAGGGCCAGGCTGTGGCTGCTCCTCCCAGCATTCCTTCCACAGACGGGAAACTGAAACTCGGAGGGCAAGCCGAGTCTTTATTCAGCGAGTGGTTGGGGAATGGACTCAGCCTGCACCTATTAGGCACCTAGTGTGCCCTGAATTGACCCTGAGGACCCAGAGATAAGCCGACCTGCCCAGGCCAAGGAGAGCCACGCTCAGGGGAGGGGTCTGGAAACTCCCAAGCCCAGCGGTGGCCTTTGCAGGGTGAGTGGGACTTGCCAGGGCCGAGGGAGGGCACTCCAGGCAGAGGGGACTGCTGAGCGAAGGCATAGCCATGTGACTGGGGTCAAGGGCACTGACTGGGCTCACTGATGAGAGGAGCATTCAGGACAGAGGCTTGGATGAAGCGGTCCAAAACCCTGCTTTGGGGTGGTGCTGGTGAGCTCCGAGACTCCCTTTGGGGCAGGGGCAGGACCCTGGCTCTAAGCCCTCCCTTCCACCCTCTGTGTGACCTGGTGCTGGCTCTCCAGTAAATCCCTCCCTGTGGATAAATGGGGGGTGGGGTCGGTGAGTCAGTGAACGAGGTTTGAACTCTGCATTCAGGGCCAAGGAGGCAGGTAGGGTTGCCTCCCTGGTGCCAGGCCCCTGGGCGTATCCGAATTGCCAGCATCACTGCTCTTGCACGTTGGGGCCATTATTAAGTAAAATAAGGGTTATTTTAACACAGGCAGTGTGATACCAGGACAGTCATGAGGAGTCACTACTGAGTGGCTGACGCGTGGGCAGCGTGTATATAGCGTGGGGACACTGGACAAAGGGATGGTTCAAGACAGAGATAGGGCAGAGAGAGATGGTGTGAGATTTCATCAGGCAACTCAGAACTGTGTGCAATTGAAAATTTCTCATTTGTTGCCCAGTTAGTGTGGTTCAGTGGTGGAGTGTCAACCCATGCATGCACCAAGAGGTCATGGGTTCGATTCCCAGTCAGGGCACATGCCCAGTTTGCAGGCTCCATCCCCAGTAGGGGGCGTGCAGGGGACAGCCCACCAACGTTGATGTTTCTCTTGCATGGATGTTTCTATCTCTCCTTCTTTCCCTTCCTTTCTCTCAAATATCAATAAAAACACATTTAAAATGTATAATTGTCTTATTTCTAAAGTTTTCCATTTAATATTTTTGGAATGCGGTTGATCACTGGTAACAGAAACTGCAGAAAGCGAAACCAAGGATGGGGGGACAACTACTGTATTTTTTTTTTTTTTTTCAATCCTCACCCGAGGATATTTTTCCATTTATCTTCAGATAGAGTGGGAGAGAGGGAGAAAGAGGGAGAGAGAGAGAAACATGATGTGAGAGAGACACATGCACTGGTTGCCTCCTGAATGACCCCAACCAGGGTGGGGGACAAACCACAACGGGAGGCATGTGCCCTTGTCCGGAATCTAACCCAGAACTCATTGGTCCACAGGCCGATGCTCTACCGCTGAGCCAAACCGGCCAGGGCAGGGGAACTACTGTATCAATCATGCTTTCCATCACCACCTCCTGGAGCCCGCCATTCCTGCACTCCACCTTCCAGGGGATCAACCTCCTGTTTCTCTAGTAGAGCTGGCCAGAGACTTGCCCACCTCCCCTGGTTCAACCAGTGACCAGCTTGCTAGGTGCACGTGTCTCTTTCAAGGTGTCGATTAGAGTCCCCCGTTTGCCTTTGCTCTTTGAGGAGGTAAAAGTGTCACTGACCTATTCCTGCAGAGTTGGCCCCAAGAGCAGGGGACTAAGAAGAAATGTCTGAGAAAGATTCATCCTTGAGCAGATTCGTTTTACTGGACTTTTACTGGTCCTGTCGTGTGGCTGCATCTCTTCCCCACCTCCACTCCCCACCCACCCCTAAGTCCCTCCCCAGCCGGCTGTGATCCCCAGCCTGGCCTCAGCCCAATCGCTCCCTCCCCCTGCCAGGCCTCGGACGGAGCTGTGTTCCGCGGGGAATCACTTCCCTCTCCTCTCTCGGTTCAGGAACTCCCCCTTCCTCCAGGACCTACACGGTCAGGACACCCGCCACCCCACCGGGCCTTTGCACGGCCTTGGCCCCTAGGCCATCAACCCTGGAGGCATCCGAGCGGTTCTTCAGCCCCACCCAGGCCGGGCGTGGTGGCGCCCCGCGGTGGTACTGCACCTAGATCGAGGCTCTGGGAGGGGCCTTCTGCGTCCTCTCCCTCCAGACAAGGGACAGATGGGCCGGCAGAAAAGGGATTCAAATAAGAATTTCAAAAGAAAATTTCTCCGCCCTTCCTTTCGCCCGCCGCTGAGACGCTGGACCTGCGATCCCCCGGCCCTCTGCGCCTCCTCCCCTCGGCCGCGCTGGCGGAGGCTGGACGGGGTCCTGTCGCCCGGGCCCGGTTCCCACCCGCCGCACACATCGCTGCCCCAGGGGTGGGGACGGGGGTGGCAGGTGAGAGGATAGGGTCCGAGCCGCTTCCGCGGGCCGGATGTCGGGGGCAGTGCTCCCAGGGGTGTGACCGCGAGCGGGAGCGCAGGTGGACCTCCCGGCCCGCAGGGGGCGCGGGGCGCGGCGTGGAGGAGAGTGAGCCCCGGGGACCCTGGCCCGGAGGAGTCCACTACTTTTACAACATTAAATTAGAAATCTCTTATTCTTTTATTTTTTATCAATTTTTGTGAATTTATTTGGGCCAAACTGACTCCATATATCAGGGAGCAAGATCTCAAATGCTCCAGCAATCTCTGATTCTGTTAAATGACCCATGCTTGTAAACCTCGGAGCAGGGGCTTTAAAATAACTACCCTGGACCCCAAGGCCCGCCTCCCGGAAGGAATCCCTGCTTCCGTTTTGGGAGCATCCTCCATGCCTTCTCCAGGGCTTTCACGCACCGGTACGTGCCCACACACAGATGCCACACTTGCAGATGTGTTCAGACACATGCACAGGCACAGTGACACATTCAGCCAGACGCACCCAGGGTCACTCGTGGGAGCACTTGGATTGCACAAAGAGCTTGGTCAGAATATTCTGTGGTGTGGGCGTATTTATGCACACGTCTCTAAGATGAATCTATGCACATTTCATTTTTACAGGTTTTGCTGTAAGGAACCTCGCCTCCTTTCCCGGCCCTCCCCCTGCCACACCATCAACAAACATTTCATGTTTCTATGTCATCCTCCAGGCTGTGGGTGAGGCCCAGCTGAAGTCGCTAGATGCAAAGTGCCCATGTCTCAACTTCCAGCTGAGGACACATTGCAGGTGCCCTGAGTGTGGGCATGGGATTCAGGAAGATGCCCTGGGTGAAGGCAAAGCTAAGGAGAGGAGCAGTCAGAGGGAGTTTTCCTCTTCAAAAGCCACTGTGCCCTAATTATTGGGGTGATCCTAACCCAAACAGAGCCCCCAGAGGGCTGACTTGGTGACACTGACTTCCACTGTGTGTGGGTGTGTGTTGGGTTGGGGGAGCTGAGAACCTTGCTGCCTCCCTGCCAGAATTCCAACCCTCAGCCTCCTGTCCAGGGACGGGCTCCAGTTCCCTGCTCGGAAGGTGTTTCTGTTGGGGGGTGCCAGCAAAGGCCCTTAGTGGCCTCACACTCTGAGTAAGATCTGAGCTTCAGAATGCAGATTTCCAGGCTGCCGGGTCCAGAGGTGAACCCTGACAGGACCCACAGGCGGGTTGGGGGGGCGACAGGAAGGCACTGCGCCTGCAGCCTGCCAACCCCGGGCTCTCCCTGTGCCTGGCTGCCACACTGTCACACCTAAGCCTGGGCTGGAGACCCAGAACATTGCAGAGCTTTGATTTGGAAACCTCGGCTCGGTGGACGTGGATATGTGGCGCAGTGCACACCAGCCAGGCAGGCCTGGGCCGGACGCTGAGCCTGTTTCTTTCACTGTCATGCTTACAGGAGGGCAAGACCGGTCGCTGTTGACCCAGGGGTGGCGCTGGCGCCCTCTGGAGAAGGGCTTGACTTCTGGCTTGGAGTTGGCTCCTGCTTGTGGGGCTGGTACCACGTCTCCTGCTCCAATGGTCATGATGACTAGTTCGGTGTGTGGATGGTGTGCATTTGGAATTTCCTCCCCAGAAACAGGGCAGACTTCTCCAACTGGTTTTTATTTTGTCCTTAAGCCACACTTGAAAATGACTTAATCAAAGGAGAGTCATGAGTTTAATCTTAGGGCCTGGCTCTGGCAGGCCTGGTTCCAAGGGCCCCAGACGACTGGTGAGCATCCCTGGGCAGCTGGTGACCCCCCCCCCCCACACACACACACTGGTCCCATGTGCACTTCCCGCCTCTGCAGCCTGGTGGTCCCAGTGGAGCACTGCTGTTGATTGAGGGCCCACTACATGCCAGGTGAGGTCTTGGGGCGCTTCCCACACAGGCTCCAGCTCACAACTGCCCTAGAATGTAGGGTAGCTATCCCCAGTTTACAGGTGAGCAAACTGAGGCCCAAGGCCATCTGGCCTGTGAGAGCTGGAGCTGTGGTCTTAGCTGCATCTGTCTGTGTCCAGAGGACTATCAACATGACTTAGTCACCTGGCTGAGGTAGTCTGTCAGGTTTCTCACTGCGGTTGCTGTCCCCGACTTCCAGCGTGCTGTCCAGAGGGCAGTCACTGTGGTGCCCACCTTTGAGAAGTGGGGGCTGTGCTCCATCTCCTCAAGGGTGAAGTTTCTACATCCTTTATTTGGAATTCTGCATGGGACGTTTGTTTTTGTTTGTTTTTTTATCCTCACCCAAGGACATTTTTGCATTTATCTTCAGATAGAGCGGGAGGGAGAGAGGGGGGAAAAGAGAGAGAGAAACATCGACGTGAGAGAGACACATAGACTGGCTGCCACCCACAAGATCCCAACCAGGGCTGGGGACAAACTGCAACCGAGGTACGTGCCCTTAGCGGGAACCGAACCCGGGACTCTCTGGTCCGCAGGCTGACGCTCTAACTGCTGAGCCAGACTGGCCAGGGCTGCATGGGACATTTATCTCTTCTCTCCCATTTAGTTATTTACTCAATCTGCATCCATGTGGACTCATGGGTATTTATTTTATACTTTGGGCTATAATCCATTGCTGCTTTGTTTATTTTGTTGCTCAAATTGTTCCAGCTTTGGTTGTTGGGAACACTTTCAGTTGGCTCCTGCGTCCCTTTGACTTGCCCCGATCAGTGTATGTGTGTGTGTGTGCGCGTGTGTGTGTGCATGCATTTGTGTGTGCATGTGTGTGCGTGTGTAGCACATCCTTTCTAACATTACAAGGTGCTCCAGGCTTATCATGTGTGTTTCCTGCCCCTGCCCTAGAAACTGTCATTTCTCCAAGGGGCCCTGGTTCCTTCTGAGTATTAGAAATCAAGATCGTGTGATCATGGCTCCTGGGATGTCCTTGCCTCTAGGTGCTGTCCACTGACGAAGCGAGGAGATGTGTGCGAACCCTGCGCGCACACATCTGTAACTACCCCCGCACGGGACTATTTAGATCTGTGCTAACCTAAACATGAGTTTATATTGATGTTTCCAGCTCTAATCCATCGCCACAAGGGACGTTCCAGCCTCTTCCCCTTGCTGACCTGTGATCTCCCACTCCCACGGTGAAACACCTGCTCCCACCACCTGCTGTTTGCTGACCTAACAGTTTAATTCCAGTGTACGTGTAGGGTGCTTCTAGCATTGTTGGCACATGTCTCCACGAGAAGCAACTTTACCAGCTAGGGGACAGTCCCTTTGCCTTGTCTTCCAGCGTCGACCCATTTTCGGTAACTTGAGTCAGCACGTTAGGCTCTCAGGCCCTTGGCGAGCGTGCTCCAGACGTTTCTAACACAGCTGACTCTGGTCACATTCTGCGTTCTTCCTTGGGATCCCTGACCCCTAAATGGGTTTTAAAAATTATGTACACATTGCCCTGGCCGGTTTGGCTCAGTGGTTGGAGCGTTGGCCCGTGGACCAGAGAGTCCCGGGTTCGGTTCCCGCTAAGGGCATGTACCTTGGTTGCAGTTTGTCCCCGGCCCTGGTTGGGGTCGTGTGGGTGGCAACCAGTCGATGTGTCTCTCTCATGTCGATGTTTCTCTCTCTCTTCCTCCCTCTCTCCCTCCTGCTCTACCTGAAAATGAATGCAAAAATGTCCTTGAGTGAGGATAAAAAAAAAAAAAAATTAAAAAAAAAATTATGTACACATTAAGGTTCATTCTTTTTTAGTTTTTAAAACATTTTTTATTGATTTTTTAGAGAGAGAGATGGAAACATCGATGATGAGAAACATCAATTGGCTGCCTACTGCATGCCCTCTGCTGGGGATGGAGCCTGCAACCTGGGCATGTGCCCTGACCAGGAATCGAACCAGTGACCTCTTGGTGCATGGGTGGACGCCCAACCACTGAGCCACACCGGCTGGGCTAAGGTTCATTCTTTGTGATATAAAGCTCTATGAGTTTTGCCCTGGCCAGTTTGGCTCAGCGGTTAGACTGTCGGCCTGTGGACCAAAGAGTCTCGGGTTTGATTCCGATCAAGGGCTGTATCTCAGTTGTGGTTTGGTCCCCGGCCCTGGTCGGGGTTGTGTGGGAGGCAACCAATTGATGTGTCTCTCTCACATCGATGTTTCTCTTTTTTTCTCTCTCTCTCTTTCTCTCTCTCCCTCCCACTCTGTCTGAAAATAAATGGAAAAGTGTCCTCAGGTGAGGATTTAAAAAAAGAAAAAAGCTGTATGAGTTTTGACAAATGCTAATGCTTTATATTCACTATTATAGGCTCAGACACAATAATTTTACCTCCTTAAAGATCCCCTTGTGTCCAGCCGGTGTGGCTCAGTGGTTGAGCATCAACCCATGCACCAAGAGGTCACCAGTTTGATTCCCGGTCAGGGCACATGCCCATGTTGTGGGTCCGATCCCCAGTGGGGGGCATGCAGGAGGCAGCCAATCAATGTTTCTCTCTCACATTAATGTTTCTATCTCTCTCTCCCTTAAAAAATCGATTTAAAAAACATTAATAAATAAATAAATAAATAAAGGGAATCATTCAGTCTGCCTTCTTTCACTTAGCCATATGCATTTAAGATTCAACCCTATGCCCAGCCAGTGTGCAGTGTGGCTTGGTGGTTGAACATTGACCCATGGACCAAGAGGTCACAGGTTTGATTCCCAGTCAGGGCACGTGCCCAGACTGCAAGCTCAGGGACAGCCAATCAATGTTTCTCTCTCATCAATGTTTTATCTCTTCCTCTCCTTTCCTCTAAATATCAATAAAAACGTATTAAAAAAATATTCAGCCACATCTTTTCATCTTTTTGTGACTTGTTAGCTCATTTATTTTTTTTTATCCCCACCTGAGGACATTTTTGCATTTATCTTCAGCTAGAGAGAGAGAGGGGAAGAGGGAGAGAGAAACCTCCATGTGAGAGAGACACATCGAGTGGCTGCCACCCACACGACCCCAACCAGGGTGGGGACAAACTGCAACAGAGGCACGTGCCCTTAGTGGGAACCGAACCCGGGACTCTGGTCTGCAGGCCGACGCTCTAACCGCTGAGCCAAACCGGCCAGGGCTCTTTTTATCTCAGAGTAATATTCCATTGTCCGGATGTAGCAGTTTGGTTACCCACTCACCGATGGAAGACTACCTCGGGGCTTCCAGTTCCGGGTGATCATAGATGAGGCTGCTGTACACACTCACGTGCGGGCTAGTGTGCACATGTTTTAAATTCAGCCAGGTAAACACCTAGGAGCCCACCTAGTGGGTAAGAAAGTGCCAAGGTATCTTCCAAAGAGACTGCACTGCCCTGGCCGGTTTGGCTCAGTGGTTAGAGGGTCGCCCGCAGACCAGAGAGACCCGGGTTCGGTTCCCGCTAAGGGCACGTACCTCGGTTGCGGTTTGTCCCAGCCTCGGTTGGGATTGTGTGGGTGGCAACCACTCCATGTGTCTCTCTCACATCGATGTTTCTCCCTCTCTCCCTCCCACTCTATCCGAAGATAAATGCAAAATTGTCCTCTGGCGCCCTGGCTGGTTTGGCTCAGCGGTTAGAGCGTCGGCCTGCGGTCCAGAGAGACCCGGGTTCGGTTCCCGCTAAGGGCATGTACCTTGGTTGCAGTTTGTCCCCGGCCCTGGTTGGTCGTGTGGGTAGCAGCCACTCGATGTGTCCCTTTCACGTCGATGTTTCTCTCTCTCTCTCTTCCTCTCTCTCCCTCTCACTCTATCTGAACAAAAAATGAAAGAAAAAAAAAATGTCCTCAGGTGAGGATAAAAAAAAATAAAAATTGTCCTCTGGTGAGGATAAAAAAAATAAAAAACAAAACAAAGTGACTGCACCAATTTGCATTCCTCCAGCAATGAAGGGAATTCCTGTTGCTCCACGTCCTTGCCAGCACTTGGTGTGGTCCGTGTTCTGGATTTTAGCCATTCTAATATGTGCAGTGGTATCTCATTATTGTGCTTTTTAAAAAATATATGTTTTTATTAATTTTTTAGAGAGGAAGAGAGAGAGAGATAGAAACATTGATGAAAGAGAACATCGACTGGCCGCCTCCTGCATGCCCCCCACTGGGGATCGGGCCCACAACCTGGGCATGTGTCCTGACCGGGAATCGAACCGGCGACCTCTTGGTGCATGGGTCGACGCTCAACCACTGAGCCACACAGGCCGGGCTGTATATCTTTTTGCGAGGACTCTGTTCAGATCTTTTGCTCATTTGTTAACTGGGATATTTGATTTCTTACTGTTGACTTTTAAGAACTGTTTGTATATTTTGATATATAAATCCTTTATCAGATATGTGTTTAGCAGATATTTCTATCAGTCTGTGGCTTGTCTTTTCAGTCTTTTAACAGTGTCTTTCACAGAACAAAAGTTTTACAATTTAATAAAGATGAAGTGATGTTTTTTTTCTCTTTCACGGATTGTACCATTGATGTTGTATTTATATTTATATTAAAAAAATTTTTTTCTTTATTGATTTTAGAGAGAGAGGAGGGGAGAGGTAGAGAGAGATAGAAACATCGATGAGAGAGAACATTGATTGGCCACCTCCTGCATGCCCCCCACTGGGGATCGGGCCCACAACCTGGGCATGTGCCCTGACCAGGAATCGAACCAGCGACCTCTTGATGCATGGGTTGACACTCAACCACTGAGCCACTCCAGCCAGGCTATTTTTTAATTTGTAAATATGTTTTAATTAATTAATTAATTAATTAATTAATTAATTTTTTAATCCTCACCTGAGGATATTTTTCCATTTATTTTCAGACAGAGTAGGGGGGGGCAGAAAGAGAGAGAGAGAGAAAAATCGATGTATGAGAGACACACCGACTGGTTGCCTCCTGCACAATCCTGACCAGGGCCGGGAATGAACCGCAACCGAGGTACGTGCCCTTGACCAGAACTGAACCTTCGACTCATTGGTCCGTGGGCTGACGCTCTAACTGCTGGGCCAAATCGGCCAGGGTGTAGTAGGCTAATTTTTAAGTTGATAATTTTGTGTGGCCCACGAATGATGTTATAAATATCCAAGTGGCCATTGGCAGAAAAAAGTTTCCCCACCCCTATTCTAAATAAATGTTCTCTCTCTCTCTTGTCAGCTGGTGTGGCTCAGTGGTTGAGCATCGACCCATGCACCAAGAGGTCGCCAGTTTGATTCCTGGTCAGGGAACATGCCCAGGTTGTGGGCCAAATCCCCAGTGGGGGGCATGCAGGAGGCGGCCAATTGATGTTCTTTCTCAGTGATGTTTCTATCTCTCTCCCTCTCATTTCCTTTCCCTGTAAAATCAATAAAGAAAAAAAATAAAAAAATAAAATAAAATAAATGTTCGCTTATAGTTTGAGTCTTAACTCTGAATTCTTTCCTAGTCAGAACTCAAGCACTGAGGGTGCTGAGCCCAGGTCCTGTCTGACCCCTCTTCTCACCATCTCCGACAGTTCCAGCACCATTTACTGAAGAGACTATTCTTTCTCCAAGAGATCTAACCTGCAACCCACGTACATGCCTTTGACCGGGACTCGAACCCATGACCCGTTGGTTTGAGGGCTGATACTACCTCTGAACCAAACTGGCCAGGGCTATTTTTGGGCTTTCTATTGTGTTCCATTGTTCTGTGCGTCTGTCCTTCCACCACTAACCCATGGTCTTGTAGTCAGTCTGTCTTTGAATCAAGTAGTACGGCCCCTCCATCTTTGAGGCTTGTTAGCACGGGGGTGCCGTGGACCCTGGATTGGTTGGTTTGCACACGAAGGCACCCTCCCAGGCGAGGCGTTTACTGTCTGGAACTGGCTAGTCCTGGGAGGGGCAGTCTCTCCAGAGTCAGCAGGGCTCCAGAGTCAGACAGTAAAAGCCTGATTAGTACAGTTGGCCTTCGGATGTTTTGACATCACGTGAAGAAATCTTCGGGGTGATGATGGAGAGGGCGTTTAGAGCATAAGGCCTAAGTGTCCCTAAACAGCAAAGAAAACATCTTGTTCTGAGAAGGAAAAGGATTGACGCCAGTAGAAATGGGAATCCCTCCAGGCTGGTCCATAACTAAGTTTCTCACTTATATGACTTTACCCAAGAAGTCTTGGGAGGTCTTGGTGGGAAGCAGGACGGGGTAGGTAAAGGCCCTGGGGAGTGGGTGGCCCTCTCCCCAGGACTCAAGGGGTTGACTGCTCTGCGGCAGGGGCCCCCGGGCAAGCAATACCTGCACTAATTTGTCGCCTAGCACAGTCAGGAGGGACCTGGACAAGATTCCCCTTTCAGTGGGAGTGTAGGGGCGTGTACGTTCCCACCAAGAGCAGTGTGTACCGGGACCAAGGCTGAGTAGACAGTGAGCTCAGGACATAGAGAATCCTGTCTGGATGGAAGAAAATCAATCACTGGGGTGCACCTTGCACCCCCGTTCAAGGGAGCTGCAGGGACAGAAGTCTGAGTGTCAGGGTACAGCTGTCTGTTATCTGCAGCAGCAATCAGCTGGGCCCGGGCCTTGCTGCCCAGGTGTGCTGGCCCAGCAGGTCCCCACTCGGGGCGTGGGTCTTGCTCTAGTGGCCAAGCGGGGCTGCAGCTGGAGCCTGCAGGGAGGCCCTCCAATCTGGCCAGTTACTGCGCACGCGCCTTTGCCTCAGCTGTGCGCGTTGTTGGTGACTTGGGGACGGGAAAGATGCCGGTGAGACAGGCCAGGGAGCCAGGACGAGTGGAACAGGGAAACTGAGACAGCTGAACAAACTGACAGAGCAACTACAGTGGGTACAGAGGTCACCTCCCAAGAAATATCATCTGAGTCTCAGTTGTATTTCGGCTTCAGGCCCAGAAAAGCAGCAAAGCCAGGTGGGCGACGCCAGGACCAGCAGCAGTGACACTGACCGGTCAGTGAGGACCTCGACCCTGAAGGAACTCACCTAGACAACTGATGGGCAATTCTGCTGAAGCCCTCCCCTGGGATTTCCTCCTGCCAGAGAGACAAAAGCCTCAAGACAAAGGACCCAGCACCTCTCCCTCCCAGGAGCCCGCCCGCACCCCTTCCTTTTCTTCCCCCACAGGCATGCATCCCCTAGACTCGAAGGGACCCCCAAGGCAGGGCAGCAATGGGCAGTGGCAGTTCATCCCAGGCAACCCCCCTGAACCTGACCCAAGGCCCCTTTCCTCTGACTTCACAGGGAGTCAAAACAAACCAGCCCGGGCTCACTTCCCCAGCCCTTTCTCTTTTTTTAATTTTTTAAATCCTCACCCGAGGATATTTTTACATTTATCTTCAGATAGAGTGGGAGGGAGGGCGAGAGAGAGAGGGAGAGAGAGAGAGAGAGAAACATCAGTGTGAGAGAGACACATTGACTGGTTGCCACCTGCATAACCGGGGTGGGGACGAACCACAACCGAGGTACGTGCCCTTGGCCAAAATCGAACCCGGGACTCGTTGGTTCGCAGGCCAGTGCTCTAACCGCTGAGCCAAACTGGCCAGGGCCCCAGCCCTTTCTTGTTTCACAGTCCCCAGCTGTAATAAGTGTCCTTCAAAATGCACCTGGACCCGTGTTGTGAAACTTTTCCTGCATGAAGTCAAGTACCCACACACTGCCCTGGCTGCTTTGCTCAGTGGGTAGAGCGACGGCCCACGGACCAGAGAGTCTCGGGTTCAATTCCTGTCAAGGGCACGTACCTTGGTTGCGGTTCAGTCCTTGCTCCTGGTTGGGGTCGTGCTGGAGGCAACCAATTGGTGTGTCTCTCTCACATCGATGTTTCTCTCTCCCTCCCTCCCTCCCACTCTATCTGAAAAATCAATGGAAAGGTATCCTCGGATAAGGATTAATAAATATTAGGACACAAACGAAGTCTCTACAAATTCAAGAAGATTGAAATCATATCAAGCATCTTCTCAGATCACAATGGCATGAAACTAGAAATCAATTGCAACAAGAACATGCAAAGACATTTGAATACATGGAGGCTAAATAGCATGTTATTAAACAATGAATGGGTTACCAAGGAGATCAAGGAAGAAATTAAAAACTTTCTGGAAACGAATGAAAATGAACACACAACAACACAAAATCTGTGGGATGCAGCGAAAGCAGTTCTGAGAGGGAAGTTCATAGCACTACAGGCCTACCTCAAGAAACAAGAAAAATTTCTAATAGACTATCTAACCTCACAACTTAAAGAACTAGAAAGCAAACAAAAGGAAAACCCCAGAGCAAGTAGAAGGAAGGAAATAGTAAAGATCAGAGCAGAAATAAACGACATGGAGACCAAAAAAACAATTCAAAGGATCAATGAAACAAAGAGCTGGTTTTTTGAAAAGATAAACAAGATTGATGGACCCTTAGCTAGACTCACCAAGAAACAAAGAGAGAGAACCCAAATACACAAAATCAGAAACGAAAGAGGAGAAGTAACAACTGACACCACAGAAATACAAAGGATTGTTAACGAATACTATGAACATTTATATGGCAACAAATTCGACAATCTAAGCGAAATGGACACATTTCTAGAAACATATAGTCTCCCAAAACTGGACCGGGAAGAGATAGAAAACTTGAACAGACCAATAACAATCAAGGAAATTGAAGATGTAATCAAGACTCTCCCAGCAAACAAAAGTCCAGGCCCAGACGGCTTCACAGGGGAGTTTTACCGAACATTCAAAGAAGAACTAACACCCATTCTTCTCAAACTGTTTCTAAAAATTCAAGAAGAAGGAAGACTTCCAAACTCATTTTATGAGGCCAGCATAATTCTAATTCCAAAACCAGAAAAAGACACTACAAAGAAAGAAAACTACAGGCCAATATCCCTGATGAACATAGATGCCAAAATCCTGAACAAAATACTAGCAAATCGGATCCAGCAATACATCAAAAAAATTATTCACCATGACCAAGTGGGATTCATCCCAGGGATGCAAGGCTGGTTCAATATTCGCAAATCAATAAATGTGATACACCACATAAACAAAATGAAAGATAAAAACCACACGATCATATCAATAGACGCTGAAAAAGCATTCGACAAAATTCAACACCCATTTCTGATAAAAACGCTCAGCAATTTGGGAATAGAGGGATCATATCTCAACATTATAAAGGCCATATATGAAAGACCTACAGCCAACATCATAATCAATGGGCAAAAACTAAAAACATTTCCCTTAAGAACAGGAACAAGACAGGGATGCCCACTTTCGCCACTCTTATTTAACATAGTACTGGAAGTCTTAGCCACAGCAATCAGACGTGAAGAAAAAATAAAAGGGATCCAAATTGGAAAGGAGGAAGTGAAACTGTCATTATTCGCAGATGACATGATATTATACATAGAAAACCCTAAAGACTCCATCAAAAATCTACTAGACCTAATAAATGAATTTGGCAAAGTAGCAGGATACAAAATAAACGTCAAGAAATCGACGGCATTCTTATACACCAATGATGAACTCACAGAAAGAGAAACTAAAAAAACAATCCCATTTACCATCGCGGCAAAAAAATTAAGATACCTAGGAATAAATTTAACCAAAGAAGTAAAGGATCTATTTGCAGAAAACTACAGGACATTGAAAAAAGAAATAGAGGAAGATATAAAAAAGTGGAAGCACATACCTTGTTCATGGATTGGAAGAATTAACATCATTAAAATGTCCATATTACCCAAAGCAATCTATAGATTCAATGCAATCCCAATCAAAATACCAGCGACATATTTCACAGAACTAGAACAAATACTCCAAAAGTTCATATGGAACCAAAAAAGACCCCGAATAGCCACAGCAATCTTGAAAAAGAAGGACAAAGTAGGTGGGATCACAATACCAGATATCAGATTATACTACAGAGCTACTATAATCAAAACAGCCTGGTATTGGCACAAGAACAGGCATATAGACCAGTGGAACAGAACAGAGAATCCAGAAATTGACCCAAGACATTATGCTCAACTAATATTTGACAAAGGTGGCAAGAGCATACAGTGGAGCAAAGACAGCCTCTTTAATAAATGGTGTTGGGAAAATTGGACAGCTACATGCAAAAAAATGAAACTAGACCATCAACTTACACCATACACAAGAATAAACTCAAAATGGGTAAAAGACTTAAATGTGACTCGTGAATCCATAAAAATCCTAGAAGAAAATGTAGGCAACAAAATTTCGGACATCATACGCAGCAGAATCTTCACTGATACATCACCTAAGGCAACAGAAATAAAGGAAAAAATGAACACATGGGACTACATCAAACTCAAAAGCTTCTGCACAGCAAAAGAAACAACCATCAAAACGGAAAGAGAACCCACTGTATGGGAGACCATAATTGCCAATGATACATCAGATAAGGGGTTAATCTCCAAAATATATAGAGTGCTCATACAACTCAACAAAAGGAAGACAAAGAACCCAATTAAAAAATGGGCAGAGGAACTAAATAGACACCTCTCCAAACAGGACATACAAATGGCTAAGAGACATATGAAGAAATGCTCAACATCACTAATCATCAGAGAGATGCAAATTAAAACAACAATGAGGTATCACCTCACACCTGTCAGAATGGCCGCCATCAACAAATCGTCAAACAACAAGTGTTGGCGAGGGTGTGGAGAAAAGGGGACTCTAGTACACTGCTGGTGGGAATGCAGACTGGTGCAGCCACTGTGGAAAACGCTATGGTGTTACCTCAAAAAATTAAAAATTGAACTGCCTTTTGACCCAGTGATCCCACTTCTAGGAATATACCCTAAGAAACCTGAAACACCAATCAGAAAGAATATATGTACTCCCATGTTCATAGCAGCACTATTCACAATAGCTAAGATCTGGAAACAGCCCAAGTGCCCATCAGTGGATGAATGGATAAAAAAGCTGTGGTACATATACACAATGGAGTACTATGCAGCTGTAAGAAAGAAAGATCTCTTATCCTTTGAGACGACATGGAGGGACCTCGAGAGTATTATCCTAAGCGAAACAAACCAAGCAGAGAAAGAAAAATATCACATGATCTCACTCATTTGTGGAATATAATAAACATAACAGTATGGGGAACAGGGTAGACCCAGAGATGTGAAAGTAGGGTACAGACTGACAACCCTCAGAAGAGGGGGTGGGGGGGAGGGAAGAGATAAACCACAGAACTTATACGCATGTATGCATAACTGATGGACATGGACAACAAAGCTGGGGACGGGGTGGGGGGATGGGGAGGAGGGTGTCAATGGGGAAAAAAGGAGAAACATCTGTAGTAAAAATAAATTAATAAAAAAAATAAATAAAATAAATAAATAAATAAATAAATAAATAAATAAATAAAATAAAAAAAAAACAAAAAAAAAATAAAAAAAATAAAAATAAAAATAAAAATTCTAAAAAAAAAAAAAAAAAGGATTAATAAATAAATAAATAAATAAATAAATAAATAACCCACACACTACCGGCTGGCCCTAGGCAGACCCACCAAGGGCCAGGTCCCCTTTCTGGTAACACTAGGGCTTTGGTTTGGGGGGCTTATAATAGCCGAGCTCCATAGTGAAACAATTGCTCCCTAGGAGGGCTTGGGCCTCCCACTAATTAGGTTAATTAATTAGGATAAGTTTTACTCCCTGAAGGCCCCATTTTATCTTATCTTGGGCCATAGAAAACTATTTTAACTGGAGGTCCAGTTAATCAAGCCAGTTTGGAAATGCCAAAGGCTTTTATTTCAATTTATTATTCATTCTGTTAGCGCCTCGTTGCCCAATGAGGGAGATTTGGGGGCAAAGAGTACTAGACTGTGGGCATTTAGGCGAAGCTGCGGTTTGAATAAGGTATGTCTGGTTGCCCACTATTTTATATTAAGTCACTTCCCTAAGATTACCGGGCTGACAATGTTTGCGTTTAGTGGGATCCCTGGGTCTGACTATCATTTGATCCCCAGTTTTGATGAATTCCATAGGGTTTCGTCAGTGGGTGCGTTTTGGCAAATTATTTAGTACCTGTGTTGCAGAGACACCGAAGCAGGTGGGCACTTTAACAACCCTCGTTATATAAATATCCTACTGTATAAACTCTGTGGTGTATTTGTTACATCTAATTATTGTAGATATTATATACTTTTTAGCGTATACACTTTTGATTTCCAATTCGGTCAAACTATGGACTTCTGTTTTGTGTGTATATGTAAAATTCATGGATCACATATTTTTATAAATATGTAAAATATGTAACGTATTTATTAACCCTTTGCTTTCTTCCCCTGTAGCTAGGGTTTTTTTCTTCTTTCAACCCTCCCTGTCCTCCTTTTTTTTAAAAAAAATCTGTTTTAAGCTTTTAGCCGCCTGGGGCTGTGGTTTTTATTTTCTATCTGGGGCAGACAGGAAAGAAGGGGGGCAGGGAGAAGGGGCCAGGACCTGCCTCTAGGCTGCAGCCTCTACCTGGAAAGGTCCCTTCTCCTCCTCCGCCACTCCACCCTCCTCTTCTCTCTCCCTCCCTCCTCCCCCTCACTCCTCCTCCCCTCTCCCCTCCTTCTCCTCTCTCTCTCCTCCCCTTCCTCCTTCCCCTTTTCCTCTCTTCCCCACCCCTCCCCCAACTTCTCCCCCCTCCTGCTCCCCCACTTCCTTCTCCACCCCATCTCCTCCCCTCCCTCCTTCCAAGGTCTCCATGGGTGTGATCCCACCTCCCCACGGGGTCAGGGAAGACTTGGGACTACAGCAGGACAAACGTACAATTCCTGCAGGACCTGCAGGATGCCCAGTCTCAGAGGTGGTGCCCTCACTGACTCACTGTGGGCACAGCACCCTGCTGGCTCGGGGCAGGCTGAAAGGTACACAGGCCCCTCAGTTTGCCCACCGCCCAGGGCTGCAGGGTCAGGAGTGTCACACCCCTCTCCCTTCGGAGGAGGCTTTCCTAACCTCAGCTAGTCAGCCAAGAAAGAGGGGTGCCCGGGAACATCCTCCCAGAGTCCAGGCTCAGACCAGAACTCTAGGAGGGCCCAGCTTTCGTTCCCAAGGGGAATCCACAGCCACACCCCCCACGTGCGGCCGCAGCAGGGTGCCCTCGGTGCCAGCAGGCAGCGGCACCTCGGGCTGCCAGGGACCTTGCTGGAGCCATCAGACATCTGCTGGAGCCAAGAGCAGGCCCAGCTTTCCAGTGAGGCCCAGCCACTGCTCGCTGCAGTGTAGGGTTTTATTCTTATTTAATTATATGTAATCAACAGCTCTGGAGACGAGGCCAGTGACAAGACAGCTCGCTAGGTACAGTTCCCAGGAGGAAGGGGCAGGCAGGGAAGCATCAGGGTCGCCAGGAGCAGAGGGAATGAGCAGACAGCCGGGCTGGAGCCTTTCCTGTTGCCTGGGAGGAACTCAGGCAGGGTCAGCTGGCTTAGGACCGGCTTGTTTGAATAGGGTTACTCCAGTTGTCTGCCCAGTGTGCGGTGCCAGGCCTGGTGACGGGGGCAGGGGAACACTGGCCCTGGGCGTGAGCTCTGGACTGGTCAGTGCGCCCCTGAAAGGCCCATGAAAGGCACCCTCCCAGGCTAGGCATTTACTGTCTCCAGAACTGGCTGGTCCTGGAGGGCCGGGCTCTTCAGGGTCAGCAACGCCCCAAGCTGTCATAGCATCAGAATCACAGAAAATGAAGAGGTACAGATGACACACCACGTGGGTGTGGGCACCAGTATCTGTCTTGTGGCCGCACAGTGCTGTGGTTGCTCCTCACCACGAGATGCCCATCTGTGCGCCCTGCAAGGTCGGCGCTGTCTCCAGCGTGGGGCTCCGACCAATAAGGGGCTCCGAATATTCCCGCCTTTCGGTGGGTACGGATTTTCGTTTCTCTGGGCTCTGTGCCCCGAGTGAGCCACCTGGGTCCTAGGTAGGCATCCATGGAGCTAGGAGACCCTGCTGAGTGTCCAGGGCTTGAAGCAAGTTTGAGTCCTGTGATGACCCTCAGGCTTCTCAGTCCGAAGACTCCTGTCTTTCTCCTGATCTGGGGAATCCTCATTTATTACTTGTTTGACAAGACATATTTGTTATTTCATTTAGCAAGTCGTTATTAAGGGCATCTCCTTTGCCAGAAACTGTTCTGGGCATTATGGGTACCACACATGACCCCGCGAGCACGGGCACCCTGGAAGAGGGGACAGGCCATAAACAAGTAAATGAATACATGCTATAAAAACTTTATTTCAGATAAGAATAACCATAGTGACATATAATTAAATGATGGTTATGATTTCCGTGAGAGATGACTTCCATAGGAAAACAAGGTGGCATAGGGCTACATGTTGCCTCTCCTCCATGCTCTGTCCTAGGAATCTCATTAGACAGAGGCTGGGATCTGGGCTTCCTTGTCTCTCCTATTTATTTATTTATTTATTTATTTATTTATTTATTTTTATTAATTGATTTTAGAGAGGGAGGAAGGGAGAGAGACAGAGAAATATCGATGTGAGAGAGACACATCAATCTGGCTGCCTCCCATAGGCGTGCGACCAGGGATCGAACCAATGACCTTCCGGGGCATAGGACGATGCACGCCCCCTCCTGGGGACTGAGCCCACAACGCAACCCAGGCGTGTGCCCTGACCAGGAATGAACCAGTGACTTCTTGGTGCATGGGAAGATGCTCAATCCACTGAGCCACACCTGCTGGGCTCCACTGCTTTTGAATTTTAGAGAGAGTGGAAGGGAGGGAGGAACGGGGGTTGAGGGAGAGAAAGAGAAACATCGATGTGAGAGACATATAGATTGGTTGCCTCCTGCATGTGCCTGGACTGGGGCTGGGGATCGAGCCTGCGACCCACGCATGTGCCCTTGACCAGGAATCAAACCCACAACCCTTCAGTGTGAGGGCCAATGCTCTAACCACTGAGCCACACCAGCCAGGGTGATGTTAGCAATTTAACAACAACAAATCTGTCTGTCTGTCTATCTATCTGCCTATCTATCTAGATATACATATATAATATAGCTTTAACAAATAAACTTTATTATTATTATTTTTACTTTTTTATTTTATTTTTTAATTTTCTTTTTCTTTATTGCTTTTAGAGAAAGAGGAAGGCAGAGGGAGAGAGAGATAGAAACATTGATGAGAGAGAACATCAATTGGCCGCTTCCTGCATGCCCCCCACTGGGGATCAGGCCCACAACCTGGGCATGTGCCCTGACCGGGAATCGAACCGGCAACTTCTTGGTGCATGGGTCAATGCTCAACCACTGAGCCACACCGGCCGGGCTAAACTTTATTTTTAAAATAAGCTTCATGAGCCCGGGCCGGTTTGGCTCAGCGGTTGGAGCGTCGGCCTGCGGTCCAGAGAGACCCGGGTTCAGTTCCCGCTAAGGGCACGTACCTCGGTTGCAGTTTGTCCCCGGCCCTGGTTGGTCGTGCGGGTGGCAGCCACTCGATGTGTCACTTTCACGTCGATGTTTCTCTCTCTCTCTCTTCCTCTCTCTCCCTCCCACTCTATCTGAACAAAAAATGAAAAAATGTCCTGGGGTGAGGATATAAAAAAAAATAAATAAGCTTCATGATTTAGAGAAAAACTGTAAAGCGAGTATCGAGAGTTCACACAGCTTCCACACCCAGTTTTCTTTGTTTTAATATTATACAACCATATGATGCTTTGGTTACAATTAATGAACTACTATTGACACACCATTGTTTATTTTATTTAATACACTTTTATTTATTTATTTATTTTTTATCCTCACCCGAGGACATTTTTTTCATTTTTTGTTCAGATAGAGTGGGAGGGAGAGAGAGAGAGAGAAACATCGATGTGAAAGGGACACATCGAGTGGCTGCCACCCGCACGACCAACCAGGGCCGGGGACAAACTGCAACCGAGGTACATGCCCTTAGCGGGAACCGAACCCGGGTCTCTCTGGACCGCAGGCCGACGCTCTAACCGCTGAGCCAAACCGGCCAGGGCATATTTAATACACTTTCTATTGATTTTAGAGAGAGGAAGGGAGGGAGAGAGAAACATCGATTTGTTGTTCCACTTGTTTGTGCATTCATTGGTGGATTCTTGTATGTGTCCTGACCTGGGATTGAACCCGTAACCGTGGTGTTTGGGGCTGTTGCTCTAACCAACTGAGCTACCTGGCCAGGGCTTGATACACTTTTTTTTTTTTGCATTTATCTTCAGATAGAGCGGGAGGGAGAGAGGGGGGAAGAGAGAGAGAGAAACATTGATGTGAGAGAGACACATCGACTGGCTGCCACCCACACGACCCCAACCGGGGCCGGGGACAAACCACAACCAAGGTACGTGCCCTTAGCGGGAACCGAACCCGGGACTCTCTGGTTCGCGAGCCGACGCTCTAACCGCTGAGCCAAACTGGCCAGGGCTCGATACACTTTTTTGTTGTTGTCATTAATCCTCACCTGAGGACATTTTCCCATTGATTTTTAGGTAGAGTGGAAGGGAGGGAGGGAGAGAGGGAGAGAGAGGGAGAAACATGGATGTGAGAGAGACACATAGATTGGTTGCCTCCCGCGTGACCCTGACTGGGGCTGAGGATCGAACCTGCAACCCAGGTACACGCCTTTGACCAGGAATCAAACCTGTGACCCTTCGGTCCGAGGGCTGACTCTCTAACCGCTGAGCCAAACCGGCCAGGGCTCAACACACTATTTTTAATTAAAGTCTATACTGTATTGAAGTTCCCTTTGTTTGTCTCTAATGCCCGTTTTCTGGCCCAAACCCCAGGACACCACCTGGCAGACAATATGGATTTCCCTTCACTGTTGGGACCAGGGCCATGGGGGAGGGGAGCTATGGCACGGGCACCAGGCCAGGCAAGCTCACCACTTGGAAGCCAAGTTTCTATGGCCCAGGCCTACCTCAGGGACTTGGGGGTCACCTGGTCAGGGCACTGGTTTGGAACTTTTATTTCACTCCCATGTTTGTCTCCTGTGTGTCCTTTGACTGGTCCCCTGTTAGGCCTCAGTTTCCTCCTCTGTACGATGAAGTCGTTGGGCTATTTTCTTCAGACAGGCTGAGTCCTGGGGGCAGACGTGTGGGTGAAGTTTTCTGAGGCTTTTCCTGGGGCAGAGGGAGATGCTGGGCAGGTGCAGTCGTGACACTCGGACTTTGCGTGTTCAAGGCAAAGATCAGGGGCCTGTCCTGCTTTGCTGCTTATGCCCATGTGCCTTAGGGAAGGCCCTCCTCAGCTCTGAGCCTCAGTTTCCCTATCTGTAAAGTGCCTGCCGGTGGGAAGGTTTTTCTGGCTGGGAATAGAGCAGATTACCCTGGGGAGCAGTGAGTTCTGTTTCCAAGCTGTGGGAGCTAGGCTGGGTGACCCCAGGGGCCGTAAGGGGTGCTGGCAACAGTAGGCTCTGAGGGTCTTCCTGCTAGTGGGGGATCTAGTCTCTGTGTTCACACCTGACTCAAGGACAGGTGGCTGGTTGTCACAGGATGCCCATGCACAGTTGTCCCCCACCCCCCAACTCATGCCAGGACTGCTCTGCCCTGGGCTGAGGGAGGCCTGCCAACTGAACCACACCCCTGGACCATGGACTGCCAGGACTCTGCAGGGAAGCTCGCCATTAGTACTGGCCTGCCTTGTGGTTCTTGGGCTGCCAGGCCCATCTGCTACCCAGGCAGCTCTCAGCACAGGCCAGGCTGCAGTCCTCAGGTGCACCAGGCATGCCCTCCAAAGGAGAGAGAGGAAGAAGAGAGGAATCCCTGAGAAAGTGAAAATGAGGAACCCTGTGCCCTCACTCCCCCAAAACCTGGATTCTCCATGCAGAAAATGTCAGGGTTCTTCCAGGCTTCTGAGCTTTTGAACATGCTGTTTCTTCTACAACCAATGCCTTCCTCCTTTTTAGCTGTTGAACTCCTACTCATCCTTCAAGGCCCAATGTGAAAGACCCCTCTTGCTGGACCTTAGTTACCCCTACCTGTGTCATGGCACGTTTCACACTGAGTCATAATAGGCCTCTTCCTTGTCTGTGTCCCTGTGTCCCTGTATTTTCCTGAAGGCAGGGGTGGGGGCTGACTCCACCATGAGTTTGTCAGAGACACATCATCTGCCCTCTGCGTTATTGCGTTTAAGGAGTGGGTGGAGGAAGGGAAAATTGCTGTGGTGAATCTTCCCGAGCATCTTCTGTTTACTGGCACTGTCGCACCCATTAGATTCTACGCTCCCCCCCCCCCCCCACCAGGACCCTAACACTGACTCCTCCAAGGGACATGAGCAGCAGGAACGCGAGTGGGTCTCGGCCTCGGGGAGAACAGGCGCTCAGCCGCGGTGGTGCCTCTATAACATAAGACGTCTCCCCTGTGCCAGCCAAGCAGGGAGGGCAGATGAGCCCACCCGGACGTCCTCCGCACAACCTGGGGGCCGGGGACTCCAGCGGGTCGTGCGCTAATAGTTCCCCTTTCCCACGGATAACTGAGGCTCCCAGAGCCACCGCGACCCGCGCTCCAGGCCTGGGCGGCGTTGGAGCCCCGCGGCCTCCCCCGACCGGAGGTGGCACCGCCTCTGGTCAGGCAGTCCCGGGGCGCACCTGGTCCCGCCCACGCAGTCCCCGCCCCGGAGTCCCCGCCCCGGAGCCCCGAACCTGTCTCGCGCGGCTCCGACCGGGCGACAGGTGAAGCGACGCCGAGCCGTGCCCTGTCCGTGCCGCGCTCCCCGGCCCACCATGGGCAACAGCGCGGGTCGCAGCGACTTCGAGTGGGTCTACACCGACCAGCCGCACACGCAGCGCCGCAAGGAGATGCTCGGTGAGCGCCGGCCCGATGCCAGCGGGCACTCTCCTAGCCCTGCCCCGGGAGGGCGGCAGCGCCACCCCTCCGCCAGCGTCCCGGGCCCGGGGTCCCCTCGGGTCCTCCCGCCCCCGTCTGAGCTCCCCTGCGTCTCTGCCCGGGTCTTGGGATCCAGAACCGGGGACCCGTGCGCCGAGGAGCGCGTCTCTGCTGCTGCGTCCCCGGCGGGGACCCGCGCAAACCCGGGCTCGGAGACGCGGCGGCGCAGGGGTGGCCTCGGGGTACCGGCTGCGGGCGGGGTGCGCCGCCCCCACCCAGGACGGCTGCCGGGCCGCCCGTCTCCTGCCGGCACCCGGCGCCGTGTCGGCGGAGCTCCAGGGTCCCGCGGCCGCCGAGAGGCCGCCAAGCCCGTCCCAAACCGAGTGTAGAGAGTGGGCACCTCGAAGGAAGCAGAGCTACAACTGTTTAAAAACCAAAGATTGTACAGAAGAATCCCGCCCATCCTGTCCTGTATCTTCTAGCTGAATGCACGGTGGCCGCCTCTCTCTCGTTGAGTGTCCCGCGAGGTCCCTTTTACCCACATGGTCACCCGTCCTGCGGATTCGGTCTTTCATGCCAGCCGCTTCATCGGGACCCAGGATTACGGGGTAGAGGGCCCACACCTCCAAAACAGCTTTTATTAGATGCCATCAAAACCGTCCCCACAGTGCCAGGCGGCTTCCAGGGGGGTGGGCTGCTCCTGCCTCCCTCCTCCCCCTGAGGCTGGCGAACTTTTCCTCTCTGCCAGTCGGACTGAGGAAGCAACACTGTTTCATTGTGGGTTTGCTGTACATTTATTTGATGCCTGGTTTTCACGTTTAACTGGCCGATGTAATTTCTTCTTCTTTCCTTGGGTTGATCTCTTGCTTGTTGATTGTTAGAGCTCTTTGTATTGGCGGCTTTAACCCCTGTCATATATGCTGCGAGTCCTTTTCTCCTTTATACTTTGTCTTTTACTGTCACAGAAACTGTTTTCTTCGTGCATTTGAATGGATCGGCTCTTTTTCTGTAGCGTTTGCCCTTTGCTGTCTCCCAGTCCCCCCAAGACTATGCAAATATGCTTCCTATGACTTTAAAAAAATTGTATTGATTTTTTAGAGAGAGAAAGGCAAGGCGAGAGAGAGAGAGATAGAGAAAGAGAGAGAGAAGCATTGATTTGTTGTTCCACTTGTTTATGTGTTCATTGGTTGATTCTTGTATGCGCCCTGACCAGGGATCAAACCCGAAACCTTGGCGTGTCGGGACGGTGCTCTAACCAACCGAGCTACCCGGCCAGGGCCATCTTATTACTTTTAAACCTTTCAGACACTGGGTGTGTTGTGTGATTAGTGTATGACCATCCCTGCTCTAGCTGGGGGATCAGGGGCTGCAGACCCCTGCCTTGGTTTGTGACTTCGTGGTCTTCTCCTGTGAGGTGAGCAATAACCTAGCATTGTTTGTGGTCTCACCAGTGGCAGCATCTTCCCTCACACCAGTGACCTTCCTGGGGTTGTCTGGGAGGGTCTTGGTGACCATCTGGTCCTCCCTCCCACCAGCTCCCACCAGAGAGTGGGCTTCTTAGCTGCTGCCCCTTCAGCAGGTCCAAGGCAAGGCTGCATTTCCTTCACGTCCCCTGGCTCTCCCCCACCCTCCCCTTACAGGACTCACCGGGCACCTGCCCCAGGTGGAGAAGGCTGAGAGACATATTGTGGCCTCTGCAGAGTGGGCACATTCATCCTTGTCTGGCAGAGTGGGTGTGAGGAGGAAAGGAGATCTTAGATGGGAAGGTGCCCAGTGGGGTACCCAGCACTCCAGGGCATGGAGAAGGATCTCTCTAAAGAGAGAGCCACAGGCCCTGGAACCAATCCTGGAAGCTTTTGGCCAGAGTGACCAGGAAGGCTGGAAGACTTGGAGAGGGAGGTGACTTGGCCAGGCGGGACCTGCACAAGCTCTCAAGGGCTGATTCTCTAGGGAATCTTGATCATTTCCGTTTCCGATGGGTGCTGTGGATTCCTCCCTTTGCATCTAGTTTTGAACTAATGAACTTGGAATGTGCCGTTCTCCCTCCCTCCCTGGCATTTGCACAAGCTGTTGCCCTGCCCACAAGTCCCTCCTCCCTGCTCTGCCCTGCTGGCTCTTGCTCAGTTCCCCCTCCTGCAGGAAGCCCCCCAGCTGCCCTCATGGACCCTGGCTGGGTGAGGGCACTCCATGGCTTCAGTCCATGGGGTCCTTATCTCTCTGGGGCAGTCTGCAGGGGTCTAGGGCGTGACTGTGGAGTGATCTCTTGGCAAGGAACTCAACACACACTCATCAGCCATGTGACCCCAGGCAAGTCAATAAACAGATGAGGAAATTGAGGCTTGTTGACGTTAACAGGGGTTCACAGTCGTACTTTCCTTACAGGGTTGTGCAGGTGAAATGGAGGGAATGTTAGTGCTTAGGGTAAAAGTTACCTGTGTGACAACTATTACCTCCTGTGGTCAGGCCTGTGTTCTCCCCAAGGACAGGGACCACCTGTGCCATTCCTAGCTGGAGAGAGATCTTATGTGCAACTGCTAGCCAGCGTCTCTTTACAGAAGAGGCAGCAGCATGAGGCTCAGAGAGAGGAGGCGATTTGCTTAGGGCCACACAGCTTGGAGGTCACAGAGGCCAGGTTAGTGTTTAGGCAGACACCTGCTCAGGGCATGCTTCGGCCCCACCCAGGTATCTGCTCTGCCCCACTCAGGTATCTGCTGTGCCCATGCCAAGCTGCCAGGGCCAGTGGATGCTCAATAAAGATCCTAATCTCAGAGCCAGGACCCAGAAGGTCCTGGCACAGAGCTGGGTGAGTGCCGTTTCAGCAGGACCAAAGTCCACCCGCAGCTCCTACCTGCCTGGGTGGGGACATGCTGCCCAAGGCACAGTGTCCTAGAAAAAGTGGCTCCCGAGGCAGCCCCTCAGAGACATGTGTCCCAGGCCGGGGCTGCGGCTTCCTGTACTTTGAGGGCAGGAAGAGAACCAGCAAGAGTCTGGTCCCATTGAGATCTGAATCCAAGCCAGGTGTGGCCGTGGAATAAGAAGCAGGCTTTGAATCCGTCCTTTCAAAAACAAATAGCTTTGTGATTTTGTTTTTGTTCTTTACTTACAAAAATAGGGCACACACATAGTAAAAAGAAGTTCAAATAATCAAAGGAAAACAAGGAAGTAAGACTATTGGCACCGGCTGGATTATTTGCTTAGGAAGGAACTTGGCTGGGATCTCTCCGTGGCAAGCGTGGACCCAGAACTGAACTGCTGAGCTCTCTGCTCTGCTCTCTGGGGGCTTCGTGGACTGTCCTCACGCAACCACGGAGGTGCGGCTGCAGGGGAGAGCAGGTTGGTCCCAGGACCATTCTCTCATGCCCCTGTCCCTGCAGCAGTCAGCACAGAGGCCCTGCCCGCCTCTGCCAGGCAGGCTGCAGGCGGTGCCGGGCTGTGTCCACCCAGCTCCGAGGTTCCACGGAACAGAGAGGGGTGCCTCCCTCCCCTCTTCCTCTGAGTAGCACGACCTCCCCTTGAGCCAGCTAATCTCTGGCCAGAGCTGTGAGTCCTGTGATTGGTCAGTGGGCTGTGATGGGCACGGGAAGGGCAGAAAGGAGCAGCTCACCAAGGAAAGGAAGGGGACCTGGGATCTTAAATTGGATGAGGAGGTGGGGAGGGGTCTGCTGGGTGGTCCAGCCCACAGCAGTACAGACAATAGGTGATCCTTAAGGGGTTCCTCTGGACCCTGGTTGACCTGTTTATGTCCTCTCTGCTCAGGTCCTCCAAGGGTCTCCCTTGCTAAAATCCCCATCTCTGCCTTGGCCCCTGCCACCTCTCTAGCCACTTTGTGGAATGCACCCCCTCCGCCCATTTCCTACTTCATGCTTCTGCAAATGCCGTCCCCTCTGTCTGAATTCTTCCCCCTACCGGACTCCTATGCATCCTTCAGGTTCCAGCCTAAGTGTCCCTTTTCTCTGGAACATTCTCTAACCACACACACACACACTCACTCACTGCATGCTGGTACACATTAAATGATTGAGTCTCTGGAGGGAACAAGAAGCCGGATCTGTAAATATTTCTATCATGGTCAATTTCACTCGCCCCAGAGTGGGAAGGGAGGGCTGCTGGCCTTTGGCAGGTGTGAACTAAGGCCCACACCGCTGCCCACCTCCGCTCCGAGGTCCTCTTCCTGCTCCGATCCTCCCGCAGGGACCTGGGCACTTTTACCTTGAGGCCTTTGCCCTGTCTTCGGTCCTACTTGTGGGGTGATTGCTTCAACTGTCAGGCTTCTCCATTCACCTCTGAGCTTCCCAGAGGGCAGGGCCATGCCCCACCCCACCTGGGCTGTCCCTCGGGCCTGGTGCGGCTCTGGTTTCCCAGAGAGGTGGAGTGAACCGGTGAACCAACAGGTGTGTTCTTGGCTCCAGCCCAGGGCTGGCCAGGAGCGGCAGGGGTGCCAGGGCGCGGCAACCCAGCTCCGAGTGCCAGGCTTCTTCCTGGCCGACTGGATGGCAGGGAGACACCCGGTTTCAGGTGGCATTTCTCAGCTGACTAGTGAGGCTGCGTTCTCCTTCCATGTCACTGCTTCCTTCTGTGAATGGCCTACTCACGCCCTTGGTTCCTTTTTTCTTTTTCTTTTTTGTTAATCCTCACCGGAGGATATTTTTCCATTCATTTTTAGAGAGAATGGAAGGGAGGGAGGGAGAGAAGAGAGACAGAAAGAGATTGATGGGTTGCCTCCTACACAACCCTGCAACCCAGGTACGTGCCCTTCCCCCAGGAACTGAACCCGAGACCTTTCCATCCCTGGGCCGATGCTCTAACCAATGGCCAGGGCTCCATTGATTTTTAGAGAGAGTGGAAGGGAGGGAGGGGGGAGAGAGAGAGAAACATCTGTATGAGAGAGACACATTGATTGGCTGCCTCCTGCATGACCCCAACTGGGGCTGGGGATCGAACCTCCAACCCAGGTATGTGCCCTTGACCAGGAATCGAACCTGTGACCCTTTGGTCTGAGGGCCGATGCTCTAACTGCTGAGCCAAACCAACCAGGGTCCTTGATTCCTTTTCCGTTGAAGTTGTCCTTTTTCTTGAATTGTGAGAGTTGTTTCTATGGCTTATGGTGGCCCTGTGTTTGTCACAGGTAACAAGTCCCTTCTCTGGTCTGTCCTTTGTCTTTTCACTTGAGTACTTTTTCTGCCCTTTCTTTCTTTTTTTTTTTCTATGCCTTATACACATGTACACATTTTATGCACAGGGCGACCCTGGGAAGTTGTCACTTGTCTTCTGTTACCCAGAGAGTTAGGGGTGGGACAGGACTCCACTCAGTGCTGCTCGGCCTGAGCCCGAACCTCAGCAGAGCCCGTCTGTCCTTGGGTCCCTGACCCATGACTCTGGCAGGTGCCAACTCACGTGTCCCCTCCCAGCCTCCATATTGGTGGGTGTACTGTGTCTCCCACCTGGCCTGGCTTTATCCCGTGTTCCTTAATTTGTACCAGCTTTTGTCAGGTATGATTTTCATACTGTGAAATTCACTCATTTTAAAGGCATAGTCCAGTTTAGCCAGTGTGGCTCAGTGGCTGAGCGTGGACCCATGCACCAAGAGGTCGCCGGTTCAATTCCCGGTCAGGGCACATGCCCAGGTTGTGGGCCCGATCCCCAGTGGGGGGCATGCAGGAGGCGGCCAATCCATGTTCTCTCTTATCGATGTTTCTATCTCTCTCTCCCTCTCACTTCCTTTCTCTGTAAAATCAATAAAGAAAAAAAAAATTAAAGGCACAGTCCAATGGTTTTTAGTAATTCAACTTAGAGTATTTCCGTCACCTGAAAAAGATCCCTTATGACTGCTCGTGGTCACTCCGCAGCCCCACTCCCATCTTCTTAAGTCCAAATTAAAAAAAAAAAATGTTTTTATTGATTTTTTAGAGAGAGAGGAAGGGAGAGAGAGAGAAACATCAACGTGAGAGAGAAACATCCATTGGCTGCCTCCTGCACACCCCCTACTGGAGATTGAGCCCAAAACCCAGGCATGTGCCCTGACCGGGAATCAAACCAGGACCTCTGAGCCACACCAGCCAGGCAATCCAAATCTTTTTCTTTTTTTAATTTTTTAATTTTTATTGATTGATTTTTAGAGGGGGGAGGGCCTCAATCCATTGCTCCGCCCACCCACGCATTCTTTGGTTGATTTCGGCACTAAACCCGAAACCCTGGCTCGAGGTGACGCTCCGACCAGCTGAGACATCCAGCCAGGGCTGCAATCCAAATTCTTTAGCCTTCAAGTTTTAGCTGGAATGTCACCAGACTGTGTGTGTCCTCCTCCTGGCATGCGCTGTCTGGGGCACACTGTCCAGGCCCGGCCCCCACGCCGACTCAGCCTGGGAACCCCTCCTGGCGCTGCCATCTGGCCGCTGCAGACCTTCAGCAAATATTTGTCGATGCACAAAGGGCAGGTTTGGCCAGAGGCAGGCGAGGAGGCAGAGAACAGGCTCCCGAAGGCACGCTGGGCCGCTTTCCACATCGTCTGTGTGGAACAGGGTCCCAGAGCACCTCCCACGCGAGCAGACGGGGCGGGGCTTGGCTTCGGCTCCCAAACCGAAAAGGAAAAGGCGGGAGACTGAGCGTGGGCGGCGGCTCACCAGGTGCTGGGCCTGGGCTGCCAGGGGGCCGGCAGGACGTGGGATCGGGAGGGCTCTGGGTGCCTCTGTTAGGAGCTGTCGTCGGAGGTCAGGCTCCTCAGCCGGGTGGGGACAGGCGGGGGGAGGTTCCCCACACGCAGCAGCTGGTGTGCGGAGGGTCGGGGGGCTCAGAAGCAGGCGGCAGCAAGAGCTGACCCTGAGATGGACGGTTCGAGACTTGGGTGATGACAAGGACTCATCACGGGACACTGGCATGCAGTGGCGTTTGGCGTCCCTGGGGGAGGCTGGCCAGTCCCAGATGGTGCTGGGCCTGGTGTGTGGAGGTCCAGGTGGAAGTGGGAAGAGCCCCGGGTGCTCCTGCTGGAGACCAGGGGGAGTGACCATCCCAGCCAGACCACAGCGACGGGGGGGAGGCCTGTGGCCGAGAGGAGGAGCCTGGTGCCAGCCTTGGGACCTCCTGCTGCCCAGCTGCCCAGCTGCCCCTGCCTGCCAGCTTCCGTCTGCTTGGCTGGCCCACCAGGTGTGAGGAGTTCTGGGAATAACCGGGACAACAGTTGAGACCGTCCTGTGGGGTTGGTGTAGTTCAGGCAGGCGTGTCCTCCTGCCCGGCTCTCTGGGTCTTTATGACCAAGCCTGTCATGTATGTGAATGTATGTAATGCATGTAGATGCACACACCTGTTGGAGCCACGCTTCCCAGCATCTCAGCACCTACCGCCTCGTCCGCTTCCCCACCCCTCTGCGGCCATGTGCCCCCAAGCCCCAGGGCGGACCCAGCTCTGTGTGCTCACAGTCCCAGGCGGTCAGAGTGGGCACCTTAGGGACGGAGGGTGAGGAAGCAGCCCCAGAGAGGGACGGGGCCTTGCTTCAGGGCACACAGCAGTTGGCCCGAGCCGGGACCCCGAATCCTCTCCAGGCGCTTGGCCTAGGCTCAGCCCAGCTCCAGGAAACGGCTCCTCTGGGGCCGAGGCAGCCATGGGAAGCCCCATTCCCACGGTCCAGAGCGCCCGGTAGCAATGGCTGTTCCTCCTGGTGGAGTCCGCTTCCTCCTCTCTGTGATGGGCATGGACCCTCCCGGGCAGGGCGAAGGCTGACGGAGCAAGCGTGTGTCGGACGCCGGGCAGACAGCCCCTGCTGATGTCTGTGTCCAGGCCTGGGTCCCGGCTTGTGTCCTGCAGGCCTGGACTCGGGGGTCTGGAGGTCGCGTCTTGGCTCCGCCGGCCGTGCCCTGCCTTGTCTGACCCTTCTCTGGGCCCCAGACCCCCTTTCTGTGTCGTGCCTGGACAGTGTGACTTCTAGCAATGGCTGTTCCTCTTGGCCAGCTGCCCAGCTGCTTTGGGCCCCGACCGGGCTGCTGCTGGGAGACGTTTGCATGGGTATGTTTGTCTGGCTCCAGGTGGCTGTCCAGGTGGCTCCAGGCTCTTCCAGGCATGCAGGGCCCAGCCCAGCCACTTCTGTCCTCTGAGCTGGAGGTCTGAGCGGGCAGGGTCCCCGAGGTCAGCTGAGGTGCCGCAGGGGGCAGAGCCTGGTCAGGTGGGGCCAGCTTTTGGTGTCCAGCCAGGGCCCAGGGTTCCTCTTGGGGCTGCTGGGGGGTGCAGTTCTCTTTTTCTCCTTAGGCATTCTGCCTCTTTTGGGGCTCAGAGAGGGTGGAGCCCAGCGACTCTCCCCCTCCCCACTCATATCCCCTCCTGTCTGCCTTCCCTGAGCCCCTAGAAGAGGCCCCTCCCATCAGGGCCAGCACCCCCGCCCTGCCTCACCTCTCGCTGTCTCAACCCTGGCCACCCTGAGAGGGCTCCTGCTGAAGCCCCCATGATCCTGCCAGGGTCAATGCACGCCTGTCCTGGCTTCCTGTCCGCGACTCTCCTTGACCTCCTGCGGCTGACACCCCCAAGCCCATGGCTCCAGTGACCTCAGCCTCCCGTCTGTGTGGCTGGGGGTCCTCAGAGCCTCTCCCCGGAGTCCCCCAGGCCTCCCACCTCCCCAGGCAGCTGGAAGCTGTGGAATTGAAAAGGTTAGATGTTTGTTTTCCTTGAGTGAGGACTGAGTTTCCTTCTGTGGGGCAGGCAGGGGGTGGGGGGATGGGGGTGTGGGTGGGGAGTCAGCGAGCTCCTGGTCAGCAGGGCTGTTAGGATGGCCAGGGGAGCCCCATTCCTGGAGGGGCCTTCCTGGGGTCTGCACCCGAGGCCTCTCAGCTGGTGTCACTTCTGAGTGCACCGGGCTCCACGCTGCTCTCTGAGCCCTCACGGGGTCTTGCCCCCCCATACTTTTAGCCGAGGCCCCCGGGATCATGCCATAGGCCTCAGTACCTGTTTCGCATGGCCTCCCTGATGGCCCTGCTCGGCCTGGCAGACCCATGGGGGCTCCTCCTCCCTGCTCTGTGGCCTGGAAGGTGCTCCCGGGCACAGTGAGGTGATCTGGGCCCCTTCTGGGTTGCCCCTGAGCTGCCCGGCGCCCAGCTGCCTCACTCGTTTCCATAGCTCATGCTTCCAGCAGGATGGGGGGCCCAGTGACCCTCACGGCCGGGCGAGCGAGGCCTGTTCTCACAGCAAAGCAAGCCCAGAGCCAGACTGGCCTCCATGAGCAGCAGCCACGGCCCAAAGGTCAGAAATGGGATGTTTTTACTCTCAGATCCGAAAACTGTATTTCATAACAACCATCCTAGCAGCCCCCAAGGCTCAGGCCTTCACCGGGCTTCAGATCAGGAGCCGAGGCTGAGGAGCCGGGGTGGCTGGGCCTGCTCTGTCACCCCGGGTGGGGGAGGCTGCGGACCAGGCACCCTGTGCCGGAGCTGGGGGTGGCTGAGTCCTCGAGAAACTGCTGGGAAAAGGAGGAAGGCGCACGAGGCCCCCTGAAGGTGGGTCGGCAGGGGCCGGGGCAGGTCAAGAATCCCCAGGGGTCTTCTCCTTTGCTCCCCCACGGGTAGGACTTATTATCTGATGGATGGGGCACCTGAGGCCCACTGTCCACAGTCACAGCTGTCAGCTCTGTCACTGCCCTTGCCCCTGAGGCGCACGGGCAGTGACTGTGTGCAGGCCTGGATCGCAGAGCCAGGGCCCTGGCACAGGTATAGCCTGCCCTGCCCTCCTGCCCCAGGCGTGGCCTCCTTCCCAGGGAAAGCAGGGGAGGCCCACCTGTGGAGGCTGGTGGCTGGGTTGGCTCCCAGGTGTGCCCTGGCAGAGGAGGGCCTGGGAGGCTGGTGCCCAGAGGCCACAGCTGGTGAGCGGGAGGCCAGGAGCCTGGCAGTCTGTGGTCCTGCCCCATAGCCAGGTATGCAAAGGTTCAGGGACTTTGCATGCGATTACCTGGCACTGGGCTGTGGGCGAGGGCACTCCTGACGGCCCAGGTCGCCGCACGTCTGTCCTTCCTGCCCTGGCCATCAGGAAGACATCTGTTTCCCCTGCTGGGTTCCCACCCCCGAGCCCCCATCCCTCCCTGGAGGCACCCATCTTCCCGGGCAACACCCTCTGAAGTGTCCCGTTCACTCTGACTCCTTTTGGGGCAGGAACAGGCTGGGATGAGGCCTGCCTCCTGCACCCCCTCCCAAGTGGAGCCCACAAGTTGCCCCCACAGCACCCCAGGCCTGGATCTTTTGGTCTCTCTCGTCCCCCTGGTGGGACGATGCTGGGGCACACTGTGCACCCTACAGGACCTCTGGCCTCCGCTGGACAGCCTCAACCCAGGCAGCCACTATGGGCCACTTGGGCGGGGGGGGGGGGGGGGGGGGAGCAGTTAATCAGCCTGGTGGGTGGTGGGGAGCAGTTAATCAGCCTGGTGGGTGGGGGGGGGCAGTTAATCAGCCTGGTGGGTGGGGGGGAGCAGTTAACCAGCCTGGTGGGTGGGGGGGGGCAGTTAATCAGCCTGGTGGGTGGGGGGGGCAGTTAATCAGCCTGGTGGGTGGGGGGGAGCAGTTAACCAGCCTGGTGGGTGGGGGGGGGCAGTTAATCAGCCTGGTGGGTGGGTGGGAGCAGTTAATCAGCCTGGTGGGGGGGGGCAGTTAACCAGCCTGGTGGGTGGTGGGGGAGAGCAGTTAATCAGCCTGGTGTTCCAACAGCATTGTCTCCACCACCTTCTGGTTCTCTAGGCTTTTACACACGGTAAACCCTCTGCGGGTGGTATTCGGGCAGCCTGCGAGCCCTGCCTCACCGGCACATCTGCTGACCCGCCATCTTGAGCCTTAAATTAATCTGTGCCCTTGCTCCCCGCCTCAGCCTGCCTCTCCCATGCCTGTCCATCCATCCCACCAGTTACCATGACTGCGGTTCCGAGATAGCGCCTTGGGGCCGAGGTTACCTGCTCGGAGCTGGGAATTTTTAATTAATTAATTTTTAATCCTCACCTGAGGACATTTTTCCATTTATCTTCAGATGGGGCGGGGGGAGAATCATTAATGTGAGAGAGACACATCGACTGGTTGCCTCCTGCATGACCCCGACCAGGGCCAAACCGCAACCCAGGTACGTGCCCTTGACCAGGATTAAACCCGAGACTCTTTGGTCCGTGGGCCGACACTCTAACCACTGAGCCAAACTGGCTAGCTGGGAATTTTTTTGAAAGACAAACGAAATTGTGGTGAAATATATAGAACATAAAATTAGCCATTTTCACTATGGTTTTTTTTATTTTTATTTTTTTGTTGATTTGAGAGAGAAACATTGATTTGTTGTTTCACTTATTTATGCAGTCACTGGTTGATTCTTGTATGTGCCCTGACCGGGGATCGAACCCACAACCCTGGTGTATCAGGATGACACCCTAACCAACTGAGCTACCTGGCCGGGGCTTCCGTTCTTTTCGGTATATATTTAGGAGTGGAATTGCTGGGTCGTGTGACAATTTTGTGTTTAACTTTTTTGGGGGAGGAACCGTCAAATCATTTTGCACTGCAGCTGTGCCATTTTGCAATCCTTCCAGTAACAGACAGACAAGGGTTCCAATTTCTCCATGTCGTCGTCAACTTGTTATTTTCTGTGTTTTGAATCTAGCCATCCTCGGGGGTGTGAAGTGATAGCGCATGGTGATTTTGATTTGCATTTCCCTAGCGACTGATGATGTCGAGCATCTTCTCACGTGCTCATTGGTTAGTCGCACATCTTCGGAGAAATGTCTGTTCAAGTCTTTTGCCCATTTTTAAATTGGGTTGTCTGCTTTTTGTTGTTCAGTGGTAGGCGATCTTTACATAGTGTGGATTCCAAACCCTTGTCCAGAGCTGGGATTCGAACCCGCTGGGGCCCCTGTGGCGGCTGAGTGGGGCCCAGGTTTATTATCTGTCCCTTTGCTTGCTCCCTCTTTCTCGCTGCACTGGGACCACCAGGCTTGTGGAGCTGATTGGATGGTGTCGTTGGCTGGCTGCAGGGAGAGCGCTCCCAGGATTACAGGGCTCGGGCCCCAGGCGGCCCTTTCCTGCAGGGGGAGGGTGGCCAGAGTGGGAGTGGGGGAGTCCTGGCTCTGCCCGCCCATGCCATCAGCCATCAGCCACTTGCGGGATGCACTGAGGGCTGTGTGGAGCCCAAACCACCACTGCCGCCAGATGAGGCAAAGGCAGCTGGCGTGTGGACAGCCGCCTGAGGGATTCTGTTGGCTTCCTGGGCAGAGAGGGCCTGCGGTTCTAGGATGTGGAAACCCCGATACCCCTCAGCATATGAAGGCTGTCCGGTTTGGGAGCCAGGACCGGTCAGAGCAGACAGGCACACTGTGTCCTTGCCATCTTACACCGGGCACCAAAGCCCACAGAGGTGGGAATGAACCCACGGACACAGAGCTCCAACTGTAAGCCTAGAGTTTGTCGCACGGCAGCTCGGGCGGGAGTCTCCCCTCTGACTGGAGCAGAATCCCTTTGCCCATGTTGCTGTGTTTCTCTTTGCATACCCTCAGGGACAGGCAGCTCACCACCTCTGAAGCAGTCTGTTCTATTGCTGGGTGACTCTTGACACAAAGGGTGCTATAGCTGGACATCCTGGTTTGGCTTTAGCCACTGGAGAGATGTGACTACATCTTGAAGGCTGGCGTCCCCCTGCCAGGTGCATCTTCTCAAGAGGGAGGCTGGGGACATGCCCTCAGGGGCTGGCTGAGCCCTGGCATCACCCGAGACTCAGTCTTCTCATTTGTAAATGGGACACAGGGCCAGCAGAAGGGAGGAGAGGCCTTGGGACTGAGCTCAGCTGTCATATCCTTCCGGACCAAGCACAAAGGGGGAGCGACTTCCTGGGTCACTTGGAGGAAAGAGCTTCTTGGCCTGCGCCTGGCCAGTTCCAGTTGGGGCCCAGTCTCTGCTGCAAGAAGGTCCCATGGAGACCTTCTTCATGGGACAGTCTGGGAGGGTGAACCTGAGGCCTCACACTGCCCGCTGGGCAGGAGGGGTGGGCACTGCGTGTCCCGAGGGGGCCCTGCGACAAGCCCCCGCCTGGACAGCCTGCTTCCCTCTGTCCACCCCTGTCCCCGGATGCAGCACCAGCTCACCTGCCTTCTGTCTGGCCCTGCTGACCCCTCCTGCCCAGCAGCTGCGGAGGTTTCTAGAAGGCACGGCTGTCTTGATCAAGGGCACCCCCCCACCCTCCCTTCCCCCGGTCCTGCGGGGTCTGTTGCTTCTGGGCTGGGAAGGCCCTCCTGTGCTTGGCCAACTCCCACTCTCATTGTTTTTTCCTTTTCTGTAAAACAAATCCTAGGAAAGTACAAAACACACTATAACAAAACGCCCACCGTCCAAAATAAACGCACTCAATACTTTATCGTATTTCCTTCAGATCTGGTCTGAGAGCTGAAACACTCCCGCTTCCCCCTCCCCCGGCCACCCGCCCCGCCCAGGTTCCCGGGGCTTCCCGCCCTCCCCCTCACAGTCGCAACCCTGTGGGGGTTTACCTGGGCCGCTGGCAGCTCCTGGCTCTGCAGCTGTGACCTGTGGTGACCCCTGCTCTTTATTTAGGCTGGTGGCAAAGATCCCCGACCCGGAAGTCTCCCGAGAGCCCCCAGGTGGTGGGGAGGCTGGACTGCCTGTCTCTGCGGCCCACAGGCCAGCTGTTCCTAGGCCCCAAAGCACAGGGCAGGGTCTTAGCATGACCCTCGTGGGCGAAGCGTCGTGTGTCAGTGCCTGGGCTTAGGGACGGGAAAGCAGGGTCTGAGGGAAGCCGGGGGTGGGGGTGAACGGAATGAAGGGAGGGAGGGAGGAGGGAGGACGGGCATATGGTTGGGGCCCATGCAGCCGTGGCCCTCACCACCTTCTCTCCTGGTCCTACCTGCAGCCAAGTACCCGGCCATCAAGGCCCTGATGCGGCCGGACCCTCACCTCAAGTGGACGGTGCTGGGCCTGGTGCTGGCGCAGCTGCTGGCCTGCTGGCTGGTGCGGGGGCTGGCCTGGCGCTGGCTGCTCTTCTGGGCCTACGCCTTCGGCGGCTGCGTGAACCACTCGCTGACGCTGGCCATCCACGACATCTCGCACAACGCCGCCTTCGGCACGGGCCGCGCGGCCCACAACCGCTGGTTCGCCGTCTTCGCCAACCTGCCCGTGGGCGTGCCCTACGCCGCCTCCTTCAAGAAGTACCACGTGGACCACCACCGCTACCTGGGCGGCGACGGGCTGGACGTGGACGTGCCCACGCGCCTGGAGGGCTGGCTCTTCTGCACGCCGGCTCGCAAGCTGCTCTGGCTGGTGCTGCAGCCCCTGTTCTACTCCCTGCGGCCGCTCTGCGTGCACCCCAAGGCCCTGACCCGCATGGAGGTGTTCAACGCCCTGGTCCAGCTGGCGGCCGACGCGACCCTCTTCGCCCTCTGGGGGCTCAAGCCCGTGGTCTACCTGCTGGCCAGCTCCCTGCTGGGCCTGGGTCTGCACCCCATCTCCGGCCACTTCGTGGCTGAGCACTACATGTTCCTCAAGGGCCACGAGACCTACTCCTACTACGGGCCCCTCAACTGGATCACCTTCAACGTGGGCTACCACATGGAGCACCACGACTTCCCCAGCATCCCGGGCTGCAACCTGCCCCTGGTAGGTGCCTGGGCCGGCGGGAGGTGCAGGTGCCGAGGCTGGCGTGTGGAGACGGGGGCAGGGAGCTTGGGGGACGGGGTGCAAGGCAGGCCTTTGGGAAGTGGCAGTACTGCGGCTGGGAGGGGGCGGGGGTGGGCTGTGGTGGGAGCCAAGGCCGAATGGCGGGCAGACGGCACGGAGGGCAGTGGATGAGGAGCACGGGTGATCCTGGCTTTGCGGGACTCACGCCAGCTGCGCCTGAGAACTGGGCAGGTGTGGAGGGAGAGACCAGCCCTCCCGGGCTCCTGGATCACACTCCAGTGTGGGCTCCAGGGACAGAGGGTGCATTGGAACAGGGCAGGGGGCAGAGACTGTGCCCTGGGTAACGGCCAGCACCAGCCAGCCTCCTGCCTGGCTGAGCTGGACTCAGGTACCCTGGGGATGACGGGGGGTGTGTCTGTGCACACGCTCGTGTGTGGGAGGCCCGTCCGTGCCAGGTGCGGCCTTTGACGCCCCCCCCCCCCCCGCAGGTGCGGAAGATCGCCCCCGAGTACTACGACCACCTGCCGCAGCACCACTCCTGGGTGAAGGTGCTCTGGGACTTCGTGTTTGAGGACTCCCTGGGGCCCTACGCCAGGGTGAAGCGAGTGTGCAAGCTGGCCGGGGACCCCCTGTGAGCCTGACCTGCTGGCACCCAGCGTGCACGGACCCTGCGGTGCCCCGCTCGGCCTCGCCTGCCCCGCCCGCCCGGCCGAGCTGGCTGTCACCGCCCTCTCCCTGGAGCCCTGGGCTCTGCTGGCCCCCAGGTCCTGGCACCATGCAGGGGACAGCGGGCACAGGCTGCAGCCTGGAGAGGGGGGTCTGCACCTCGGACCAGGCCCCTCTCTGGCCTCACGGGCGCCCCGCCCGTGTGCTCTGTGCTGTCTTCGGGGGCTGACTTCCCGGGGTTCCCACGCCCTGAATTAAACCAGCGTCTGTTTCCACACCCACGACGTGCTTTTGAGGAGGTGGTCTCGGCTCCAGCAGCCCCTGAGGCGGTTCCCAAGTCATACCCCACCTGCTCCCACATTTGGGGGCGTAGGCAACATTTCCTGAGGGCCCTGCCTTTGTGGGGGGCAGCCTCTGGGGGTGTGGGCAGCAGAAGACCCCTCCTCTCCACCCGCTGGGTGCTGCAGACATCACCCCCCCTCGGTCCACCTCGCCTGCGCCGGCCACCCGCCCCCAGGTCGGCCTGGCGTTCTCACCCCCGTGGGAGCCCTTCCCTGAGCCCGAGAGGGTTCCGGCTTGACACTGTGGGGTCTGTCCACTCCACCAGCCGAGACGCTGGACTAGAGATTCCCACAGAACAGGGGCCACAGGACAGATACACGGTGGCTGGACAGTCGGGACCACAGGTCAGAGGGAGGCGGCTGGTGTCCTCGGTGTCTCGGTGAAGGGGATGGCTCTGTCCTGACTGGTGGGGGCTGATGGCATCCTCTCGTCAGCCCCTGGGTTCCCCGCCCCCAGGCCCGAGACTGCAGGGTCCTGGGCAGTGGGGGGCAGAAGGATGCAGGAGAAAGCAGTAACACCGCCCTGGCCTGGGGCCAGCCGGGGTCGACCTCCCAGGGGGCAGAACCACCCCTTCCTGCCCTTTAGAACTGTCGAGGACACTCAAGGGGACGACGTGTGTCCAGAGCCTGGCTAGGAAAAGCGGTCCCTTTGACATCAGCCAGACTGGGGCCCTGCCTCCTCCCGTGGCCCTCAGAGGACGGCTGGGTCGGGCTGGGCATACTAGTCCAAGGTGGCGAAGGGAGGGCCCCTGGATTTCAGGGTCTGCCCCCGGCCAGGCTGAGAGCCAGGTCCTCCGTGGCTGCGATGGGGAACCTGCATGGTCTGAGAGGGCTGGCAGGTGCCTGGGGGCGTCCCTGCGGGGCCCAGAGGAAGGCCGAGTGGGTACATCCTCCCGGCCTGCCGGTCAGAACGCACACGGACTCTCTCTGATGTTCTAGGCAAGGGTGCCACTCAAGGCCGCCTCCCACTCCCCTGTGGGTGTGGCTCCCGTGGCCTCCCCAGGGCCCCATGGGAAGTGCCTGAGCTGCCCGCTCACCCTCCTGTCCTTCCCATGTCTGAACCCAGCCCAGCAACCCCCAAGGCCCCCACTTTGCTCCGACTACTCCTGGTCACACTGTTGTGGGTCCCTCCCCGAAAAGGGGTGTCCCAGCCAGGAGCGGCCACAAGCCGGCGTGAGAGAGTGAGCGGGAGCCGGGCGTGTGGACAGTGAGCGTTTATTACCACGTGGACAGACGCCGCGGTGTGTGGACAGACTGCACACCACCATGTGGGGAGCTGCGCCCGGGTGCCAAGTGCCACCCAGGAGGGACTTGGAACCATCTAATGAAGCGCGTGACTTGGGGTGTCTTCTCTATAAACCAGAAGAAATGTACACTTAAATAGACAGATATAAAATACAAAACAGGCGAGTAGACCTGGTGTTCTGTGTCAGGCAGAATCTAAAAAATCCAGGAATTGAGCTTCTCCCTCATTTTAATATTTTCTCACAGGTTAAGACTTTCAGTGGAGCACAGCCCAGCGTCGGTGTGTGGCGGGGGCTGGGCCCGCTGCGCTGCTCGCTGTCCCCCGCTGTCCCCACTGTCCCCCGCCGTCGCCGGGGCCGGGCTCGGGCAGCAGGCCGTGCGCCCTACGAGGTGCTGATTCCACTCAGCTCCTGCCTGATGGCTGAGGACAGGATAGGGCAGGGGAGGCTCAGGCGTGGCGGGGACCAGCCCAGCCCTCCTCCTCTGCCGGCCCTGTCCCCACACTCTGGGGGAGGTAGTGCCAGGGTCCCGTCTCCTGAGAGCCCCGCCCAGGCTCCAAGAGGTCAGGGCACAGGAAGGGGAGCCGAGCAGAGGCCTGGGGCACAGCCTTCGGGTCCTGGGTCTCACCTCCCTGTCCCAGCTGGCCATCCCCGGGAGAGGGCCCGCAGGGAGGGGGGCCTGCGCGAAGCTCAGAGCTGGGGGGGCTGGCAGGCACCAGGAGCCCTGGACAGGCCTGGACAGGTGGCACCTCCCCCACTCCCTGGCCTGGGCTCCCCCAGGCTTCTGTTTCCTCCTGTCCCCACCCCGAGGATCCCCCCCAAATCTGGGCCTTTCCCTGGACTGGGCCTGGAGTCAAAGGCCAAGAGCAAAAGTTTGACGAGGGCTGGGCGCTCATCGAGGGACGAGGGGCTGCTCCTCGGAGCCCGGCATCGCCCCCACCCCCTGCCTCCACCTGGCAGTCCCTCCTGGGGGTCACCCAGCAATAAAGCCGAGTTAATAGTTGGCTCCTGTCTCCAGCTCTGTCTCGCCCTCTTCATTCATTAACTCCTTATCTGTCCAGCTCAGGCCTGCAGGGGGACTGGACAAACAGGAACCCAGAGTTCTCTGCGGGGGACCAGCGCAGGGTGTGGCTCAGTAACCAGCTCTGGACAGGGGTCTGTGGGTGCCCCGGGTAGGCTCCCACTCTGGCCTCCTCTCTCTCCAGAGTCAGGGCAGCCACCTGCCACCCAGGTGTGATTTCACCCCCCTCTGGTGGGGGACGGGGGGCCAGGAGGAGCCTCACTGCTCTGCCGGGCCCAAGCCAGCCGCATCCACGGCTCTGCCGGAAGTGGACAGACGTGGTTCAGGTGACCAGGCCCTGTCCCCGAACCAGGGGCTCCTCTGGGGAGAGCCTCCCCCGCTCCCCAGCCCAGGGATAAGCAGGCTGTGGACTGGGTCAGGCCCGTACAGTGCTTCCCGGGCTTCCTGGTTCCTCAACCCCCCGGAAGGGCAGCAGAATAAAAAAGCCAGTTAAGTCCACAGATGAGGAAATAGAACAGCTCGCGGCTGCCCCGGGTTCTGGAATGCACCCTCCATCACCCTGCGCCCGGGCCTTCACGGGGACGCCTGTGGACTGGGCAAGTCCCTTGGCACGTCTGAGCCTCAGTTTGCTCGACTAGAGAATGGGGAGGGTGCTGTGGGCTGTGAGGGAGAAGGAGGCCTCCCCAGGGCAGAACCAAAGGCCTCCTGGGCCCTGGACGGGCCCCCCTGGCCCCACTGCTTCTCGGCTCTGGGTGACAGGCGGCTCCTCTCCCTCAGGGACGCGGCGGCCCTACTCACCGTCGATGATCTCCTCCTTCACTTTGTGGAGCTCTCGGACCACCTCCTCCAGGATCTCCTGTGGGAGCAGAGCCTCGGTGGGGGCCAGGAAGGGGTGGGTGTGCCCTGGGCCTCCTCCAGAGCCAGAGCCCCAGCGGGGAAGGATGGAGTGTGCCCGGGCACCTCTGGAGGCCGGGAGGGCAGAGGGACGCTGAGTCCTGGCGATGGCAGGGTTGGGGACAAACTGGACCGCCCTCCCCTGCTGGTCCCGACTTCGCGGCGGCGAGGGGCCCCTGTCGGCCTGGCCCCTCGCGGCCTCTGGGGAAGGACACGCACCTGTTTCATCCGGTCCAAGTCGAAGGCGTCCAGGGCCACGTCGTTCACACTGCCGGCCGGCTTCATCCTGCGGGGGGACGCGGGTGTGGAAAGGTGGGTTGGGGCCCGGCGGGCGGCACCGCGCTGGGGGCCGCGTGTGGGCAGGAGCCTGGGCTCACCAGAGCCCCTGCTCAGGACCGAGCCCTGGGGACGAGCACTGCCCGCGTCCCTTGTCCTTCAGATGCCTCTGCTTTGGTCTCTGGCCACTCTAGCTACGCGACAAGGGTTCTCGGGGATGCTGTGACCATATTTCCCAGCCCAAGGTCAGGACTCGGGTCTGACAGAGCTGGTTTCTGATTGGGCAGAGCTCACACGGACTGGCAACACCGGCGGGCGGAGCCTTACAGGGCACGCAGGGCCTCTGGCCAGGAGACCGCGCCCGGCCCGTCCCCAGTGCGGGCTCGAGGTCCCCCAGACGGAGGCTGAGGGAAGCCGGCAACGGTGCCCTGAGCACAAGCGACGCCACACACACTCGGGGCAGCAAATGCTGCTGAGGGCCGGCTTCCTCGGGCCAGTCCCTCGGCGGCTCTGCTCTTCTGAGCTAAGGTTTTATTTCTTGGACTGTGCGTCTTTGGGAAGTTTCTGGACTGAAGCTAGCTGGTTTGGAGTTTAATGTCTCACACACGACGCTTCCCTGGAAAATCTAGGCAAAAAGCTTGTCTAAAGACTGGGCCTTGCCCAGCTGACCACGGCGCACTTCCTGGGCCGGGTGTACCTCCCCATGTGGGGGGAGGCTGGCGAGGCTGGTGGGCGTGGCAGCAGGTGGCACCCAGTGACGGACGGATGCGGGTGGGTGGTGACGTCGAGGACCAGGGCTGTCCACAGCGAGGGAGAGTGAGCATGAAAACTGCGGGGCTGCTGCAGCCACTCTGGACAACAGCCTGGGGGCTCCTCAGCCAAGGAAGACCAGAGGCAGCAATCCCACCCCGGGCTCTCTCCGGGGGGACAAGATGCCTGCGCCCCCACGTCCACGGCAGCATTAGCACAGTCGTCAAGACACGGGAGCCACCTGTGTCCACTGACGGACGGACAGATGAAGAAGACACAGGACACACATATGACGGAAATCACTCAGCCGTGAGACAGAAGGAAGTCCTGCTATTTGTGGCAACGTGGACGGACCTAGAGGGGTTATGCGAAGCAGGACAAGCCCGGCAGAAACAAACACGGCACAATCTCACTTCCCGGTGGATCTGAACAAGACTGAGCCAACCAAGAACTGAGTGTACTCGTCAGGGCTGAGCCCCTGGGGAGGAGGGGGGTCCGGGGCTCACACTCACGGCCGAGATGGCTGCGTCCCGGGGTGTGACGCACAGCACGCGGTGGGTCGGCAGCACTGTGACCTGTGCTTCAAGTAGCGAGAAAGCAGATCCCGGAAGTTCTCACCACACATACGGGAAAGGGACTGGGTGAGGCTGCTGACCCCCGACGGCAGTCACTGCAGGCTGTGTACGCGGGTCAGTCACCACGCTGCACATGCCCAGTGTGCACGAGGGGAGATGCATCACATCTCAACGACCTGGGAACCCCCCACTGAACGCTACGTGACATTTTAGTGGTTCAGTGCACAGAACTGAATGAAAACGAATGAACAAACAAGATGCCCCCACACCCCTCCCAGATGAACTCCAGAGAGAGGCCAAACCTGGTCCTGACCGAGTTTGGAAGTGACTTTGGGCCCCAGTGGGGAAAGAGGTCCAGCCTGAGACCCCAGGGCCGTCACACTCATCCTGTGGGTTCGGGTCCCTGTTGCCACAGCACTTTTCCGGGTCACTCGGGCCAACCGCCTCCTCGCTGCGCCTCCGTCCTCCCCACACGCACACCTGACCGTGCCCGGGCGGAGACACTGCCCGCTCTGTGGCTCGGGGATGCTAAGCCGGAGGGACTGTGCTGCAGGGACCACACCTGCCTCAGAGCTGGAGCGCCCCCTTCCGAACGGGGCGCCCGGCAGCCGGCCTTCCTCCAGCGGCAGGCGGGGCCCTGGTGCCCTGCCCCTCCATCCACCTCCCTTCACGGCCAGATGAGCTTCCCCAGAGCTGAGCCAGCTTGGCGCCCTGAGCTTGGAGCTAGCGGACTGGGCCTGCACACAGACTCGGTCCAAACTCTCATCTCGAGACTCTTCCCCACCCTCCAACCTGCCCCCTTCGCAGCCACAGGGCCTCAGCACCTCCACGCCTCCAGGCTGTCCCCACAGTCTCAGGGCCACCCCCATGCCACCTCTGAGAGAGGCCTGCCCAGCTGGCCCCAGGGCTGTCTCCATGCGACCCTCTGGGTCTCCCGTGCACCAGTCAGAACCCACAGCTACAGGCCTACCCGACAGAGACGAGCTCCTTGCGGGCAGGGGCGTGCAGGACCCAGCCCCGAGCCGGCAGACCACAGGCCCTGGGCGAACCCGGGCTGCCCCTGGGCTATCTCCTCCCTGCTCACCGAGTCTGGCCCTGCCCCTCCTGCCAGGGCCAGGCCAGAGGCCCGAATGCCACCTGCTGTAATGAGAGCCGCTCCTCAGTTCGTGGTGGGCGACGGAGACAGTCCTCACGGCGGGTTCCGGAGGCCTGCAGTTACTATGGGCTGTTTGTCTCTGACTTTTGGGGTGACCTCAGTTTCAAATACCCTATGCTGTTACCACACCAGCTTTTGGTTTGGGAAGTACGGTCAGCATCCCCAGGAACCTGGCCGCATGCTGCGTGCCGAGGGGACGAGGAGGCGGGCACCGGCCAGTCCCCGCGCGGCTGGGCTGTGGGTGCACCTGTGCGCCCAGCTCCCGTCCACACGACCGCCCTGCGAGGCCGACAGCCCCCTACGGGGTGGGGTGGAGGCCTGGAGAGGTCACCCAGCGGGTCCAACGACACAGTGAGCCCGGAGTGGGGCTCGGCCTCCTCAGGCAGGTCGCCCCTGGCCCGTCCCCCACCCGACCTGGCCCGGGTCCAAGAGCAGACCACCCTTTCCCAGAGGACGGTTAGACGACAGGACGTGGGACGGGGTCCGGGTTAGTCACGGGCAAGGACACAGGAGCCCCGAGACGGGCTGTCGGTACCTAGGGTGAGGCTGTGACTGAACGGGGCTCTTAGCTTCGGGGCTCTTGGCCACGGACGGGGTTCTACGGCAGGGGAACGAACAGACAGTGAATGGGCGCGGCCGCCGCGGTCCCCGACGCCGCGCTCGAGCCTTCCCAGGGCCGCTCACCTGGACAGCAGCGAGGACACGGGTTTCTCCACAGAGTTGCTCCGCTCCCAGGGCTTCCGGCCGGCCTCTGTCAAGTCACGTCACGGACGGGGAGCCTCAGGGCGGAGAGGACTCCCAGGCCCCCGCCCAACAGCCCTGACAGGAGGCCCCCCAGCGCCCCGTCAGGAAGCCGTGCTCTGCCCGGCTTCTCTCAGCCCCCTCGGGCCCCGGCGGCTCTCGCAGGGCTGTGGATGACACTGCGGTCACCCTGTGTCCCCCACTCAGCGCCCGGTTGACCTTGACTTGTGGTCTGGTTTTGGGTCCCCACCAGGGAAAGTCCGTTCTCCCGGGAACGTGAACCAAGTGGTCGGTCACCTCTCCACGACCACCTCTGGTGTCCACGGGCCCAGCCTGGCTGAGCAGGGCCGCGGAGCCCTCGCCCGCCTGGCCCGGACACTCCCAGCCAGCCCGAGCACCTGCTGGGCACTGACTCCCCGGTCTTCCCCACACGGCAGCTGGCCCTTCCCCACCCTGGGCGGGAGGGCTGGTTGGTCTTTCCTTTCTCCTTTTTAAATTAAGTGGCATTAAATTATATTTCATTTTTTGTCAAGAGATCTGTTGAACTACATCCACTGCAGGGCCGAGGCAGGTCTCCTGAGAGCCACCCCCGGGACGCCTGCTGGCACACCCACGGCCGCACGTGGCCTCGAGCAAACTGCGTGACTGCACTGAGCTTCCCCCCACCTGGGAAAGCACCTGACCCTGATCTGTGCACTGGGTGCGGGGTGCTCCCATAATCATTCACCAAGAGACCACATGGCATCACCTGGGAAAGGGCTCGGAGCACAGTCCACACCGACAGGCACCAGACCCAGGGCCGGTGCAGGGGCTGAGCCACGCCCCGAGCCACGCCCCAGGCCGGGAGACAGCATCTGCTGAGCGCTGAGCCACCACCTGTGTCCTTCCCCTGCTCCAGGGACCTCCCTGCGTCCCGGGGCTCAGGTGGGTTCTGAGCAGGGCTCGGGATGGCTTCTGGTGGAGCAAGACTCCGTGGTGGTCACTGCCACTTCCACCAGGGGGCACTTCGCAGGGGACACGAATGCGACATGTAAGCATTCCTCTTCAGAGCTCTGGCCCAAGGCGGGCACCTCCTGCCACTTGACAGGTAGCCTCTGCGGTCTGGCCAGCTCCGATGCCCCTGAGGCAGCCCATCCCTGGACGCCAGCAGTCTGTGCTCAGCGTGGAGGTCGCGGCCGAAGCCCTGAGCTCGTGGAGGGAATTCGGGGCTCAGCAGTGGCGGCTTCGGGGACGGTGGCAGGGAGACCCTGCCCACGCAGCCCCTCTGGCCGGCTCTGCTGACCCGTGAAGCGTGGGGGTGGGATCAGGTCATCCTCCTGCGGGGGGCCCTGCTCTAAGACCCTGGCCGAGCAGGGCAGGGCGGTGCCTCTCACCTGAGGAGTTAGGTGGCTGGCTGGCTGCTCGGGTCCCCGGAGATGGAGACGGGCTCGGCTCTTCCTGAAATGGGAAGAGAGGCTCCCGTCAGTCTGCTCACCGAGGCTGCTGGGCAGGGGCAGGACAGCTCTGACCGGGGCCATCTATAGAACATCAGTTTCCTTTTTTATTTTTTTTATCCTCACCCGAGGACATTTTTGCATTTATCTTCAGATAGAGCGGGAGGGAGAGAGGGAGGAAGAAAGAGAGAGAAACATCCACGTGAGACAGACACATGGACTGGTTGCCACCCGCAGGACCCCAACTGGGGCTGGGGACGAACTGCAACCGAGGTACGTGCCCTTAGCGGGAACCGAACCCGGGACTCTCCGGTCCGCGGGCTGACGCTCTAACCGCTGAGCCAAACTGGCCAGGGCTCAGTTTCCTTTTTTAAAGGAACATATACTACTTTTCTAATCAACAAAATAATGAATATTAGTAATAAATGAAAACCCCCCGTCCTGGTGGGGAGTTGGTCTGGCCCATGGAAGTCAGTGGGGGGAGGGGATGGGGGGGCAGGACAGGCTCCGGAGAGCAGAGAGACTTCCTGTCCGGCACCAACCCTGACACAGCCCGCCATGGGCCCGCGCTCCCGCCTCTCATGGCTGGGTGACCCTAGAGCAGCGGTTCTCAACCTGTGGGTCACGACCCCTTTGGGGGTCGAACGACCCTCTCACAGGGGTCGCGGCACCAGGCAGGGTGAGAGCACCACCCTGGAGGGTGCTGTGCAGCCAGACTGGCCGCATGGCTGGGCTCCGGGAGTCAGGGCTGGCCACGGCACAGCCTGCGTCCTGCAGACCCGGCGGTGGAAGGCCGACACACTTCACCTGTCCTTCACAGGGGAGGAGGTGCTGAGAATCTGCTCTGTTATCTCTGTCCCAATCAGTTCTAAACGCGGTCTCCTCACTACCCTCCCTGAAGTCACCTGACGGTGGCAGGCAGCGTGACGGTGGGCAAGGCAGACCCGCCCCTGGCCTCCCACGACCCCTGCCCGGCCCAGCAGCCTGTCTGGGCCCTGCGGTGCTGCTCCCTGTGCTGCCCTCTCTGCTCTGGGCTCTGCTTTAAGGCTCAGGGCAAACGTCCCTTTCCTGGGAGCTGAAGGGGGGTTTGGGGACTCCTCTGTGACTTCCGGGGCCCCTGGTGCTCCTTCCCTCTCTGCCCCTGTCATTCTCGGTGTCATCTCCCACGAGGACAGAAGCCACATCCCGTCTACCTCTGGGTCCCCAGCACGCGCCCACGGCCTGGCCCACGGCAGGGCTCCTCTGCCGCTCGGACAGCTGGGGGCTGCCGGCCAGCGTGCTGCGGCGACCTCAGTGTAACTGGCCGTAGGCAGAGCCCCAGCCATCGCCTCCACGTGTGGGGCTCTTTCCTTCTTTCGGACAATGCTCGGTTGTTCTCATTAGCTGTACACTCAGTCCGCGTTCAGCGGAGAGAACTGGGACAATGCTAACAAGTGTGAAAGGAAGAGCCGGTCGTCTGTCTCGCCCGCACTGCTCTGGTGACGGCAGTCGGGTGTGGCAGGGCCTGCCGTGTGCGGGGCCCCAGCAGACGGAACCAGGGGCCAGGGGGCTATTAGAACAGGACAGACAACGTGGGGTCTGAGGAAAAGAACTCCACCGTGGGGCGTGGGGCTCGCCTGAGAAGCAGTGCTGACTTGGAAATGAGGCCACGCCCTGGGACCCCGCACTGTCCCGTGGCCTGTGTGGTTTACAAGTTCATGGTGGGTCAGTCGGATGACCCCATCCATACTCTGTGCGAAAGGCACAGGGACAGCCCTGGAGGGTGGCTCCAGTGGTTGGAACGTTGTCCCATGCACCGAAAGGTCTCGGGTTCAAGTCTCAGGCAGGGCACGTTACTAGGTTTCGGGTTTGATCCTGGTGGGGTGTGTACGGGAGGTAACAGATCGATGTTTCTCTCTCTCTCGAAATTCAATAAACACATCCTTGGGTGAGGATTAAAAACAGAAAGAAAAGAGCCCAGCCGGACGCCCAACCGGTGCAGCTCAGTGGATAGAGTGTTGTCTCTGTGCACCAGGAGGTCACAGGTTCGATTCCTGGTCAGGGCACACTACTGACTGGGTTGTGGGCTCGATCCCCAGTGGGGGGCATGCTGGAGGGGGCCCATTGATGATGTTTCTCTCTCTCCATCTCCCTTCCCCTCTCTCTAGAATCAATAAACACACACACACACACACACACACACACACACACACACACGGCACGGGAACAGTGGATGAGGACAAGCATGTGTGTGGCCTAGGGATCAAGTCCTGGGGAACCTTACCCAGCTGGGGATCTGGGAGGCTGCTTTTCAGGGAGTAATGTTTACAGAGAAGGATAGGCTAAGGAGGAGTTAGTGTTGGGGCTGAGCGGACTGCAGATAAGAAGATGGGAAAGCTGGGGGCAGGGCTGGGGCCCAGGGGTCACATCGGGTCAGCCTCACCTTGTTGATGATGGGGGGGGGTATAAAAGCACTGGTGTCCGCTGGTGCACTTCTCCAGGGGGAGGGCTAGGGCAGTGAGTGGGCAGTGGTGTCCGCTGGTGCATTTCTCCAGGGGGAGGGCTAGGGCAGTGAGTGGGCACTGGTGTCCACTGGTGCATTTCTCCAGGGGGAGGGCTAGGGCAGTGAGTGGGCAGTGGTGTCCGCTGGTGCATTTCTCCAGCCCCTTCTGCCACCGAGATGCAGCCTGTGTGCCATTCGTAGCTAAGGTCTAAAGAGGAGCCTATTTTTCTCGGAAAGGCTTAACAGGAAAGGAGAGTGGGGCACCTCAAGTGGAAGTGGACACTTTGAGCCTACGTGGCCAGACCAGGCTCCAGGACGCCTGGGAAGGAGGGCTGGACGCCCGGGTCCTCTGCCCAGCTCTTGCTGGACTCGGTGGACTCAGGATCAGGAACAGAAATGATATGAAAATGAAAACCGCGGGTGTTCCAGCCCTCGGTCCAGGAGGCCGCGATCCGACTGCGTGGGCCTCCGCTTCCCACTGCAGGCGCTTCCCTGAGGGCGCTCCTGGGCCGGACCCTGCGCCTCTGCCTTTGGTCCGAGGCTGTGAGCTCCAAAGCAGAGCTGCCACAGATGCTCAGGAGCGCAGGCCGGACGGACACGCGCTCCCAGGCCCTTCTGCTGTCCCCTCTGGCCCCCTGCCCTTCTCTCCCACAAACCACCTGGTGACGTACCCATCACGTGCATGTCCCAACCAAGTCACCTCTGTGCCCCAGAGGCCTGGCGCGGGGCCGGAGCCTTCCGGCCACACTGGTGGGGTGGGCCAGGGGGCTTTGCTCACCGTTTGGCTTTCGTCTTCCTTTTTATCAGCCGGCTTGTCTGTCTGGGAGGCTGCTTTTCTCCTAACACAGGGCGAGAAGATACAAATCAGCTCCTCGGGGTTTCGCACCTCCTCTGTGTGGACACAGTTGGTCCTCAGAGGATCCTGGGGGGATCTGACCCTTGTTTGTCCAAGACCCCATCTGGTCTGTGGCAATGCCCGCTGAGTGTCTGTCCAGGCCTTCCATGCTCGTCCGACGACCCTGGACACCAAACTGGCCTGAGCAGACAGGATGAGGCCCGGGGACATTAAGGCTCTCTGCAGCACCGGAGGGCTGGAAGACGCTGGTTGGCAGTGCTGAGGTCCCTGGGGGCCTGGTTTGCTGGGGTGGCAGCTACCTTCTAGGGCACTCAAGGCCTGGCACACGGGACGCGGAGAGGTGCCCCCCGGGCTGCAGCCTATCGGTCAGGGCTGTGGGAACACTGTGCAGGCCGACCTGCCTGGGTGAGCAGACCGCCTGTGGGAGGGAGGAAGGACCCTTTTCGGGTTGCCCAACATGGACCCACGATGCTCAGAAAAGGAGACTTGGAACAGCCCAAGCTGATGCCCTCTAGACAACGCCCGCATTTCCCACAGGTATGCATTCTCGTTTCACAAACTCACCCCCCCGTTTTTAACCTACGTGGTCACCTATATGTGGCCAGCTCCCAAATCTACACACGTAGACCCTCGATATTCCCCAAGACATGCCTTTGGGGATCGTCAGCTCTATGAAGCCGCCGGCACCCACAACTCGTGGGGTGTGGCCCATCAAGAAGGGAGCGGCCTGGGAGCGGCGAGGGGCCGCCAGTCGGCTGTCACCAGGTGGGGGACGGAGCCCACACTGTAGGCTCTTCAGTCTTCTCGTCTCAGGAAGCGCAGGTCCACCACCCATCGCTCCTCAGACACCACCTTCTTCCCCACGACACTGAGGCCGGTCGCTTCTCCCTCTGCGTCATTCGAATCTGCCTCTTCCCATCTCACTTTGGACAACTGTGCCAGCCGCCATCACGGCTTCCTGGGCCATGGCGGTGCCCTCACTGGCCCACCCGCTGCCACTCGGCCCCACGGCATTCTACTCCCCGCAGACAGGCCGGGCCATCCCCGCCGGGTGACCGCACAGATGGCTCCCCCAGCACCCAGCACCCAGCACCCAGCACCCAGGTGCATTTTGAACAGCACCTGCGATCCCTGCTGCTGTGCCAACACATTTGTTCTCGTAGCGCCGGGACTGGCCCACCAGCGTCTGGGCGTCTTCCCGGCTGCTGGCAGCGGCCTTTTCATGTTCTCAGGAACTTCCTCTCCCTTTGGTCTAAGCCATCGAGGCCAAGCTGTTATTGTTAATGCGTTGGCTCTGGACTTGGGGAAAGCGTGAATATTTTCTTTTTGAAAAACACTTCCTGTTTTTCTAGGAGGCCCCTCACCTCTGAGCTGGAATCCAACGCACTTGCACGGTCTCCGCACCCGGGGCTCCAGGGATGGCGTGGCCTTCCCAGGCGCTTAGCCGGCCTCTGCTCTCCCCCCTGGACTGCTCTCCTCTCCCGCCTCAGCCCGAGACGCGCTCTCGTCCTTCGAGGCCGAGCACGTGGGGCCTCCTCTGTGAAGCCCTCCTGGCTCTCCCCCCCCAATGCTGTTCCCACCACGGTCACCCTGCACCCTCTAGTCACTGCCTGCCCGCTCTGGGTCACCTCTGCATGCTCGGCCCCGCTGCAGGCTCGGGACAGCCCTGTGCTGGGTCACCCTCGTGTGTGCGGAGGCCTCGGGCAGGAAGCGCTGGCTCTGCTCCGCCGTGAAGTGGCGGCTGCCTGCACCCTGGGGACCTCTGCTCCCACCTCATCTGCAGACCGCACAGATTTAAGGAGGTGAAGCAAGGCAGGCAGACCCCGGGCACAGAGCCCGCGCTCAGCCAGCCGACGTGGAGGGCAGTGGGGAGAGCTGGAGGGGGACAGCCAGCAGGGGTCAGGGCTGCGGCCAGCCTCCTGCCCTGGCTTCTCTCGGACCACAGGGAGCACTCTGACAGGTGAGGTCTGCTCCTGGGCCCCGGTGCCCAGGTGAGCCACAGCATGGGGACCTGTCAGCGCTCCTGTGGCCACACCACAGTTACCAGTGAAATCAACCCTTCCCGGAGGAGCTGTGAGCTCTCCACCGCTCAGGTGTCCCCTGGGGAACCACCACAAGCCACAGTGACAGGCTAGTGGCCTTGGGCTCTTCCCTTTCTGGGGCGACGGCCCCGGGCTCCGGCTGCCTCACAGTCCCTTCCCTGTGTCCTCCACAACGGCCCTCATCCGCACTCACAGGGGCATGTGGAGCCCCGCCAGCTCTGGGCCACACCTCGTGTATGCAGGGGTTCAGTGCAGGGAGCACTCCCCTTCCCTTCTGAACTGATCCCTGAAACTGTTTCTCTCTGCTCAGGACGGCTGAGCAGGAAAGGTGCCCGACGCTCGTGAAACCGAGTGAGCGGGATTCAGAACTCAGAGGACCCCTCGGCCCCGTGCTCCAGCCTCACCCCACGAGAAGGGAAAATACGACCGTCGCCTGCATGGCCGAGCCCAAGGCACAGGGCCCTGGCCCAGGCGTCTCCTTCGGTGCTGAGGAGCAGGGGCTTCCTGTGGGCGCAGAGCTGGGGGAGCCCGAACACCCACCTCCTGGCCAGCAGTTTGTTCATTTCTTCCATGAGGCCTCCGCCGCCGCCCCCGCTGCTCGCCCGGTTGGCGTCGGACTTGGAGGTCCCGCTGGGACTGGAGCCGCCAGGCGCATCCTCCGGCTACGGGGGAAGGACCAGCGTTTCAGTCTCCTTGTGGGGGGTCACTCGAGGGGACGACGGGGGCATGTGTGAGTGTGGACGTGCGACTCCCACGACGGCAGCAGAGAGAGGCCCGAGGGGTCGTCTAGGCCCCTCTCCCCCACACCCACAGGGGACAGAACCAGAGAGGGACCAGGCCTGGCCGGTCACACAGCGGACACTCTCCAGGGCTGGCGCGGAGCCACAGCACCCTTGCCAAGCCCAGCATGAGGAAGGGGAGGAGACCACCGGGAAGGAAGCTGGACTCTCCACCCGAGGGGTCAGAGCCGCAGCCACGCAGCGACCTCAGTCCAGAGCCCATCCCAGGGCGCACCGGGAGGCTCAGGAAGGGAGACTGAGCCCAAGGGAGCTGATTTCCGTGATAAACACGGAAGCAGCACGGATCCAAGGCCCAAGTCCCAACCACCACGGATAAACTGACGTGAACAAATCGTTTAAGCACGTGTGCCTCAGTTTCCTCATCTGTGAAGGGGAACTATTTCCCGCCCTGTTGTGAAGGTCGCCGTGAGGATCAGCAGCAGGTCACCTCCTGGTCTGCCCAGGGCTGCCTGTAGTTTCTCAGGCAAAGAGCCAGCAGAGGTGGCGTCAGGTGGGGGACTCTGCTCAGTGTCTCGGGGGCGGGAAGGCTCTGTCCATTTGGCAGTTAGAGACTGGTCCCCCAGCCCATCCGGCCTGTGCTCCGGACACTCACCCGCTGGACCCTCCTCAGCTTGGCCCCAGCCAGGGCAGCGGCCAGTCCTGACACAGAGCTCTCGTCGTGGCTGGCGCCCTGGGCTCCTCCGGCTGGCAGTGGGGGTGGTGGAGGGGGAGTGGCCCCCGTGGGCGGTGGTGGGACAGGGGGCGGGGGCGGGGGTGGAGGCCCACTACACGAGAGCGGGGCGCTGGCTGCAGATGAGGGGTGCCCCGGTGGGAGAGTGGGTCCTGAAACACAACAGAGGGGCTCAGTCAGTCCCCAGCCCCCTGCTGTGCTTCTGGGGGGGGAGGGCTGGGGGGGCAGGGGGTAGCCTGCTTTTCTGAGAGATGAGGCACTGCTCAGGCTGCCTCTTCCACCCCCTTGGGGTGAGCCTGGCCCTGGTCCAGTCACTCTCTATGCCAGTCCCCGTCTCCCCAGCATTTGGGGGCCTGGCTGGACCCACAGTGCCACATACTTGCCTAAATCCCTTGAGCTCAGCTAACTTTATCCTGCTCTGACCATGGGTGTCCAGTGGGAGGGGAAGGTCTTTGGTGGCACAAACTGTCCCTTTTGTCCTGTGCTCCTTCTCAGTGCCTTGCACCCTCCTAGGCATCAGCAGACACTGGTCCCTAGGATGCAGCTGTGAGTGACCCTCGGCCTCGGGGGCTGTGGCAGGTAACTGTGGGTCTCAGGGCTGACCAGGACGAAGGTCAAGGAGCAATGGAGTCCTGGGCAGTCCCCTGTCCCTATCTCCCCTCAAAGTCCCAGCACCAGAGGCTGGTGGGGAAGGGCGAACCCAACTGAGCTAACTGCCACCCCACCGCCGTTCCCTGGCTCCCCTCCTCTCATGGAACATGACTGGTGCACTCTGAGACCTATGTAACCGGTAGTTCTCCACAGAGGGCCCGACGGCCGGCACCCCCTGGGCGTGGGGGCGGCCTCCGGGGGCAGGCACGGAGCGGGCCGTGCGGGCTCTCACCTGTGGCCGAGGTTCTTCTCTCTAGAGACTCCTGGCGCTGCTGCTGGTGCTGCTGCTCCATCACTTGTCTGGAAAGCAACGAGAGCGAGCAGGTCTGGCTTCCCATGCCCTGCGTCCGCGGCGCGCAGGCTGCAGGGGCGGTTTCCCCGGCTCTTCCCGAGAGCCCACCCTGTACCCGTGCTGGGGGGCTCACGGTGAGCTCCCCTCATCCCACCCCTGGCAGCCTCCTGAGTCTCAGGCACCCCTAAACAGGGAGGCCCCATGAAGGCTCGGGTGACCATGTGGCCGAGTGACCAAGCTTTCCCCTCGGCTGGACGGGCCCCCTGGCTTTTGTGGCCTGTGGCCTCAGCCAAGCCGACCGCACACCTCCTGTTCCTGTTGCACCTGGCTGAGCCCCTGCGCATTTCCAGGCGCTGTGGGCCGGCCGTCAGGAGGAGTGGCCACTCTGGTGGGAATGCTCATGCTTTCAGCACAGAGCTAGCCGCAGGCCTGGCCTCCACCCACAGGGCCATCTGACACGGGGCAGGGCAGGCTGCACCTCGCTGGGAACCAACAGCCAGCTCCATATGGCAGAGTGGCCTCAGGGTGCTCTTAAAGGCCGGTCGAGTGAGGGCACTGACCCACAAACACGTCCACAGAATCTGGGACAGAGATGCCGGAGCAGGAGGGGCCGGGAATCCTGCAGACCAGGGATGGCGGCAGGCTACAGCGGTGTGGTGCCAACCCTAAATTCCTGCTGGGCAGCAGGTGTCGTTGACGCCCACCCGGGCTCGTGGGAGCGTGTGCTGGAGGCGAGCAGTGGTGTCGCGTGGCAGGGAGGGCGGGCAGGGCGTGCGGCTGTGGGCCACGAGTCTGTGCCCTGTGCACAGTGGCTGGCGTCTCGCTGGTGCCTGGCTCCGGGCCTCGCACACAGCAGCTCTCATCTTAGGGGAAGGCAAATGGGACCCACAGCAAAGACCATTCAGAGGGAGGGGCTTTCTGACTCCCTGATCACGGGCAAGGCTTTCCCTTTCCTGCGCCTCAGATTTTCCTCCGTAAAATAATCACAATAACACCTGCTTCATGGAGTTCTTTTAAGAGTTATGCCTGGCACCTAAAAAGTAACGGAAAGGGCCCTTTGGCATTAAAGGTGTTTGAAAAGCCCAGCAGCACCTGCATTAGCCTCTCCGCCCACTGCTGAAGCATCACCCAAAACTCCGATCTCCCCAGCACAATCCATATTTAGAAGCCCTCAGCAAAATGAGGGTGCTTGGAAATGTTTAAAAATCAGGTGTGAAGTTATGACACTATTTGCGTGAAAACGAGAAGGTTCCTGTGCTTGGAGTCACTAGCTCACTGGGTGGCCCGTGTCAGTCATCTCTCCACTGGGCCTCTGTGTTAAGGGACAGGCACCAGCAGGGTCCCTGCTCTGTGATGGGCCTCCTGCAGTTCACACACTGGCCTCCAGGGGCACTTCGGCCTGTGGACAGTTGACCGCTGGCAACACTGACCTGGGAAGTCAGCTCGGACCTGGGTGGTGGGTTAAGGTCACGCAGCGTGGTGTGTAACGAGTTGTGGGAGAGCAGCGGGAGGGTCTGCTCAGGCCCATATGCCCTGGTGCTCTCTCTCTGTCTGGCAGGGCTCTCTCATGCACTCCACTGGGCCGAGGCAGCCCTGGGACCTGGCGGAGGGCTGAGCTGGGCCACGCTAGGCACCAGTCCTGGTTCTGCCTCTAACTCCTGCTGGTTGGGGCAAACCCTTCCATTGCCTGAGCTCCAGCGGGCTCATGGGAGAAACAGCACCAGCAGTCACAAGCCGACGGTCAGGGCGGGGCCTGCAACGGGGCAGGGCGTGTGAAGGCCCGTGCACAGCTGCTGATTTTCTGAGAGGCTCGAAGACAGGCCCGAGGAATCAGTGCACGTGGGATCGGGGCAAAGGGGCCTCTCTGGGAAGCCTATTCCCGCCCCGCCCTCAGTGTCTGACATAGCAGAGCAAGGATGGACCCTGTCACCTTCACAGCATGGAAGGACCTGCAGGGCACCGTGCTCAGTGAGATAAGTCAGATAGAGAAAGACAAATACCATATGATCTCACTTATACGTGGAACCTAAAGAACAAAATAAATGAACACACAAAATCGAAACAGACTCACAGACAGAGAACTGACTGAGGGTTGCCAGAGGGGAGGGTGCTGGGGGGCTGGTGAAGGAGGTGAAGGGACCGAGAAGTACAAAGTGTAGTCACAGAACAACCACAGCACGGAGGTGACAGCACAGGGCAGATGGTCCACAACACTGTGGCGACTGGACACTGCCAGCTGCGTACCGGAAACATCGGGGGGACACTTTGCAAAGCACATGACTGTCTAACCACCTACACCTGAAACCAGTACGAAATAATATAGATGTAAACTGCAATTTAAAAATAAAATAAAGATAGATATGGATAATAGTATTATCTATTGAATGGATAAAAAAGAATGGACAATAGTATTATCTTGAAAACAAAACCAAAAACAAAACCCGTGGCATATTCCAATGGGGAGACTAAGGCCTCGGAACCCGCCTCGGGTCCTCAGCGCTCAGCCAGAGGCCTGGGAGCTCATTCCCTCCTCAGGGCGAGGGGGCTGGAGAAAAGAACACCCTGAGGGAGCCGCCACCCCAGCCTGGGGCCCTGCTCCGCTGTCTGGCCACAGGCCCCTGGAGTCAGGCCCCTCCCAGAACCTGGGTGAGGACCAGGCCCGCCTCCTGGAACAGCTTCTCCAGTCCTGGATGCGGAGCCACTGCAGGGCACGGACGCCCCGGTTCACGCCCGGCCCTGCCTTTCCTGGCAACAGGACCTGAGGAGGCCACGCCCTCCTTGGCCACCTGGACCTTGTCGGCAACTTCAGGACAACAGCACTGGCCCTCGCTCCCAGCGCACACTGTAGGAGCAGCTCGGACTGGGCGGGGGTCATCCTAGGGCCCATACCCCGGGGGCGCCTCCTCCACAGCTGGCCCACGAGGGCCTCAGTGCAGCCTGCGCTCAGTGCTCACGGCCTTGGCCGCTTTAACTTACTGGGAGGCGAGTGGGCAGGGCGGAGATTCTCTACAGAGGCGAGGCACCTGCCAAGGTGCCAGTGGAGAGTGGCAGGGCCAGGTCTCACGAGGCCTTCGGACAGAGTGAGAGACGGCACAGGATGGCGCCAGGGCCTGTCACACTGACCTGGGCGGCCTCGGCCAGGCCACCAAATCCCTCCACGTCATGACAATGACCTCCTCACACACCTGGGAGGGGTGCGTCAACTAAGAGCACTCAGGACACGGCCAGGTTCCCGAGGGCTGCGCGGCGGGAGACAGTGGCGCTCTGTGCCACCAGACTCCCGTCGCCCTGGCAAAGCCTAATGAACGGGCTCCTTCTTCCTTTCTGGTCGGGCCTGTCCCGTCCCAGCGGGCGCCTCTGGGAGTCCTGGTCCTAGCTACAGGTGTGTCCTCCGCTGGCGAATGGTGCCCTGGCCACCAGGATGGCCCCTACTGGGGGGTTACCTTCTCTGGATGTCCATCTCATCAGGAGAGGGGCCATTCTGCACCTGGCGCTGGGTGGACGGGCCTGCGGGGCAGAGAAGCACAAAAGCATGGGGGTTAGTACAGAAGAAAGGGCCCGGCAAACACACTGGACACAGGACCTGTCCCTGCCTCCTGGTTGGCCCCACACGTCCTCTCAGTCATCCCTCTCACCCTTCTCGTGGCTCTTCCCACAGCTGGTGAACAGGATCAAACCATCCCTCTCGGCTCCCGACCCTCTCTGCTCCCCTCAAACTACCTGCTGCTTCCACGTGCCACTGTCCCCCGACCCTCTAACACCTATGTCCCCCGAAGCTGCTGTAACCAAAACCACCAGTGCACTCGGCGTTACCAAACCCCAGAGAGCCATTTCTCCCGACTCCTGAGCAAAGGAACGACGCTAGAGCAGGCGGGCGGCAGAACCAGGGTCGGCCCGCCACCCCGGAGGTCGCTCCGGCCTCCCGCCTGCGGCGAGTCTGCAGCTGTGGGGTGGGAGCGGCCGGCGGAGGCAGAGGGGCAGAGGGGCAGAGGGGCAGAGGGGCAGAGGCTGTCACCGCGGAGCCTCCCAGGCCACACCCTTGCCCTGGACCCTGAAGGCAGGGCCCGGAGCAGGGGAGGCCTGTGCATGGCCCGTGTCACATGGGGCTAGTGCTGTGACACATTCACAAGAAAAGCCAGGCTTCTGCCCCAACCCGAGAAAGAGTGGATTGTTTCTCCCTGCGCCAGCTCAGGTGCCACTGGGGAAATGCTGTCTCACGCCTCGCTGCCTGGGTGGGGCAGGGGCTGTCTCCTCCCAGGATGAGGTGACAGCTACCTTCGCCTACAACAAAATCCCCCTCGTGCAGAACACTCTCCAGAGGGCTGCAGGCAGCTGAGATGAGCGGGCTGGGCCTTGGATCGGGCACACGGGAGAGGGTGAGACTCTCAAGGCGGAAACAGGCCATCTGAAATCGGGGCACCCCCTGCCCAGCAAAGAACCCTGTTTGCCTCCCAGGCAGAGACCCCTAGGCTGGGGCCCAGAGCCACTGCCTCCCACAGGAGCAAGGGTTTCTTACGCTGAGGTGCCAAACCAGCCCACCCACGAGGCCCTGCTTCCTCCCCCGGGTGTGACACAACGTGGCTGCATCCTTTTCTCTGCTTGACAGCCCTCGACAGCCCGGGATTAGCTTCCATATCGACAGTCTCAGACCCTGCTGTCCTGGGCCGGCACCCACGTGCTTCGACACGCTTTCTGTGAGTCATACTTTGCAGCTTTCTGGGCCGGGGTGGGGGCTCCGGGTGGGGGGCAGCGGCCGGCTGCTGGTGGGAGGAGGAGAGGCCTCCCAGCACTCGAGGAAAACTCCCGGGGTGGACCTGCCCGGCCTGCTCTGGGGTTGGCAGGGGAGATGCTCGCGGACTTTTTATAGTGGCGACTCACGTAATGTCTGGTGTGGTGGCCCGGCATGAATAAATGATAGTTGTTGTTTTTTTCCCTGTCTCTAAATGCATTTTTTTGGGCTTTATTTACTTTTGCTTTATTAATTATAGTTAACATATGTGCTTTTTTAAAAAAATTCGTTTTTCTGACTATGAATAACATGTAATATATGTTCAGTCTAATAGACATTAGACAACTTTAGAGGTTTAACAAAGAAAAGAAATATTCCCAATAAAAAACATCCCCAAAGGACAAGCTCTTCCCTGGCCGCTGGGCCAGGCCCAGGTGCCCTGAGACCAGAGCGAGAGCGCCGCTGGACGGCGGCATCACGGAGGACCGCCCTCACTCACTGGTTCTGATTCTCACCGCCCTGTGAGACGGCGCCACGGGGACCTGCAGCAGGCGAGGAAACAGCCCAGGAAGGGGAAGTGACCCCTCAGGGTCTCACACATGGCAAGTGGCAAAGCCAGACTCCAACTACGTGCAGACACCACTCTCTTTCTTTTTTTTTAGGTCTCTCTCTTTTTTTATTCCTCACCTGAGGATATTTTTCTACTTATCATCAGATAGAGTGGGAGGGAGGGAGAGAGAGTGACACAGAGAGGAACATCGATGGGATAGAGCCACATCGACTGGTTGCCTCCCGCACAACCCGACCAGGGCCGGGGATGAACCACAACCGAGGTACGTGCCCTTGACTGGAATCGAACCCGAGACTCATTGGTCCCCAGGGCCGACGCTCTACCGCTGAGCCAAACCGGCCAGGGCTTGAGACAGATGTAGGGTGGGAGACTGGGAGGAGAATTGCTCCCCCAGAACTGTCTAGGATCCCTTGGGAAACTCCTGGTACAGCCATCTGCAGGTGATTGCTCAGGGAGAAAGCCTCAGGGTGGGGCACTGGATGCCGTGGTCACTCCCCTGCCTCAGTGTCTAGTTACTGGCAATGACTCCCTGGTAGTGCATCAGAAGCTGGGGGGAGGCCACAAGGTTCCCGTGTCACAGTCACCTCCAGTCATGTCACACCTCCTCCTCCTCCTCCTCCACCCCCACATCTCATTAGTTACCGAGTCTCACTGCTGCTCTGTCCGAGATCCTGACAGAATCCACCACCTCTCCCTCCCCATGCGGCTGTCTCAGCACCCCCTCCTGACTGATGGCCTGGCACCCCCTCCCGACTAATGCACCCCCCGACTGATGCACCCCCTCCTGACTGATGGCCTGGCACCCCCTCCCGACTAATGCACCCCCCGACTAATGCACCTCCCCGACTGATGCACCCCCTCCTGACTGATGCACCCCCCTGACTGATGCCCTGGCACTCCCTCCTGACTAATGCACCCCCCTAACTGATGCACCCCCCAAGTAATGCACCCCCATAACTGATGCACCCCCCCTGACTGATGCACCCCCCTGACTGATGCACCCCCACTGACTGATGCACCACCGACTGATGCACCCCTCTGACTGATGCACCCCTCTGACTGATGCACCCCTCTGACTGATGCACCCCCCTCTGACTGATGCACCCCCCTAACTGATGCACCCCCACTGACAGATGCATCGCCCCCTGACTGATACACCCCTCTGACTGATGCACCCCCCTGACTGATGCCCTGGCACCCCGGGGAGCCTCTGTTTCCACTCTCTCTTCTCCTGTCTGTCTCCCACACTGACACCGCAGTCTATGATCTCTGGAAACACAAGCCTGACCTCTCTGGGTTTCGGTCCAAGCTCCATCGAACAAGCTCTAGCCCACCCCGCAGCCACTTTTCCTAGCCCCACCTCTGCATGGACCTTCTGCATCTGCTCCTGAACCTACCTGTGCCCTGGTACCCAGGGTCTCTGCCCCAGGCTGTTTTAGCAAAGCACCTCACTTCCCTCCACAGTGCTTTCTCCTGGCCGGCCCACCTTCTGCCCTCACTGCCCGGCTGTGAGGGGCACAGAGTGAGTGGTGGCGGCCCTGAGAGGTGAGGGGATTTGCCCAACGCCATGGGGTCATGATGCTGGCCTTGGTGTCATGCGCTTGTTGAATCTGGGAGCTGACCTTGCGAGAGGCAGGGTCTGGCCCACCTACTGGGGGCTCCAGCTAAGGTAACGCTCACTCCCCTCAAAATAAAGAGCCTGTTAGCACTCTGGACCTGTGGGGAAGCGAGGGGACTGCGGGTGGGACTGAGAAAGACGCGAGGGAGGGGGTGGTGAATGGCCGGTGCCTGCCGAATCGGCGCTCACAGCCTGCGGCGGGCCACGGAGAGGGCGGCCTGTGCCGGGGGACCTCCTGTCTGAACCCAGGAGCTGGGGACAGACGCGAGGCCTGTGCTGACACGAGTGTCCAGGCCTCTCTCAGTCCCACTGGAAAGCGTGCTTCTTGGAGAAGGGCTGACCTCTAGGTGTCTCTGAGGCCCGCTTCCCAGCTTGCGGTCTAAGGCCCTTCAAACACCCACCCGTGTTCCACAAACGTGGTGGAAACTCGGAGGAGGTCTTTTTATCCTTGGGGGTCAGGAGAGGGCAACGAAGCAGAGAAAACAAAACTGGGGGAGGCGTGAGGCCGGGCCAGACTGCAGCCATGAGCCCACCTGGGCGGGGCGGTGGGAGGGGGTGGCCAGAAGGGATGGGAGCGGACCTCGAGCCGCAGACAGGACCTAAGGCGAGTCAGCACGGCTGGCTGGAGACACTGAGTTGGCCAGAGAGGAGAACGTGGGGCCAGAGGTCAGGTCATCTCTGCATGGGTCGGGTCAGTGGTGTGTCTCTATCTGGACGACCCCGAGGACTGGTGAAGGCACACCCCTCCGTTTCTCACCTGTGAACAGGTGGGAGGAGAGCTCGGGCACCCCTTCCAAAGGCTTCCACAGCCTCTGGCTCTGACATGAAGACATGACAGAGGAGCTCTGGCTGGTCTGGCTCAGCTGTTAGAGCACTGGCTTGTGGACCAAGGAGACTCGGGTTCGATTCTGGTCAAGGACACGTGCCTTGGTTGCGGTTTGGTACCCAGCCCTGGGTTGTGAGGGAGGCAACCAATTGATGTGTCTCTTTCACATCGATGTTTCTCTCTCTCTGCCCCTCCCTCCCACTCTGAAAATAAAGGGAAAAATATCCATGGGTGAGGATTAAAAAAAAAAAAGAAATGACAGAGGATTCCACTGCAGGGACGTCCACGTTTAGGAAGCTGCCCTTGTTTAACAGAAGAGTGGGGAGGGCAGAGGAGGACACCTGGTCACACGTGATCGGGCTTCCAGGAGAACGAACCGGATGTGGGTGACATCCCCTCCCCAGCCTTGCGGCAGGGCTGAGGTGGGCCCGGGGCACGCTGGCTGTGCAGGGCCCCTTGTCCCCAGAACCCGTCCTGCACACCTCTACACACTGGGGAGGACCCGCGAAAGGGCCCGGCAGATGTAACTGTTTCGTTCTTCTCCAGATCCCCAGCACTCCACCTAGTCAATACTCAATAGATATTGTTGAATAAATACATGACCGGGCCTGGGGCGAACGGTCCGAAGATCTCCAGCCAGGGGCTGAGACGGAGCAGATGGCACATCCGGCCAGCTGGCCACAGCCTGTGGGCCGGGCCGGCCTCGCAAGCTCATAGACCCGGAGCAGGCATGAGAGTGGCGGCGCTTGGGAAACACAGGGGGAGGGGACAGGGAAGGGAGACCTCGAATGCAGACAGTTTACCAAGGAGCCTCATTTACCCCTCACGCTCGTCTCCGTCTTATGTGCAGACAGCCGAAGGTGCGGAATGAAAGTAACCAGTGGCATCAGCCGCGGCCCCAGCATATGGGACTCTAGAGCGAATGCCCTCGGCTCACCTCCCGAGGAAGGAAGGGGGGCTAGGAGAGAGGGGGCTGGAAGAGAAGGGCGGGAAGGGGGCAGGGGAGCAGGTGCCCTGGTGTGAGGGCACTGCTCTGGGCAGGCCTGGCGTTCCTTCCTTGGCAGGAGCCCAGCCCACAGGGCAGCATCGCAGCACCTACTGGCCTGGGGACGTGAGACTGTGGGTCTGCCTGCCCTCTGCCACCCGGCCTGTCCCTGCCCTGGTGCGCCATCCAGAGTGCTTGGGCGAGGTCTGTGCAAGCAGGTGCCCTGTCCCAGGAGAGAGACCTGCACCCAGGCCCTTGGGGGTGCACAGGTCTGGCCTCCGTGAAGGGCTGATGTGTGATGGGACTTGACCCTGAAGCGTCCCATGTAGGGCAGTTCTAGCTGCCAGTGTCTTCCTCCCCGTGTGCCGAAATGCACCTCGCTAGCACTGCTCCGTGGTCCCTGCCAGGGCTCGACAGGCAGTCTTTCAAGTGGTGGTGGCCTGGTGGCCGCTGGACAGTGAGGCCAGTCCTCATGCCCCCTCCAGACCCCCGCTGGCCCTCATTTCCGGCTGGCTTCTTCTGTTCCAATCTACACAAGTCCCTGCAGAGTGAACTTGGAGCCAGGAGACCCAAGTTTTTGTTGGAATCCTGCTACAAACAGTGAAGGCCCCTCTGTGGGCCTCAGTTCCCTAGACAGTGAGGAGGATGGAACCAAGGCCACTGAGTTCCAAATATCTCCAGTTCGAAGGGACAGAGAAGGAAATACACCAGAATGGTAACAGGCTATCTCTGGATTATGGGATTCTTTCCCCTTTTCAACATCCAAATCAGGCAAGTGAAGGATGCATTACCTTATAGTCAGGATACACACGGCACAGTCCTCACGAGGGGACACGCCCTCTGTGGCTCTGTCCCTGGGAGTCTGGCTGGTGCAGGGTGCAGTCTGAGGGGGGTCGATGAGCCAAGCCATGCTGACACCCCCTCCTGAGGAAGGCCATCCTTCTGCCTGCCCATTAACATTGATGAAGCTCTGGGACACCAGCCCCGGCTCCTCTGGGACAGAGGGACAGGCTGGGTTTCGAGTTAGCCTCTGTAGGAAAAGCATCCCCTGGGCCTCCTGAAAAGACGGAACCTGAGCTCCCAGGAGTTCCGGAGACAAAGGAGCCAGCACCTGCTCGGTGAGGCCTGACGGAATTTCTGGCCAGCGAACGACAGCCACCTGTTCTGGGCTGGGCAGAGTCCCAAGCCCCCGTGTCCTCCCCCCACCTCTGCCAGCTCTCGGGCTGGCCGCTCTCCTTTCTCCAGAAGGTCCCTCCAGTGTGGACTGACTTACAGCGACACGGTGACATGGGGGGGCAGCCTTCCCAGACCCTAGCATGCCTTCCTCTCTTGTTTCAAGGTTCCTGCTGCCAAGCAAGCAAGTGTCCGTGTGGGAATGGAGCCTGTGACCTGGGCCTAAGAATCCAGTCACCTGGCCAAGGCCACACAGGAATGGGTGGCAGAGCTGGGACCAGTGCCCAGGACGAACGTCTTCCAGCCCAGGGCTCTGTCCACCCCAGCATGCCGTGTCCCGCAGCTGCCCCCCCCCCGCCCGAGCTCAGCTCAGCAGCAGACAAACCCTGACTGCCTCTCACGCTGAACACATTTCGTTGCTTGCTTAGTTACCCTGGGTGAGTTTCCTAGCGCCCTCTCTGCTGGTCCTTGCTACTGAGTGTAGCTCACAGGGGGCTGGTGTGTGAAGCAGTCGGCTTAACTCGGATCGGCAGAGCCAGCGGATGTATCGCCCACGGGCCCACCAGGGCTGGTGCAGCCCCACGGGCACCAGTGGTTACAGCTGTGTCTCAGTGCCTGCAAGACCAGTGGGCCTGGACGGCCAGCATGGGCAGAGGCAGAGAATGCAGTCCAGAGAGGGGCTACAGCCCAAGGCCGCAGCCAGAGCCCTGCCACCCGAGTCCGCACCCACAGGTGTGCGAGAGGAAGAGGCCTTTCTGCGACAAGCAAGGCGGGAGGCTGGCTGTGCCGCCCGGTGCCAGCGAGCAGCATCCCTGCCCGGCCCTCTCCTTGCACAGGGGTCCTGAGGCCCATGCAACGGGAGGAACACGGCCTGAACAGCGGGACGCAGCTAGAGCCCGGGTCTCCCAGCTTCCCGGCCAGGACATCGCCAGGACACCGCCGACCAGCCCGCTTGGCCCCCTCAGGCTGCGGTCCCCGGGCCCGTTAGTTTCCCAGGAAAACAGTTTTCCCCCTTTCCTAATAAGCTCATTTCAGGACACACGACAAACCTGGGAAAGACTCAAACAGAATAAAGTGCAATAATAAAAGCCTGTCTCGCCTCGACAGTTTGTGTGACAAATCTGCGCACCGTTTTCCCGATTAATCTGCTCAGCTGCCCAGGGCAGGGCCTGTCAGATCTATTGTACAGATGGGGAAACCGAGGCTGGGACAGGGTGAGTGACTTGCCCAAGGCCACGCGCGTCCCCAGTGACCGATGCCCACATGTCTCGACGCCCAGCTGGCACGCTGCAGCTGCTGCCCACCACTCCGGCCAGGTCTCAGTGCAAACAGCCTCCAGCCTCTGCCCGGTCCATGGCGGCACCTGGCCCGAGATCCAGAGCCCCTCCCCCCGCCCCCACCCCAGCTGCCGGGGCGGAAGGAGGCCCGAGGAGCAGGGAGGGGCCCCGGCACCTACAGTTCACTCTGCAGAGCACGGTGCAGTCACAGTGGCAGAAGCAGAAGCAGTGGAAGGCCCACTCCCTGCTGACCATTACGGGCAGGCCCCTGGGCGCAGTCCGGGAGGCGCGCTCCTCGCATCCCGGCCCCTTACCTCTCCTTCCTCAGCGGCCTGGCTCCTGCAGTGGGAAACCGATCCGCGGGCACCGGCAGATGGGCTTCCGCTTCAATCTTTAATGCGCTTCCCGGCTAACCTATCAGAGCCCTCCTGTCCACCCGACTCCGGTGAGCACCGGGGCCCGGGGAGGGTCTGCCAGGGGAACCTCCTGCCACGGCTCTCCTCTCGTCCCCTGTGGGCGACGGGATGAGACAGGGTGGGCGCGGAGCCAGGAGGGAACAGGTGACAGGTGACCAGCCAAAGGAAGAACCCCCGCGCACTGCTCATCTCGGCCACCCGTCCACCCAGGCTCTCTCCAGCGTCCCGGCCAGCTGCTCCTTGGTCCTCCTTTCCTCACCCTCACACCTGCTGCTGTCTTAACCTGCTCCTGCTCGTCCTGCTGGTTTGCTTAGCAGCCTGGCCAGCTCCAAGGCCCGTCAACCTGCCAGCCAGCCTCACTGTCACCACACCTGTGAGCGTGGTGGCCGTTGCTGTGGGCAGCTGGTCTGCGCTCCCCTAACTGGCCAGCCCGCGGCACCCACAGGAATTGCCTAGGACCAGGTCAAGCTCTGTCCCGTGGAGCACTCCCCGGCTCCTCTCCTGCCCACCTGCCCTGCCACAGTGTCCTGCTCCTGGTGTCGTAAGGAACACTCACTGCCCACACTGGAGCTGCTGCTCACGCCTCTGACCTGTGAGCGCCCTGAGAGCGAGCCCATGCCTCACCCTTCTCTGGACCCCAGAACCCCGCTCAGGGCCTGGCACAAGGTGCACGGAGAACGTCTGTGGGACACGCCGAGGAAACTCGGCGTCACCTCCGGCTCTCCCTGCTGGAAACCGTCAGCATCTCTCACGGAAGCAGCGCCTGCTTCCCATCCCACAGCAGTTTCTCCCGCTCTCCGCCCTCTACCTGTCCCCAGGAAATGCTGCTTCTCCCGCAAACTGTCTCTCAGGCCACCTTCTCTGCCCTGCCTCGATCCCAGACGTGCTCGCCTCCTGGGAGGCTTCCCAGCAGCCCCCACCTGGCGTCCGGGCAGGCTCGTGCCTTTGTGCCCGCCTTCCACACAGGACAGCGGAAAGCAGGGCCCGCCATGCTGTCACCCAGCCAGGAGACGGGTGGGTCCCGCTGGCTCCCCTGGGAAATCCTTGCTTTGGGACCTGAGGCCTCCTACACCCTGACTGGCCTGGCCCAGCCCCCGGCTGCCTCCTCCAGCCTCTCTGTGCCCACTGGTGACCTACCTGGGCCAGGCACCATCTCCCTGAGCCTTCCCTCGTGGACACCGACTGCTCCCTCTTCACTTCCCTGGACTAAGATGTAAATGTGTAAAATATGCAGGAGTTTGTGAGTACAACACTGGACTTCAAAGGAATGTGGGAATCCCCCCCCCCGCTGCCTAGGAAGGACATCTGCAGGCTGGCACCTCCTCTCCTGGCATGGGGCTCACACGGGTCCTGCCTGTCCAAACCCTTCCCCAGACACCAGCACGCTGATTCGAGTGGGCCTGGGCACCCCGGGCAGCTGGTCACTGTCCCTGTTGGGACTCAGTCTCCCCTGCCCCTGCAGCGCTGATCTGGAGAGGACGGCCGGATGCTGGCAGCAGCACCCACCATTACTGACGGCTCACCAGGCTCCGGGCGCTGTTCTGAGCGCACGGGCAGCAGCCACGTAGAGCCCAGCTGGGTCCTGGCTCTGTCAGCTACTCTTCGACCTGGGGCAGGTCACGGAGCCTCTTCAGCTGCTTTCCTGCCCGAAAACGAACAGAAGCCCTGCCTGTCTCGCGTGTGGTTCAACGACACGTTGACCGGCCCAGGGTGGGACACAGCGCAACTCACCCACGCCTGCCCCTTCCCTGCAGGGGAGCTGAGCGGTCAGCACTTCACATTAAATGCTCCCCATTAAATCCTCCTAACACACCCCGCAAAGGGGCCAGGACTGGTGTCATCATTACCCCACTGGGCCACGGGCGCCCAGAGAGACGAAAAAGTCGCCTGCGTCACATCAGCGAGTGACAGTCAGAACCAGAACCAGGTCCTGCAGCCGCCAATCCCTGCACCTCAGGGTTAGCTTCCCGTCTCTTCAGAGGTCACCTCCACAGCGGGTTCCGCTGTGGAAACCGCCCAGGAGAGGCCCCAGGAGCAGTCTTCACGGTCAGAAACCCAACTCAAGACCTGCTGGCCATGGGGGAGCTGGAGGTGACGCTGTAACCAGGACGGGGGCCCGCGGATCCCCGTGTTAATTCTCCGTCACTTCCAACCAGAGGACGTGCTGGACCGGATCGCAGGCTTTCCTGCCCTCCGAGGTGGGCGGTGCCCACCCCAGTGTTTGCCGAAGGGAGTCAGGAGGACAAGTGGTACCGAAATCGGGCAGATAGCTGGATTCGAACCCAATTCCGCCGAGTCCGACTTCTGAGCCAGTCCCTCCATCTGCACACTAGGGCCTTGGCTAACACGACCCACAAGACACTCTCCACAGTCCTGGGCATCTCTTAATCACACGCGCTCGTGTCCTCAGCACGAAGTCACTCCCAGACCAGACCTCTAAGGACACCCTGTTAATTATGCCGCTGCTGCCCCAGAGGCCGGCCTCCCTGCCCTCTGCTTCTCCACCGGACCGGCCCTCCCAGCCCGGGGGCGGGCGCCCTGACAGCCTGGTGTGCTCCGGGGGGATGTGGAGAAACGGAGAACACTGACCACCCTTCTAGGGGATCAGTTCTACTGGATGGTAAATAATTCAAGACAGGGAAATATGCACAGAGTAAAAAACAGAACCCGTGTGAGTTTTATGGCACAAGACTTCCAGGGGCTCGGGAGACTGGGGGTCACTTTAGGCCACACCGCACAGCAGACGGAGGACAGGCAGGCTGCTGGCTGGCATTCGGGTCCGAGACACACCCTCGGAGCTGAGCCTCCCGCGGCCCTCGCCTGCCCGCTGCTGCTCTCCGCGGGCTCCTTCCCCGCCCTCCTCTGCTGGGTCCTCTGCTGGGGACACGACACGGCCCGTCTCTGACCCGCTCAGGGGCCGTGTGCACAGGAAAGGCTCCCCTCCACGCCCTGCCTTTCACTAGCTGTGAAGGTGCTGTCGGCTGCCCCTGCGGGACTGTGAGCACGGAAATTCCCCGGCACCGTGTCTAATTCTCAAACCAACCTCACAAACTGTACACACCACTCCATGCAATGGGTCAGAAAAGGGAGTCTCAGGGGCATGAATCACCCGTCTCATTGGCAGTAAAGCTGGGTCAACCAGGACACCTTCCTGCCACCCCAAACAGGGCACTGTGTTTCTCTGAAGTGGGAGCAGGCAGGGTACCACCTGTGGCCGGCCGGTCAGGGAAGCCATCACTGACTCCATTGAGGACAAAGTCATGGCTGCAGCATGTGGCCGGGCGGGAGGCAGAGCCTCAGGAAGCTGCAGGCCAGCTGGGGATCTGCTGGGACCCTCCCGCCAAGCCCGGCTGGAGCCACGGTACCAGGGCAAGGATGCTGGACTGTGAAGGCCTGGGGCCCCGAGGGCTCCTTCCTCACAGGGCCAGGGGAAGTCTGGGCCCTAGAATATTACACTCAGAGGCCACCCTACGAAACCTGGCCCTGCCTGGTCCTCAGACCTCACCTACCCCCGCCCACCTTGATGGGCAGTACCCTGATTGTCACCAGGCTCCCAGAGCGCTGTGCCTGTGTGCAGCAGCCTCTCTGTGACTGCTCCTGTCTTTAACTGGCAAACCCCTACCCATCCTTTAGCCCAGTTCAGGTGTGCCCAGCCCAGAGGCGGCCGGTGCGCCTGGAAGCGTGGGTGAGGAAGAGGAGGGAGGACGCGGGTCAGGAAGCAGCCGGGCCAGGCAGGCCCCTCAGCGCCGTGCGGATTTGGATCTGGTTCTGAGTAAGCCGGGGAGGGCCTGGAGAGCCTCAAGCAAGGGCTGGCCTGGGCTCGGCAAGGCCCACCTGCTGGCGGGGAAGGACAGACTGGGGCCAGGGAGGTGGACCGCAGCAGGCTGAAGGCGGGCGGGCGGCAGACAGGCAGGGCTGGGCCTCGAGCGCCCGCACCCCAGCTGCTCCAGAAACGCAGGCTGTAGCCCAAGTTCAGCACTTGGGTTTCTGAGCCCCTGGGATGGTTACTAAGATACTGAAGCTGGCCTTCCCATGTGTGAGCTACGCTTGGCGGAATGCTGCCCCGTGAAATGACCCTCCTCCAGGAGAGAGATTATATATGCCGGGTGAGGAAAGAGAGAATCATGCTAACGAACTTTGTACTTACTTCGGCAGATGTGGGTGTTTGGCTATAAAGACGGGGCAGGTTAAATGGCCGTAACAATCACCCCCTGGGCAAGCTGGGTTATGCCTACAGAGCCTGGATAACACGAGCGGACCAGGGTCCCTGAGAGGCCACCTGGTCCAGCGGCAGAGACTGGGACTTGGTACTGGGAGGCTCGCCGCTGTGGCCTTGGGCAAGTCACCGACTGCTGTGAGTTTTCGTTCTCCATCCTTACAGTGGGGACACAATTCCTGATGTCCCCTCACAGTCTCAGGAGGACGCTGTGAACACGCAAAGAAACGAGGTCTGAGCACAAGGCGCGCGCGCGTGTGTGTGTGTGTGTGTGTGGGGGGGCAAGTACAACAGAACGCCCGCTCCTTTTCTTTTTTAAATCCTCACCGAGGATATGAATTTTGATTTTTTTTTTAGAGAGAGCAAGAGAGGGAGGAAGCGGGGGAGAGAGAGAGAAACATCGATCAGTTGCCTCTCGTACATGCCCCCACTTCCCGGGGATGCCGCCGTGCCTTCCCACACAGTCACGGCGGGGAGGGGGAGATCCCAGGGCGGGAGGGGGAGATCCCAGGGCGGGGTCTCAGGACTGGGCGCTCGGCAACAGCCTGAAGCGTGTGGTGCTGGCGGCTCAGCAGCCACCTTCCCCTCTGTTCTAGCATCTCGGCCTCACACCTCGGGGGTGGCCATAAGTCCATTTTAAAGACGAGGAAACTGGGGCTCGGGGCAGTGAAATGGCTCCAGGTGCCACAGCTCTACGAGTCACGGCCTGGAGCATGGCCTGGCACCCTGTGTCATTTTCTCAGTCACCCGTGTTGCCCACAGCGGCTCCCTGCACCCACTCCGAGGCACCCGAGGCAGGCCCGGTGAGGCAGCCTTCTGTGAGGGACCATTCGCCACCTCGAGCCCCGGGGCGAGGTGGCCAGGCCGGATCTGTGGAAACAAAAAGCCCCAAGGCCATGTCCCCCTCCCGGGGCTGGTGGAAGGAGGAGGTCTTTCTTCTCCGGACGTGAGTGCAGACACACCAGCATTCTTTCGAGGGAGACAATGGCAGCGACAGGCCCCCCAGAGGGATAGAGTCCCACCAGTGCAGAGGGAGACCTAAGGGTTCGGCGGAGCCTCTCCTGGGACCCCCAAACAACCAAGATCTGCTTGTGCCACCGAACCCTCCGCACCATCCGGCTCTCCCGCCGGCCCTCCATCCTGCAGGCCGGGTCAGGCCCTGCTTCCCTACTGTCCCGGGTGCGTGGCCCGGCACCCCGTCCCAAAGCGCAGGCTGCTGGCATCACCCCAGGAGCCGATTAACTTCTTAAACAGCAGAAAAAAAAAGAGTAACTTCAAATAGTTGTAGTGGTTTACAGGGGACGAAGAACTTTCAGACACCACCTCCCGCTCTCCTCACAACCCTGTGAGGTAGGTATGACCCGCCCGTACAGATGGAGAAACTGCGTCTCCGGAAGGGGACACGCCCTCGGCCGAGTCCGCGTTGGAGGTGCATGCCCCTCGGACCCCAGCAGCTGCAGGCGCCCCCTGTTGGGGGTGGTGCGAGTTGGGCCAAGGGGACGGGTGCGATTTCTGTGTGAGACAATTCCATTGGCCATGTCAGTCACAGATAGCACCCCTCTCCTCGTGCCCAGTGTCACAGGCTGGCACGCTGGCGGGCGTCGTCTCCGTCTGCAGAGGAAGCGTCAGGCTTGTGAACACACAAAACGGACATGGGGACAGATGGCGAGCCCCCACTCACCGAACACCTGGGAGGTGACAGTGCTGCCTCAGGCGCCTGCCCTCGAGGGGCTCAGTCTGGAAAGCAAACCAGGATTCCAACCCAGGGGGACGGCAGCTCCGGAGCCAGGCCAGGGTGGGCAGACGGGCAAGGCCCCAGGGTGGGAGGCAGGGCTGGCACGATCCAGCACCCAGCAGGGGGAGAACTGAAGTGCGGCGGGAGCCAGGCGACGAAGGGCCTGGTGGGTACGACCTTGGATCTTTAGAGAGGTCACAGCCGGTGCTGGCAGGGAGGACAGATTCAAGAGGGGGAAGAGAGGACCAGTTAGGGTCCTGCTCCAACCCTTCGGGCAGCCGAAGGGATGAGGGGTGCAGCCCCAGTGTGGGGCTGGGCCTGCCTCAGGGCCCCATGACCGGTTAGCCCTGGGGTCTTGGTTTGCTCACCCCCTGGCAGACCCAGCAATTGCTCATAGGCTAGACGGAGTGCTAGCTTCTGGGGGCCTGAGACCCGACTGGATTCACATGCTGGAACAGCACACGCCAGGTGGTGTGAACCGTCAGGACAGAGGCACAGGTAAAGCCCCGTGGGGTGCAGGCAGGGGTCCTGCCACGGGGCTGGAAAGGCTTCGCCCAGGGGCACGTTCTGAGAGCAGGAGCAGGTGTGAGAGTGTGGGAGGAAGGGGGAGGGGTAGCAGCGGGGGGGGGGGGGGGGGGGCGTTCTGCTACATGGCTCCATGCCCTGTGTGACTTGGCCAGGAGGCGAACACGGGCCTGCCCCACCCCTCGGTGAATCTCTGAGCAGAGGCTGCACCAGACCAGCCGGCCTGGTGCGCAGGAGGCGGCCACCAGAGGGCAGTCAGGAGCGCGAGGAGGCCACGCAGAGGGCACCAGGAGCAGCCTCTGCCCGCTTTCAGGCGCCGGGCTGGGCCTACTTCCTGTATCTCAGGGGAGTCAGACAGCCAGTATTTCTTTTTCTTTAGGAGAAAAGGTAGGCACTTTTCAATAGGCAGGTTTATGAGAAGCAAACTTCAGCCCCGACTCTGACCCTCCGAGGGGAACAAGGAGAGGCACTGGCTGGCTGTCTCGGAGTCCTGTCTGGCTCCTCCTGGCTCGCAGTGTGCTGACCCCGGCATGGGTTACGCTCAGGGACATCGGAAAAGATGGGAAAGTATTTATTACTCAGCACCAGGACAGTCGTATCTAGAAATACACCGATGACGTTATTACAAGGCTGTACTGCTGGGTTCCGAGAGGCGGGAGGAAGCACTTCACCGTGTGTTTTAGTTCACCCACGAGGATTTCCATCAAGCTGCCAAGTGCTTCTTCTGCCTTTTCTCAGAGCCCAGTGGGTATTCTGGTTGCCTCAGGGTGTGGACCCTTGGAACTCCTCACAATGACCGGTTTGAAATTCACTGCCTTCAACCCCGAACTGGAAACCAAGGTGCCTTGGACAGGCGGCCTCTGCCCAGCCCTGCCAGCCCCCCACCCCAGCCGCAGCGCTCCGAGGCGCCCCATCTAACGGAGGCCCAGCTAAGGCCTCTGAAGGAATCACAGTTCCGCGCTGAGCTGCACACACGCGGCGTCAACTCCTCATTTCCAGGCCGGGGCTGCCCTGGCCAGCGCGTGCTCGGAGCTCCTGCCATCGGTATTGCGCTTTGCCCTCACCCATGACCTCACCTGAGATACACATCACCATGTCACTGCACAGACAGGAAACAGGCTTGGAGACAGTCCTGCCGGCAGACAGCCGATCTCCGACAGCCGGGTAGCCCCCGACTCGACCCTGTGGGCGAACTTCACGCTGCTGCCCCGGGGCAGTCCTGCCATACAAGTCCAGGGGCTGGGTCTCGTACCCCAGCACCCCCACCCCCTAACATGGGTGCCACGGGCCTACTGGACGTGTCCACGGGCCCAGGCCCCGGTGGTCTGAGCAGACGGCCTACCACATGCGCGGAGGGGCTCTCGCCTTCTCTCCACTCCTCCCCACACACTCAGGCTCATGCACAACACGGAGTCCGGCCAGCTCCCTTGTCACCCCGGCCACCTACCGGAGTACGTATGACTGCGAAGAGTGGGGGGCTGCGGGATCTTCTGATTTGGACAGAGTCTCTTGGGGTCTCAGTGGGAGCTGACAGGAGCCCTGTTCTCTGGTCTGGGGTGGCCCCACTCTGTCCTGAGCTGACAGCAAGGAAGGGGAGGCTGTGCGAGCGTGAGCGGAAGGATACCTTGGCTCCTAAGGTGAGCGCGTGGGAGGAGCTTAGCAAGGGCAGGCGGCTCCACCCCTGGGAAGGTCGGACTGGATGTCATGAGCGAGAACTCAAGGCCTCCTGAATACGGGCTTTCTTGTCCTCAGCTCCCTCCCTAAAGCCTCACGGGGAAAAGTCTTTCTTAGGAAGGAGTGGGTGTCAATCCTGTCACCTGGAATGGAGGGAGAAAGCTTAGGTGTGGGCCCCAGCTCCCCCACCTGGCTGTGTGACCCTGTGCAGGCCCTGCCCCTCACTGGGTCTGTTTTGTCATCTGCAAAATGTACACATTGTTTGATGTCTGAGGCTCCTTCCCTGGCCCCCACTCCTCAGCCCCACCTGGCCCTCGACCATCCTCTCCCACCCGTGCAGAGGCTTTGAGGAGAAGATTTTCTCAGGAATGCTCTCCAGCAGGTGGCCGGACCCCATCAGCTTGTGGCCTCGCTTCAGGTCCCCCAGGACCACAGCCTCCGTGGGAAGCTCAGAGAACTAAAGCAGGTTCACGGGGAGCACGGGTATGGGCACCAGGCGTGGGGCGGGGCGGGCAGCCTGAAGGAAACAGCTGCATTTACAGGACACCGCAGCGCTGTGGGCCTCACACAGGTACCGGCTGTCAGGTGACCTCCGACCACGAGGGTGCGACCCTAGCCGTTTACACGGTCACACTGCTTGTAAGTGGTAGAGTAGAAATTTGTCCCTGGTGTGGAGAGCGGAGCACCCAGAGGGCACCACACCGTCCCCCACTCCTGAGTTATAACCTTTATAATAAGCCAGTGATCTAGAAAGTAAAATGTCCTCCTGAGCTCTGTGAACTGCTCTAGCACATTAACTGAACCCCAGGAGGGCTGTGGGAATCTCCGATTTGTAGCGTGGTGGTCAGAAGCGCAGGGGACGCCTGGGTCTGTGGCTGGATCTGAAGTAGGCGGGGTTGGGGGGGGGCGTCTGGGAGACGGAGCCCTTACCCTTGGGAAACCCACATTCTGGTGTCAGAAGTGAGTGCCCAGGGCAGAGGGGACACGGGAGGAGGGAGGCATCCTCTGCTCCACGCTGCTCCTTTGAGCCTGGACGGAGGAGGAACAGTGTTCTCACCCAGCTTCTCTGACCACTGGGCCTCGTCTGCAAGCCTCCTCGGTTCCTGTCCTGTCCTGAGACGGGCAGACACCGCGTACCTACCCGGCACCGGCAGGTGGCGCTCAAATGAGACCACAGCTGCATGCCAGAAGGGACTACCCCGCCTGTCAAAACTGCTGGTCTGTCCTTCCAGACGCAATGGCCCCTAGCTTACACACATTTTGATGTTCCCTGTGTTACCTTGAAGTGAAACTCATGGATTACACAGCCTACGTACATACGTTAGAAAAGATAACGCCTCAGGTGCGCTGTGCAGTAGTGACAAGAAGGGACCTGTAATAAGCTGGTATTGCACACGCCACAGCTCAGACACGGGGAGACTGAGGCAGGGGCTCGCTCCTCCTCGCTGCAGACAGATTTGGTGAAGGGAGCTGTGTGGAGCATGACCAACCTCACCAGCGACAACGCTTCCAAGACAGAAAACGGTTCTAGGTAAACTTACAAATGAATGAAAACAGTTTCCTTTGGAAGCGCGTGGTAGGTGCATCCCCAGAACATCGGCACATACTAAAACCGGCGGGGGTGGGGGGGCTTTTTCTTAAAACAGAGTTCTGCTGGCTCAGATAATTGAGTCTTTCGCCTCCACGTGCTGGGGGACACGCAGAACGAGACCTCGCGGGGTAGGACTGCCTGCGCACTGCGACACGTCCAGCACCAGACCCTCTGTCCACGGTGCCACCTCCTCCCCATCACTACGCCGCCCGTTGAGACCTGCTTGTCCAGGCTAGCTCCAATGCCTACCAGGAGATAAAACATAGCTGAAGCCACGTGTGAGGTGGTGGCCGTCCGGGCCAAGAACCAGGCTCCTGACTTCCAGCCGGGCTCTTCCCACGGACTCCAGTGAACTCCGGAGGGCCGAAGGGCCCAGAGATGTCAGACACTGACAGGGGAGGCATGGGGCTCAGTCAGGTGGGGCTTGGCCAAGCCACTGCTGCGAGTCGCCACCACAGCCCCTCACACCTGTGCTGTGTGCCTCAGAAGCCTTCCTTACCCGTCCTCTCCTCGTCCTCTCACTGAGCCAACATGCCACCCCATCTCACCGACGAAGACACCGAGGCCCAGAAAGCGGCAGTGATTTCTCCAGGCCGCGTGGGGTGGCTAGCATGGCCGGGACCAGAATCGGGTCTGCCAATGCCCGCCACCATGGCCTCTTCCCCACGGAGCAGACGCGCTCACCCGAGCCCACGGAAAGGGCTACGACCGGCCTCCTGCCTGGTCAAGGCCCTGGAGGTCAGCTAGACACTGCGGACGCCTCCCAGCTAGGTGAGGAGGGAAGTGTCTGTATCTGCCTCCAGGCCCGAACACGCCCCATGACACCGGGCCACCTCCACACGTCCGCCAGGGAAACACGAGCTCCCTTGGTCGTCAGAGGACGCACAGACGTCAGGGGTGGGACATTACACAGGTGTCACTGACGGCGCAGGAAGTCTGCGTCCCCCATGCTGCACTCGACGCAGCCACAGCTGAAAATGAGGGAAAGAGAGATCGCTCTTGATGCATGAGAGTGTTCGCCCACACTGGTACGCGGACGCAGAGTGAAATGGTGTGTCCCCCCTCCTGTTCACTAAGGCTGACCCGAGTCCACGCCCGGCTGGGGAAGGCTGCGGCAGAGCGCAGGACACTCAGCCTGGGAGGCATTTGGGCGACAGATAGGAGAAGTTAACAAATATTCTTGTCCGAGAATAACTGGCCAAGTGCGCAGAGAGGAACACACGAGACACAGAGCTGACACACGAACACACACAGACATGCACGAGAGCCTCTATTACGAGCGGAGCAGGGAAGAGTGGGCACCACCTGCCTGTGCAAAAGCAGGGGACTGGGTAATCGTGGCACCTGTCACACTAGTCAGGACTCTGGCCACCGGCATGGAAAGACATCCCCACGCAGCGCGGAGGAGGGAAGGGGTGGGAGACTGTAGGGACTGTTCCTGGGAAACAGGTCTGCAGTCATGCGTGGCACACACACGTTACTGTGCCCACTCTCTCTCTCGAATATGGGAGAAACCCGGGCTCGACAGCGGCTTCACTGTGGGGAGGCAGACAGGAACCGAGACAGACACAGATCACGGCCTGCGCCTGCCGTCCGCTAGCAGACACACGGCCTGTGCGAACGAGTGAATTCTGGGTTTGAATTTCCGAATTCTCTGGCGGTGGAATGACAGGGCACTTCCCCCTGGCTTCCCAACCTGGGGGGTTACCTGGGGGCTCATCTCCAGGCTGTGGAGATGCAGGTGAGAGAAGGGGGATGGGACAGCAGTTCAGCACTGAGTCCTCAGCCTCTGTGACCGAGTCGCTTTCAGCTCCGTAGCTCAGTGGCTCGTGTCTGGCAGGGTGGGAAGCCCGGGCGCGGCCACACTAGTGTCTGCCTATACCAGGACAGAGATGCGGGCGTGCCGAGCAAGACCCAACCCGGGAGACCCTGAGCTCGGAAAAGACCACGACCCGAAGCGTGAGTCCCTGGCGCCGCTGCAGAACGTGCTGAGGAGGGGGAGTCGTGGGCGAGCATGACCGAGGTGCCGGGCACCCCGCTGGGCCCTGGAATCCTCTCCACACCTCTGTAAGAGGGACTCAGGGCACACTTGACAGATGAGGACATGGACACTCACAGCCGAGAACCACATCTAACAAGACCAAGAGGGAAAGAACCAATATTATTTGTGCTCTTACGACACACCAGGCACTAGATGTCAAGTGCTGTGTAAACAGTTCAGATGGAAGCTTCACAACAGCCCTAGGAAGTAGGGTTGATGACCCCAAGGCCCCAGGTGGCAGAGCAGAGCTGCTGTAAGATCCAGCTGCCCACACAGGTGCGTTTTCCACTGCAGCACACTGTCCCCCACCGAGGGAGGGGAGAGGGCCATTTCCCGACAGGATTCAACGGAAAACGCCCCCATGAGCGGGCAGCGAGGGGCCTTCTGCGGCAGCTGGTGGGGGAGAGGCACCCGCGGGCACCAAAGAACCGCGGGCAGCAGGAAGGCTGGATCAGTGTGGCACTGCTGCCCCGTGGAGTCGCACCCCGCAGTGACAGGACCCGACCACGAGTCACAGTGTGGAGAGGAAGCGCTGGGCCCAGCAGCACACACTGCATGGAGCGCACGGACAGTGAAGTCCCAACACTGGCAAAACCGCTGTCCTCAGACCTGACACCCGGCTGCCCTGGGAGGGGGGAGGGACCTGGCGCGCACGGCGGAAGCCCCCAGCTGCTCCGACCTGTGCCCCCACTGTCCGTAGGCTGTGCCTCAGGTGGAGACAAAGCAGCATCCGCAGTGGGCCCGGGCTGCTGCCACCAGAGACCAGCATGGCCACCGGACCCAGACAGACGCCACCACTCAGGATGCAGACGTGAAACCCTGGCCGGTGGCCCCCAGCCCACCCAGCAGACGTACCCAGCCCGGTGGAGGTGTGGGCTGAGTCTCAGCTGCTACCTGACGAGCGAGTTCCTTCCTCACGGTGGGGCACGGGTTTCTCATGTGAAATCGAGGCGGATCCATGATTTCCCTGGGAGTCCATGCAGTGAATAAAGTGACTGGACGTTTTATTTAAGTCAAACAGTTGCTTTGAAAGAGTTAGCTGTCTGACTCAGGTAAGAGCTTGTTCTTGTGTTGGCCCGCAATGTGCCCGGGGGTGCGGATACGAAGCTGAGCTTGCACCCTGGGGCCCGTGAGGTGGTTCAGGTCGGAACCTTAACTCGGCTCACCTGACCCGGAGGCTCGAGGCTCCGGGTGGAAAAGGATGAACGGACACCTGTTTGTTTGGTGCCTACAGTGCTGTCACTCCGCACGCCGGGCTGAGCAGGCTCCCCACCACACCCCCACATTGGCAGCAGAAACCCACACTTCGGAGCCCCTTCCCGGGAAAGCCCTCTGTAAATCCTGTTCTGTGTACGACATATGGGAAGAATACTCAAAACTCGTTCTTTATTTACTTCAAAAATTTCCCTTGGGTGTGAACAGGGTCGCACAGCCGCAGTACAGCAGATAATAGCTGTTTAGAAGCCACCTCCCCCAGGCTCTAAGCACCCCCCCCCCCGCCCCAATTCTGGCAGCAGCAGCAGTGACAGAAGTAACACCCACGATACTAACCCAGGGAGGTCGGTCCGTGTCAGGCAGTCTGCTCGACATTTTACATTCCAGCTCATTTAAATATAAACCACCCCGTGTCACCCCCATTTTACAGATAAGGAAATCAAGGACAGAGATGAAGTCACTCGCCCGGGGCTCCTCACGAGCGGCAGTGGCTCCCAGGCCCGGTGTTAAACTCCCAGGCTCCACCAAGGTAAGATTTCTAGCCGAGGGCAGGACCATATGCGTGGCCATCGCATCACCCACGCCCTGGAGAACCTCTGTCCTCCTGCTGAGCTGACACTGCAAATTTCCAACAAAAGCCACACGTGTTGCTCATTGCTTTAGCGGCCCTGCTTAGGGACCTTTGCAGGGACCTTTGCAGCAGCCCCTCCCCCACTGTCTGCACCGAGGATCAAGCGCACCCAAGCCTCCCAGGTCTATGGGAATCCCCACCACCCTCTGGTGTCCATCCCAGCACCTTCCCTGTGTGCCCTGGGCCTCAGGGACACTGCAGTGTCCTCTTCCCAGCACACACTGAGCTTCACGCCGTGTGCCTTGTATGTGCTGTTCCCTCTGCCCGAGGCCACCCCACCTCAGCCGTGTGACTTCCTCACCCTTTTTTTTTTTTTTTAATTTTTTTATCCTCACCCAAGGACATTTTTCCATTTTTTGTTCAGATAGAGTGGGAGGGAGAGAAAGGAAGAAGAGAGAGAGAGAGAAACATCGATGTGAAAGGGACACATCAAGTGGCTGCCTCCTGCACGACCCAACCAGGGCCAGGGACAAACTGCAACCGAGGTACGTGCCCTTAGCGGGAACCGAACCCGGGTCTCTCTGGACCGCAGGCCGACGCTCTAACCGCTGAGCCAAACCGGCCAGGGCGACTTCCTCACCCTTTAATGTCACCACCCATCAAAGCCTTCCTGGCAGCCCTGATGGGCAGTTACTTGTTTCCTCCGTCCTGTGTCCCCAGGGACCCCGCTCACACCTTATGAGAGCACACTGATCACAGGACAGTGAAACCGGCAGGTTGCGATTCTGTCTCCTGCCACAGGCAATGCCTTGAGGGGAAGGACTCATCCATTCATTTCTTATCTAGTCTGTCTACCAGGTTCTTACACCTGGTAAATGTTTAGTAAAAGTTTATTAGGCATAAGTAATTGAATTCCAGAACAAACTGCGGCTTGCTCCCTCCCTCCTCTGCCGAGTATGATCGAGAACAGGGCAGCAAGTGACCGGCGTGACACACACCTGGACGTACACGTCAGGAACACATCAGAGCAAGTCTGCATCTCCCCGATGGCAAGAGATGCCAATGCCACTCCCTCCTCCTGCAAACCGTGCGTCTCCCTTTAAGCCTGGAGTCCGGCAGGGGTTCTGTGAGAGCCCACGTGAGGCCCCGAGCCGGGCGCAGCCTGGGCAGAGCCCTGCTTACCTCCTTCCTGCGAATTCATGATGTTGAGGGCAAACAGCATGGCGTTGGAGAACGTGGTCGCCTCCTCCTTACTGGCGAAGTTCAGGCCATAGACCTGGCGGGCGTCTCGCCACTGGTGGAAGGTTGGTGTCGCCTGATTGTACTTCAGCCCTTTCACGATTGAATAATTGATCACAACCTGGGGGAAAAGGAGAGAGAAATACGCGTAAATAAATAAAAGGTAAGTGAGCTGCAGGGAGCTGCTATGGGGCAAGGATAGTGTGTCCCCCGGGCTACCAGAGGACAGGAAGATGGGTGGGGGCGCAGGAAGGGGACAGCGTGCCAGGCAGCTTTTCAACATGATCTCTGGATCAGTGATGGTTTAAAAACTGGTTCCGGCCCTGGCAGGTTTGGCTCAGCAGTTAGAGCGTTGGCCCATGGGACCAGAATCTCGGGTTCGATTCCCGTCAAGGGCACGTACCTCGGTTGCGGTTCATTCCCGGCCCTGGTTGGGGTCATGTGGGAGGCACCAGCTGATGTGTGTCTCTCACATCCATGTTTCTCTCTCTCTCTCTCTCCCTCCCACTCTATTGGAAGATAAATGGAAAAATGTCCTCGGGTGAGGATTAAAAAAAAGTAAAAACCGGTTCCGTCATTAAACTAATGCTGTGTAGTCACAACCTCCAGATGAGACTTGAGCTGGGAGACAGGGTCCTTGGGCCCTGGTCCTGGCCCTGCCTCCCAGCTACATCACCCACGGTGGTCACTGCACCTCTCTGGGGCTCAGTTTCTTTTTTTCTTTTTTAATCCTCACCTGAGGATATATTTTTTTCTTTCCTATTTATCTTCAGGTAGAGAGAGAGAAAGAGAAAGGGAGAGAGAGAGAAACATCATCGTGAAAGGGATACAATGACTGGATGCCTCCCTCACGACTCTGACCAGGGCCAGGGACGAATTGCAACCGAGGTGCCTGCCCTTGGCTGGACTCGAACCTAAGACTCACCGGTCTACAGGCCGATGCTCTACTGCTGAGCCAAACCGGCCAGGGCAGGGGCTCAGTTTCTCCAATTATAAAATGGGGATAAGCCCTGGCTGGTTTGGCTCAGCAGTTAGAGCATCAGCCTGTGGATGGGAGAGTCCCGGGTTCGGTTCCCGCTAAGGGCATGTACCTCGGTTGCGGTTTGTCCCTGGCCCCGGTTGGGGTTGTGTGGGTGGCAACCACTCGATGTCTCTCTCTCACGTGGATGTTTCTCTCTCTCTCTCTCTCTTCCTCCTTCTCTCCCTCCCACTCTGGTGATAAATGCAAAAAAAAAAAAAAAGTATATATATATATATATATATATATATATAATGGGGATAATAATCCTGGCTCTACTGACTTTATGGGATCACTGCAAAGGTCACATTGTGATACCTATCTTATCTAGACTCTTACACACAGAGGTCCTTAAGGGCGAGAGTCTTTTCAAATCCCTATTCATGCCTCCCACGACCTCTGCAGTGTCTAGTCCGGGGACTGCATTAACAAGTGGGTTATTAGTTAAAAGCATCACTTAGAAGAGTTAAAAATAAGCCACACCAATATACAGCACTATTAATATCTTTATTATTAAACCAATCAAGAAGTATCAGCTGACGGCCAGGCTCAGCGCCGGACGCAGACGGAAAGCTGTGGGAAGAGCGGACAGAATCCATTCAGTTGCTCACAAGCAGCTGGGACCGCACACCAGGCCCGCCGACCTCTAAACTTCACTCCTTCAGACAGTTCGCAGAATTACTTAGCAAGTGGGGCTCCCTGAAGGTGTGGGAGGCCTGCAGCCATTATTCTGCATCCCTGTCCCCTCTGCTCAGTCACGTGATCTCCCATCAGTTTTCTTATCTGTAAAGTGGGAAGAATGGGACACGGTGGTGGCGGGACACCCTCCCAGGGCAGTGAGTCGTGAGGACTGAACTCCGCACGTGAAAGCAGTGCACACGCTGCTGCGCACAGCAGGCTGTCGGTAAGTGTGGACTGAGGACAGGAAGTCCCCGGAGACGGGAGCACGCCAGCGGAGTCCGCAGGGCCTCTCTCCGCAAGGCCGTGGCAAGAACTTGCTCCCGGAGAGGCACAAGATGACTTCTCAGCTCTCCCTGGCTCTGAGGCTCCAGGGTCTGTGATCTGAAGTTGCAGGCGACTGTCTACCGTGCCCCTGGTCAGGAAGAGATTCAGAGATGCAAAGGGACGTGGCCAAGACACCCTGCTGGCTGGCTGGGGCCCTGTGATGAGAACCCTGATTTCCTGCTGCCCCTCACTGTCCCATGCCGCTGTGCTGTCGAATACAGGAAAGCAGAGGACAGCAATATGGATAACATCCAGGACGGCTCTCCCCCAAGTCTGAGCCAGGTGGAAGGTGGTTGGGGTCGTCCTACAGTGGAGAGAGAGGGCGAGCAGAATGAGTACCCTTCATCGGCTGAGGACAGGCCACTGTTCCACAGCCCACTGTCACACCAACGCTGGAGCTCTGGCCAGCGTCTGTGCACGAACAGTGACACGGTTGAAATCGCTCTCAGGAGCAGAGGGCACCCCGACAGCGGTGTAGGGACAGGTGAGGGAGATCAGACTGTTCCTTCTGTGTGGTGATCTGTGGTCAGGTGTCTCTGTGTTGGGTGCGCACGTTAGTGGACATGGACAGCTGGAGCAAGCCAGAGGCCTGGAACTTGTCCCACATGGCTGAGGGACACTGAAGCTGGATAAAACAGAGCTCTCCTTGGAGCATGACTACCGTCTCCAGGCGTGTGGGGAGTGAGCCTTAGAATCCTACGCTTTGAAATCTCTGGTGGGCTCTGTTCTTGGAGAGGGCCTCAGCGGCTGTGGGAACTGGGGCAGGCAAATGCCTACCCGGCATACAAAAAAAGTGTGGCCAAAAGAATCCACGAAAGGAACTCAAAAAGACCGCAGAGAGGGGCTAACTCAATCTCCTCTTTTGACAGTGGGGAAAACAGTCCCCCTGAGCACGAGTCACTTGTCCAAAGTTACCAGCCAGTTAACGGTAGACCTGAATCCAGAAGCCACGTCTACCACCGAGGATTCCGTGATGCTTCCGACCACCGTACGCTGGATTGTGATCTTTCTTCCTCTGATTCCTTCTCCAGCCCCAGCTCTGCCCTCTGGCGCCTCATGCACGGATTCTGTAATGCTGGGGAAGCTTTCAGGTGTCAGATCGGGAGGGTGCAAAGCGCCTCTTCTGGAGGACATACGCCTGTGCTGTGAGTTCTGTCACATGTGGCTGGACCTCCTCTGACTGCAGCCGCCGGGACGGCCCCTTCTGTCCCAGCTGCACCTGCTGTGTAAATGTGAAGACGGCTAGCTATACGCAGCCCGCAGCAGTCGTGACTGCTCTGAAGACAACGTGGCTCTAGGTACGAGGAACGAGCAGGGGGTGCGAGTCTGACGGCTCCGGATTACAATTCTGGCTTTAATACTTTGCAGTGGAATAACCTCGGACAAGCACCGACATTAGCGTCTTTGTATGTAAAATATAGACAACTTTACCAAAGATGCTGCACGGAATATCCTTGTCACACATCCATGTGGACGTGTGTTTCTACGGGACAGGCTCCTATGAGCAGAACCGCCGCATCAGTGCACACGCCCCTTTAAAAATTTATATTTACTATTTGCCCTGGCCAGTTTGCTCAGTGGTTAGAGCGTCGGCCTGCGGACCAGAGAGTTAAGGGCACACACCTTGGTTGTGGTTTGTCCCCAGCCCTGATCCAGGTTGTGTGGGAGGCAGCCAATCAATGTGTCTCTCTCACATCGATATTTCTTTCTCTCTCTCGCCCACTCTATCTGAAGATAAATGGAAAAATATCCTTGGGTAAGGATTAAAAAAAATTTTGTATTTACTATTTGAAAAGGTACTTCTACATTGCTCATTCAAAAAGAGAGTCTATACAATAAGTTTTGTTTTGTTTTTGTTTTGTTAATCCTCACTTGGGGATATTTTTCCATTGATTTTTAGATAGAGTAGAAGGGAGGGAGGGAGAGGGAGAGAGAGGAAGAGAAACATCAATGTGAGAGAGATACACTGATTGGCTGCCTCCTGAATGACCCAACTGGGGCTGGGGATTGAACCCGCAACCCAAGCACGTGCCTTGATTGGGAATCGAACTTGAGACCCTTCGGTCTGCAGGCCGATGCCCTAACTGCTGAGCCAAACCAGCCAGGGCCAATGAGTTTTGCATGTATGTGCAGACGACACACACCAATGTGTCACCTGACCATCTGTCCAGAGGAATCCAGTGAACACTTAATGGGCTGACAGTGAAAATCTCTGTATCGACCCAGTGGTTCCATTCCTTTGTTCTCTCTGCTCAGAACATGTGCATTGCTGCAAGTCCACTTTGGGGTGTGGATCAGCTTCCTTAAATACCCCTCTCCCAACACTCCTCCAGGGATGACCATGCTCCTGATTATTATCACCATCAGTTACTTTCGCCTGCTCTTGAACTACATAGACACGGATTCTTATGGTATGCACTCTTGTTTTATTCACTCAGCATAATGTCTATGAGATTCATCACGTTATTGCATTTATAAGTATTTAATTCTTTTATTTTTATTTTTTTATCCTTACCCGAGGACATTTTTTTTTGCATTTATCTTCAGATAGAGCGGGAGGGAGAGAGGGAGGAAGAGAGAGAGAGAGAGAAACATCAATGTGAAAGAGACACACTGACTGGCTGCCACTCACACGACCCCAACCGGGGCCGGGGACAAACTGCAATAGAGGTACGTGCCCTTAGCGGGAACTAAACCCGGGACTCTCTGGTCCGCGGGCCGACGTTCTAACTGCTGAGCCAAACCAGCCAGGGCCACATTTCATCTTTTTAAAATATGTTTTCATTGATTTTTTTGTTTAGAGAGAGAGGAAGGGAGAGAGATAGAAACATCGACGTGAGAGAGAAACACCAATTCTGCATGCCCCCCACTGGGGATCGAGCCCACAACCCGGGTATGTGCCCTGACCGGGAATCGAACTGGGACCTCTCAGTCCATGGATGATGCTCAATCCACTGAGCCACACTGGCTGGGCACATTTCATCTTTTCATATTCACAAATCACTAATCCATTCCCCTGTCCATTGACATTTGTGTAGTTTCTAGCTGTTGGCTACTATAAATATAACTATGAGTATTTTCATACATGTCTTTTAGCAGATACAGCTGTGTACTGAGTTTTGGTACGGTCTAACTATTTCTCAGAAAGGCTCTATCAATTTACACTTCCAGCTGACGTCATCATAATGGTGGGGGTGAGAAGAACCTTTGTATCTCCCCTTAAATTTACAAGCCAGACATCTATACTCCCACAAAGGTTCCTCTGCTCAGCACACAAACACGCCTGAGAGATCCACGCAGCCGCACATCTGCAGGTGGACGTACTGGAACATGCAGGGATGCGGGACAGAAGGAAGCACAGGCACGGGGTCTGCAGACGTAGTTGGTGGCTGCCAAGGCCCCAGCTAATGCAGTAGCAGTGGAGGAGTCGGGGTGCGACCCCCACACCATGGCCAGCAGAAGGTAAGAGGGGCAGAAGCAGCACTGATGCCCATGAAGCCGGCTCCCTCTGCCCCACCCCCATGGCTGTGGAACCCCGCAGCGGCAGGTGCGGTTATGGAGATGCATTTAACAGCACAGTGGTGCCTGGAGCCATAGGGCCACTGGGACAGGAGTCAGTGCTGCTGCTCAGGAACCTGGCTTCCCCACGCCCGCCATGGTGGTGGTGCCCTGAGACTGAGGCAACCTGGACACAGTGGGGATACCCCCCCATCACAGTCACCCAGGAGTCAGTTTCCATAACACCAAACACCCCCACGGTGACCTGGGAGTGTAAGCAGGGCTGCTAAGAGAAAACAACACCTGCTCTATAGCACCACCTACTGGAAAATAAAAGACCTCTAATTATCAATCAACTGTATTAAGATCAAAATGGTATTTAAACAAGAAGAGTCCACTATCTCAAGTGTACAGAAAACAACAAGCCTCCAGAAACTGACCTCAAAGTCCTGAAAGACTGAGATGTACATGGCAGGGAACTCCAGACTGCGGTAATGAAGGAACTCAACGAGATACAAGAAAACTCAGGAAGGCAGTTCAATGAGCTCAGGATAGAATGAATGAAAAGGAGAACTTTACCACAGAGACTGAAACTATGAAAAACAAACTCAAATGGAAATTCTGAATCTGAAGAACTCAATAAACGTGATGAGGCCTGCATCAGGGAGCACTGGAAACAGAGCAGACAAGACAGAAGAGAGTTAGTGAGCTCTAAGATAGAAATCTAGAAATGACTCAGGTGGGACAAGAGAGAGAACTAAGGCCCAGCCAGCATGGCTCAGTGGTTGAGTGTTGACCCATGCACCGAGAGGTCACCGTTTGATTCCTGGTCAGGACACATGCCGGGGTTGTGGGCTCGATCCCCAATAGGGGGTGTGCAGGAGGCAGCTGATTGATATTTCCCTCTCTCCCTTCCTCTCTCTCTAAAATCAATAAAAACATAGTAAAAAAAAAAAAAAAGAGAGAACAAAGAGTTAAAAGAGAGAAAGAACTCTATGAGGACTATCTGACTCCATTAGAAAAAGCCACATAAAATGGGTATCCCAGAAGGAGAGAGGGAGAAGGGAATAGAGAGCCTATTCAAAGAAATAATTGATGAGAAATTCCCAAACCTAGAGAAGGAATTGGATATTTGAGTATGAGATGCTAACAGAACACCTAATTATCTCAACTCAAAAAAGACCTTCTCCAAGACACATTATAAATTATCAAAAGTTAATGACAAAGAAATAATTCTCAAGGCCACCGGGAAAAAAATGACAGTAACATACAAAGGAAACCCCATCGGATTATTATCGGATTTCTCAGTAGAAACCCTACAGGCCATAAGACAGTGGAGTGATATATGAAAAATATTGAGCCCTGGCCGATTTGTCTCAGTGGTTAGAGTGATAGCCCACGGACTGAAGGGTCGTAGGTTCAATTCCAGTCAAGGGCATGTACCTGGGTTGCAGGTTCAATCCCTGGCCCCGGTCAGGGTCATGTGGGAGGCAACCAATTGATCTGTCTCTCTCAAATCAATGTTTCTCTCTCTCTTTCCCCCTTCCTTTCCTCCCTTCCACTCTCTGTGAAAATCAATGGTAAAAATATCCTTGGGTGAGGATTAACAATAACAAAAAAACATTGAAAGAGAGAAACCACCAGCCAAGAATACTATATCCAGCAAAGTTATCTTTCAGAGATGAAGGAGAAATAAAGGCTTTCCTGACAAACAAAAGGTGAGGGAATTTACCATCACAAGACTTGTTATAAAGAGCTCTTCTAAAGGACACAAAAAGACAAAAGTATATGCAACTTTGAGTAAGGTGACAGACAGACAGGATCAGGACATAAAGATTAAAGGGAAAATAAGCATTAAAAATAACGATAGTTGCCCTGGCCGGTTTGGCTCAGCAGTTAGAGTGTTGGCCTGCGGTCCAGAGAGACCTGGGTTCGGTTCCCGCTAAGGGCACGTACCTCGGTTGCAGTTTGTCCCTGGCCCGGGGCCGTGTGGGTGGCAACCACTCGATATGTCTCTCTCACGTCGATGTTTCTCTCTCTCTCTCTCTTCCCACCTCTCTCCCTCCCGCTCTATCTGAAGATAAATGCAAAAATGTCCTCGGGTGAGGATAAAAAATAAGATAAGACAAGACAAGACAAGACAAGACAAGACAAGACAAAACAAAACAAAATAAAATAAAATAAAATAAAATAAAATAAAATAATGATAGTTACTACAATTTGGTGATAATTCTTGCACCGTTATCCCCATGGAGTTATTGGGAGACTGAAATAATAGACATGGAAAGTGCTTCATGAGATATACAGAGATTAAACATGTAAGATATCCCTATTTGGTTATAAAACCAGGAATCTCTGTCTCTCTTGAATGTTTGACCTTGTAATCCATACTGACTGGGAAACAGACCTGTGAAAATCAGTCTTTTCTCCTGAGGTCCACAGAAGTCATTGCGAACCAGGTTTCCTGCCACTTTCACTAATGCCGTGGTTTACTAAGAATCTCTTTATGTTCCCAGCTGACATGCCCCATACCCTTGGGGAGAGTCTCAGCAACATTCTAGGAACCTGTGACTTGAACATGCAATTCCAAGGGCAAGGATGTGTTGGTAACTTCTCTGTCAGACTCTAGGACAGCGGTTCTCAACCTGTGGGTTGCAACCCCTTTGGGGGTCGAAAACACATATTTCCGATGGTCTTAGGAACCGAGACACCACTCCTCTGTCCGTCTCCAGGCGGGTCCGCCCACATGCAGATACGCCCACATACAACATGAGGAACTGTATTAAAGGGTCGCGGCATTAGGAAGGTTGAGAACCACTGCTCTAGGAGGTCTCCAAGTTAGAGTCAACACAGCCTCTTTGAATTTATCCAGATCCCTGAAGGCTGCTGCCAGTCTCCCTGCCTGGGGAAGTCCTCCCCCGAAATGAGCTCCGACACGTGGTTTCTGCAGGAGGCGGGGAGCCTCCTGAGAACAGGTGCACACTGGTTTCCGGAAATCCTCTTCTCCAGTTCCGTGCCCCCTCCAGCACAGCGTGCCACCTTCCCAGTGTGCCCTGGAGGGCAACCAAGAGGCACGAAGGGAATGGAAAACTGGTCGTAATAAAAACAATCACGTAGGGAATGCCCACTATGATTTTGAAACTGCACCAGGTAATGGACCTCATGTCAAAGGCAAGTATCAGGGTGGCATGGCCACATCAGCCCCCACCCGTCGGTGTTAGGAAAATGGGTAAGATGTTTTGGTTGTCACTGTAATCGGGACGAAGGGTGCTCCATACCCTTCAGGGTACAGTGCAGTGCGCCTCTAAAAGGCGGAGCCAAAACCCATGAACTGGAAGAACAGGGAAGCAGTCCTAGAAGGTTTCAGGGAAGCCTTCCTATCAGTAAGGCTCATCAACAAGGGCCAGGGATGCCTCTGAAGGTTCCAGGAGTTCCAGGTTAGACAGGCTCCCTTTAATCAGGGGTCCTGAAGTGGGGATGCCCCTTTTAGCCACAAGAATCTGAAACTTAATAGGGCTATTTTGGCCAAAGCAGAAACACATTCATTCAACTGGCAACCCCCTAAAAATAGGACCGGAAGTTTCTGTTCTCTCTTTTCTGAGTGCTGCCCCACCGGTCCTTGCAGACAGCCGCTGACCTGCCGCTCCACTTAGCCAAGGCCTGAGCGACCAAGGGCGCCAGACGGTGCAGCTTCGGCGGTTTTTCACGAACGCGAAACCACAGACCTGTTGAGTCCACTGCTAGAAATGACCCCACCAACCTCTAAGGAGCGAGCTGGAGCGAGAGCACGAAGTACTGACCACCGTCACTGGTCAGGCCACACAAACCCTTTCCCCACATCTCTGTGCTGGCCCACGTCACCTCGGGCACTCCGTCTTAGTTACGTGTATGCGACCATTTCTGACACGGCGGGCTCACCCTGCGTTCCGGAGACACTTACCAGGCACACTCACAAACCACCTTGTCTGACTTGTCCAGGGTGTGCTATTAGGGAGAGAGAGGACCCCAGCTTCTTCAAATCACCTTGCTATTCCTTCCAAAGTAAGACTTAGGGGGTTGATGAACCCCAAATCTTCCTTGTCATATTACTTATAGATATGTAGGCCCAGAATAAAATGAGCATATTTATACAATACATTTTTCAAAGCTGTTTCACATCCAACTTATTCTAATATGACAGTAACACGGTGAGGTATGTGGGTGTGGGTTGCTGTCTCTGAGACATGTGGAAAATGGTGTTCAGAAAAGATAGTTTGCTCAAGGTCTCATACCTTGGTGCAGGAGAAGGTGGGGTCAGAATCTGAACCCAGATCTTCTCACTTCAAATCCTGACCTTATTTTTAGACCTCTTTTCACTATACATCTGTGTGAGTGTGCACCTGTGCGTGTGTGTGTGCATGCATGTATGAACGCACACGTGCACACGTGTGCATGTGTGAGTGTGCACGCGTGTGTATGCATGTGTAAGTGTGCACGTGTGTGCACGCGTGAGTGCGCGCGCGTGTGTATGCATGTGTAAGTGTGCACGTGTGTGCATGTGTGAGTGTGTATGCATGTGTAAGTGTGCACGTGTGTGCATGTGTGCGCGTGTGTATGCATGTGTAAGTGTGCACGTGTGTGTGCACGTGTGAGTGTGCACACGTGTGTATGCACGTGTAAGTGTGCGCGTGTGTGCATGTGTGCGCGTGAGTATGCATGTGTAAGTGTGCGCGTGTGTGTGCATGTGTGAGCGTGCGCGTGCATCGCACAGGCCAGGGATATCCCGTGACTCCTGCGCTCACCTGCTGATCCTGCAGCTTCACTCCGACGACTCTGAAGGTGCTGCTGGCAGTGTTGTGGTAGATGTTGATCCGGCTGAAACCCTGCTGGCCGGGTTTGATTGGCACCCATTTCTTACTGGTGTCATCGTAGACCATCACGGAAGCCCGGGCTTGGCAGATACTCTGTTCACTGCGGAGCAAGAGAAAACGTAACTGTCAGCATCCGTCGCGAGGGATGGAAGCTGGCTCTGCCCTTTTCTAAGTTGGAGGCCAACTGCCATGTGACGCGGAGAAACTTCCTCACGCCAGAGCCTCCAGCTGTCTGTGGACGGCTGCTCTGCGAGGTGAAGAGTTTCATTCTCCAAAGACCACGGGGAGAGGAGAGAGAGAGTTCTGGGCCAACACTTTCGCTCGCCTGGAAAAGGCACACAGCTTCCCTTTCGGGGAAAGGGCGCCTGCATGTGAGGGGACGGCAGTGACAAGGGGCCACCATCCACGGCACGCGGGCACCGTGTTAAACAGGGCCGTGCATGAAAGCTCTGGAGCTTCACAACGTACGACGTAGTCATTACCCCATTTTGTAGATGGAAAAGTTGTGGCTCAGAGGCCCAGAGAGATGTATACGGATTCACACAGGGGTGCAGTGACTGACTCTGGGATTCCCACCCATGCTCTCCGACGGCAGCGCACACGCCAGAGTCTTCTTCCCCACGCCCAGCAAGGTGCTCAGTCTGATAGCGACCATCAAGCAAGCTATGCAGACAGTAAGACATGAGCACCCTACTTCTAAAGAACGGAGCGATATAAATGCAACTAAATCCACGGCTGCACCCTACTTTACTGTAGACATCTACCAGTAAGCAAAGTCGTCTGTGCACAATACGACAGAAAACCAGGGAAGCAGCAAAGGAAGTGGCCGGAGAGAGGACAGTCACCACTGAACTCGGGCACTCCTGCCACCGACTCACAGGGAGGAGCCCGCCGCCCCCTCGTTGACGGACCAGCCGAACCGTCCTGAACACGCACTTCCTCAGTGTTTGGCACATCAGAACCCCCAGTTACCAAGGCAAGACGTGGTTGTTACAGGCAGAAAGGGAGGCTCTGTGAACACAAATGAATTAGGATAAAGAAATGAAAGTTAAAGCCCAACGATCTGGGCCCAAATAATTTAGTAGAAGCAAAAGTGTGTACAATAATGGACGGTCATAAAAAGGAGACCAAGCTGTCAGGGATAGTCACAGTATGGTCACTTTACTATATGTAGGGCAGGGAAACAAAATACTTGAAAAAGATCCCACTCCCAGCCCCCGTGGTTACTGGGTGACAAATCAGTGGCTTGTAGGAGACTGGCCCTCGGTGACCTGGAAACCTCAACCTGCCGACCTAGTCGGTGCCTGTGTTCCAGAGGGCTGAGCTTCCTCGGGACCCAGCTCAGCTCCCTGATGACTTGGATGGCGGAGGACCAGTGTACAGGTCATCTTAACAATGGCTCAGTGGGTTGAGCGTCGTCCCATGGGCTGAGAGGTCGTGGTTCGATTCCGGGTCAAGGCACATGCCCATGTTTCCGGCTCAATCCCTAGAAGGGGGCATGCAGGAGGCAGCTGATGGATGTTTTTCACATAGATATTTCTATCTATCTCTCCCTTTCTCTCTCTCTAAAAAATCAATAAAAACATATTAAAAAAAAAAAGAATCCTATTTAAACAAACAAACAAAAAACAATGGCTCAGTGGACGGTGCACGGAGAGCCTTTCCACATGTCCCTCACTTCACTTCCCGCGAATCCCTCTGCACATTTTACGGCTGTCCAGCCAGTGACTTCATGTGCCAGTGCTGGGTGTCAAACCCACTCGGAAAGTCTACGCTGGGCCTCAAACTTGCCGCCGACCCCCAGCCCCGCTCTGGGGTTTCAGAGTCCCGGGTACGCCTTGTGCTGGCGGCTGTCTGTGGACAGGTGCATCAGAAGTGAGTCGTGCCCGGTCCGTGTGGCTCAGCTGCTTGAGCATCATCCTGTGACCCAAAAGGTCGCCGGTTCGATCCTCGGTCAGGGCACATGCCCAGGTTGTGGGTTCGATTGCTGGTCGGGTGCATACAGGAGGCAACTGATCAGTGTTTCTCTCTCACATCGATGTTTCTCTCCCTCTCCCTTCTTCTCTCTTAAAAAAAAAAATCAATAAAAAATATTAAAAAAAAAAAAGAAGTGAGTTGCAAGGGCTTTTTCTGCAATTGTGCTGCATCTTTGTTCCCAGAGTTCACAAATATTTAAGGGAAAATCGGTGACGAGCAAAACAGGAAGAGAGCCATATTATACCAGAGGGGAGGAAACAGTCCAGCCTTGGGCTCTGCTTTCTCTGCCTCTGGCGCCCGAAACCAGGTCTTTTAAGAGAGCATGCTTAGCCCTGGCCGGTTTGGCTCAGCAGTTAGAGTATCGGCCTGCAGTCCAGAGAGACCCGGGTTCGGTTCCCGCTAAGGGCATGTACCTTGGTTGCAGTTTGTCCCCGGCCCTGGTTGGGTCGTGCGGGAGGCAGCCACTCGATATGTCCCTTTCACATCGATGTCTCTTCCTCTCTCTCCCTCCCGCTCTATCTGAAGATAAATGCAAAAAAAAAGTCCTCAGGTGAGGATAAAAAAAATAAATAAAATAAGAGAGTATGCTTAGGAGTTGCCTTCCCCTAGCTACATCTTTTGGGCCCTGTCCTCATGAAGTCTGGTAGAAATTAAACTGTACACAGAACCAGACAGACCTCGGTTTCAATCAGTTTCCTTCCAATATAAACGGATGAGAATCAAGTTATGGCTAAGCTGTGCCACTGCCACCGACACGCTCAGCAGCCGAGGGCCACGGGGCCAGCAGGCGTGTGCTCCGCGCTGTCTCGGGCTGGGAGAGCTCCTGAGGTGCAGCCTGGCGTAGTTCACAATGCACAGGCATTATTAAGTCCGAGGGATCGAGCTGAAACCGTGAGCTCTGCCGCTTGCCGGCATGTGACCACAGAGGTCCTCGAGATGATTCTGGGGCAGCGAATCCAGGAAGGTGCCATGTGACGGGCAAGGCTCTCTAGCGTCCCTGGGTGGCGGCCATGGAAGTGTGCCCTTCAGATCTCCAGGAGAGCCTGTCACGGAGCAGAGCTGACCAGTGGTGCCAGCAGCCACCTCTCTGAATGGCCACCATGTGTGCGCCGAGGCCATGCTTCTCCAGGCCGCTCTCGGCCAATGACTGAACGTGGCAGGGCCGCCAGGGCTGGCCATTCCAGCCTGGCATGGGCTCTCTGATGGAGGAGCCCTGGCTCCGCCCCCTCATCAGCCTGTGGCTGTGGTCTGACATGCTCCCTACTCAGTCCTTCCTTCCTTCCTGCCCTCTCGCCACAGACCCACAGACGGCAGACCTGCACCCTGGCCTGAAGCCCCGCCCGCTTGCTCCTGCTCCCTCCATCCTGCACCGATGTCCACAGGGTCTTGGTGTCTGCTCCTTGGAAGACCCAAAGCGACACACCCAGCTACAGCGCAGGCTCCCCGAGGGCGGGGGCATGCCTGCCTCCTTCTCTGCTGTGCCCCTAGAACCTGGCACAGATCAGGCGCCTAATAAATGCTCAGGTAGACTCTCAGGGCTGAACAGACCCTCGAGATGGCCTAGTCCACTCTCGTGTCCGTTTCGATGTGCCTGCTAAGCAGCCCTCCACGCACATGGCGCCTCTGCGCGAACACTGCCAGCGAGGGAGACCTGCACCCTTCAGAGCCCACTGTGTGGCGGAGTGGCTTGGGCAGTCAGGCCATCCCTCCTTGTCCTGTGACAGTCCACTCCTTGCCCTAGCCTATGACAGCCCGGTGGACAACTGGAGGAACATCTTGGTTCTTCCGTCCATGATTCGCACGGCAAAGCTGCAAGCCCCTTGTGAGTCCCGACTTGTCACAGTTTCTTAGTGTCTGGGTCCTGTGACTGGATATGATCATTGCATCTTAGTGTGACATTGCATCAATGTCCTCAGCGCGCTCACAGCCACTCAGGAAGTGAGACAGATGATCACACCCCTTGCTCAGCCTGGAGGGGCTGGGGCAGCCTTTCCGAAGAAGATGCTGGGAAGTGCCTAAGATGAAGCGCGTTCAGCCCAGGCGAGTTCAGGATGTGGGACCCTGGGGGTGGGGGGGCAGGGAGGCAGGGCCAGGTGCTGTGCAGAGAACCGCAAGTGGACCTGGGCACCTCGCACCCCACACGCCTCTCAGGCCCCGGGACGGAGCTGTAAGGACAGCCACCGCTGTGCTTGCTCCTAGTAGGTGCTCAACCCTCAGCAACTGTTTTTCTTAGTGCAATGACAGCCACGGGTTCCCTTCTCTGCTGTTGTTTTTAATACCAGGTTCAAACTGAATTTGTGGTTAACCAAAACCCTGCTGTTTTCCCCCACGTGAACAGTGTCTGCCTGCCTCTGCTTATTTTACTGCCACTGACAACAACCTGAGTGTGAGAAAACACTCATTTGTTCCGCTTCAGATTCGTCTTGCTTATCATCTCTTTGGGGTTTGGTTTTGTTTTAATAAAATCTTTTTTAAAAATCCTCACCCAAGGATATTTTCCCATTTATCTTCAGTCAGAGCGGGAGGGAGGGAGAGAGGGAGAGATGGGGGGGGGGGGGAGAGAGAGAGAGAGAGAGAAACATTGACGTGAGAGAGACACATCGACTGGTTGCCTGCTACCTCCTACATGACCCCGACCAGGGCCGGGGACGAACCGCAACCGAGGTACATTGATCCCGGGACTCTGGTCTGCAGGCTGATGCTCTAACTGCTGAGCCAGACCACCCAGGGCTAAAAATACTATTTTTGAATGACTGAACTATTTTTAAAAAACATGAACACATAAATTCCTGTACTAAATTTTGCACGTCTGCCCGACGCCCTCCCCACAGCCCCATGCAGTGTGCGCCGTGTGGACACGGCCTCGCTCCCACGCGCCTGGCTCTGAGCAACCACGTGGGGACAGAGAAGAGCTACAGCTGGTTCTCACGGGGCTGCTTTTATACGATCAAAACCACCACCCGGCAAGTGGGAAAAATGGGTCAAAATACAGTTTGGTTTGTTCTCCTGGTGCTGAACCACCAGATCGATGGACTCGCCCTCTGGACCTACAGGCTGCTCTGAGCAGTTTCCTCACCCGTCGAAAGGGAGTCTGAGGCTCTCCCTTGGTCTAACCCTCTGGAAAAGCAGGGTCCCCGCGCCACCAGCGGCCGGCTCTCGCCCCTACTCCCCACTGACCAGGAATGAGCTGCTGGGTTTGTCACAGGCTGACAGACACTCCAGCCTAGCCACACTCTCTCCTGTGCGGTCACCTTGGACCCTTCCACCCTACAAATACCTTTCAGGGCTTTTCCAGGCATTTACTACAAAAACTCGACAAACCACGTGGAAGTTCCTAAGTCAGGGCAGAAGGGTGTCAAGCCAAAGAGGTAACCGAGAGGAAGGGGCTAATCACAAGAGGCTTGCTGGATGGGCTTAGAAAAGGTACAGCTCTCTTCTGTCCTCCTCTTATCACGGGACTCACCGGCTTGTCCTCCCTTATCACGGGACTCACCGGCCTGTCCTCCTCTTATCACGGGACTCACCAGTTTGTCCTCCTCTTATCACGGGACTCACCGGCCTGTCCTCCTCTTATCACGGGACTCACCGGCCTGTCCTCCTCTTACCACGGGACTCACCGGCCTGTCCTCCTCTTACCACGGGACTCACCGGCCTGTCCTCCTCTTACCACGGGACTCACCGGCCTGTCCTCCTCTTACCACGGGACTCACCGGCCTGTCCTCCTCTTATCACGGGACTCACCGGCCTGTCCTCCTCTTATCACGGGACTCACCGGCCTGTCCTCCTCTTACCACGGGACTCACTGGCCTGTCCTCCTCTTACCACGGGACTCACCAGTTTGTCCTGCTTCTCAATATCTGTGTAAGTATCTGCCTGCCCCACCAGAATGCGAGCTCCTTGAAGGTGGGGACCCGTTTCCCCGTCGTGAACCCAGGCCTTGTGTGTTGTAGACACTGACACTGCTCACTGAAGAAATGACTCTAACTGTGAAGAAGTGTGTTTCTGATAGTATGTCCATGGGACTTGCCTTTCAAAACCCGACTCCATTTATTCTCAGAGAGGGCAGCTGCCAAACAAAAGCACCTCTGACAGATTACCATCAGCCAAAGCCTGGGAGCAGAGTCAGGAAACCGCAAGTCTGAGGCTGAGCCTACTGTCAAAGCGGGAGGCTGCCCCTTGGCCCCAGTTCCAGGCCTGGGAATGCGGAAATGCGGGCGGCCCCCTCCACACTCTGTGATGCCTGGGTCTCTTGGGGAGACCAGGATCGATGCCTCACTGTCTCTGCCCAGCGCTGGCAGTGGTCCCGCTCAGCTCAATGCCCTGGCTTGGTGGCTCCCTTCAGACGGAACGACCCGTCACTCTGTCATATGTCCCAGCAGGACTGGGAGCCCAGGTCTGCTGGGATGGAGGGATCCCTGGAAGGTAGGACATTCAGTGGGAAACCCAGGATAGTCCCCGGCAAACCAGGGTGGGCCTGGTCTCTGTGTTTTAACACATTCCTGCTGATTCTGATGAAAATGGTCCGTGAAGTAACCCCAAAAACCACTAACTTTCAAATCTTTTCATGGTCTCTTTCACCCACGGCCAGAGTTCACGGGGTCACCAATACAATGCCGGATCCCACGCGGATGAATCTCTGCTCCTGATCTTTCTCCTAAGCTCCGGAACCACAGTTCCAACCACCGGACGCCTCCCCCTGGACGAACCTCAGGGACCCCACAGCTCAACATGCTGGCAACGGAAAGCGTTCTTCCCACCATTCCCTAACCCCCTCCCAGGTCTGACACCGGAGAGCCACCTCTCTCTGCCTCCCCTCCACGGCTGCCACCTGCCTGCTCCCTGAGCACCACTCGGGTCAGTTCCTTTCCCTCCGTCCCTGCTGTCGTGTCCTGGCCCTTCTCAGTTCTCGTGCACACCTCCGCACGGGGTTCAAGCCTCACATCCTCAACCCGTGTCTCACTCGAGCCACCAGAAAGACCGTCAGGAAATGCCAGTCTGATGGTGGCTTTCCTCTCACGGGGAGCTCTGCCACTCACGGGCTACAGGACCTCAGACAAATCAGTTAATGTCTCTGCTCCCCAGTCTGTTTGTATCTAATCTTCCCTCTACCGACCCTGGCCTCTCCTGTCCTCTCGTGGGCTTGCAGTGAGAATTCAAAGGCTTGGAGCACTACCTGGTGCCCAGCAGCACAGAAGGGGTCATTAGCATTACAGCTCCTTGGCAGGCTTGGGTGGCCCTCACACCCTGGCCCCGCCTCCCTGCTCCTGGCTGACCCGCACACCCGAGGCACAGTCTGGTGAGAACACTCGGGGCCCCTAACAGACCCTCCTCTCTGGCCGCTTTGCTCTAACGCATGCGGTTCCCTCTGCCTGGCATGCTTTTCCAGCCTAGCCTGCCATCGTTCCTACTCCTCCTGCAGACTGGAGGTGTGGGGGACCTCCTTCAGCAAGCCTTCCTGGCGGCCCCAGGCTAGTCAGACGGTCTGGGCCCCGTGAGCATGTCCTCTGCCGTCGCGCCCTAGCGGCTTTCACTGTGGCGGCCTGTAACAGCTGTCTGCTGCAGGTCCCTCTGATGGCATGGGTGCCCCCCGGGCAAGGCCCATTCCCTCAGGACAGGCTCCCCCGCAGGCTCCTGGGGCTTAGGCCACCGTTCCCTTCCCCCGTTGATCTCTGGAGCTCTAAAACAACAGGGCAGACTTCGCGGGTCCCAGGGAACCCCTGCCCACACCCTGCCTGGCGCTGACCAGGGAGGGGAGGGCGGTCTGCCCACACAGCCCAGCCAGCAGCCCGGTCTGATGGCAAAGCATCCTCTGGACATTTGGGCCAATTAAAATGACTTCCTGGCGTTACTCAAGAAATTAAAGAAGGAAGCTGTTTCCTCGGCCTGACATGCTTCCTCCTTCCTGGGTCTGCATTTCAGTGTTCCCCACAGCGCAGGGCAAGGGTCACCACCTTCAGAAAACATCTGCTCGTTCGTTCCCACTCACTCAGTAACTGCCCGCAGAAGGCACTCGCTGGGCCCTGGGCACGCACGCGGCATGGCCCCGCCCTTACGGAGCTCACTCTCTGGCAGCACAAACAGTTACAAGATGGGTACTCGGTAGTGCTACTGTAGAAAGCCCACAGGGTTCTGCGGGAGGAATTCTCACGTGAAAGACAAGCTAACAAAACACGAAGGTGCCCAGTACCCAGCTGGTGCCATACGTGTGCCTAACAGGTGTGTGTCTCTGCCCCCCAGCCCCACGCCGAGGCCTGCGAGCCTCTGGTCGCGCTCAAGCCTTCGTGGTGGCTGTGGAGAGCTTATCTGCTCCCCGAGACCGTGAGCCGCTTGAGGGCAGGCCCAGGTCTGGGCGTCAGGGCCCCTCGACACCCTCCGAGGCATGGCATGGCATGGCACCTCCACCCGAACAGGGCGGGCTCAGCAGTGGCCGAGAGAACGAGTGAGTGAGACGGCGCAGTGGGAGGCCAGAGGGAAGTGGCTAGAAATACACGTTCCCAAAGCCAAGCAGAACCAGCCGGTCTGTGCGGCCCGGACTTGTTCACTTTCAATACATAAGCCGCGACAGTGAGCTTGAAAAGCAGGCTGAGAATCGGAGCGGCTGGCACGGAGAAGGGCTCCGGCTGCTTGTCTGGGCTCCAGGACAGGGCGCGCGGGTGCTGACCTCCCAGCACCACGCGGGAACAGCAGGGAACAGCACCTGCCAGCTCAGTGGCCCCTGCAGTCAAAGCCTGCGTGATTTCACGTGATGCTCCAAACAGCCATTAGGAGGTAGTGGTCACCTCTACCCCACTTTACACTGTGACTTGTCCAGAGCCCCCCAGGAGGGACACACCTGGCCTGGACCCTGCCTTCCTCCTTCTTCCTCTAGAGGCCTCCCCTCCGGCTCTCGGGTCTCACTCCCTCAGCTCCCCCAATCACAACCTCCCGCAGCCTGTCACGCCATCTCCCCAGGCCCCGGTGCTCAGGCCCTCTCATCCACTGCCCTCCAGGTGACAGATGCCCTCATTCTCATCCTCTTAGCCCCTTTCAAAACTTTTCTGTTGGCTCTTGTGACAGCCCCAGCTTGGCTCTTCTCTGGACTGCCCCTTCCTGCCCCTTCCCGAGGTGGACAGGGACCAGAGGTCCCGTGGAGGCCCGCCATCAGTTGCGGGGACAGTGTGGGAAGGGAAGGGAGCCCTGGGTCAGGGTCTGAGCTGTGCCCAGGCCTGGCCTGTCACTTGCTAGCCTCAGGACCGCAGAGGAGGCAGAGCATGGCTGTGTAACACGAGCTAACGGTCTTTCTTGACCAGCTTACGCTCTGCTGGAGCTCGAAGAAGACCGAGGAGACGGTGTGGTTAACTAACCACGACGGGCCAGGCTGCCATTGGGAATGCACCCAGGGTTGGCCTAGTCCCAGCATGTCTGCGTGTGGGGAGACTTCAGGGAGAGCCCATCCACATGCGGGGTGCCTGTGGGGCGTCGGGTCCTGTCTGTGGGTGTCCAGTGGAGGGGCAGCTCCCACGCCCAGTCTCCCAGCCCTGCGCTGTGCATGGATTCTCCTCGAACCTCTCCTCCTGTGTCTGCCACCTCCCAGGAGAGAGTTCCACCCCCACTGCAAAGACGCCGTCGACTTCTCTCCACCATCGCTGTGCCTGCCACCACACTGCAGCCGCTCTCTCCGTGAGGCAGGCTTCGGGGCCTTGTCTTTTAAAAATGTTGTTCCTCTCTGCAGCCCTAGTAACGGGGACCTAGCGACCTCCCCAACATCATCTTTAATCAATGCTTGCCTTTGAGTTCGCCTAGATTTGCCACATGTCATATTTCTCAGCCTTCAAGGATTCCTTGGGGGTGGGAGGGTCCACGGGACCACGACTCACCTGCGATCTGGCCACCCCAGGTCTCTCTCTCTTCCTGCATTCGTTTATTTACTTTTAATTTTTTTCCCCTTTATTGACTTTACAGAGAGAGAAAAGGAGAGGGAGAGAGAGACAGAAACATTGATGAGAGAGAACATCGATTGGCCACCTCCTGCATACCCCCCACTGGGGATCGGGCCCACAACCTGGGCATGTGTCCTGACCGGGAATTGAACCAGTGACCTCTTGGTGCATGGGTCGACGCTCAACCACTGAGCCACACCGGCCAGACTCTTCCTGCATTCGTTTAAAGATAAACCAAGACCACAGCCCGTTTACTGAGTACTGACCACGTACCAAATATATTCCCGTGCCCAGCGCTCAGACGAAACTCAACTTTCTCGTGAATAAAAGACATGGTCTCCGTCAAGGGGAGGGCCCACGTGCACACACACAGTCCACAGTGTGCCAGGTGCCATGGGTGCAAGGCAGGCACGTTTCATCCTGCCGGGAGGGAGTGGACCATTTCCGGCAGACAGAGCAGCGGCAGCAAAGGCTGGGAGAGGAGAGGGCAGCACCCTCAGCCAGGCCCTCAGCTGTCACCCTGGGCCTCCCGTCGCTTCTCATGGCTCATTCAAGGGGAGTGAAAAGACCTACACCGTGGATGTCCTCCCAGGTCCCAAGTCAGTGACTGAGCGACAGGGACTGGGAAGCACAGCCTTGCCAGAGCTGAGGAATAGTCGCAGGTACCTTTTTGGAGGGAGGAAACAGCCTGGAGAGGGGAGTACGTTTCCCAGCATCCCGTGGCCAATGTGGAAGGGCCGGGACTAGACTACAGGTCCTACTTTCTGTTGGACGATAGGGCCTTCCTGCTTCACGTAGGAAAGCATTTGACTACAAGTGACATCGCTTTTGATGTCATTTTTTTCTGAATTATTTGAAAGTAAGTTGCAGATATCAGACTTTGATGGTAAGGTGTTCAGATAGAGTGGGGGGTGGGGGGGAGAGAGAGAGAGAAACATTGATGTGAGAGAGACACATCGATTGGCTGCCTCCTGCATGACCCTGGGGACTGAACTGCAACCCAGGGACGTGCCCTTGACCAGAATCAAACCCGCGACTCTGGTCCACGGGCTGACGCTGCAACCGCTGAGCCAAACCGGCCAGGGCCACTTGCCTCTTTTTTAATGCTGGTATGTTAGGCCATTTTTTTTGTTTGTCATCGACACTGAATTGTGTGTGTGAGGAGTTTAGGCCGACTGTCTCGTAGGCTGTCCCCATTCTGGACTGTTTCCCTGGATTAAATTCAGAATAAACAGCAAGGACGAGACACAGGAGACAGTGGGGACTTATTCTGTCACCTCCCACCAGGCCCTGGCTCACTAGTGGCCTTCTCCTGGAGAGGCAAGGCGGGCTAAGGGAGTGACCGCGGGCCTCTGCAACGGAAGGGGGCATGTCCTCTCGGCAAGTGAATCGTCCACGGGGTGACTGCTTTTTCTTCACGGGAACAGGCTTGGGAGAGGTTTAAGGTCGTGTTCTAACCTGACGGCGTTTATTCTGAAACAGCTCATGCCTGTGAGAGGTCCCCGATGCCACCCCTCAGTGGGACATGTGTGGCCTCATAGTGTGGCTTAGTTCACGAGGAGCCCCGCATCCTCTCCGGGGCCCAGCGCCCCTCCTCCCTCCCAGCGGGAGCACTGCCCCGGACGGGCTTCTCCTGGTCCAGTCACATTACTGGACATTCCCAGAGTGGTTCTCAAAACTGTGGGTCTCGGACCGCTTTGCACCCACGAAGATTACCGAGGACGTCACAGGAGCTTCTGTGCAGTTACGTCTGTGCACATTTTTCATGTTTGAAACGAAAGCGGAGATTTTTAAAACACAAGTACGCATTTCATGACTTGCCACAGTGACAATGTCAACCCGTGTCATGTAGCCTCTGGAAAATTCCACTGTGCACTCATGAGACAAGAGTGAAATAGGCAAATGATGTCTCAGTTGTTACAGGTACAGTTCTGAGTCACAGACCCCCGACAGGGCCGGCCTCCCGGCCACGTGCCAACTGCGGCTTCACAGCAGTGAAAACACAGGTTAGACCCGCGTGGACGGACGTGCAGGAGCTCGACCGGCGCCGTCTGAGCCCCCCTCCCGTGAGCATCAGGATTAAAGAAAGGCTCTGGTAAGTGAGGATCGGATTCGGTGTCAAAGCCAGACATCTTTTCTTCCATCCGAATTGGTGGGAGGTCAGACTGCGCGTCCTGTGCGCGGATGTCCGCCTCTCCTCCGTGCACTGTCCCGCCGCGTCCGGGGGCCCGGGCAGCTGGTCTCCACTCCTCCGGGAGGCCCGTGGGGTCTGGGAAAACACTGGCGTTCTCCGGCCGGACCTGTCTCCTAGCACTTCCCACACTTCTTTCAAGGCCCCGAACACAGCCCTTCTGCTGGCGAGCCATCTGACAGGCCATGTGGACATCAGGGCCACTGGTACAAATTCCAGTGTAAGCCTGTGTCCCCAGAGTCCGTGACTCTGACCACTGTGGAAGTGGAATGGACCACTGTGAAGAGCTGGCCGGGCTGAGGACGGGGCAGCGTGCTCACCTCTGAGGGCGGACTGACAGCCTGGGGACGAGACTCGGCTGAGCCTGTTCGTCAGCATGGCGACGCGGCTCAGTTCAGCGAACACCTGAGTGAGGGCACAGCATTCACTAGGCACACGACAGACAGAAGTGAGTAACACTGCGTCCGAAGAGTCTAGGCAGGGAGGGGAGACGGCGAATGAACAGATGACGGACACGGAGACGCACGGGTGCCACAGGGGGACAGAGAAGGTCTCTCCGTGTCTCACAGCATCAACAGTGTGAAATCAGACACTGCAAAGGGTAACAGAGATCAGGAAGCTTTGATTTTAACCTTGACTCTAACCTTGAGAGGCCGTAGCTAAGCCTAGCTTCTGAAAACACAGACACCCGGCTTCAAATCCCAACTCTGTCAGTGACACCAGTGGGACCCGGGATGAGGAACCTAACTTTGCTGACCCTGGTTTTCTTGTCTATAAACTGAGAACAACAACACAACATCCGAGGATGAGGGTTAAATACAACGCATACGACATAATCAGCATAATGCTTGGCATTAACGCTCAACGAGGGTCGCTGTTGTTATTTTTCTCTTTTATGGGTTCAGTTACCTAAGTGAAGCCGCTGGATGAGACCAGTTCTCCACCCCCTGTGCCCAGGACACCTGAGGAACCCAGAGGCTGGCATGAGAATAACCTAGCCCTGTTATGCTAATGCTTCTCACCTGAAGGCACACAGGACTCTCTGGAATGGAAGAGAGGGAAGTCTCAAGAAGCTCTCCCAATGATTTGGCTACACGTCCCTGGGAAACCAACTGGACAACGTGACCTCTGAGGACCCGTCCTGCCCCGACTCCGGGCCTCGACCTCCCGATCTGTGTACCCCATAGCTGGACTAGCCAGGTAGCTATCAGACTTCAAATTCATCACCAAGAAAAAAAGCAATGTTTTTCTGTCACAGAGATATTGAGGGATACTTAAAAAAGATACGAGAGAGGTGATCTGGTTGAAGTGGCGGGTAAGACCCCAAAGCACAGTAACCTAGACGATCTGTGCAGACATTCGCCAAGGTCCTTTCGGGAAACCTCCCAGTGCTCTAGGATTTAAACAGACCTCTGAAAACACTGGGCTGCCCCTGCCAGCCTGGGCTAACCCTGCCGAGGTCGTTCCGGCTGGTTCCAGCTCCGGCCCTGCCTCACCAGCCATGTGACCGTGGGCAGTGCCCAGGCCGGCTTCCTCATCCACCACACCAGAGCGCTGCCACCTTCCTCGTCTGCCCAACAGGGTGCAAAGAGTCAGTTAGAACACTGGGCCCTGGCCGGGTAGCTCGGTTGGTTAGAGAGTCGTCCTGATAAACCAAGGTTGCAGGTTTGATTCCCGGTCAGGGCACATATTAGAATCAACCAATGAATGCATACGTAAGTGGAACAACAAATCTATGTTTCTCTCTCTCAAAAAAAAAAAAAAAGAAAGAAAATTGGCTCACAACCACTTTGGACACTGTGAAGTACTTTTTAAGGGGAGGGATTATAGTTTTATGCTAAGATAAAGAGCTGTAATGAGTCAATCAAATGCCCCAAACCCTGAAGGTAAAACCCTGTCCTATCACCTACCACCTTTCACGGAGCTATAGGGCAGGGGACAGTCACGTCAAGTGTAGCCTCACCTTCAGAAAGATGGCGCACAGCCAGGCGTGCAGGACACTGACCAGCTGCAGCTTACATATGTGCTGGACAGCAACAGCCCCAAGGACCGATGGCCCAATCAGTCCAGGTCTGTAAGCTGAGGGCAGGGCTCTGTTCTTACAGTCCATGGAGTTTCCATCGTAAAGGGAACCTCAGTGCTTCCCTCTTTGCTCAGCATTCAGAGAAAACAACCTGAATGTTTCCAGGCCGTTCCGGAGAGAACAGCCAGGACCCATGCACAGCACCTGAGCCAAACCACAGCCCCCTGAGATCAGAAACCACTAAAGATCACAGGCATCAAGAGACATGGGCCTGTGAAATGGACAGACCAGCAGATGGAGGGTGAGCGGGCTGTCAGTATCTTGCTGTGTGACCTTGGGCAAGTCCTTCGCCCTCTGCTCTGGTCCTTGATCTCCCCATTGCACAGCGGGATCGGGGATGATTTCTATGGCCCCTTCAGCTCTACACCATCATGATTCCAGGTTTCCTGTTGACCTCCCTCTGGCCCGTTTTGGTCCCAGTACTCACACCATGGCCATGGCTGGAAGGCTGGAGCACAGGGAGCCCGAAGAGGAGAGTCCTGCACTCCCAGCAGGCTACGCTGATCAGCGGACCACAGACCCTCAGGAGGCAGCAACTTGGTTTTTAGACTACTTAAAATCAAACAGGAAACGGAAGCCAAAGCAGAGACAAAGGGGAAACAAACCCCAGTTGGAAACTGAAACCTAGGTAGAAAATGGAGAAACAAGAGGCTCCCAGGGCAGAGCCCCACCAGTGTGGGTGGCCAAGAGCCACTGTGGGGCCTGAACCCCCTCCCCTCCAACAAGGCTGCAACCTCAGGCCTCCAAGCACTTCCTGCGAGAGGGAGGGCGAGGGCAGAGGCAGGGGGCTGAGATGGGACCAGGCTGTGGTGTTGCCTCCCAGTAACTGCACAGCCTGTCCCAGAGGTCCAGGCCTGCGCTTCCCATCTGTGGCAGGAGGGGGCGGGGCAGCGCGTGCGGCTTCCTACCCGCCTTGATGAAAAGCTCCGAGACCTCAGAAGCATCCTTGCTCATCTTCCAGAGAAGACTAAGTGATGATTTTTTTTTTAGTTTTTTTTTTTCTTTATTGATTTTAGAGAGAGAGGAAGGGAGAGGAAGAGATTGAAACATCGATGAGAGAGAACATTGATAGGCTGCCTCCTGCATGCCCCCCACGGGGGATCTGGCCCACAACCTGGGCATGTGTCCTGACCGGGAATCGAACCGGTGACCTCTTGGTGCATGGGTCGACGCTCAACCACTGAGCCACACCGGCTGGGCCTAAGTGATGATGTTTCAATATTTTACTTAACAGTTTACTCTGCTAAACATTTTGCACTTCTTTTGGGGAGATGCTTCTCTCTGATGGTGATATTACAGTCAGCAACGGAGGGCCTGAGAGGAACAGGTTTGAGGAATACTGGACACCTGGTGCTGTCCCTTGTTTAGTAAGTGAACCCGGGGCTTCAGCTTCCTCAAGTGTGAAAGGGGGCTTCACAGGGTCCTCACAAAGGTAAGGTCCATTCGTCCTCAATCTTTCATTCAACACTTCCCGAGAGCCCAGAGTCACACTGAAAAGAGCACAGTACTTGTCCGAGAACGGCTCCTCCAGCTTAGAAAGGAGCAGACTGACACGTTAGCAAATAGATGCATTACAATGTTGCTACCGAGAGAGCAAAGATCAGCCGTACAGAGCACAGTACAAAGAGAGGTCAGTCCTCACGGGAGAGCTGAGACTGCGAATGCTCAGAACGTGCCCTGAAAGGCTTTCATGGGGACACCCCTCCTCTTCAGCACTGCATAAGGTATGAACACGGACTCCAACATACCCTGACGTTCGTTTTCTTTTAGTTCAAAATATTTCCCATTTTTCCTTGTGATTTCTTCTTTCATCCATGAACTTTAGATTTTAATTCCTAAATATTTGGTGTTTTCCTACAACTGTTACATTTATTTATTTATTTTTATTCCTCACTCGAGGATATTTTTCCATTGATTTTTTTTTTTTTAAAGAGAGAGTGGAAGGGAAAGGAGCGAGGGAGGGAGAGAAACATCGATATGAGAGAGACACATCAACTGGTTCCCTCCTGCATGACTCCGACTGAGGCCGGGGATTGAACCTGCAACCCAGGTACGTGTCCTTGACCGGAATCAAACCCTTCGGTTTGAGAGCCAATGCTCTAACCACTGAGCCAAACCGGCCAGGACTGTTTTCAATTTAATTCTACTGTGGTCAAAGGACACGCTTAGTATAATTTCTTGTTTTGTTTTCCCTGGTATGATTTCAGTCCTTTAACATTTACAGAGATCTGTTTTCTGGCCCAGCATGGGGTCCACCTTGGTGAATGAGCTGCGTGCACAAGGAAATAACGTCTGTTGCGGAACAAGGGGCAGCGTTCCAGAACACGTCGGTCAGGTCCAGCAAGGCCATTCAGACCTGCTCCGTCCTTACTGGTTTGTTGTGTTGATCTGTTTGTTTTTGTATAATTGTTCCAACAGCCGCTGAGAGGACAGTTTAAGAAGATCTCCAACTGTGATTGTGGATTTGCCTCTGTCTCTTTAATTCTGTCCGTTTCCATGTCACGCGTTCCGAAGCTCGTCAGGTCCACGTTGCCTTACGGCTCGCATCTTCCTGATGCTGACCCTTTCCTCGGGATGAAACATCTCTCTACCACTGGGAGCACTCTTTGTCTTGAGTTGACTTTATCTGACATTAATGGAGCCATCTGAGCTTCTTAATGCTGTGTGCCTGGCCTATCTTTTCCCATCCTGTGTTGGTTTTCTATTGCTGTGTAATAAATTACCACACACAGGTGATCTCAGTGTCGTAAGAGAAGAGCAGGTCAGAAGTCTGACAGATCGCAGGTGTCGGAGGCGCTACGTTTCCTTCTGGAGGCGCCGGAGAATCAGTTCCTCGCCCTCTCCAGCTTCTAGAGGCCCCTGCGTCCCCTGGCTCGGGGCCCTCCTCCTCTTCAAAGCCAGAAGTGTGGCATCACTACGACGTCTATTCTGTCCTAACATCTATTTCAGCCCATGGCTGGGAAAAGTTCTCCACTCTTGTCTCTTTTTATGGTCACATTTTAATTTTTTCATCTTTATTGAGATATAACTGTAAAAAAAAAACCCTGTATATGTAAGGTGTATGACTTGATGTTTTGATATATGTATACATTGGAAATAATCACCACAATCAAGCTAATTAACATATCAATCATCTCATAGAGTCACCATTTTCTTCCCTTTTTTAGATTCTCCACTTAAAAAAAAAAAGATTGGTGCCTGGCTAGTGTGGCTCAACAGTTGAGCACTGACCCATGCACCAAGAGGTCATCAGTTCGACTCCCAGTCAGGGCACATTCCCGATCCCCTGTGGGGGCCATGCAGGAGGTGGCCAATCGATGTTCTCTCTCATTGATATTTCTATCTCTCTCTCCCTCTCCCTTCCTCTCTCTCTAACATCAATAAAGAAGAAATTTTTTTAAGAAAGAAAAATTATTGAAGAAAAAAAAAAAAAAGATTGGCTAGATTCTCCACTTTTAAGGACTGGGCCCAAGGGATAACCCAGGACGATTGCCCCATCTCAAGGACCATACCTTTAATCACATCTGCAAAGTCCCTTTTGCTATGTAAGGCAACATATTCATAGGTTCTGGGGATTAGGGTGGGGTGGTAGCATTACTCTGTCTACTACATATCCTTTTATCCTCAACCTGCCTGTGTCTTTGTATTTAAAGAGTGTCTCTTGTAGACAGTATATGATAGAGTCCTGCATTTTCATCCAGTCTGATAATCTTTATCTTCTAACTGGATTATTTAATCCATTTACATTTAATTTATTGATATGGTTGGCTATAGGTCTACCATTCTGCTATTTGTCTCATTTGTTTTTTTGTTCCCCTCTTCCTCCTTTCTTACATTCTTCTAAGAATTCCATTTTAGCCCTGGTCAGTTTGGCTCAGTGGTTAGAGCATTGGCCTGAGGACCAAAGAGCTGTGGGTTTGATTCCAGCCAAGGGCTTGTACCTTGGTTGCAGTTTGGTCCCTGGTCAGGGTTGGGGTCATGCAGGAGGCAACCAATCGATGTGTTTCTCTCATATCGATGTCTCTCTCTCTCTCTCTCTCTCTCTCTCTCTCTCTCTCTCTCTCTCTCCCTCCCTCCCTCTCTCTCTCTCTCTCTCCCTCTCCCTCTCCCCCTCTCCCTCCCACTTTATTTGAAGATAAATGGAAAAATATCCTCAGGTAAGGATGTAAAAAAAAAAAATGTTCTACTGTCTTTTGGCATCCATGGTTTCTGATGAGAAGTCAGACATCATTCATGTTGTCATCCTCTGTATACAATGTATCATCTTGCCTCTGGCAACTTTTAATATTTTCTCTTTTTCTTTGAGTTCCAACAGTGTGACTCTGATGGGCTTAGTGTGGTTTTCTTTATACTTATCCTGCTAAGGGTTTACTGAGATTCTTGGATATATCAGTTAAACTTTTCACCGAATCTGGGAAATTTTTGGTAATTATTTCTCCAAGAATTATTCTTCTGCCCCCTATCCTTCCCCTTTCCCTCTGGGACTCCAATTACACATATGAAGACCTCTTGGTATTACCCACAAGTCACCAAGGTGCTGTTATTTTTTTTCAATATTATTTCCCTGGTTTTCAGATTAGACAATTTCTATGGTTAAGTCTCCAAGTCTACTAGCCCCCTTTTTTTTTAATCCTCACCCAAGGACATTTTTTTTTTTTTTTTGCATTTATCTTCAGATAGAGTGAGAGGGAGAGAGGGAGGAAGAAAGAGAGAGAAACATCGATGTGAGAGAGACATATCGACTAGGTGCCACCCACACAACCCCAACTGGGGTCAGGGACAAACCGCAACTGAGGTACGTGCCCTCAGCGGGAACCAAACCCGGGTCTCTCTGGTTCGCGGGCCAACACTCTAACCGCTGAGCCAAACCGGCCAGGGCTACTAACCCTTTTTAATGCAGTCTCTGGGCCACTTTTAATCTTATCCAGTGAATTTTAAAATTTCATTTCTAATAGCAGAATTTCCATTTGGTAATTTTTTTATAATTTCCATTTCTCTGTTGAGATTCTCCATCTATTTGCTCATTTTATCCACCTTTTCCTTTTAGTCTTTGAACATATTCATAATAGCAACTTTGAAGTGCTTGCCTGCTAATTCCAACTTCAAAGTCACCTCAGGGTCCACTAATTGCTTTTTTCACTAAGTATAGGTCACATCTTCTGACTCTTTACTGTCCACTGATTTAAGGATGTATGTTAGACATTGTTATTATACATTGCAGAGAGTCTGGGTTCTATTGTTTTCCTTTAAAGGTACTGAGTTTGTCCTGGCAGGCAGGTAAATCACCGGCAGATCCTTTAGATGCTGTGGAGCTTGGACTAATTCTTTCTTAAGTTCTATTTCCATTTTGAACTTAGCCTAGGGTGTGACCCTTAACCAAGGACACAGTCCTTACTGCCAAGGTGTGGCTGTTCTGGGGTCACTGAGGTGGTCAGTGGGTCTCTTCATTCAGGTCGACTGGGATCTCCAACATCTCCCAGCAGTGCATGACCTCAAGCATCACCATTCAGCTGTTAGCCCTACAGTGGGCAATCTGTGCTAAGCCTCGTGGACAGTCTCATTCTGCACATGGATAGCCGGCCCTTAGCCAACAACCCAAAGTGAATCCCTACCCAAACTCTGCCACCCTTGCCCCTACCATGAAGCCTCCTCTCTCTATTTCCTTGCCCTGCAATGTCCAGCTACTTCAGTAGCCTGGAATCCCAGTATCTGCCTCCTGAGCTTATTAAGATTAGCTGGTAGCTGGAGCTCCACCGTACCGGCCGAGCGGTCAGAAAGCCAGAGCCACTGTGGGGCTTATCCTGTGTTTCTTTACTCAAGGGTCAGAGTCCTGTGCTGCCTGTTCAACGCCTGAAACAGCAAGAACTTACTATTTTGTGTGCGTCAGAATCCTTCGTATATTGAGGTGCTCCGTGTGTTTTGTTCGGTTTCACAGTAGTTTTGTCAAGAGGGTAAGTCCATTACCGTCACTCTGTCACGGCCAGAAGCAGAAGTAAATTGTGACTATTAAAGTACTGAAAGCTCCTCTTTCTCATTTTCTGAGGACCTGAAGAGGCAGCCTGAGCGGAGACGCTCTCACTGTGAGAACGCGCCTTCCATCCCCACCCCCTCTGTCCCCCACACGTGCTACTTCTGCCTTTTCCTGGTTTCATAAGCAGGTGACAGGTAAGAGCGAACTTCTGGGGGGCATTCTTCGAACTCTACCACCTAGCTTTAGAGTAGAATTATGAGAAAGAGGAAGACACGTGGACAGACTTCTGGCAGGGTGTTATGCGATACGGAGTCTAGCCCATGCTCGGTCACGCCCTGGGCAGTCACTCCCCACTCTCAGCCCTGGATTCCTCCTCTGCCCAGCAAGGACTGGCTGTTAATAACCACGGACGGCAGGTACGGCACCACTTCCTAAATCAGCTGGGTCAGGACCACAGACACTCTTGGAAAGACAGGCTAGGAGCCATTGATACTTAAACGGCAATTCAGTGAGAGAGTTAAGAAATGTCCTGTTTGAAGTAGTATCATTACTGTGAATGGAGGTCAGCACCTAGTGCACTGGGCAGGACATAGTAGGTGCAAGGTACATGTTGACTGCATGAATGAATATGTGAATGAATGAATAGATGAAAGGGAAGGGCACCAGATCGCACACAGGAGATTAAATGCAAAGGCATTTGGCTCTGGATCTTGAACATAGTCAATATTCAATGAATGGCAGCTATATTGACTTGCATTGAAAGAGGTGTTCTCCAGGTGTCTGGATCCCAATGGAAAGCAGAAGGGTAAAAACAAGTCAGGGAGCTATACTAAAAGACACCCTGTTTAGGAGAGTTACTTAAAAGACTCGTTGTGTGACTTGGGAAATTCATTTTACTTCTGTGGATCTTCATTTCTTTTTCTGCAAACAGACTAATCTCCCTTCTCCCCTCTCTTGGTGGGATGTTTGAGCATAAAAGGGTCTATAATTAAGAAGAAAAATTATGTTTATGTAATACTAGCTTTTCATGAGAATTTTCATGAGAAGGTCCCTGTGTCTTAGTGGAGGAAAAGGGGATAGAGAAATGGCTACACAGAATAGCTCCCATCACTGACATACTATGAAAACCTATTAACAAAAAGCTGCGTGACCAATGGCAGTCAAACTTGGTTTGCCCTTCAAGACTCAATACACACATCACCTCTTCAATGGAGTGTTTATCAAAGCCCCAAGATAGAGAAAAGTATTCCCACCACTCTGTTACATCTATATTTGACAACGTTATCAGTTTAGTTGTCACAGATCATTGCCCTTTAGGTAGGGGCTACCATATGTTTTGTTAATCTTCACCCGAGGATATTTTCCCATTGGTTTTTAGATAGAGTGGGGGGGGGGGGAGACATTGATGTGAGAGAGACACATGGATTGGTTGCCTCCCGCACAACCCTGACAGGGGCCGGGGATTGAACCTGCAACCCAGGTATGTTCCCTTGACCGGGAATTGAATCCGAGATGCTTTGGTCTACGGGCCCACACTCTAATTGCCGAGCCAAACTGGCCAGGGCTTATTCGTCTTTTATAACCAATCATGCCCAGCACAATTCTTGGTACATAGTGGATTTCCTTTAAGGGTGACAAAAATGTTCTAAAATTACTGTGATGATGGTGAAAACTGAATATACTAAAACCCACTGAACTGTAGACTTTACGCGGGTGACTTTGTATCTCAATAAAGCCATGATTTAAAAATGCCCCAAATGCAGACCGCAATGCAATGCTTTCAAATGGGTTATGAATTAACAGCGGGACTTTGCGATTGTTGAAGAAAATCATCCCACCATCCTGGCTCAGGTCAGAAACAGCACCAGCAGAAAGGACCTCATTCAGGACAACTGTCAAGCCGTTTCCGCTCTAGAACGTGAAGGAGTGAAGCGGGGCGCCGCAGAACGCAGCAGGCCCCGAGGCAAGCCATGGACCTGACCTGAGGACGAGCTGTTTCTCAAGCTGCATGCTGACTATTTCAAACCTTTGGCCTCCTTTCAACAATTTCCGATGGTTTTACTGAGCATCTGAAGAAATAGGACACGTTAGCTAGTTTTGGTTAACTGCAAATTAAATAAAGCCAAAGGAACATAATGAGAAACCATTTTTCATCATTCAAATTACAGGAGCTTTTGCTTTTTCCTCAGAAGGTTTTCTTTGGCTGGTTTGACTTATTTTCATTCCTACGAACTGAACACCTGGATGAATCTGCATAACCACAAGCACAATCAGAAGCTCAAGTCCATCACCACCAAAACTCCCTCTAGCTGTCCCTCAGAGGTCACCCCCACCCTGCTACTCACTCCCAGCAACCACTGACCTGTTCTCAACAGTTTTCTTCTGTAGAATGTTATACTGAGATTATACGGGATGTAACCTTTTAAGAAGGTTTCCTTCCCTCGGCATAATGCCTCTGAGATCCAGCCAAGTTGCTATGTTTATTAAATAATTTGGTCCTTTTTCCTTTTTTTTTTGCAGAGTAGTACTCCATTGTATGGATGTACCACAAATAGTTCATCCATTAAGTTGAAGAACATTTGAGTTGTTTTGGCTATTATAAAAGAGCCACTCTAAACAGGCATGTACACATGTACAGGTTTCCATGTGCATGTAAGCTTTCATTTCCAGAGGGTAAAGATCCAGGACAGAGATTGCTGGTCATGGGTTTAACTATGAAGACACCAGCAAACTCCTTCCAGAGCGGCTGTGCCGTTTTGCTCCTACGAGCAATGCAGGGGGTGCTGCAGCTAGGCACCTGCCGGCCCCTGGCTTCGTCAGTGTCCTCTCACTCAGCCATTCTAAGTGCGTGGTAATCCTCCTTGCAATTTTAACTCGCATTTCTCTAAGGAGTAATGATGCTGTGTATCTTTGTGTGTTTTTGTGTGCCATCTGCATATTCTTTGGTGAAGTGTCTATTCAAGTTTTTTGCCCATTTTTATTAACTGGTGACCTCTTGGTGCATGGGTCGACGCTCAACCACTGAGCCACACCGCCAGGCTTTTGCCATTTTTAAAACATTAGCCTGTTTTCTTACTGTTAAGTTACGAGAGTTCTTTACACATTCTCAAGACAAGTCCTTTGTGATTCGCAAATATTTTCTTGAAGTCTGTTGCTTGTCTTTTCATTCTCCTAACAGTGTCTTTCACAGGGTAATAGTTTCAGTTTTGATGAAGTTGATATTATTTTACCTTGACGAAGTCCAATTCATCACTATTCCTTTTCTCCTTTTATAGGTGCTTTTGCTGTCACATCGGCAAACCCTTTGCCTAATCCCAGGTCGTGAAGATTGTCCCAAGTTTTCTTCCAGGAGTTTTATGTTTTGCATTTAGATTTAGAATCCATTTTGAGGTAACTTTTGTATAATGTGTGGGGATTAGGTCAAAGTTCATTTTGGGGCATATTTTGCTTATTGTTCCGACTCCATGTGTTGAAAAGACAATGCTTCCTCCATTGAGCTGCCTTTGCACTTTTGTCAAACATCAAGTGACCTATCTGTCTGGACCTATTTCTGGACTTTCGACCCAAGTGTCCAACATCTCCATAAGTCGTCTTGAAAAACCATGAGGCCAGCTTGTCAGTCTCATCATCAGAACTCAGAACCTGACTCAGGAACAGTGATTGGGAACCTGATTCATTTCTTTTGTGATGTAGGTTGTGGAGTAGGTAACCCATCCTCTCTCCAGGCTGGGCCACACAAGGAACATTGAGATCAGTTTTTGATATTACAATAGAAGTAGTACTGGCAACCTGGAAGCATTCTGAGAACGTGACTAAGATGATGAGGCAAAAAGAATCATAACCTATGAGGATTGACTGAGAAAAACAGGACTGTCCAGCCGGGGAGACCAAAGGAGAATGTGAACATGAGCTCTGGGCCTGTGAAATGGAGCTCAGTGGAGAGAAAGAATCCCTCTTTTATGTGATCCCCTGGGAGATGATTAGGTCCACTGGCTACAACTAGGCACTGTGCTAGGTTCTGGGAGTCCATGATGGACACCATATGCTTCTTGCTTTTAGGGGGTGGGGTGGGGGGAAGCCACAGGGAAAACGATCTTGGTGTCACAGAGGCACCCAGCCAACTGCAAGTGTTAACACACATCTGCTTCAGTAGAAAGCTAGATCTAACGACTTGCCTTGACTCTGATTGTGCATGGTTGCCAAAGGTGGCCCTACAACTCTGACTATTTTGTACAAATGACTTGGTTCTGTCTTTGGGTTAATGGCCTCCTGAGGAGACTGAGGTCATGTGAAAGAAAGATATCTGCCAAGGTCTCAAAACAATGGCTGCAAAACTGAATCTGGAAACCAAGCCTCCTGAAGCTTGGTCCAGGCCTCCGTTTCACTGTCTGTGTTTGCTGAGGAACAAATAACCCAAAGCTTCTTTCTTATGTGCACTGTCTCCTGGGTCTCCTGACTCTGGGTTTTCAGTCTTGCATGCTCACCGTCACAGAGGCCTTTCAAGACAAAGGCAGCCTACAATTTGAAATTTTAACACTTTTTTTTTTTTCCAATGACAATATGGGGAAAAAATCATATCAAATCAGACCAATCTCTTCTGAAGATTTTATTTCTGCTCTGAGCTGTTTTGGGGTGACCTACTGCTCTAATTAGGCTGGAAGTAAACCTAGCTTTCATGAGATTCAGGATATGGCTGGAGGAAAAGTTGTCAAGACTAGTTAAGTTCACCAGTGCCCACACTGGCCTCAGAGCATTCCAGGAATTCACTGATTCATTCCATAATTCATCCCACTGATGAACCACAAACACAGACATGTTGGAGAGCACACACCACTGACTGATTGAGTCTTATTAATATACCCAGGGCAGCAGAAAGCAGAAAAATAGTCACACTTCAGTGTATTGCTGGTCCCCCACCCCATGCCCCACCTCCCAAACTCCTCTGGTGATGGGAGGTTGCGGGGTGGGGAGCGAGGGGGTGAGGGTACTACAGAAGGAAGTCAGGACCGCAGTTTACAGTCCCACCTCTTCCTTTCTAATGTGTGCTCACCTACAAAGGGCAGACATAACGCCAGTCCTTTCTAGCTGACAGAGTTCGGGTGAGGATCAAAGGAGCTGGTGGGTGGAAAAGGCTTTGCAAAGTGAAAAGCGCTGCACCTATGTGAGGATTTATTCATTTGACAAACATGTGCTGGGCACCTGTTAAAAGATATGCACCATGCTAAACACCAGGGGTGCAAAGATGATAAAATACAGACCCTGCACTCAAGAAGACAACCAGGTCTAACACAGTAAGGCGAGTCCGAGGACGGGAAGGCGCGGGGTGCTGTGAACACAGGAGGGGTCCCACCGTGTGGGCAGTGAGAAAAGGCAACTGTGAAGACAGGGTGTGAATACAGTGTTAAGGCAAGAGGAGGAATGTACCAGATTTTAGAAAATCTCTCTCTTCTTCTTTTTATTTTTTTATTTTTATTTTTTCCTAATCCTCACCCGAGGACATTTTTTCATTTTTTGTTCAGATAGAGTGGGAGCGAGAGAGAGGAAGAGAGAGAGAGGGAAACATCGACGTGAAAGGGACACATCGAGTGGCCGCCACCCGCACGACCAACCAGGGCCGGGGACAAACTGCAACCGAGGTACATACCCTTAGCGGGAACCGAACCCAGGTCTCTCCGGACCGCAGGCCGATGCTCTAACTGCTGAGCCAAACCGGCCAGGGCCTCTTCTTATTTTAATTCATACTCAAAACAATCCACAGAGTGGGTGCTAACTTTACTATTCCCCCATTGTATTATACATTAGCTCCTGACGGAGGGGTTGTCGCTGCCCCTAGTGGGTAAGACCAGAGATGCTCTCACCACAGATGTCAACTGCGCCGAGGTTGAGAAGGCCTGCTGTAAAGGAGACAGAGGCCCCAGGAGGAGGGACTGGTCCAAAGGCCACAGCAAGTTCCGGCAGGCCTGGGACCTGCAGAGGGCCCCTGTGCCCGGCTCCTCAGCCAGGTGTCAGGTCATGTCCTACGCGGTCTACACCTGGGCGGGCAGCGTAAGAAGAGAGCACGAGGGACGTGGGCTGGGCAGCAGCCTGACCGATGCTGGAGAAGCTCCAGTCCAGATGGGAGAATGGAGCGGCGAGTGAGGGAAGGAGAGAGGGAGACAGACCAAGAGGAGGTGGCAGCGCGCTGACCGAGATACCGCCCCCGCAACACTTGTCGGTGACCTGCCGAGAGGCTTGCACTGTCGGTCACCACCACAGCCACGCCAGCGAGGTGCAGGAGGCGAAGACAGACAGTCTTACTTTCTGACATCCAGAAGAGGACGCTTGACTGAGGTCCCGAGTGCCGCAGAGGCAGGGCTCGTGGGAACGCCTCTTCGGGCAGCCGGGCCCTCCCACCAGCCTGACGCCAGGCACCTGCTCCGCGGCTCCCCGCAGCCCATGGATGGGGAAGGGGACGGGGACGGGGACGACAGTCTCTCTGGCAGGCCACCCGAGCACTACCTGGCCCTGGTCTGAATCTCACTTTCCTCATTTTTACTCTGCTAATGAAGATTAAATTCCAAAATGACTGGGAAAGACTGTTGAAAGGCAGAACACCCCACTTGTCGGAGCAGCCCGTCAGGAGGCGTGCAGCGCAGCACATGGCTTTACCAACGACACGAAGGGCCGCTGGGGCTGGCGCCAGCTTCCTCATCCGTCTCTAGCAGTGGGTCCAGCTCAGGGATGGCAACCCACCGGTGTGTCCAGAAAAGGGCTCCAGAAAACCGCATTGCGAGTCGCTGCCACAAAGTAGAGCAGCATTTGCAAGAGTTGCTCTTCCCACGGCAAAGCCCAGTCAAAGCCGTGCCTAGGACACCGCCTGCGTGCAACGGGCTCTTTCCAGCAGAGGCAGGATGACATCCCACACAGCCTGGCTGTGCATGCCCATGTGATTGCCATCACCTGACAGTCATCTCTGGATTGGGGGACCCTCTTCACCTCAATGTCACCGGTCTGGATCCAGCGAATAACAGAGTTCATGACTGTTAACAACTCCCAGCATCGCGGCCTGGAACCTGTGAGCGACAGGCCTGTGCGTCTGCCGAGCTGTGCCTCTTCCGGATGTCCACCAGCTAACACTTCGGGAGAAGCTTCTCAAAGTCGCTGGCCTTGAAGGGACCACCAGACAGTGACCAGATTCAGCTTCTCCACTTGCCAGACCCTCAAGGAGTTCATACACTCCAGCTCTTCACAAAGCATTTTGGCTCTTGCTAGTAATACCCAACCTCCGTTTCCCACTCAACCTCAGGCTCCTTTTTTCACTTGGCGTTCACTTTGTGTGTCCTTAATCAAGATTCAGAGAGACAGCCTGGCTGGTGTGGCTCAGTGGTTGAGCGTCGACCCACGCACCAAGAGGTCGCTGGTTTGATTTCCAGTCAGGACACATGCCCAGGTTGTGAGCCAAACCCCCAGTGGGGGGCATGCAGGAGGCGGCCAATAGATGTTCTCTCTCATCGATGTTTCTCTCTCTCTCTCCCTTCCTCTGTCTCTAAAATCAATAAGGAAAAAGAAAATTCAGAGAGACATACCTGTGAGGCCTGCACGGGGAACATGGAGGGGTGACCCTCCATCTGCGCCCTCGCGCCCTCTGGGAAACCCAGGCTGGCCAGGCCAGGGCACGCCTCCTTCCCTCCCCTGGGTCCCCCGGCGGCCCTTGTATATGCCGCCACCACACACAGCCAAAGGGGCGTCTTTCAGTGGTCTGTTTCAGGGACTGCTCCACCACCAGCCTGAGCACGCGGGGCAGGGACGGTGTTTTCATCCCCTCTGCAGGCCTGGGCCTGCGTGGACTGTCGGTGTGCAAACGGAGGGCTACTGGATGGAGGAAGGTTGAGTCAGGGGGCACAAGACACTACGGTGACATGGCCTGACCTTGGAACCCGAGGACCTAGACAAGTCCCCCTGTCCTTTCGTAGCAGCGGGACTCTCGGCAAATCTCTTCACCTCTCTGCGGGGCCTATTTCATCACCGTAAGAACAGGGGCCTGGTCCTCCTTCTGCCGTGGGACTGACGTGGAGACGGTGGACCTGGAAGCCATGGGCATACTAGAAAGCAAGTGCAAATGTGAGGGGCTGTTGTTATTTCAAACAACCTCTCCTAGCATGGCATTTGGGATAGCGACTTCAATGAAAACTTTTACCCTGCAAACGTGAAGAATGCCAGGGTAATCCCATGCACTAGCACTTTCCATAAAATCTTATTAAAAAAAAAAGGATAGATATGTATTGATTGCCATTTTATTATTCATAACTTCCCATAAAACCGTAAGCTTAGGAGACACGCATTTTGCGGCAGAGGAAAGAGCGCTGGCCCAGGAGGCCCGAGGCTCGGCTGGCGGTCCTGCCTCTCCAGTTAGCCCTCCAGGAGCCCTGGGCACGTGAGTTTCCTCTCTGGGCTTCAGCGTCCCTACACATAGGGGACGGACACTTGGGTAATCTCCAAGCCTCCTCCTGCTGGCTCCTGCCTCTAGGCTGACCCAGCTGGGATGGTCTCCCTTCTCCCAGCCCCTCCCTGTCCTTCCCCACTCAGAGTCACAGGCTGCTTTAATCCCCTCCGGCAGCTCTGGGGAGGCTCCCCACCCACTAACGCAGGCTGGGTCCGTTACTCTCTTGTCATCTCGATTCCCAGCCTTTCCTCCAGTAGTTTCTATTCTAATTAATGCTACCGCAACTTATTTGGCAGGCAATCTGGAAATTTCTTTCCTACTCCTCACTGTCTGCATCCAAGAAGTGAGAGCCCAGATGAAACTTTAGCAATTCTCGCTGGGCTAATTGCACAGCTTCCTAACTGGCCTCCTGGCCTCCAGTTACGGCTCCTTCAGACCCGTCCTCCACATCGTCAGTTCCAAGAGTCGTCAGGATGAAATGCAAACCCGACCATGTCGCTACCCACATAAAACTCTCCGAAGAAGACCCGTCTCCCGTGGGAACGTGACAACGCTGAGAAGCTTGTCACCAGCACAGCCCGTCCTGCCTCTCACTGTCCACCGGGTGGGAAGGAAGTCCCCCTGCCCTGGTACCTCCCACAACGGGAGAGGGTTCATCTGGGCTCTGTCTCTCCAGGAGGCCTTCTGTTTGTTTGTTTTTGTTAATCCTCACCCGAGGGTATTTTTCCATTGATTTTTTTTAGATGGAGTAGAAGGAAGGGAGGGAGAGAGAGAGAGAGACATCAATGGGAGAGAGACACATGGACTGGTTTGCCTTCTTGCACGACCCGGACCAGGGCCAGGGATCAAACCTGCAACCCAGGTATGTGCCCTTGATTGGGAATCGAACCTGAGACCCTTCGGTCCACGGGCCGACACTCTAACCGCTGAGCCAAACTAGCCAGGGCTCCAGGAAGCTTTCGTGACTCACCCAGCTGGCCCTTGCGTTCGGTGCCCACACCCACCCCAGGTTTGCTGGGATCACACAGTAACCACACGGCCTGTCTGCGTCTGTCCACACTGGGCTCTCAGACAGGGGCCCCGTGCTTTATCCCTGTCTTCCCCAGTGCCTGTCGGACCGAAAGTGCTCAACAGTGTTTATTTTCCCACAGCCTTTGGCTGAAGCTTTCTGCACAGTTTCAACATGGGATTCTGGAGCAAAGGGCTGTTGTCATTGTTGTTGTGTATGTGTGTGTTTAAGCAAAACTTCTATGCTTAGGAAATGTTGCATGTCATGAAAAATTAAAATATTCATAAAGTCTAGAGTAAAATCTCTCCCTCCTTTCTCAGCTCCCTCCAGAGGCAACTGCTGGTACTACTTTCGAGTGTATTCTTTCCCAGTCCTTCAAACATTCAGGCAGGTTTTGAGGCTCCCAGCCCCCTTCTCCCTGTAAATGGGCGTGCACCATCCCCTCCTGGTCTACACCGGAGGTGCAGGTGGGCTTCTGGGATCCACACAGCCCCTGAAATGGCCTGCAACGTTGTGGTTTAAGCATGCTGCACTTTTTCAAAGGTGTTCCTCACCTCCAAAAAGAGACTGTCCCTTCCCAAAAAGCATATGAACTGCCCTGTGCCCAGGGTTCACTACTGAAGCCCCATCACAGCGTGTCCCCTGCTCAGGGATCACTGAGCCCACGGGTGAGGGGCTAAAGGAGGCGGCATCTCCACTGGTCAGTAACAGAGGAGCTAGGGGCGCTTCCCAGAGTCTTTGGGAGCTTCCGACATCGACGCACACCGAACAGAGCAGGAAATGTCGCATGCGTCTGGGAATTCAATTTGGCTCAGCACTTTGAAGTTCCACTTGCTAAATTCGACAATGCAATAGAGGTCTCCGTCGGAGTCGCTTTCTAGTCTCAGTTCATGGGGACCCTGGAGCTGCATGTCCAGCACCACAGCCTCAAGTCACTGTGACGAGAAGCAGCTGAGATGTGGCCAGTCCGGATGGAGAAGCGACGGCAGTGTAAAAGCCACACCAGGCCCCAAAGACTTAATACAAGAAAGCCATTGAATGCAGCTCATTCATAATTTTCACACTGATTACAAGTAGAAATTATAATATTTTGGATATAGTAGTTTAAATAAATACATTATTAAAATTACTTTTATCTTTTTTTAATGTTTTTATTGATTTTTTTAGAGAGGAAGGGAGGGAGAGATAGAAACATGGATGTGAGAGAGAAACATTGATCAGCTGCCTCCTGCACACCCCCTACTCGGGATCAAGCCTGCAACTTGGGTATGTGCCCTGACCTAGAATCGAACCAGGACCTCTCAGTCCATGGGACGACGCTCCATCCACTGAGCCACATCCAATTATAAAATAAGTGGCTCCATCCACTGAGCCACTTGCAATTATAAAATAAGTCATGGGGATGTAATGCACAGCATGGGAATACAGCCAATAATATTGCACTAACTTTGTATAGAGACAGATGGGCTCAGTTCCCAATGCATACAAATGTCGAATCACTAGTTGTACACATGAAACTAATATAACATGGTATGCCAATTACACGTCAATAAAACAAGAAATCAAAAGCAAAGATTTCAGATTTTCTAAGTCAGGTGTTATTAGGGGCACACAAATTAAAAACAGTTCACCAAAAATACCTGGGAAAACACACTAAGACAGACAGATTTGTTTATAGGAGTCTAAGCCCATGGTGAAATCCATTTGGTAATACCCAGTTAAAATGTCACATCCAGGATATACTCCTAATAATTATCTCTTTTTAAAGGCATTTACTGTGCCCCTACTGTGTTCTTCACATCAATTATCATAATTTCCATTGTAAATACGAGAGAACTGGGGTTTGCAGAGTAGCTCAGGTCACCCAACTAGTCAGTGGCAGCCCCTGGCACCCAGGTCTTTGTGCCACAGCACACTCTGCCCATCCCTCTGCCTTTTCTTATGTCTGCATCGCACTTTGCAGTTTACAAAGTACTTTCATACACACTGTCATTTAATTATCCAGACTACTGTGGATATGAGGGGCATGAGAACCTTGGGTGAAGGACCAGTCGCGCACCCACAGCTTGGCAGAGTATAATCTGACACCTGGGAGTTCTGAAAAAAGGGTCGACATCCTTTCAAAGTATCTTCTCTACTCCACTGAACATCACTTCCTCCTTTAACACTGATGGCTTTCCTGGGCTTGGAGTTAAAGGGTACAGTGGAAGGGGGACCTTTATCATCAACAATAATCATGGGAATTCATTGACAATGCCACTATTTTTAGACACGTGACTGCACATTATATGTTCATATATTAGTAACAAAATACTAGCACCATAAATTCATGGTGTGTTAGTTCATGGGTCAAATTGAGGTAGTGAAGGTCACGAAAACTTAAACAGAGAAGCACCATGGAGAAACCTGTCCACCTGGTGTCTAAGGTCCAGGGAGGGTGTCTGATTGACTGTGAACCCTCTGTTCAGGTGGGGAACCGTAAAAGCAAAGGGCAGGAAGGTCACACAATGGTAACTTCCCGGGGAGTGAACTGTGGTCACTGTGCGGAGTCAGGTTTGGTTTTGTCCAGGTGAGCAAGTCCACACATGGGGACCAGTGAGGAAGAGACATCGCCCATCCGCAGAGGCGGCGCAGCGGCCTGACGCAGGTCAGACAGGAGGCTGGCCAGCCCGGAGGGAGAGGAGGCACCAACCATGTGGCCACAGGAGCAGGAGTGAGGAGTTCAAAAGAGGAAGAACACAGTGACGTCCACAGCGCACAGAGCAGGGAGGGGAGAGCAAGCAGAGCCACACAGCAGCTGTAGGAACGCGTGGAAGGGAGCAAATGCCAGCAGCACAACCACCGAGCACCGAGCCACTGGCCGAGTCAACCCCGGGCCAGGAGCACGCACGCAGAGGGGCAGGGACCAGTGAGAACAGGCGAGGCCACCGCCTGGACATCCAGGCCAGAGAGGACAGGGCGGGCTGAGACGCTGACCAAGTCCCGGCGGGGAAACTACTTACTACCCCCTCGGTCTGGGGGGATGGACCGAACCGTTGTCCTGTATTTAGAACTTCACTGCGTGTTCATTCAATCAGTAAACCCAATTCTTTTACCCACACTGTGTTTTTTTTTTATCCTCACCTGAGGACATTTTTTTCATTTTTTGTTCAGAGAGAGAGGAAGAGAGAGAGAGAGAGAGAGAAACATCGACGTGAAAGGGACACATTGAGTGGCTGCCTCCCGCACGACCAACCAGGGCCGAGGACAAACTGCAACCGAGGTACATGCCCTTAGCGGAAACCGAACCCGGGTCTCTCTGTACCGCAGGCCGACGCTCCAACCGCTGAGCCAAACCGGCCAGGGCTATTTGAAGTTCCACTTTAAGAAGACTGACAAGGATTTTTAAAAATGAGGAAATGACTGAACTTCATCCTGACCAACAGTAGAAACGGAGAAAAGCTGAGATTGTGGGGTAGTTCCGTGAGGAACCTCCGTGGGCTCTGCCCCATGGCCTAACCTGGAAAAGCGCCCTGTCCTCGCCGCCACCCTCCCTCCTTCGGGTCTCCTGCGTGTCTGGTGTCCGGTGAAGGACTGCTCTCTTTCCTGAGCCGTTTCCTGCAGGGTCAGTCCCAGGCCCACTGGGGAGTGACGGGAGGAGACGGTGCCCGCTCTCAAGGAATTCTGCTTTGGGAGAGGCAGGGCATACCCAAGAGAGCCCAAAGGAAGTCAAAGGTAACTGGTAAGCCAAACCTTCCAGTCTTCGTAGTAAACAAAGCCATTTTCTCTCTGTATAGTATCACACACACACACAATCCCAGGGCACACAGGGTCCTAGGTGGTATCCGAGACCATGTCAGATGGCTTCCCACCCGAGCTGTGGCCTCTGGAGAGTTTCAGGATCTTGGTGAAGTTCTAGCATTATTCTCTTTGAACTTTTTATTCTAAGCATAATTTTTCAAGTACTAAAACCAGCTTATTGGGGGAAAAAAACATTTAAGGGTACAAAGGGGCAAGTGAAATGAAAACGGGGCCTGGCCCTGCTCTCCACGTAAGACAGTCACCGGTCTGTGCCTAAGGGCCCTGCCATCCGATGGCTTGGGCATGACACACCGGGGAGGAGGCAGTGGCCCAGCACGCTGCCCGTCCAGGTGCATGGCTCTGGTCTGGGATGGCAGGGCGGGGCACGCACAGACCCGGGAGTCTGTCCAGAGAATGGCAGGATAAGAGCAGTTGGCCTAAAACTGCCATATTTGCTCTGCCCGTGCTTCACGATTCTCTCCACTTGCCAACTTCTTTAGATTTTAATTGCTTTTCTTCTCCTAATTCTATCGAGCATGGCCAGTGTGGTGCCTCTGGCTCTCTGAGCGGGATCCCAGCACCTCGGGCCACCTGCAGCTCCCCATCCGCTGGCGCCCACCCAGGACCGATTTCTGTGCCAGCCTCCCCTCCTCCCAGGGCCCGGGGACAGAAGCAAGAGAGCGGGAATCAGTAGACTTGAGGTCCAGACCCGGCTCCGCTGCTAACCCTGGGGCCCATGACCCCGTTCTGACCCTTTCTAGGTTTGTCTCCGCGTCTGTAACAGGGAGTACATTTCTAACTTGCTGCATGTGTTGCTAATTAAACAACGTATTGTAAATAGGGCTCTCGGCACTTAATAGCTGAATTAGACGGAAGCTATCCCGGCTGCATCCCTGAGGTCTAGCTCTGAATGAATAAGAGATAACAGAGGGTGTTCGGTAAATATTACTTCCCTTTCCTGCTGGAAATGCCTCATGGGACCCTGACGTGTCTGCTTCAGGAAAGTGAAAAGTAAATGCTGTGTCCAAAAAGTGCCTCCTGGAGCTCTGAGCCGGAGGCTGCCTGGAGAGCTTTCTCCGTTCTAACGCTGCCTTTTCCTCTAAAAGCACACGGCAAGCCCTCCATGGACTGTCCTGCAGACACGGTCTTGAGTCCCCTTCTCCCCCCAACTCTCTCTTGTAAACGTGTCTGTATTCGTCAGCTCAGGCCACCCTAACAGAATACCAGATTGGCGGCTTAGCTACAGCAATCTGCTTCCTCCCAGCTCTGGAGGCTGGAAGGCCAAGGTCAAGGTGTCAGCAGGTATGGTTTCCCTGAGGCCTCTCTTTCTGGCTTACAGGGGGCCACCTTTTCACTGTGTCTCCATGTGGCCTTTTCTCTGAGCTCCTGGTGTCTCCACCTGTTCTTATAAGGCCACCAGCTGTATGGGCCCAGGGCCCCACCCTCATCTCATTTAACCCTAATGACCTCTTAAGGCCCCATCTCCAAATATGGTCACATTGGGAGTTCGGGCTTCCGTATAGGAGTGTGGGGGGACACGTCCAAACCAGTGTCCCAGACCACAGTGAAATACAACACCGCGACGCGGTCTGCGGATTCTGAAGGTGACTAGTATGGTCACCTCCCCCAGTGGAAAAAATGGTACAGGTTTTAGTCTGCTTTTTATTTCTCCTGCAGCTTTGTATTATTCGGAATTCTTTAGGTTGTAAGTGACAGATTCTAATAGGAAAAAATAAAATTTACCATTTCATATAGTGCAAAACCACCCCATCTTGTGGACAAGCCCGGCTTACGCAGGGCTGGATGTCTGGAGCACAGGCTCACAATGCCAGAGAATTCGGTTCCTTGGCCATCACTGAACTCTACCCCCATCTGCTGGCATTGCTATTAGAAGGCTATCAATGACTGGAGGCTTTCATGATCCTGACAGCTCTTGATCCCAGGAAAAAACAGCATCTTTCCTAACAGCTCTGGCCCAAGTCCAGCGGAGGGCTCCCCGAAGACAGCTCTGCCCCTAAACCAATCACCACAGCCAAAGGACTGAGTCTTGGCCAGGCCAGGCCTGGCTCACGTGCCACCCCAAAGAGGGGGTGAGGGGTTAGGTCTGCACAAACCACATGACCAGGTCAGACCACTGTGGGATGGACGGCTGCTTCCCCCCTTCTTAACCCTCCTCTCTAAACTGGCTCCTGGGCAAACCCCAGCACCTTTCTAGGAATAGCAGTGCGAACAGAGCAAACCAACAGTATGCTGAAACGTCATCTGATTGCCTCTCTCTTTTTAAAAGGTTCTTGATCTCTGCACAATGTCTAACCTACTGGAATGATCTCAAACTCCTTCTCTGCCCAGGTGCTAACAAAGGACCGAGTCAAGGCGGGTAAAGAAGGACCTCGTACACTGCCGCTCGGTCTCGAGCGGTCAGGACTGTGTGGCGTGCAGAATCGCAGGACTTTCTCCTCCTGGCAGTCCTGAAAAAGAGCTCGACTGATCATGGAAGCATCAAGAGTAATCATATCAAGAGGGTGACATGTTAGGAATTCCTTTCAACACACACACACACACACACACACACACACACACGCACTTCTGAGAGAATGAGCCGCGTAAAAAAAACAAACCAAAACACACAACACATTCACTGTTGAATAAAATTTACCATCTTGGAACTGTCCAAAAATTTCTTGCTGCCAGGGACATGTCAGAAAAACACAAACTGCTTCGGCAGTCTGCACAGGGGACAGCAAAGCGAACGAGACTCGCTTCCTGCTTTTCCAACCCAGTGACTTCGCCGGACTCCAAAAGCACAGAAACTAGCGTGCACACAATTTAGAAGGAAAATGTAAGGAACAAAGTATCATTTTCAAAAAACTCACTGTCAATTATATCTCAATAAAACTGCAAGAAATGTATTTTCAGCTGCTACGTAGTAGTTCTAGAACGGAGAGACACAGACATCACGCCTTCATCCAACAACTGTTAACCGTCCTTCGCACAGCCGCAGGTGCTGGGACAGACGAACAACCACAAACCAACTTTCGGCGGGGGATGGGGTTGGAAGAGGGCACAGAGGGATAAATGGTGATGGAAAAAATAAAATTAAAAAAAACAACAACTTTCAGTTGTACTGTTTACCAAGCATTTTTGTCTATATAATCACAATTTTCCATCACAACGACCCGATTTGACATATTAGGCAAGTGAAACCCAAAAAGAATAAACAGTTTGCTCCAAATTACATAGCTAATATGAGCAGGAGCCTGAACTTACCCTCCAAAGAGACTTCAGCTCTTACACTCCTACCTTCTTCCATTACGTACTTTGCCCTGAAGAGCCTTTTCTCCCCCAGCACGTCCAGATCCCTTCCACAACAGCAGTATTTTCCTGAGCATAAACTACATATTAATGTTAAGCAACAGAAGTTCCTTCATCAAACATATGTGGGAAATTCAGGGGCAAAATTCCTACCCTGCCCCCCCTACTCCCGAGGGACTTCTCAGAGCCTTCGTGCTCCCAAGCCCTGCCCTTGCCCAGGGATGGGTGCACAGTGCTTCTCGAACAGCTGAAGCCTCCCGCATGACTAAAAGCCGTCCACAGCACAGGTCCCAGAGTCAGATGCACTGGGTTCAAATGCCACCTCTGTGTGATGCCGGAGAGGCTCTAAGCCAGTGCATGCCATGCTTTATGTGTAACTCTCAGAGACAGACATCACAGTAACAGCAGCCCTCTCCCAGGAATCTCAGGAGGGCAGTGGTACCTGTGTTTATGCATATAAAGTGGTTAGCAGGAGACAATGTTCAGGAAAGCTCATAAATGAGACATATTCACTTCCTCAACAAAACAGTACAGTTGTCCCTCGCCACTTCGCGCTTCGACTTTCGCGCCTTCACTCTATCGTGGTTTTTTCAAATATATTCATTAAAAAGTTGATCGAGACAGTGAAAATGATACAGCGCATGCTCGGTTGTCTGAGTCAATTATACACCCCTGTATTACAATGAAAATTAAATTTACTGTACGGGTGGACTGTAGGCCTATGTATTCGAGCACCCCCCCAAGCCTTCAACGCCAGGTGCAACCGCTAGAGTCTGGAACGGATTAACTGCGATAAACGAGGGACGACAGTACATAAAACAAATATTGCTAGAAATTGCTGGAATACCTGCCAGATTTTCCTTGTTTTACAAAACCAGGGTCAGAGGCAGCTACAGCGCGACAAAGCAATACTGGCATTTCGGTTGGAAGACAGATCCCATCTCCAGCTCTCCCAGTGAAGCAGATGTGTGGCCTGAGAAAGGGACTGACCTCTCTGGACCTCCTCAGGGCACGTGCCCCGGGTGACATGGTAAGACAGAGGCTGCTGGAGAAACGGGAGGTGAGGGCAGGTGCCGGGAACACGTGGACACTTGCACGTGTCGCGTTTGATTTTGAATCTAGAAGATTCAGAAACTTTTCATTTCAATATGTAAAGACTTTATAAACTTCACATGCATTTTTGTTAGCTCAAACCCTTGTGTAAATCCCCACAGCTCTGAAACCTACCACGTGGGCCTTCAGACCTTGCTGCTGACCTACGGCCTGGACCAGTTCTGCCCACGCAGAAGCAGGTCCTGCCCACGGGTCTCAGTCGCGCTCAAAATCCCGGTCATGCCTCATGCGCAAAAATGAAGACGTCCAGAAGGCAGCAACTGCCTCGCTTCCTGCCATTTCCCCTTCGAGGGCCTATTAACAATGGCAGGTGGCAGGCCAACCATTCTGTCCACCCTAGGACCTCTACTTCCCTCATCGTCAACGGGTCGGACGGTCACGGAGGTGCTCTTCACTCTGCGGCTCCGGCTCATGTGACTGTGAGAGCACCCTCTCCGGGAAGAGGGGTTTCATCACCGAGCACCAACCGCCTCTAAATCCTCGAGCTGTTTGACGTCTGGTTCATGACAGTACATCCAGCCACAGTGTTACCATGTGCCCATCTCCCCCAAGAAGGCTCTATCGGGACTTACTACACAGCTTCGGACCTGCGGCACCCAGTGCAAGGCCAGGAGCAGAGCACAGCCGGGACACAGGAGGGAGCCTGGGGGGACGCCGCCTCCCTGCCCTGTGCCGCCTGTGCACCAGTGGCCAAGAGGCGATTTCCCGACTGAAGAGCTCCAGGTTCACGTCTCCTCCTGGGCCCCCCAGCAAACAAACACAGGTTGTCTTTTCTCTTCAGCACTCATGCTGATGAAGAGGGAGGGCAGGCTGGTCTCAGAGACGCACAGCGAGATCAACCCTGGCATTTGGCAGGCTCTGAACTGGCGGACTGGGGCGGAAACAATTCCTCTCGCCTGTTTTGCCAGGAGTTACAAAACGAACTCCAGACAGCCAGACGACGCACCACGCAGCTACCAAACCCAGGAAGGACACGAGCCAGCGTGAGTTCGGTTCACAACAAATGTTGTGGTCTGTGTAGTCACACACATTTAACACACCTGGGCGCAATTGGCCCGAGGCGGCGCCCCCGGGTTCAGAAGCACACGTGACAGCGCCTTTCATTAGCCAGTGCTCTTGACTTCCAAGGCCCCCACATGGCCACTATCGTATTCTCTCTGTTTTCCAGGTAGACAAACTAAGTCCCAGTGAAGTAAGTGACTCATCTGAAGGAACCCAGTTCGTGTCACCAGAACCTAGGTCCCAGGTTCCCAAGCTCAGGCTCTTCCCACAAACTTGAATTGCAAGCGTGCCTCACACGATCAGCGGAGCCCGAGACAGCGCGCACGCCTGGGTTCCACCTGAGCGTTTGGACTCTGCAGGTTAGGGGAGCACCTGGGCACCTGTGCTTAGAGTGTGATGGGCCCTCCTGCTGAGAACCATTCCACAGAACCCCCAAGTTAAAGCTCCTCAACGGCTTCCCCTGAACCGCCCGGAATGTACCCCATCATTTCTACAATAGCTGCTTCTGGGTGGAAGGGTGCTCACCACCGAGCTCTCACCTGTAATTCACTCTGCTCCCCCATGGAAGAGAAACACATCAAACTGTCTACACAGTCCACATCGGTTCAACAGACGTTTACATTCTACGCCAGGCTCTGGAGATAAAGAGCTATGGCACGGAGGAACGCAGAACCACGAGGAGCGGGCTGTGCACGATGACGCTGGCACGGGGGGCAATGCTGACATTTGGTGGTGGGCTCTGGCTGTGTCGTGATTGGACAGAAAGCACGAGAGTCCCAGTTTGTCAACTGCAAGGAACTTAATTAATCTCTCAGAGCAGTGAATGTGCGTGTCGGCCAAGCCGAGATCCAAGAACTCCGCTTAGTCCCATCGTGGTTGGTTCACTGTGTCATAAAGTTTCAACGAGCAGGATGATCACCCAGGGACCGAGTTCCGGCCTCTGCACCTGAGCCCTTAGGGAGACGGGCGTCTAGAGGCGCTCTACCTGAGTCAGGCGTCTCTCCTGGCTCCTGTGCGGTTTCTAATCAGGATTAGTTTAGAATAGGATTTAATTAGTCTAATGAAATGCTTTGCTGCTTGAGGGAAATGAAAGGAATTAATTTACTGAGTATCTACTAAGTGCCAGGCACCTTGCTAGAATGCTTTGTGTAAATAATCTCATTTAATCAATGCAGGAACTCTGGGAGGTAGGTAATACCCCCATTTTACAGAGAGGCAGACTGAAGCACAGAGCTTAACCACGCTGCGCAAGGTCGCCTGGCTGGTGGAAATTCAAGGGCACCAGCACCGCGGAGCACCGAGCAGCTGTCCCAGACCACCACACCTTCCCCAAGGTGCAGTGTTTACCTCCGCAAAGAGTGAACTTCAGGGCAGAGAGGAGTCATCAATCGAGGACAAGACAAAGCAGAGACGGGTTACCCTGAGGAGAAGGAGCAATCTCTGCTTGGGCTTGATCAGCCCGGCTCCCCTGCCTCAGCCCCGCACTGCTCCCAACAGCCCTTCCCTTTACTTTCATCCGCCCACATCCCACACTTCTCCAAGACACACCTCCACCTGGGAGCCGCTGTACCCCTCAATACGGCAGAACCACAGCACGTGCCCTGTACCCAACGGGACCTAGCCCGCCTCTCCTGCCTTCCTTGTGTCTTGGTTGCCCTGCCTCATCCATTTGGTGATGGTTCAGCACCTTTTCAGGACAGTAAATCCCTGAAGGCAGGGCTAAGGATGACACATATTTGCACTTTCTACTATGGCTTATATTTAGTAGACGTTTAGGAAGCGTTTTTTGAATAAATGGTTTGCTATCAGCAAAAAGGCCCTCCCACCTCCAAAAAGACACAGACAGAATTTCCAGAACCTACACGGTTGGCGGGACCTTTGCAACCATCCTAAGTAGGTAGCAGCGGCAAACGGACCCAGGCTGTACCCGTCCCGACTGTTCCTCACTGAGTCCAGTTAAAGTCTTTCCTCTCAGTTTTCTTTGATTTGTTGTTTTTGACATAGGAGATGACTACTGTGCTATGTGTGTGGGGGGTGGGGGATGGGGGGGTGGGGACCAGACTGTTCTAAACAGTAGCATCTGAACTGGTTAAATATTCAGTGATTCCAAAACATAAATACAAACATTATAGCACAATTTTACAAGTTACACATGACCCACAAAGTAGCCTTTCCTGTACGTGAAGAAACTGCGGCCCGGAGAAATAAAGTGACTTACCAAGGTCACAGCTTTTAAGTTTACAGTGTGCAAAGTGAAGTCAAACCTGTGGGCTCCGATCCCCAACACTGCCTCTCTGAGTAAAACTCCACAATAATTGTAACACATTTAATAATGGAGGGAAGATTGGCATTTTTAAATATATCTGCTTTGCCATCCTAACAGCTAAATTATTTGTTTCCCAAAATAACTGTTTGCTTGTGGCTTGTTAGACAGACACAGAGTCCATGAAATCTGTCTGTCCTTCCCCCACGCCCACTCTGTTTTTCTCCTTCCTCTCCACCCTCTGCCCACTTCTCCAAGCAGATGCTCCTGGGACAGGTACAGGTAGAGGTATACATACATCTGGGGGTTGCCTGTGTCCCGAGCCTCTGTCTTCGTGTATGAGATGCTCTGCGGGTTCAAGTTACCATGGGCAAAGCAATGTCTGCTGCACAGGAGGTATTCAGTGATCACGTGTGTACCTTCCCCGCCCTGCCCAGCCCAGTTTCCATCTCCTGTTGATCTGACATGTATTTCCACACCACAGTGGGAACGTCACTGGACCTAAATACCTGCTTCTTCAAGGATTACAGGACCCTGGGGAATGAGAGGCTGGGCTCTCCTGGCTTTCGACCTTCAGGTGTTCCCTGGTATCACTCATTTTAACTCGTTTCAATATTCCAGTGAGAGGGCGAGAAAAGGTGTAACATTTCCCAAAACCAGATATAAATTTGAACAAATAAAGACAGAGCTAGTTGGAGATTGAACCTCAACCTGTCCAGACATTTAAAAAATAAAATAATTAAAACAGACTCGAAGTAGTAACTTGCCATTTCCCTGGGACTGACTCACCCAGCTGTGGATTTTAGATGTCGGAGCTGGTATACCACATTCCTTCTGGAAGCAAGAGGAATACGTATCAGGAACTTTGAGAAACCGTAGTTTCTAATTTGGGTTCCATTCTCACTTGAGGGATTATGGAGCCAAAATCATATTTATTTATTTATTTTTAAATCCTCACCTGAGGATATTTTTCCATTTATCTTCAGACAGAGTGGGAGGGAGAGAGAGAAACATCGATGCGAGAGAGACATATTGACTGGCCGTCTCCCACATGACCCTGACCAGGGCCAGGGACAAACCATAACTGGGCCTGTGCCCTTGACCGGAAATGAACCCGAGACTCTTTGGTCCACGGGCCGATGCTCTAACCGCTGAGCCAAACCCGCCTGGGCAAAGAGCCAAAATCATATTTAAAACTCTCTATTCTGGGGTGGAGAGGGCATGCGGTCACTGCTCTGGGTCTGGAGGGGGGGGGGAACTCCAGGATTCCACAAAGCCGTCTCCAGTGGTGCTCAGGGGACAGTCCCTGCGGTGGGGAGTGACAGGTGAATGTTTACGTACACTATTGGTTCAGCACACTTGTCGTCTGAGCAGGTTTGTTCGTTGCGTCTACCACAACAGCCAGCCAGGACAGCTCGCTGGGAGCCCGGACCCCTGACGGCTGCAAAGTGCTGGCCAGACATCTCGGCTCTCGGGACTCTGCAGCTCTGCAGGCGTGGGCCCCAGGCCCCAGCGAACCGGCAAACCAGCAGCAGGTTCTGGGGGGGGCCATCTGCAGAGTCCTCAGGAGACGTGGCCGGAGCTCTGGCACCAGCACCTGGGCTGTGCACAGGCCACGTCACGTCCTCCCTGGAGTCAGCCGTCGGCACGCTCTTCCGAGCCAGCGCGGCGGGCGCCACGGCACCAGCTCCAGGCCTGCACCGAGCTAGCCGGGGAGCCGGCCTGCTTTTCCTTCCTCGTTAAACCCTCATGAAAACACACGGTCAACTGCTTATGAAGGCCTTACTGTGTGTCAAGCAGTTTTAGGCACGAAGGACACAAAGTTGGAAACAGGATTCACAGAAGTTCTCAGGAACGCAGTCCATAGGGAATAAGGGCACGCACACGCGTCCGTGTTAGAATCAGCTTCCTTTTGATAACGAGTGTGGCCCTGTGCTCTCGGGCTGGGGTGTGTGTGTGGAGGCCCACAAACGTGTGTGGATAACAGCATGGAGTCGGCCCCAGCGCCCTTTCCTTCCTTACGTTCATGCAGAAAGAGTGCTGTAATTTATCAAGTAAGTTTATGGTCTCGTTTAATTCTGACAGCTTTATAGATCTGCTTGGCAACAACTGCTGTCCCCATTTTCCAGCTGAGAAAATGGAGACAAAGAAAGATCAAGAGACAGTACACGGCAGAAGCAGCCAAGAGCCTCACCCTGAGAGCCTCACCCCAGTGTGCTCCCCACCGCTCCGGGGCCTCCCGGGAGGAGGGCTGTGACCAAAGCGGCCGCAGCGGGACCTGCCCAGGAGCGGGAGGCTCCCCACCCCCCCACCCCACCCCGCATGCTGCTCGCTGCTCTGACTACTGATTGCTTTCCTACCTGAACCTCCACCTGCCTCTGCCTCAGACTTCCATCTCAACGACAGCCTGCCTGCTTCTCCGAAGCCAACAGTTCTCAGTCTGGTTCCCAGACCGCAGCATCAGCATCACCTGGGAGCCTGTTAGAAGTGCAGCTTTCAAGTCCCACCTCGGACCTCCTTACTGGTCTGAGCCTCTGGGAGGGGTCCAGCAATCGGGTTTCGGAGCCCTGCACGTGGCTCTCCTGCGCGTTACAGTGTGAGAACCACCTTGGCCTCAGCTGAAAGGCTTGGCTCCTCCGCAGGGCCTGTGCCACCCACTGTGACCACCTGGCCCCACAAGGCAGACCGGTGACTAAGGAGGCAGCCGTGGGTCACTCCACGGAGAAGAAATGCGAACAATAAAGTATGAACCTTACAGCTGTACTACTTTCTACAGTTCACAAAACTTCCGTAACTCTCATAAGAATCAGAGAAGCTAATTTTGAAACTGGGATTAGAACGCAGGACTCCTGTTTCATCCTTTAAAAAAAAAAAAGTTTTTATTGATTTTTCTAAGAGAGAGAGGAAGGGAAAGCGAGAGAGAATATGAAACATCGATGTGAGAGAGAAATATCGATCGGCTTGCCTTCTGCACGCACCCTGGCCGGGGATCAAACCCGCAACCCAGGCACATGCCCTGACCAGGAATCAAACCTGCGACCCTTTGGTGCCCGGGACGATGCTCAGCCCACCAGGCCACACTGGCCAGAGCTCCTGTTTCATTCTTAAAGGACCAATCTACTATACAACGTCCAGCATTAAAAAAATTCTTGTTAGTTACTAATGGAGCTATTACAAAACATAAGTTCTGGTCCCTGTGTGGTGGCACAGGCCCCATGTCACCAGAGCATGTTGCCACATGGGGAAGAATGTCCTTTGCACAAGTCCAACCCATCAGAAATAATGAAGGGACACACTCTTGAACAAAGGACAACTTCCTGGATCCAAAGCCCCAAGTTTACAGAAAGGGCAGGGGACCTGTAAGGCTGCTTTTCTCTGGAAATCTGATGGTTCTCTCAGCTACTCCCTTGATTTTGATGAAAAGATCTCTCGTTTCCTCTTACAAATAATGGAAAGTGGTTATTCTATTATAATTTTAATGTCTATTGCAGCAACATTTGGAGGGAACAAAAAGGGCCTGTAAGAGACAGAACGGAGGTTCCCACACAGTCTTTGCCCATCAGTACAGTATTCATGCTCAGCTGTAAAATACACAGAAGCCCCATGTGAGAAATGAGAAGCTGTCCGAGGTCAGAAACAGACACACACATATATACTCTTCCATATGTTCCAAAGACGTGGAGACGTGCACAGGAACGATCGGATGGCCCTCCCATTCCTCCTCCTTTATTTTCATTTCTTAGAAACTCTCTCTGCTGGAACATCCCTTCCCACATTCACACCCAGACAAGATTCCCGGAGAAGAGATGGAGGAAGGAGAGGGAGTAAGAGTCACAAAAGACTCCAATTTGGAGCATTAATAATTACAGCAGCTGAAAAGCTTACAAAAGGAAAGAAAGCTCCTGGTAACAGGACATTATCAGGGCACTTCCCAGAACGCCACCCAGTCTCAAGATTACTATCGACAATGAAGAAAATCAGAGCCAAAATCAAATCTCAACTAAGCAGACAGACTTGCAGAATTTTTCACCTTCACTGCTACGATTAGCATTTTTTAAGAGAGCAGTCGACTCTGTGAGTTTGACAAAGGAAGAGAAACAAAAGATAGCAAGAGACTCATTCTGGATAAACAGTTGCTATTCTGTATTCACAACTCTACACCTGCAGCAGCAGCTTCGATGAGGCACAAGGTGGGGTCCTCGGCAAATTCAGACACCAGCAAGCCATTATCCACGCTGCATTCGTGCACCCAGCACCCTGACCTGCACCACCTCTGCACCCCCGACCCCCACGGCCGGAGAGACCCCACCAGATGCAGAAAAGAACCCTTTTTGTGTGTGAGAACCAGCCAGCACCTAAGCTGTCATTACACAGCAAAAACCTAGCGAGAACAAAAACCCAGCGGCAGACTGATGTAGGAAACGCAGAACATACCTGAATTCTTCAAATGCGAACATGACCTAGTCAGAGACAATTTCCTTAGATTGTCTGGTAGCCTTTTTGGTTAGGAGGACAACCATTTAGTCAGTCAGATGGTGCAAAGTGCAGAAAAAAGAGGCGGGGTTTCCACACCCCCCAATATTCTGAAGTAAAAGGCTTTCTGCAGACAGGGGCCTGCAGCCTCCAGCTCCGCCAGCTGCTGACAAGCGGCAGCTAACAGGGGAGGCAGCTAGAAAACCATGTGATCATTCCAGCACGTCTGATTAATGCAGTGTATGCTTAGGCTCCAGGCTGGGAGCTGGATTAGTCCAGAGAAAGAAGTGGAACCCCGGGCACGCCTGGGATCCTGGGTAAACCACAGATCACATCCCACCTCCAGACCAGAATTTGGCAGGGGGGCTAAAAGCTTAAAGGAACGAGAATACAACCTGTTCCACTGTGACCTGCCTGATTACCTCATCTTCCTGTGGCTGCTGCTGCTAAAATGACCAGGTAGGACCAGTGTGGACAGGGGACACGGTGTAGAGGCACGCCTGGCTACATCCCACTGACAGGTCGGCAGAACCCTGTACTGACTGCACTGTCCACTGCCAAACCTTCCTGACGACAAGTGCATAAACTGCTGTGGAGTCACCAAAGCCATGTGTCATGCCCACCACTCCACCACAAACAATGTGACCTTGTAGGTCAGTCGTGATGGGCGATCTCATTTTTTGATCATTCCTTTATTGTCTAACATGTACCAGGCTCTCACCAATTCCTTGAAGCACAAAACCTGCTGTAGTAATTTCATAAGTTAAAAAAATAAAAAAGGAAATGAGATGTCAGCCAACACAAGAGAAACGTTTACCAGTTTGTGAAGCCCAAGCTGGCAAAGTTTGGCAAATGAGCGGAGGCTGAATTCTAACACCTGCCGTTAAGAACCTTCAGCATTTGGACTGCAAACCTTCGTACAACAAGGGAGACGGGTCTCCAAGGGGAGCCTGTGAGTTGCTCTCGATTTTTTTTTTATCAGTCACTAGTTCTGATTCTACCTCAGAGGTTTCTTGCATCGGGCCCTTTGCCCACTGCCCGCCCGCCGCCTGGCTCCCACCTTCAGCAGCTCGCCTTCAGCACTCTGTACCTGGTCTGCTGCATTGTAACTGGTCTTCCTCTTTCCGCCCCTTCTGTCAAACTCTGCCAGAGCCATTTTTCAAAATCTGACGTTGATGCCCCTATTTGAACCCTGCAGTAGTTCCTCAGTGCCCACAGTATTAAGGAAAAACCCCTCAGCCCAGCATACAGAATCTTATTTCTCCAACTCTTTTTTTCCCCCCGATGAAAACTCTTCACAAACCCCCCAACCCAGCCAGACATTCCTAGTTCCCAAAATATGCCAGGACCTCCTTTCCTCAGCCCATGGGCCAACTGCCTAAATGATCCCTTGCTCCCTCCGTGACCTGCACCCTTCCACAGCCCACATTGCTCCCTTGGCTGTCTGTCCCCAGGAGCCCGAACCACCCCCAGGATGGCTGCTCTCCTGCCCCACGGTCTCCTGCAGTCCCTGAAGACGGCCGAGAGAGATGGAGTTCCCTATGCCCTGTGCCTGGTACAGACTAGCAAGAGGAGTTTGCAGTGGAGGTCTGCTGAATGAACCTCCTCTTGCCCCAGCTTTCCACCAGGGAGAAAGTGATCTCGTTCTCCCACTAGGTGCCCAGGGATGAACGCCCCCCTCTTCTTATGTTACCTCTATCTGAAGAGAAGTGAGAGTCCAGACCCTACCTCAAAGAAATGAAGTGAGGCAGACTGATGAGTAAGAAATTTTGGGGAATCCTGTGGTCCCTCAAAACATATAGCAACCAGCAACTAAGTCGATCCAGAACGCCTTCCATGATATTCTCCACAAGTCCCTGCCTGAGACCCTCTATGTGGCAGAATCATGATTTAACAGGAAACACAGGAGGGTCGGAGTCATTAAATAACCCAGGTTGAAGTCCCAGATCTGCCACTAAGTGACTCTGGTCGCCGGCAAGCTGCTCAAGTTCTCTGAGCCTTGGATCTCACGACGCACAGCTGGAATCACGCGGGGAGCCCATGCCTCTCACTGGGCGGCCGTAAGGGTCCAACAAGGTAGGACCGTGGGCTGTGCAAGGTCTTGACCAAGTACTTACACGTTACAGGAAGTCTTCACCATCTTCACTGCTACTTCGCACGGCGGTCTCGGGGCAGTGCTGAGTCGGACTCTTCGTGCTGAGGTCACCCTCCTCACCGAAGTACTCTGTCTGTCTGTCTACTGGTAGTTCACCTAATTTTTTTTCGGGAGGAAGGGGGACAAGGTATTTCTGTCCTATGATTTTCAGGACAAGGGTTGTGTGTGTGTATATACACTCACCTATACTATGTATGGATATATGTATGAAATCACTGTCCTAAATCCTAATGTAAAAAATAAAGCAGTAGAGATTACCCAAGTCTTAGGAAAACTCACAACAAATACAATTATATGATTTTTTTTTTGCCTTACATTTTTTTTCAATTATAGTTGAAATTCAATATTATATTGTATTAGTTTCAGGTGTACAGCATAGTGGTTAGACAACCATACATTTTACAGTGCTCCCTCGGATATTCTCAGCACCCACCTGGCACCATGCACAGTTACTGCAGTATTACTGACGATATTCCCTGTGCTGTACCTTACACCCCGTGACTATTCTGTAACTACCAACCTGGACTTCTCAATTTCTTCGCCTTTTCCACTCTACCCCAACCCCCTCATCTCTGGCAAACACCAGTCTGTTTTCTGTGTCTACGAGCCTGTCTCAATTTTGTTTGCTCATTTATTTTGTCCTTTAGATTCTACATACAAGTGAAATCATATGGTACTTGTCTTTCTGTGACTGACTTATTTCCCTGAGCATAATACCCTCTAGGTCCATGCATGCTGTTGCAAATGGTAAGATTTCATTCTTTTAAAAGACTGAGTAATATTCCATTGTACATATGTACCACATCTTCTTTATCCACTCATCTATCGATGGATACTCCATATTTTAGCTATTGTAAATAATGCTAGAATGAACATAGGGGTACATATGTTCTTTTGAATTAGTGTTTTGGGTTTCTTCAATCCCGGAAGTGGAATTGCTGGGTCAAAAGGCAGTTCCATTTTAAATTTTTTGAGGAAGCTCCATACTGTTTTCCATAGTGGCTGCACCAGTCTGCATTCCCACCAATAGTGCACGAGGGTTCCCTTTTCTCCACACCCTCGCCAACACTTGTTTGTTGATTTATTGATGACAGCCCTTCTGACAGGTGTGAGGTGATGTCTCACTGTGGTTTTTATTGCATCTCTCTGACGATTAGTGAGATCAGTGACTGCTGAGCACCTCTGCATATGTCTGCTGGCCTTCTGTATGTCCTCTTTGGAAAAGTGTCTATTCAGGTCCTCTGCCCATTTTCTAATTGGATTGCTAGTTTTTCTGGTGTTGGGTTGTCTGAGTTCTTCATAAATTTTGGATATTAATCCCTTATAAGGTGTATTATTGGCAAATATTTTCTCCTATTCAGTAGGTTGTCTTTCATTTTGTTGATGGTTTCCTTTGCTGTGCAAAACCTGTTCAGTTTGCTGTAGTCCCTATGATGTTTTTATTTATTAAACTACCTGGCTACTTGCCCTGGCCAGTTTGGCTCGGCAGTTAGAGCCTCGGTCCGAGGAACAAAGAGTCGAGGGTTTGATTCCGGTCAAGGGCATGTACCTTGGTTGCAATTTGGTCCCTGGCCCTGGTTGGGGTTGTGCGTGAGGCAACCAGTCGATGTGTCTCTCTCACATCGGTGTCTGTCTGTCTCCCTCCCTCCCTCCCTCCCACTCTATCTGAAGATAAGTGGAAAAATACTGCTTGGGTGAGGATTAAAACAAAACAACCCAAACTACCTGGTTACAGTCAGAGCTGGATGGAGGTAAGGGCAGCTGGTAATCAACCAGTCGCAAGCTTCCACAGGGAAAGGAGACACTCAGTGACCGCTTCGTGGGTTTGTTGGTTGGTCTACAGGTCAAAACCTACATTCCTGGCATTCTCTGCAGGGTATGGTCGGAGCAGCGGGGGGCTGGACTCCCAGACATTTGGCACGGTGGGAACTGGCCAATGTGCCTGCCCCTGGCCACCAAGCAGGTCCAGTGTGGCAGAGGCCGGGTGGGACGGAGAAGCTCTGGACTTCGTGCCTTTTTCCACCAGTGACTCAAGAATCTCCTCTTGGAGAGCTGGTTACCTTTCAGGGTGATTTATAAGGTCGTGGTAGACAGCAGTTGACAGAAATGGCGAGCCAACTCCAAATCCTAGCACCACATATATTTTAGACATAATTTTAGAGAATTCCCCAATTTAGTAATAAGGAAACGGAGGCCAAGGTGGTTAAGTAACCTGCCCGGGGCCGTATTGCTGTTAGGTGGCAGAGCAATGACTTGGCCCAGGTCGGTTTAGCACCAACGTTTTTCAACTTATCCCAGAGACTGCCAGGCTGCCTATGGCCAAGACGGGGCTGGGGCATGGTGACCCTTTAGAGTTCTTTCATCCAGCTGGCCCAGCTAACCCGATTTCATGGCCACAGACCAGTAAGGGCTGAAGAGTGGCCTCCGCTGCCTGGGAGGGGTCAGGTGGAAACCGGGGAGGGGTGGGGGGGAAACCGGGGAGGGGTCGGGTGGAAACTGGGGAGGGGTTGGGTGGAAACCGGGGAAGGGTCGGGTGGAAACCGGGGAGGGGTCGGGTGGAAACCGGGGAAGGGTCGGGTGGAAACCGGGGAAGGGTCGGGTGGAAACCGGGGAGGGGTCGGGTGGAAACCGGGGAAGGGTCGGGTGGAAACCGGGGAGGGGTCGGGTGGAAACCGGGGAAGGGTCGGGTGGAAACCAGGGAGGGGTCGGGTGGAAACTGGGGAGGGGTCGGGTGGAAACCCGGAGGGGTCGGGTGGAAACCGGGGAAGGGTCGGGTGGAAACCGGGGAGGGGTCGGGTGGAAACCCGGAGGGGTCGGGTGAAAACCCGAGGTGACATGGCCTCGGTACCACATCGGGAATGGAGTCTGTTTCAAAGGCTAGGCACTCCCACTGGACCTCACCAAAGCGTCAGGAACAAGGGCGTAAGAGAGGGTCCACTCCACCCCTCACCCGCACGGCACTTCTGAGGCTACACAGTGTTTGAAAGAAAAGCCGCCCTAGGCCGTCCACGGAGACTCCAGGCGCAGACAAAGCATGTCTCGCTCTGGACCGAGGCCTCCTTCGCCACACACTTGTTTCTCAGCCTTTCGCCTTCTCAGATATCACTTACACGGAGTGTAAGGCTGAAGTGAACATAAAACCGACGAAAGGAGACGGTTCTGGCTGAAGGGGCAGTGGAAGAGCCCCGGAGGCCCTGCTGCCAGGTGGTCCCCTCCTCCAGCCGCCAGGTGGTCCCCTCGTCCAGCAGGATGGGCCCAGACTCAGGCTGAAACACCTGGCCACCCCCAGCGCAGACATTCTGGGGGCTCCGCATTCGTGTCCTCACATCCAGCCTGGTGTCTGGATGCACTTGCTCCCTCTAGTCTCATCTGGGCCATCACAGTTGCCCGACAGGCCCTGCTGTCCCGCAGGACACTGTGCAACCTCAGGTACTGGACACGCGAGCGCGCGAGGCGTCTCCCGAGAAGCCAACGTGCAAATCCAGGATGAAAACACACCGACCGTGAGCGGCAGGTGTCCTTGGGCCCGACCACTGGGGGAAGCAAATGAGGAGGGTACTGGAAACCGGTGCCCTTGGCTTGACAGGCACCTCAGATAGCAACGTGTCTTCCGCACGAAATGGTCAGTCTTCCAAAAGTGAACTTCGGATTTGTTGGCACCGAATCCTCATCGTGGCTCCTTTGGACAGTGTGAGAGTACAAAGGCCAGTGGGCCTGAGGCCCCCACCCAGTTCCCCTCCCACTCTGCGAGGGCCAGGCCCCCGCCATGCCCTATGTGCAGCCAGAGGCTGAGCGTGCGGGCAGCCTCCTGTCCCCGTCAAGGCGAACAAGAATGCTCTCGGACACGTGGGCGTGCATCACGGCTGAGCTGCGCAGAGACGAAACAGGAGGAGACGGTCACGGCCGAACACTGGATTCTTTTCTCACGGCCCACCCGCGACTCATCCAATGAGCAGAGGCCAAGTGGTAACAAGGCACCCGAGAGTGTCCTCACTGGCCACCTCCTCCCAGTCTCACTCCGGCGCCCTGATCAAGTCTCCTCACCTCCTCCTCATCTCCCGCCCATCTTCCTCCCTTCCTGCAGTCACCTGCCCTTGAACCTGCCAGTTTAAATCCCCACACGCCTGCTCACTGTCTGCGGAACAAGTCCCAGCAGCCCAGCCTGGCAGTCAGCTCCTCCACACACCTCCCACCCCTGCCAGCCGGACCCAGGGTGGCCTCTCTGACTCCGCACACTGCCCACGCCACGCCCCTGTCCACGGCACTTCCCGCCTTCTCTCCACCAGTGGCCATGGAAAGTGTGCTTCTGCGTCCAGTTCTGCTGTCCGCCTGAGAAGCCTCGGGCCAAGTCTCACCCGTCTAAGCCTCAGTGTCCTAACCTTAAAACGGGGACGACAGCCCCTGGGCGGGGATGCTGCAGAGACGAAACCCCGGCACACGGGAACCACCACCGATGGAAGCTGATGTTACCATATGTGCTTCAAAACCCCATCGAGTCCCGCTCCTGACCCAAAGCAGCCGGTCGACCTCCAAAGCTCCCGAATTCCTATGTCGTCAATAGATATATATTTTTACTCTCACATATTGTCTTGTGCTGAGGAGTAGACGCTGTCCATTCCATGTCTTAGGCCTCCACCCAGTGAGAGTCACTGGGGACAGGGGCTGAGGGGACAGGCAGGAGGAAAACTAGAGTTTAGCCCCTTATAACCTCCATCAGAAATACACAAACTAAGTAAAAACAGCATCTCGCTATGCAAACACAGCTTCAAGAAAAATCCATTATAATTTTGGATTGTCATCCCCAAATTCTTATATTTTGTAATTATGGGGGGCCCACTAGTAGTGACCTTTGTTTTTAGTCCTTTTTTAAAAAAAATATTTTTATTGCCCTGGCCAGTTTGGCTCTGTGTTTAGAGCATCGGCCTGCGAACCAATGAGTTGCGGGTTCGATTCTGGTCAAGGGCACATACCTCAGTTGTGGTTTGTCCCCGGCCCTGGTTGGGGTCATGTGGGAGGCAACCAGTTGATGTGTCTCTCTCACATCAGTGTTTCTCTCTCTCTTCCCCTGCCTCTCACTCTATCTGTAGATAAATAGAAAAATATCCTCGGGTGAGGATTAAAAAAAAAAAGACTTAAAAATATTTTTAATTGATTTTTAGAGAGAGAGGAAGGGAGAGGGAAAGAGAGATAGAAATATCGAACATCGATTGGCTGCCTCCTGCACATCCCCTACTGGGGATCAAGCCTGAAACCTGGGCATGTCCCCTGACAGGGAATTGAACCAGTGACCTCTTGGTGCATGGGTCAACACTCAACCACTGAGCCATACTGGCCGGGCATGTTTTTAGTCCTTTTTAAGTCTTCCCCAGGCATGGCACAATCCTGGGTACATAGTAGGTCTCTGGTCAAAACCTTTTAGAATTTACTGAATGCGTTGAATTAACCCTTCCAAAAATTAAAAGACACTTCTTGAATTGATAAGAAATGTGAGTCCCACACGCTGAACTCTTTTCCCCAGATTACATCGTTCAACCGAACTTCTACAGTGACATTTAACTTTAATAAAGAAGTTTTAAATAAGCCATCCCTTACCTCCCTTGACTGAAAGCTACCCCCTAAAAGCATTCTACCATAAAGCAAATACAACTGCAATACATTTCTCAGTCTACCACTTCTCAAAGGTAGTTTGTTGCTAATTGTTTCTGCATTCCTGTCCATGTGCATCTATCTCCCCAAGCAAGCGCTCTCTAAATATCTGTATCAGGTTATTGCAGTCACTCGACAAATGCCTGAGGGGCTACCATGCGCTAGACACTATTGTAGGTGCTCAGCCGAACCAGGGATGTGGGAAAGCCCTCCGTTTCACAGCGCATCTGCCCTGAGGCAGGAAGTCAGAGACTGAGCCAATGAGAAAACCGTGGTGAAACGGGCAATGTGCCAGAGTGATGGGGGCTGCGAAGAGGTGATAGGAAAGGCCCCTCGGGTCGTGATATTTAGGTTGAGATGTGAATGACAAGCAGGGACAGTTATGCAAGCGGCAGGGAAAGATCTCGGCAGGCAGAGGAGAGAGCTGGTACAAGGGCCCAAGGTGGGAGGACCCGAGCCTGGCATCCCCCCTCCCTTCCAGCGTGTTGGACTAGAGAAGTCAGGAAAACGGGAAGAAGAGAAGACAGAGAGGTAAGCAGGGCTTTCTCAGCCAGGAAAGCCCTGGAGGGTTTGAGAGCACAGTAACGTGACCTGACTTTCACTGTTGGAGGGAAAACGGAGCGGGGAGACCAGTAAGAGATGAGGGGCCTGGGCTGGGCGGCACCAGCAGACAAGCGAGGAGCGGATGGGTTTTAGTTGGCAGGGTACAGAGATGGTCCTGCTCACAACTCAGTAGTTTCATGTGGTTCTTAGATCAGTAGTGACACAAAGATGAAAATACTTCAACAGAAACGCTAAAACCACCACCAGGACCAGCAGCCAAAGAAGTGTAAGCTGAGGAGCAGAAGGACCTTCCTCGTCTTTCCCTTTCTCTCCCAGGGCCTGGCCCCGGAGCTACTCAATAAATATCTGTTGAATTAATGAATCAGCAGTTTGTAGAGTTGGAGAGAAGATTTCATGAAAAGATGGAACTGGATTAGGTCAGCAGCCCTCCTCCTGGTGCCAGCATCCAGGAAAAGGGCAGAGTAGCCTTCTGAATAACACATGCAGCTGCTCCAATGCCACACACTCTGGCCAAGAAAACCCTACCAGGAGGAGAGGGAGAATCAAGAAGATAAAAGCACGTAAAGCAAATTCACACATTCAGCTGAGAACTATTTCCTGGGCACCGGCTATGAGTCCGCACCGCTCTGTCCCTGGGAGGGGAGGGGGTCAGAGAAGATTCGGGCCCACTTCAGGCCTCCAACAGTCGGGGCAGACCCCGCACACTCAGAACTCGGCATGAGGGTCAGGGCTGGTGACTCAGCGCCCGGGGCGTCGCAGGCGGTGGCACAGGATTTCACCGTTACCGTTGGTGTTCGGGTGTTTTCCCGCATCAGCTCACCGTTCTTATCAAGATCCCCTGGAGTCCCCGCCCGGCCATGTAGGTGGCCGTGAGCTCGGAGTGTAAAGAGCTGGGCTGCGGTCCCAGCTCCGCTCCTCACCAGCCCAGTGCCCTTTGGCAAATGACTTTACCTGCCAGAGCCCAGAGCCTCACCTTTTCACCTACACAATGTGGATAATAATTCCTGCCCTGCTCCCTCACAAAGAAACTGTGAGGGCCAAATACAACAGCAGGGGTGCCAATGTTCTGTAAATTACAAGTGCTTTATAAATAAATCATTGTACTATTATTAACAACGGAAACTATCCTTTTCCACTCTGTGCCATCTGAGATCTTGATAAGGCAGGGATTTTAGGTAGTCAGCCAGGCCATACAGTGAGATGACACATACATGCAACTTACTATCCAAGTGACCAAGAGAGAATTTAGGTAAGAACCCATAACTGTGGGCATTCAGGGCCAAGATAGCCTTTAAGTCAAATCACTCAAACCCTACTCAGCCTAGCCACCTAAGACGTTTATTCCTCAATATGCACTCATTCTGTCAAAGTATAATTCTCAAAAAGCTGAACACCTAATTCTCATACAAACGGACAGCATTCATGTGTCAAGGATTGATTTAACTCACTGGTGAGGGGCCAGCACACAGATGACAAAGCTGGTTCAAAGGTAATACGGGAAACACACGTGCATGCAGTCGGTGAACGAAAAGAAAGCTGTGATAATCTTCAGTTAGATCCAAACTGGTTAATGTACCACAGAGCAATTAAACCATAACCTGAGGTTATCTTTTCTACTAAACAGAAATCAATTTTAGATCTCTACTGCACAAAAAACCATTTGTAACTTACCCATTTTCTGCAAGTTAACATTTAACTTTACAAAAGTAAGTCTTCTCCCAGAATGTCCCTTGAGTGATACTGAAAAGGCACACAATAATCTTTTTGCCTTTTCTCCAAATTTTGGATGATTTTCCTAAAATGCCCTTTAAATATCTGAACTGGCTTATTATCCACTGCAATGGACTGCTGATAAGTTCTTCCCTATCTGGTCCATTTTTGCTTCTGCCTCATTTACATCCTCTTAATTTGTGAAAATCCTTCAAATGACTGAATTTAACTCTACACTACTGCTTAGTGTTCCTGAAACTTGGGAGGGCATATTTTTCAGAACTTCCAGCCTTCCATGTTTCTCTGAACCCTCTCCACAATCACACGTGTGGGTCTCTTACAGATGAGAAAGGGAACGTCTGATTCATAGGCTCTGATTCACATAACCCCTCCCCCAGGCTCTGGCTATTCTGAGGCAGTTACCACAATTAACTCTAATTTCCTAACTTCACAAACCCACCCTATCACCCCTTCTTCCCAATATAACTGTGCTTGGAAGTCACAAAGCAAACCCACAACAGAGGCACACATAAACCCAACCTACACTAGCAGGTGCAATGACACGAAGTCAAAGAACAAATCTAGCGCATCAGAGAATGTCTTGTTCAAAGTCTGCATTTCCCAGAGGCTGGGAATTGGAATGAATAAACGCACAAATCAATTAAATGATCTAAAGAACTGAAAACAAACAAACAAACAAAACGACTGGATTCCGTAGGCTGTGGCATGTTCCGTGTCTTTCAAGAAGCTAAGTGAGGAAGGGGTTTCTGGGGACTAGTCCAACGGGAGCCTTCAGAAACAAGACTGTCTTAGTCCGTTCAGGCTGTGGTACAACAAAGTAGCACAGACCGGGCGGCTTATCAACAAACAGGCATTTCTCAGACGAGGCTGGAAGTCTGAGGTCAGGCGAGGGCCTCTTCCAGGTGGAAGACTTCTCACTGGGTCCTCACATGGTGGAAAGGACTGGGAGCTGGCCAGGTCTCCTTGATAAGGGCACTAATCCCATTCGTGAGGGCTCCACCCCATAATCTAATCACCCAAGGCCCTCACCTCCGAACACCGTCACATACGGAGTGAGGATTCCAAAATGCAGATTTTGGGGGTAGGGCACAGCATTCGGCCATAGTAGAGGCCAAATGAATGAACACTGGGATGCCTAGCGCCTACAGGCAAGGCAGGGATGAAGATACTTCGTTTTGAAGGGAGCGAAGTAAAGGAGAGGTATAAATGTGTTTGTAAAATCGAACACCAGTCGGAAGGCACCTCTGCTGCCCTCAAAGGCAGCAGCTGTCCCCGTTTGAACCCAAGGCAGGGAGTCCAGGGACCAACGCTGACACGCACCTGTCCCCAGTCTACGATGCACTGCAACGCACTGCGAAGGAAAACCTCCCCTTACCACATCTGCGGACTGCAGGAGGGGGGGAGCCAGAGGCGACGATAAAGAAACTGCATGAATAGATGCTTGTGAGAGTTGTAATTTGAGAAGTCCTGCTTTAGATAAATGTATTTTGCCTCCTTAAAAAGCTAGTTTTTCTTTCTCAGATTTTATTTCTGAAAATCAGGTTTTCTCTATTTCTGATTTTCTACTAAAATGTACAGGGTGGTGTTTTTCCTCATCCAAAATAGCACTGCTTCTTCGTTTCCAAAAGAGTTCCATTTGCATGGGTCTTGCGGTGTGTTTATATTCCTTCCTACAAAAAGCTCGGACACCCAGCAGACAGCCCTGGGCTTGAATGAGCAGGTATGAGGACAAAGGGTTAAGACCTTCCATGGATGGCTGATACTGAGCTGGGGTTTGGTAGGCAGCTGATTAAATTTGGGACTGCAGTTCTTTTTTAAAAGTTGTACACTCCCTACCATGAGAGAAATGGGTACTTGGTTATTTTCTAAATCTCATTCTCAAACCATTCAACTTTCCGACGATACAGCCTTCCTGGGATCCTGCAGTAGATGCTGAACAGAAGAAAGAAGAGAATGAAAAGGACACAGGCACTGAATGAACCACACTTTGGGAATCACTGCATTATATCAGAAGAAAATGGACTTTGAAGGGTTTCACAGAGTTCATTAATGTGGTGTGACTTGGGAATAATGCCGAACTGGTCTCATTTTGCTCAAAGGAGAAAAACAGAGCGCCCTGTGTAGGGTCCCATGACTACTGTCACAGATGGAACAGGAAGGAAGTCTCCCGATTTCTAAGTTGATGCTTTTCCTTCACACCAGTGGCTCTCAAGAGTGGGGTCCACAAGCAGCCTCAGCACCACCTGGGAGATTTCTTATCAAAGATGAGAATTCTCAGCCCCTCCCAGACTAACTGAACCGGAGACTTGGGGCAAATGGAACCCAGCACTCTGCTGTAACAAGCTCTCCAGGGGATTCTGATGCTGGGTCAAGCTTGAGGACCGCTGGCTGCTCTAAGGATACCTGTGATTCTCAATGGCAGGTGACTCTGCACCCCTTCCCCCTCCCCAGGACGTTTGGCACTGTTTGTGGAGACATTTTCGGTCGTCGCAGCTGGGGGTGGGGGAATGCTACTGGGTAAAGACCAGGGGTGTTGTTAAACACCCTGCTCTGTACAGGACAGCCCTGCACAACAAACACGTACCTGGCCCCAATGTCAACAGCACGAGGTGCAGCAACGCTGCTCCGAAACTGCCGCTGGGAGGGCAGGGGACAGCGGAGAAGCCGTCAGGGTCGCACTCTCTCTAGTCCCCTTGAATGGAGAGTTAGTGTATCCTCTCAAGGTGTGCCCCTCACTGGTGTGCCTCCACCAGGGAAGGTGAGCTGGCACCTGGGTCCCTCGGCCACCTGCGAGCCAGAGCCCCAGCCCCGAGCCATTTACTCCCTCTGCAAGCAGCAACGTCCAATTCCCGAGTGTGACACACAGGGACTGCCATTTTCTAGGGGGGCCATGATGTGATTAAAGGGTAGAGATCGGCACTGAGCTTTAAAAAACCACTCAGAGTGACCTTCCATTTCCAGTAATGGTGAACGAGGTGTTTCAGATCAACGCTTCCCGTGAAAATAACTTGTACGAAATCCAGGTGAAACAGCTGAAACCACGTAACACTTCCAACGGCATTAAGCTGCTGTCCGGATGGTGAGGGATTTCTAGGCTAAAACTGAGCAGAAAAAGAGGGTTTGAAAAGGCAAATGAGCACAGAAGTCCCTTTTGGTCCTGAGGGTATTTGTTGATTCAAGAAAATACAAAATTTCATGCTGATGGCCTCACAGGACAAGCAAGTCACCCTCTCAAGGTTCTCCCCTCTTCACAGTGAGCTGAAGGGATCCAGAGACACCTCCCCAGAAGCGACCCATGGCACCTGGAATGAAGAATGATCAGCACCCAGCCACCACCCCGAGGTGAGGGCTAGCATTTACCCAGCAGCTCTTATGTTCCAGGTACTGCTACACGGACTTTACATGTGTCAGTTAACCCTGGGGAAGCAACAAGGAGTCAGGTTCTATTATTGTTCCCATTTTATAGATGGAGAGCCTGAGGAACAGAGAGATGAAATAATTGGCCCAAGACAACAGAGTTCCAAAGTGGCAGAGAGATCACTCACACGCGGGCCGCCTGACTACAGTCTGTGCTCTTAACCGCAGAACAGTAAGTAAAACCAAAAGCTACAAAGGGCTGGATTCCAGTATGACTTCACACAGTAAAAAACTGGAAAAAACTAAATACCCATCAACAAGGGATTGATCAAATAAAGAATAATACACACACAGAGTCATAATTATAAATACAGACCTACATTAATTGTATAGACGTGACTACAGTTGAGTAAAAACACTGCAGAGGATTATTACAAATTATGAATTACTGTTGTATAATAGACACCTGCATGAATCAAACAAAAAGGGAGTTATAGAAAAGAGTCTACAGTGTAGCCTTTAAGCACTGTTACGTACAACACGGCACAGTAGTTACAAGCTTGGTAGTTAGACTCAGAGAACTTACCACTGCTTGACCTCGGGCAAATTACTTCACTGTTCTAAGCATCCGTTTCCTCCTGAGTAACACGTGGTAACATTACTATCTCGCAGGGTTTTGGCAGGATCAAACAATATAACGCACATGGACCGCTCTGCCCGGAGCCACGACGACAGCTCAGTACACACAGCTGTTCCATTATTATTACGCTTCTGTGTGTGTTTACATATGCACAAAGAGATGTTTGGAAGTACGTTAGTCAAGATGCTAACAACTGCTCATCTCTGGGGGACTGACATCCACTGGTCATTTGAACGTTATTTCCTGGTATTTTTCTGTATTGCTAAATTTTTACAATGAACAGGAATGATTTTTATAAAAACAATAACACTATTTTATATGCACCCGCCCAGCATACAGACAGTGCACAATATGAACACCTTCTATTCTTTTTTTTTTTTTTTTTAATCCTCACCCGAGGACATTTTTCCATTTTTTTGTTCAGATAGAGTTGGAGGGAGAGAGAGGAAGAGAGAGAGAGAGAGAGAAACATCGACGTGAAAGGTACACATCGAGTGGCTGCCTCCCGCACGACCCAACCCTGGGCCGGGGACAAACTGCAACCAAGATACGTGCCCTTAGCGGGAACCGAACCTGGGTCTCTCTGGACCGCAGGTCAACGCTCTAACCGCTGAGCCAAACTGGCCAGGGCGAACACCTTCTATTCTAACAGCATCAACGTGATAGGCGATATCTCAAATTAGAGACCCATGGGAAAGAGCAAGCTGGGGAGAGTGAGATCCTCGGCCTGGAATGCTGCCAGGCATTTAATAAATATTTGTTGAATGAGTAAAGGAATAAATGAGTTGAGGGGCAATACAGATGCTCCTGGACTTACAATGGAGTTACATCCAGATAAACCCACTGTAAGCTCAAAATATCTCAGGTCAAAAATGCACAGAATACCCCTGACCTACTTGAACATCACAGCTTCACCGAGCCTACCTAACACGTGCTCGGAACACTCCCATTAGCCTCCAGTTGGGTAGACTCATCGGACATATGGACACCCTGGAGGGTATGGGCAGTTGACCCTCATGATCGCGTGGCTGACTGGCAGCAGCCGCCCAGCATCGAGAGAGTATCGTACTGCATATCCACAGCTCAGGAAAAGGTCAAAATGCAAAGCATGATTTGCACTCAGTGCATATCACTCTCGTACCATCGTAAAGCTGTAAGTGGTAAGTGGAACCATCGTGAAGTCGGGGACCGTCTGTACAGTGCAGCGGTATCGAGCTTTGGAGACAAACAGCTGGATTTCAACATCAGCTCTGTCACTTCTGAGCTGTTAGCCTTGAACAATTTATTTTAACTCCTCTGATCTTGTTTCCTCATCTATAACATGGGATTGTACCATCTATGAATTAAATGACAGCAAATGTGAAAGCAGTTTGCATTTAGCAAAAGTTCAGTAAAAGGTAGTTCTTCTTTCCGTCCAGTCCCAGTTTGCCAATGACAAGCTGTGTGACACTGGGCAAGCTGTTTCTCTGAGCCTCCATGTTCTCACCTATGAAATGAGTCTAGGATTCACTGACCACTTGGGATGCTGTCACATGTGTGACGGCTCTTTGTATCCTATAAGGTTCTATACAAACGGAAAGACTGTTATTTTCATGCGTTTTGAGGGTCAGTTTATTTTATAGCCTCTTGGCTCCAATAAACTAAACTTAGGTAGCTTTTAAAATCTGACAAACATGCAGGTTTTATTAATTATTAATGATGGACTGACCTTCACGAGCTTTCCCAGAATGGTCTAATCCCTGTCTAACTGGAAATAAATCTGCCTTGATCTGACCGGAACCACTGCTTAGCTCTGTTCCCACGCACAGCACAGAAGGAGCAAGCCGGCCCAGGTGCTGGGTGCCCAGATTTCGGTTCTGGTCTCCTAACGACAAAGACGGGAACTCCTGCTTCTTTCCGCTGCTGAAGAGGAAGTGCCACCCGCTGACCCCTCACAAAACCGCATGTCCATGCCCCCACTGTGCAGCACCTTCGTGACAGCTCACATTTCTAGAACCCTGTAAAAGCATTTCTCATCCATCGTCTTCTATGGCCAAAGAACCAGCTGCCATGGCAGGCAAGGCAGGGTGACTACCGCACTCTAGAGGGGAGGCTACGGAGCCAAGGGGTTATGTGAACTTGACCGAGTCAAGCCTTGTAAGGCCTAGCATGCTTGAAAACAGAATGGGAACTGTAGACAGCACTTCCCTCTGGGGAGGGTGAGGAGGGCGGGGAAGTAAAGCGGTGCCTTCAGCCCCCGAATCGGGCCCAGAGGCTGACACCAGGGAGCAGAATCTGGATTTACTTACATTGGGACCACGTCTCTCTAATCGAGCAACCAAGAAAAGGAGTATTTATGTTATGGCATCGTGTGACTTAGTTTTGCCCTAATTTTCTTTTGGTGGTGATTTTTTTAAAATATGTTTTTACTGATTTTTTTTAGAGAGAGATAGAAACATCAATGTGAGAGAGAAATATCGATTGGCTGCCTCCTGCACGCCCCCAACTGGGGATTGAGCCCACAACCCGAGCATGTGCCCTGTCCGGCAATCAAATCAGGCCTCTCAGTCCATGGGACGACACTCAATCCACTGAGCCACACTGGCTGGGCGGTGGTTTTTTAAAAAAATCCTTACCCAAGGATATGTTTATTGATTTTGGAGAGGGAGGGAGGGGGAGAGAGAGAGAGAAAGAGAAACATCGATTGGTTGCCTCCCGTACATGCCCCAACCGGGGACTGAACCTGTAACCTTTTGATATAAGGGACGACACTCCAGCCGAGTCACGGCCAGGGCTGCCCTAATTTTGGATGTCCAGCATCCTGAATAGGTCTATCTTCCTGAGCCAGAAAGATCCACAGACCCACAGGCTACCAGCGTGGAAGGGCCCTTGGATGTCGCTGAGTTCAATCCCTCCTTTCATAAGCAGAGGACAAGGGTGAGGCTCCAAGGAGGAAAATGGTTCACCAAGAGCACTGGTGAGCCCAGGCAGAGCCCCGCCTGGACTCGGCTCCCCTGCATCCAAGCCCAGCACTCTCTCAGCCCCTTCCTCACGTGACTGACTGCACACCACCCTGCCAGCTGCACTCCACCCCTGCCCCGGTGCCCTCCCTGCCCTACCCTGTTCTCTCAGCATCAGAACCATGCATCCCCGTCAATGGACACGGAGCAGATACCACGTGCCCGCTGTGGCGGGCAAACAGCCCCTCTCCTGACCATCACTATATAAAGGACGAGCCTACACGCTGGTTGATCCGTGCAGGACCGCCAGCCTCCTGCCCTTTAGGCAAGAATAACAAGACAACAGAAACTGAATCGTGACGACTAAACATCTACGTATCCTTTCCTGCTGGCTTCTTAACCTCAAAGCTTGTGACATTTTCAACAAATATTTACTGAGTGCTTATGAATCTGATGGGAATGTTCAGTAATCGGCGCTATCCAACATGGTAGCTACCAGCCACACGAGGCTGTGCGTCATTTGACATGGCATTACAACCAGGGGGAGCATCAGAGGCAAAGAACATGTGAAGGCAGGGTCCTTGTAAGGAGAGCAGAGGAAATTAATCTGAAGAGGCAGAGAGAGGCCAGTTCATGCAAGACCTTACATCTATGCTAAGGAGTCATGACTTCATCCAGAAAGACACAGAAATATCCTGAAGAAACTTAGGAAGAGATGAACTCAGATCTGAGTATTAACAACTTAATAAAGTACAGAGGAGACATCTTAAGAAGAGGACCAAGGTTGAATGTAACTGTGGTATCTAAATAATGACGAAGACCTGACTTAAATCAGTATCATGGCTCTGGAGGGAAGGGGACCCGACTTAAATCCATATCATGGCTCTGGAGGGAAGGGGACCCGACTTAAATCAGTATCTCGGCTCTGGAGGGAAGGGGACCCGACTTAAATCAGTATCTCGGCTCTGGAGGGAAGGGAACCTGACTTAAATCCGTATCACAGCTCTGGAGGGAAGGGACCCGACTTAATCAGTATCACGGCTCTGGAGGGAAGGGGACCTGACTTAAATCCGTATCACAGCTCTGGAGGGAAGGGGACCTGACTTAAATCCGTATCACAGCTCTGGAGGGAAGGGGACCTGACTTAAATCCGTATCACAGCTCTGGAGGGAAGGGGACCTGACTTAAATCCATATCACGACTCTGGAGGGAAGGGGGCAGGCAAAAGGCGTTTTCAGGGGGAAGAAGTGTGATGCCATGTCCACCTGGATGTGGTGGGAGGGGATTCACTGACTCCATCAAGCCTCCAGGTTTCTATTTTGGATCACAGTGTGCATCTCACTGAGAATGAGAATTCTGGAAGAAGATAAGTCTGGAAGGGAAAACAGTAAGTTCAGTTGTTGTTTTTTAAACAGATTGAGAAACAGATTTTTATTCCATAAAATTCACCTATTTGAAGTACACAATTCAATGATTTTTTTAAAGTATATTCATAAAGTGGTATGACCATCACTGAAATCTAATTTTGGGATGTGTTCCTCATCCCCCAAAGAAACCCATTAGCAGCCACTCCCATTCCCACCCCCGACCCCCAGCAACAACTCATCTACTTTCTGTCTCTATGGATTTCTTTTCTGGACATTTCATATAAACGGAACCATATAACGTGATATTATGTGACTGGCTTGTGCGCTTGGCATGTTTTCAAGGTTCATTCATGTATCAGTATCAGTACTTCACTCCTTTTTATTGCTGAGTAATATTCCACTGTATGGATATACACATTTTGTTTATCCATTTATCAGTACACAGATTTTTGGGTTATTTCCACTATTTGGTATTATGAATAATGCTCCTGTGAACACTCACGTGCAAGTTTTGTGTGGATGTATGTTTTAATTTCTCTCAGGTATATGTCTACGAGTGGAAATACTGGGTCATGTGGTAACTACATTTATTTATTTATTTTTTGTTAATCCTCACCCAAGGATATTTGCCCATTGATTTTTAGATAGAGTGGAGGGAGGGAGAGAGAAACATCAATGTGAGAGAGACATCGATTGGTTGCCTCCGGCACGACCCTGACCCCATCTCGGGGGTTAGGGCTAACCTGCAACCCAGGTACGTGCCCTTGACCAGGAATCAAACCCGAGACCCTTGGTCTTCGGGCCGTCGCTCTAACTGCTGAGCCAAACTGGCCAGGGCGGTAACTCTACGTTTAACATTTTGAAGAACTGCCAGACTGTTTTCCAAAGCAGCTGCACCCTTTTACATTCTCCCCGGCAATGAATGAGGTTTCCAGTAGGAGTTTTACATCTACATAGCCACTTACCCAACGCGTAAGGTTATCCACATCCTCACCACCATCTTAATGGGTGTGAAGAGGGCTCACTGTGGTTTTAGTTTGCATTTCCTCGTGTCTAATGGAGCTGCGCACCTTTGCATGGGCTTATTGGCCATTTGTATAGAGAAGTGTCCATTTAAATCATTTGTCCTTTTTTTTTTTAATCCTCATCCGAGGACATTTTTGCATTTATCTTCAGATAGAGTGGGTAGGAGAGAGGTGGGAAGAGAGAGAGAAACATCGACGTGAGAGAGACACATCGAGTGGTTGCCACCCACAAGACCCCAACCGGGGCCAGGGACAAACTGCAACTGAGGTACGTGCCCTCAGCGGGAACCGAACCCGGGTCTCTCTGGACCGCAGGCCAACACTCTAACAGCTGAGCCAAACTGGCCAGGGCCATTTGTCCATTTTTAATTTGGGTTATTTGTTTTTTTATTATTGAGTTGTAAATTCTTTATATATCCTAGATCTAAGTCCTTCATCAAATATACGATTTGCAAATATTTTCTCCCATTCTGTGTTTTGTCATTTTCTTGATAGTATGGTTGGCAGCACATACTAAAAAAAAGTTTTTAATTTTCATGAAACACAATAATGTTTTTTTCTTTCATCATTTGTGTTTTGGTATCATTTCTAAGAAACCACCACTTAACCCAAGGCCTTGAAGATTTACTCTTATTATTTTCTCTATAAGAGATTTAAAGCTTTAGCTCTTACATTTAAGTTCATTGTCTATTTTGAGATAACTTTTACATATGGTGTGAAGTGGGGGTTCGAGTTCATTCTTTTTTTTTTTTAATCCTCACCTGAGGATATTTTTCCATTTATCATCAGATAGAGTGGGAGGGAGAGAGAGGGAGAGAAAGGGAGATAGAGAGAAACATCCATGTGAGAGAGACACAGCAACTGGTTGCCTCCTGCATGACCTGACCAGGCCGGGGACGAACCGCAACCGAGGTACATGCCCTTGACCAGAATCGAACCCACGACTCATTGGTCCAAAGGCCGACGCTCCAACCGCTGAGCCAAACCGGCCAGGGCCGACTTCATTCTTTTATATGTGGATACACAGTTGTCCCAGCATTTGATGAAAGGTTATTTCCCTCATTGAAAACTGGCGTCCTTGTCAAAAACCAATCGCTCATAAACAGCGGTAGTGAGTCCAGTTTCAGACATGCTGGACTTGAGATCACTGTGCGCTATCACTTTGGGACTAAGCCACACGTGTAGGAAACCACATCTTCCACGGGGAGCCCCAGAATCAGCAGAGTGAGCTCAGTAAACGCTCGGGGAACCCACCGAGTGGTTCACAGTTGCGCTGCCTCACCATCCAGACTCGGACACTCTGAAGCACACCGCTCTTTGCTCTCATGAGGGGACCAGCTGGTTCTCTTTCTAGGGATGCTCTTCTATTGGGGACTCTTTCTTTACCCGCTTCACTCTGTTGCTTACAGTTCTATTTGCAGAGTGACACAAATTGAGGAGGGCATTTCCCTTCTCCCCAGGAAAGGAAGTGTTCATAAACAGTATCCTTAATCTACTGTTAGACATCTCAGCCGGTCCAAGAAAGCAATGCCAGTGGACACATCTGATTTTGATCTGTCCACGGGCACACAGGCTCCAAGGTGTGGTGTGTTTCTATTCTGTACAAAGGGTTCCTGTGTGTGCCAGGCCCGGTGTTTTCCTGTGTGCAAGCCAAAGTTAGAGAATTTAGAGAATTTAAACGTTTTAGTTGCTGATGGACTTCAGCGGGTCAGAGCTCAGGGAAAGGAAGGCCCTCAAAGGGCCCCTAATCAGAGCTACATCACGAGTCACTGGAAGAAGCGAGGATATTTAAGTAAGGGGAGCAAGATGACGGTCTTCAAGGAACTGAGATGCCAGCGGGAAGAAAGAATAAGCCAGTTCAAAGGGCGTCAGGGAAGACCCAGAGCAGAAGATAATTCCCCTGGCCTTGTCCACCGCAATAAAACTCAATCTAAATAAAAATAAATACGTAGATAAAGCTGTGCTGTTCGTACTTCTTTTCTGGCACTTCCCTCTCGGTGCCCGTGCGCCCCTTCGGGACCTGACCCTCCCTGACCCAACTCGCGCTCGCGTCCGTAGCCCATCCCCCGCCCCACCGTCTTGCACATGCTAGGCACTCAATATACATCGTGTAAGTACAAATTTAAGCAGATATAATACATGAAAATAGATAAATAAGTAATGTATTTATAATACAGAAGTCTACCCTTTAAAAAATTCACATTTATTGTAGTAAATGTAAAATTCTAAAGTTGTTAAAGTATTCACATTTACTGAAATTATACTAACATTAAATATGTCTACCTGTGTTGTGTAAAATAACACCCACATGCGTTATCACTGCCTAAACCAATCACAGTGCACACTTCTCTCAAAGACAAAAGCAAAACAAGGTCACAGCACTGGCCTCCAGGGCCTCTTCCAGCTCTGAGGTCTAGAAGCCTAGGTCATCACTCCCGCTTCTCTCCTCCCAACCTCTGAGCTATCCACTGGGGGAATAAGCAAAATGTTTACAACCGTGCAAACACCAAGGACCAGTGGCAGACACTCTCGTCCACCACCAGCTACAAACACTCTTGTCTGGAGTCTAGTCAGGATGTTTTTCCATTGATTTTTAGATAGAGTGGGACGGAGGGAGGGAGGGAGGGGGAGAGAGAGAGAAACATTGATGTGAGAGAGACACATTGATTGGTCGCCTCTGAACAATCCCGATCAAACTTGACCCTTGACCAGGAATCGAACCCGAGACTCTGCGGTCCTCAGGCCGACGCTCTAACCGCTGAGCCAAACTGGCCAGGGCAGAGATCGGATCATGTCTGCCTGAGTGCCACTCACTGTCTATGAAAACTCTACAGACAATTTGAGGCTCCTCTAGAGAGGGTTCCCTTTGGCTCTGACAGGCAGGTAGGCCAGTGGCAAACACAACCCGGGCACCTTAATGTCATCAGAGATTGAGATCAGAGCAGTGCTCCAGTTCCGGAGCGGGCCAGCCGACCTCCGGTTTACCCCTGTATCTAAACAGAGCCCTTATGAAGACCTGGGGTGTCTACTAGGCTCCTCCTCCTGGGTAGGTTCTGAACAGCGGTTTTCTTTATCCTCACTGAGGATGTTTTTAATTGATTTTTTTTTTTTTTAGAGAGAGAGGAAAGGGGAGAGAGAGAGAGAGAGAGAGAGAATCAATGTGAGAGAGAAACATTGATTGGTTGCTTTCCTATGAGCCCCAATCGGGGATCAAATCCACCACCTGGGTATGTGCCCTGACCAGGAATCAAACCCGCAACCTTTTTTTTTAAATCTTCACCTGAGGATTTTTTTCCGCATTTATCGTCAGATAGAGGGGGAGGGAGGGAAAGAGAGAGAGAGAGAAACATCAATGTGAGAGAGACACATCGACTGGTTGCCTCCCGTAAAACCCCGACCAGGGCGGGGGACTGAACTGCAACCGAGGTACGTGCCCTTGACTGGAATCGAACTTGCGACTCTTTGGTCCGCAGGCTGACACTCTAACCGCTGAGCCAAACCAGCCAGGGGGAACCTGAAACCTTTTGATGTACGGGATGATGCTCCAACCAACTGAGCCGCACTGGCCAGGCCTAAACACCAATTTTTATCTTCCCGGTCCCATGAATCTGCCTAAAGCTCTAAGTATCCTCTCAGCTGACAAGTGCTTCACGGGCAGAAACGGTGCCAGGTGCCAGGCTTACCTGTCTGTCCTCTCCCAGCCTCGGCTCTGCAATCCTTCCTGCCGTGGAGCTCTCGCACGCCTTCAAACGGATTTTCTTTCTTGATGTTTCACCTGCTCTTGTTCCCAGTAGGTCTGGCTCAAACAACCTGATAGCCCCCTGCCAGAAGAGGGCTCCCCAAATCCAACACAACATAACACGACTTTGTCTACGACGGAACCAGAGGGGAGATTTCCAACATACTCCAATTGGTCTCTACAGCTTTTGCAGTTTTGAAATGTGAGTCTTTCCTGAGGAACTACCCAAATCGGGACTGGATGAAACCATCTGGGGTGTGGGAAAACAAAGACTGGGAATTACAGTTGACTAATGGAAAACCATGAAATCTCAATTAAAACAAAGCATTAATCAAAGTAATGTCATCATGCATTCCAATCTACAATCTAACAGAACTCACTGCTGGAAATGGGGATGCAGGGCTCCATTCAGAAAGAGACTGCTGGCCCTGGCCGGTTTGGCTCAGCAGTTAGAGCGTCAGCCCAAGGACCAAAGAGTCTCAGGTTCGATTCCGGTCAAGGGCATGTACCTCGGTTGTGGTTCTGTCCCTGGCTCTGGTTGTGGTCATGCAGGAGGCAACCAATCGGTCTGTCTCTCTTGCATCGATGTTTCTCTCCCTCTCTCCCTCCCACTCTATCTGAAGATAAATGGAAAAATATCCTCGGATGAGGATTAAAATTTAAAAAAAAAAAGAGAGAGAAAGCTGGAAACCCCTAAGCTCACACAGCAGGTACACGGACAGCAATGTCAGTTCCCCGTGCCTCCCACCTAGAGGCTGACACTGAACATGGGCTGCGATGTCAGCCTAGTCCAAAGATCTCACTACGCTCTAAAGTGTATGCCCACGTTCGCTGTACCGAGTGGGAGCTAGGGTTGAAGTCACAAAAGTGGACAACACCTGAGTCAAGACAGCAAATGCCCTTGCCGACTTCTGCCTACAACTGAAGAGGGAAATATGATGGAGGAGAGTGAAAAAAGACCAGCCGGAGAGACGAGAAACCTGAGCGTCATGTCCCTACTACCCTACTGCCTGTGAGCCCTAGGCAAATGCAGTCTGTCCACATTCTCATCTGAGACATGAGGGACTCTGTCATTCAACAAACACGTATTGAGCACTTCCTACATTCCAGGTCCACGGCTAGGTGTTGAGACTACAGCGCTGAGTAAACCAGCCCTGCTCCTGACGTCAGGACAAGGTCAGCAGTCCTCAACTCTGGCTGCACATTTAATAACTAGAGACTCTCAAAAGACACGACAACACACCTCACTCCAGATTAATGGAACCTCTGAGCTAGGGCCCTGGCATTGGGGAGAGGGCAGGGAAGAGTGCCTTTCAAATGTTTCTGATACCCAGTGAGGGTTAAAAACCACTGATCTTAGAGAAATTCTAAGTTTCTGAATCTGACTTGCTATGATTTTACAAATGAGTATTTTTTTACAGGTCAAAAAACCTCCCCAAAACCCTGTGGTTTCATTAATAATTTGGGGGAAGGGTAGGAGGCGCCTTGCCATGCTAACAATGTGATCCTGAAAAGGTCACTGTCTGTGAGTGACCTCCAGTCTCACTCATGTCTCCTGGGATTCAAATCCAAAAGCCACAGGCACCAGGTCATCAAAGAGATTCTCCCCTAAGGGGCAGCGGATGCCCGAATCATGCCATTCGGGACTTGTTCCTCTGGGTTAAGGTACTACTTACCAAACCTTGGTCATTCAAGGTTTTTGTCATGTGTGTTTAACATGGATACTATTACTTAACCTTTTTCTTTAAAATCAACTCCCTAGAACAGTAGAGAATATTAGCCCTGCTGAACATTAAAACATATTATAGAGCCTCTGTAATTAAAAGTGAGGCGTTGGCACATGAATAAACACAGACCAATGGAACACAGTAGAAAATCCAGAAATAGGTCAAATGAATTAAATAGGATAAAAGAAGACAGCATCTCAAAACATTGGGAGAAAATGGAATTTCTATTGATTGATTGACTGTGAAGATCTAAGTGGCTTTATTAAGCGAATCATGAATCAGGCATCTAGCAACTAGAAGGGTGCTCCCAGAAAACAGAATTTATTATTATTATTATCTTTTTAATCCTCACCTGAGGATATATTTCTATTGATTTGAGAGAGAGAGGAAGGGGGGAGAGAGAGAGAAACATCGATGTGAGAGAGAAACATCAACCGGTTACCTCCCATACACACCCCAACTGGGGATCGAACCTACAACCTAGGTATGTGCCCTGATCAGAAATCAAACCTGCAACCTTTTGGTGGACAGGACGATGCTCCAACCAAGACATCCAGCCAGGACAAAAATGGAATTTTTAATACATGGTATTGGGATAACTAAAAAACCAGACAGAAAAGGATGAAATTGGTCCAACCCTCAAACCATATATTTAATTCAAAATGGATCAGAAATTTAAATGTTTGGGGGGGGGAAGCTATGTATACATGTACTAAAAAAAACACACAACACAGGTGAATTCAGCCTGGGAGTACAGAAAACTTTCCAGCAAGAAGCAGTGAGTGAAGAGATTGGAAAAAGAAATCTATTTACATTCTACTGAGTAGTAATATCCACAAAACCACGTGCATAAGAACCCCTCTGCACCATTTCAGCCGCATCTGCGGGAACCTGTCTGCCCAGGGGGTGCCACGGGAGCCCTCGCAGGACCCACACGGGCACTCCTGCAGTGAGAGAGATGATCCTTGTCACACGGAGACAGCAGTGTGGAGAGATGCTGCTCCCTTTCTCCCCGAACATCAGCCCTAACCCATCCCTGACACCTGCACTGGCTCTTCCTTCTCCTGCGTCATGCCCCTCCCCCCACTCCTGCTCCCAGAGGTCACGTGCCCTCTAAAATGCCTCTCACATGAGCCTTTGTCTCGGGTACTGTTTTCTGGGGAATCCAGTTAAAATACTGTGGAGTTAACACACTCGTTTTTTTCTAATACACAGAAAAAGAAATATTTCGGTATTAAAACTCAGAAAGCATTCCTCAGGAGAAGCAGCATGACTCCCTATTCCCTAAATGTGGGCTGTGAACAGTGACTTTCTTGAAAAGAGGACAGTATGGAAGGGGGAATGAATGAGTAACTACAGTGACGACAGCCGACAAACACTACTTCAGCCAGGGGATCATGGTCAGCATCAACAGTCACGAGTCCTGCGTACTAGCTACCCTATGTATGTAATGAATAGGACTTCATCGCTGTGGTCTTCCTCCCTAAAACATATCGCCCCAGTCTAACCGTGAGAAAAACACGAGAGAAATTCCACGCGAGGGGCTCCCTACAATATACCTTCCCAGCACTCTTCCAAGAAGTCGAGGGCATCAAACACAAGGCAAGTCTGGATAAGTACCACAGCCGAGCAGTCTAAGGAGGTATAACAATTAGATGGCATGTGGTGTCCTGGATGGAACCCTGGGACAGAGAAAGGACACTGCGGGGACATGAGGACACTTGAATAAACTATGGGCTTTGGTTAATAATAATGTATCAGTGTTGGTTCATTAAGTATAAAAAATGTACGGTGTAAGATGCTAACAGGGGGACTGTGTACATGTGGGAGGGGGTATGGGAACTCTCTGTAGTATTTGCTCAATTTTTCTGTGAATCTAAAATTGTTCTAAAATATACAGTCCATTAATAAAAAGAGAACAAAGCTTTCAAAAAGCATTCCTCCATCTTTGGCAATGGGACCTGGGATCCGCATTTTGGAAGGAGCAGTGGTTCCTATGCACACCCGGGACCCGGAGAGTTACAGTGCATGATGTCCTTACAAAGAGTAACGGCAAGGAAGCCGTCCGCATATCCGCAAACACATCGTGTCTCCTGGCGGCGGTATACAAACAGACAAAAGCACTGTCACCTCGTATTGCATCACTCCATTAAGCACAAAGTGAAACAGCCTTCATCTCGGATGCCAGCCCAGCACTTGGGGGTGGCTTCCCGGAATGCTGCACCTGGAAGGACTCATGCCAAGTGGAATGAATGGCATGATTTACTGTCCATTTTAGGGACTGGTGCCAGCATCAACATTTATTAAGCATCCAGCAAGTGCCAGGCACAGTGCTAAGCTCTAGGAATCCAACAGAGATTCACATAGCACAATCCTTACGAAGTACAGAGAAAATGTAATGACAAATACAGGTACAGGAGAGGAAATACGAGATGCCACAGCGACAAGTAACAGGGCAGGGCCCTCAGGCAGGCTCGCGGCCAAGCACTGCCTCCCAAGGAAGTGGCATTTAAACTAAGATTTGGAGGCTAAGAAGTTAACAAGGTGAGAGGAAAAGGAGGTAGACTGTGGTTAACTCACGTATTCGCCCATCAGATCTTTTCTTACTTAAGGATTCCTGGAGAGAGAACGGAGACGGTCAGAGCCACAGACACAGTTCCACAAAGAGAGGCCAGAGTGCAGGGCAGGCCCCAGAGAATGCCTAAGGGTGCTGGGAGTTTTTCATTTTTTTATTTTTCCAGATATTGTGGAGGGAGGTAGAGAGAGAGGAACATCAACGTGAGAGAGCCACTTCGATTGGTTGCCTCACGCACGACCCCAACCAGGGCCGGGGATGAACTGCAACCGAGGCACGTGCCCTTGACCGAAATCAAACCTGGGACTCATTGGTCCGTAGGCCAACGCTCTGCCCCTGAGCCAAACCGGCCAGGGCTGGGGTGCTGGAAGTTTTTAAGGAAGGGAGCCAGGGCAAATATACCCCAAGGGGAAGAGGACCGCAGAGGGTGTGCAAGAGGCTTCCAAATCCAAGCGCTTGAAAGGCCAGTTGTCCGGTATCTCTAAAGATCCGGAAAATGTGTCTGGAACACTACAAAGGCATGTCTGTTTTACTCCAGAACGAAAAACACACATCGGCTCAGTTTCCCTTTTTCCCATGACTTCCATGAACTTCACAGCTAAAGGTGTTCAATTACAGTAACTACTTCTTAATCAAAATACTCTGGTACAATGATTTCTACTCCAAAACAGCATGCTTCCTGCTTTGTCTTCATTTCAACAGTTCTATTTGGTGTCTCTTAGAGAGAACGTCCCTGAATCTTTTTTTAGAGTTTGAAGCATCAGCAGCAACTGTGGTTTCTAAACCAAATAATGATTACATACGGTCGATGAATTATACCGTGATCTGATACAAGGGCAGAATATCGGAAACCAGAATCGTCCCAGGGTTTCCCTTCCTCACAGACACAGCAGGCTGGGGTGGGGGGGTAGACAACTAACCTGTACTGAACACTGTAAGCCAAGAACCTCTGTGTCCTCATCTGACCCCCACAAAACCCTGTGAAGGTGTAGAAGCTCTCTGTAGAGCCCTAAAGACACATGTCCTGAGCATCTTTACAGACAACGGGCAGCTCACCTAACAAGAGCTGGGTTTGGAGAGCCTCTCACACACCTTCTCACTTCCGCTGGAGGAGGTTAAGCGAACCGCTCAATGTCAGCCGGCTCTAGGGCAGAACCCAGGTCTGTCTGACGCTCAAACCCAGTCTGCCTAGAATACAGGGGGCAAAATGTGACCTAACTCAACGTTAAAACAAATAAACTTCACTCACAGCTACGTGAACCCCAAAGCGAGAAGGGGATGTCTTTCAGTCGGCCTTAAAGACAAAGACAGTCCATCTTCCTGCAGGGGAGCCGGGGAACTCAGGAACAGGGCTCCCTCCGCTGGTGACACAGCAGCCACACCATTTCCTTCTGATTCCTTTCCTAGGCCTTCCTTTGACTTTTTATTTTTTTTTGGGGGGGGGGGGCCTCCAAGTTAAGATCACAATTAAACTTTCTTTCATTAACTTAACATTCTTGAAATATATATCAATAGCTTTAAAAATGTAATACCCTTTGGTATCAGTAATAATAATATTTTGCTAATGTACCTTAAGAAGATAATCAGAGATGGATCCTGAGATTTATGTACACAGACATTTATCATCATGGTATTTTTTTTTAAGTATTTTTTTCTTTATTGATTTTAGAGAGAGAGGAAGGGAAAGGGAGAGAGAGATAGGAACATCGATGAGAAAGAACATCGATTGGCCGCCTCCTGCATGCCCCCCACTGGGGATCAGGCCCACAATCTGGGCATGTGCCCTGACTGGGAATCGAACTGGAGAACTCTTGGTGCATGGGTCGACGCTCAACCACTGAGCTACACTGGCCGGGCTTTCATCATCGTATTTGCAATGATAGATTGCTAAAAATAAGCTAACTCCTGAAACTGGGGTACTGGTAAATTTATTGTATATCATGTGATAGACTATTATCAACCACTTAAAATGTTTTAAAAGAATATTTATGACAGGGAAATGCATACGTGTTAAATGTAAAAATGTCCAATACAAATGCATAGTACAATATCAAGTTTGTAAAAATGTTACACTTCCACATGAAAACATGAACTGAACCACAAGTTTTATGTGTTTATGCCCAACCAAAAGGATCAATGTTGATTTTTAAAAAGTAGTTACTTTTATCTTTTCCAGTTTTATTGATGTATAATTGATATACAACACCGTATAAGTTTAAGGTATATCGCATAATGATTTGACTTCATCCTCACTGTTGATTTTTATTGCCTTCTTTATACCTTTCTATATTTTAAAATTCTCTACATTCAACACATATTCCATTTAAATCAGAAAAAATATTTTTTTTTAAGTAAGAGAAAACTGCCAGCAGAACTCAATTTCTCTGGGGATCTTCTTTTGGGCTAGGAAAGAGAACACTGTACCTTTGACGAGGGGACTGATGCCCTTCTCGTGTCAACCCTGATGGGCTGGACGTGCTCCTCTCTAAGTTCCCATCACGGCAGTGTAGCTCTTCTGATACAGTCATGACAAGTTGGAGTGATCAAGTTTACAGTCCACTGCAAGGTTTAGACTTGGTAGTATACATATTCCCTCTCAAGGGAAGAAATCTTATGTGCGCAATGCTGATATAATTTCTTTTCTTTTTTAAATATTTTTTTTTAAAGAGAGAGATAGAGACATTGATGTGAGCAAGATACATTGATCAGCTGCCTCCTACACGCCCCCCTACTGGGGATCGAGCCTGCAACCAGGGCATGTGCCCTGACTGGGAATCGAACTAGGACCTCTCAGTCCATGGGACGACGCTCAGTTCACTGAGCCACATGGTGGGGCTGATATAATTTATTTTCACGTAGCTTATTTACATACAATTATAAAACCAGGTCTAAAGTTTTTGTTTACATAACTAGATACAAACAAAACTACCAAACAAGTAAAATTCAAAATGACATTACTTTAATAAAAGGATGAAATTGCACAAATTAAAAAATCATCACCCACAAGGTAAATACAGTAATGGCAGTGGCCTAAAAACAGGTAGACAGAAGGACAAAGGGAGCCTAGAAAGATACACACACAAGTCCCATAGCCCCTAGAGTTGGTCTTCCCAGCCTGACTTCTAAGACATCTTGGCTCAGCGGTTAGAGCATCGGCCCACAGACAGAAGGGTCTTGGGTTCGATTCCCAGTCAAGGGCACGTACCGGGGTTGCAGGTTTGATTCCAGGCCCCAGCAAGGGTCATGCGGGAGGCAACCAATTGATGTGTGTCTCTCACATCGATGTTTCTCTTCCTCTTTCCCTTCCACTCCATCTAAAAATCAATGGAAAAATATATCCTCGGGTGAGGTTAACAAAAACAAAACAAACAAACACACAAACATAAAAAGACATCTGGAGAAAAGCTCCCCTGCCCCCATTCTGCAGCACTAAGTTCAGAAATGTACTTGGATCCAACTGTGTTAGTGCAGGCTAACGGTGATGAATAAGGACTGTGTTTGCGCCTGCGTGTCTTATACTTTACCCTGTAATCACACTGCACTCTGTGCTACTCCAAGATTGATAAAATGTCCTTGGCCCAGATGAGGTAGTCCCCTGGCACATAACCAGACCTCCAATCTGCTAGTCTGGCCATGACTTACGTATACAAGGCTGGCCTTGATGGGGGCAGGTGAGCTTTCTGAGCACTGGAGTTGATCCTCACTCAGATGTTACCAGCTGCAACTATGCACCCATGGAGGGGACTCTGGGATCCAGATGTTTGTAGAGCCAGTCAACTTAGAAAACATGGCTGATGTCTCTGCCATATATCTACCGATATAGTCAAGTATCTGATCAGCAATTTTGAAGAAAAATGTAATTTTGATCTTTAGCTCATATTCCAATTTGAAGAATAACTTTAAAAAAAAATTCTTACATATAAAACAGAAAAACAACCTCATACATAACCAATCTATCCTAAAGAAGATAGACTGAATGCTATCCTAAACATAAGAAACGATAGGGGAAAAAAATCACAGAGAAAATGATTCAATGACAAAAATCTCAAACTTCTTTATATCAAATCTTTAAAAGATAAAAGGGAGCTAGTGGGAATGTTCACAGAAGAGACTGTTCCCAACAACGTATAGAAACAGAAATATACTATATACTGTGTATGTGGGTTTTTGTTTGTTTGTTTTTTGTTTTGGTAAAAAAGGGAGGCAGAAAGGGATCTAGTAAATGTTTGTAAATCTTTTAGGAATGGGGTTATTTGAGGTGTGCGGGGGGTCTGGTTCCTTCCATCTCCTTACCATATAATCCAGTACTAGGCAACAGTAAGCCCTCAAAAATGAATTCTGAAAGAAGATATGAAAATACATTAAGGTCTGTTAGAAAAAGGTTACAAAAAGAATTCAGGCAGTAAACTAGAATATAACGAAAAAACTCAGACATAGCCTTTTTTTATCTGAGTAACTGATTGAACAGGACTTTTTTTTGGCTAAAGTATCTGGACCCATGCTCGTGTCCAGCTGATTTGTTAGAGTGTATCTCCAGCCCGGTGCCTTTCTGAGACACTCCTTCACCAGGAGAGTTTGGAGACTACATTCCAGACCTTTATTAATAGGTCACATCTAGGTATTCTCATGAGATTACCTAAATAAAACGATGTGTTACTTTCATTTAAAAAATCCAAGATTGAACAAAAAGGAAAGTGTTTTTCAAGGATGAAACAAATTGCTTATATGTATCCAAATCAAATGAGCCGATAACAGATGCAATGAATAGATACAATGAACAGACCCCCTGACTCATTTAGGTCCATTTGCAAAAGTCGAGTACTTGAAGTCCATGTAAATATACTTCCATATAAATAGATATTTAATTTATAAACAGTCTGCAACTGAAAACCATGTTAAACTGTCAGCAGTATTTTAAAATATCTGTGTGAAAAACAAATGACTTAAAGAAAAAAGAACTGAATGACTAATTTTGGAAAAACCATTTAAGAACTTTCATTTCTATGTCCATGTCTTTTTTAAAAAAATCTGATCCAAAAGAATGGTACCTCAGAATGCTATTCCACTACTGTTGATCAAAAAATTAAATGCTCTGCCCAGCCGGTGTGGCTCAGTGGTTGAGCGCCTGACCCATGCACTAAGAGGTCGCCAGTTCGATTCCCAGTCAGGCACATGCCCAGGTTGTGGGCCCAATCCCCAGTGAGGAGCATGCAGGAGGCCAATCGATGTTCTCTCTCATCGATGTTCCTCTCTCTCCCTCTCCCTTCCTCTCTCTCTAAAATCAATAAAGGAAGAAAAAAAATTTTTTTAAATTAAATGCTCTATTCAAAAGGACCACAAAAAGGGTAATTTTTATCCAATAAGCGATAAAGGAAGTCAAGACACGAGAAAGAAAGAAATATGGAAATGAGAGGAAAGCACCCACTTGTAGAATCCTTTGCTTTACAGTAATAATATGAACTAAATTGCCATATTTTCAGTTAATTATATATTAAGAGAACTAAAAATTTATTCTTAAAATGATCTTGATTCCAGAGCCTTTCACTGACAGTGACAACCTAATATAGTTCCGACAGAACACAAGAAAATAGGTTATATTATTCTCCGCAGCTTCTGAAGCCTGGCAACTTAAATCTCTTCTAGAACTGAATACTGACTCAAACTGCCCCTGAAAATGCAAGCATCAGGGACTGTCATTTCCAGTGACCATGGGCTAAGTAAACCTGAACAATCCTCCGGCTGAAGAGAACCAGAAAAGCAGGGAAAAAGTGAAAAGAAGATCTGTTTGGAGGCTTGGGGGAATAAGGCATGTCAAAGGCTCTGGGAGGTGAACTCAGTGTTTGGGGCTACTTTTCCTGGGGGTGACTGCTAAAAGCTGGGTGCATGAAGGTGCTGGGGAAGAGCTGAACGATAGGAGGAAGGGTGAACAGAACGGGCTGCTCTCACAAGGACTGCGGCTCAGCTCAGAAACATTTCCGTTCCTGCAACTGCATCAAACTGACTCCAGATTGGAAGAGCCCCGTTGGCCTAACAAAAGCAAATGTGAGTTATTGCCAAAAGAGAGAAACATCATTTAGGTCTCAAATTATCTCTACAAACAACTTTGCAAATATGGTGTCCAGCACACAGTTAAAAAACAAAACAAAAACCAGGCACACAAGAAGACAAGACAATATTAATGAAAACCAACAGAAGCAGACACTGGAATGACTCACAGACACTGCCATAATCAAACTTTAATTATACATACTGTATTCAAGGAGATAAAAGAAAAGATTGAGTATTTGGGCAGATAAATGGAAACTATAAAAGGAGAAACAAGTAGAAATTAAAGAACAAAAAATATGTAACTGAAATTAAAAACTCAACTGAAAGGTTTAATAGGAGATTATTCATGGTGGAAGAGAAAGAGGTAAGTGGGATTATCAGAATGAAGGACAGAGAGACAGACAGAAAACACAGAAGGAAGGTTAAAGAGACACGGAAGACATAGTGAAATGTCCTAGCATGTATAATTGTAGTCCCAGAAGGAAAGGGGAGAGAGAATTGGTCAGGAGCAATACTTGAAGTACTAATGGCCGATGACGTCCCCAAATAATGAAAGATATGAATCCACAGATTCAAGAAGCCCTAAGAACCCTAATTATATGTTTTAAAACACTGCTGAAAACCAAAGACAAAGAAAACATTTTAAAAGCAGCTTGAAAAAAAGGCAGACTACAGACAAGTGACTTCACAGAAACAATCCAAGTCAGAGATAATGAGATATCTTTAAAGTGCTAAAAGGAAACAACAGCAAATCCAGAATTCTGCAGCTACTGAAAAACCCTTCAAAAATGGAGAAACATGTTCTCAAATTAGAATGTGATGATGTTTGCATAACTCTGTGAAAATACTAAAAACCAGTGAACTGTATGCTTTATTTATTTATTTAGTGCCCTGACCAGAAATTGAACTGGCGACCCTTTGGTGCACGGCACAATGCCCAACCAACTGAGCCACACTGGCCAGGGCACTGAACTGTGTACACAACTTTAAATGGGTAAATTTTCTAATATTTCAGATATATCTCAATAAAGGTGTTTTTGTTTTAAATGAAGGATAAGTAATGACATTTGCAAACAAGCACTGTAAAAATCTGTCACCAGCAGACCTGCACCAAAAAAACCTAAAGGGTATTCTTCAGGCAGAAAGAAAATGACCCCAAATGGAAGATGACCAATGTGGCACTGCAGAGCCATGGGTAAAAGATGACCCTTTTGATAAACAGTGCTGAATAAGTGGTGTTAATAAAAAATAAAATTTGACCCTTTTTTCACAAGTTACACAAAAATCAATTCCAAGTGCACTATAGATCTTAATTTGAAAGGCAAAACAGTAAGGTTTCTAGAAGATGTTACAGGAATCTATCTTCCTGATCTACAAACAGAACTCTAATAAATTAGGAAGAAAAAGACATGTAAACCCCAAAGGAACACTGGGCAAGGCATTTGAACAGGCACTTCATAAAAGAGGATACCAAATCAACATGAAAAGATGTTAGTCAGCAAGAAACTGAAATTTAAAACCACAACTTCACACTCACCAGGATGGCTAAAATTTAAGACGGACAATACCAAGTGTAGACAAGGATGTGGCGCACAAGAACTCTCATGCACTTGCCGATAGGAGGGTAAGTTTGTACAAACACTTTAGCAACGTGGTACTGAGTTAGCTACTAAAGTTAAAGCATATCTTTTGGGCTAGAAATTCCACTGTAGGTATATACCCAACAGAAACGAATATATCAGGAGACACAAGAGTAGTCATAACAGCACGAAGAGCCAAAAGTTCGAAACAATTGAAATGTCTACCAACACTGGAATGGATAAATTGTGGTGCATTCATACAATGCAATACCATAGAGCAATACAAATGGACACCAGTTACACAAGAATAAATGAATTTCAAAAACATCTTGAGTGGAAGAAGCCAGACACAGAATAATATAGATTGTATTATTTCATTTAAATAAAGTTCACAAAACAGGGGAAATGAAACTACAGACACTACAGTTTTTATGGTATATGTGTTTAGAAGGTAAAATTACACAGAGAAAGGCAAGGACGTGATTATCTGCCGAAAGTCAGGTCTGGGTGGCCTCTGGAGCGGGAACTCAGGGCTGCTGGCACGTTTTACTTCTTCGCCTGATGGCCAGCAGACCCTCGGCCGGTGACAGAACACCGAGGGGTACAAGTCGGGTCTTGCACTTTACCAGTGTGCAAAAAGAAAGGAAAGGGGCCGAGGAAGGGGAGAGGGAGGGGTAAGCAGCTCCAGGTGGAAGGAAAGCACCACTTCACGAGTGAACCGAAAGGCGGCTCTGAGCACCGGCAGCGGGCGGCTTCGCCCAGGGGTAGAGCCCGGGAGCCGCGGGCTTCGGCCGGTCTCCTTGGAGCGGCAAGGCGCCGATCCGGGCTCCGGCCAAGGTGTGCCACCGCGTGGCCGGAGCGCGGCCACACCTGCCTGCGGTGTCGCCCCCCCCGCCGAGGCCGGCGCCGCCCGCTCCCTCCAGATTGCCCCCCATCGCGACCCCCCCGGCGCTCCCACCGTTCTCGACGCCCCCTCGACTCCCCCGAAGCCAGCGCCGCGCCCCGCGCCGCCCGCCGCGCCCTGTCCCGCCGCGGCGCCCGCGCGGCTCACCTCATTGTCGCTGCCGGGGCGGGCGCGCGGGGCCGGGCGCGCGGCGCGGGGCGCGGGGCGTTAGCGGGGCAGCCGGCCCCGGGCGCGGCGGCTCCGCGTGTCGCTGGGCTGCGGGGGGCAGCGGGGGCTCATCTTCTCGGGGCGGGCGTCCGGGCCGCTAGCTGCGGGGAAGGGCTGCGGCGGCGGCGCCTGACAGCTGGGCCCCGGCCCCTGCCATCTTGGCGGGCGCGTGCCCGGGCCGGCGTGTGCGCGCGCCGCCGGGGAAGGCGGACGGAGGGGAGGGGGCGGCGGCCCCCGGGTCCGCTGACGGAGAGGCGGGAGGGCGATCTCTGCCCAAGGGCCGAGACTGAAGGTGCGCCCCTCCGCCCGCTGAGGGGGTGCGCGCGCGTGCGCCCCTCCGCCCGCGGCCGCTGAGGAGTGAGCGCGCGCGGCGGTCCGAGCCCGACACAAAAGGCGCGGGGCCCCACCGCCCGCGCCTCGGGGAGAGGGAGCCGGGAGTTGCGAGGGGCGTGGCGGGAGCGAGGGGGCGGGGCCTGGAGAGGCGGGGTCCTGAGAGCTGGGGCGGAGCTGTGAGAAGTGCATACGGGAGGGGCGGAGCCTCGGGTAAAGGGGGAGCGATGAGGGGCGGGGCTTAGGGGCGGATACGGGAGGGGCGGGGCCGCGGGTGAGGCGGGGCCGTGGGTGGGGCGGGGCCTAAAGGGAGTGGGGCGTTGGGCCCGCACGTGGGGAGCTGAGTCCTTCCTAGAGCTGGGCAACCTGCGCTGACAGAGCCCAGTGAACGCGCCGGAGCCCGTGCGTGGGCCAAAGGATTCCCCTTTCTCCCGCGCTGCAGTGCATCCCGCCTATTCGGACGCTATGGGCAACCTGGATCCGAGGGGCGTCGAGGTCACCGCCTCCCGACTCCTCTCTTAGTAAATAAAGAGCCAAGGCTGGGACCGGGAATCGCAGCTTTGGGGCAATCCCAGCACCTAAAGGATTTTCCCCAGCCCAACAAGAGCAGTACCTAACGGCCGAAAGCTGAGAAAAAAATCACATCGACAAACACAGAACAAAGAGGTCGTCCCCATCCTTCCTAAAGGTTAGCAATCCCACATCTGGCTGGAAACCCAAAACCCTCAGGGTCTCACTCCCCATATCTAGATAGACATAGTTCCCTGTGTTTTCTCAATATTACATCCCTTTCCTCTCTGTCACAGCAACATTGAAACTCATTTTTCTTTATTGATTTTAGAGAGAGAGGAAGGGGAGGGAGAGAGAGATAGAAGCATCCATGAGAGAGAACATCAATTGGCTGCTTCCTGCATGCCCCCTACTGGGTATTTGGCCCACAACCTGGGCATATGCCCTGACCAAGAACTGAACGGGCGACCTCTTGGTGCATGGGTTGATGCTCAACCACTGAGTCACGCTGGCTGGGCTTGTGTCTCCCTTTTAACAAGAGCATATCTAACATTTGACAGCGCCTGGCATGCAGTAGGTGGGCAGTGAAGGGTCTCTATTTTACCCCTGGCCCAGACTGAGAAGAGGCTCTGTGAATGGTGGTTGTGCCTGAGATACAGGAAGTGGTGGAGCCAGTTCTCCAGCCAAGGATTCTGACTCAGAATCCTAGTGCCCGTCCATTCTCATTCTCTGCGGTTGAACATCATTCTTAGATGTTGCAGGTTGGGTCTCCACATGTTTATCCCCCTTCCTCACCATCCACTTGTCAGAGTTCCTTAGTGATGGGTTGCCACATCTCCACGTTCCTTCTCCTATTTGTTTGAGACTGAGTCTTTAAACTCAGAAGGGCACCTTGGTTCCCTAGAGTTCCGTTAGCAGCCCCAGAGGGTATCAGCCCCTGTTAATCTGATTTGTCCCTCTCTTCCCAGGGTCAAGATTGGTCTTTTTTACTACAGAAGAGACTGGTTAAACCCTAAAAATTACTAAAATGGACTAGCGCCAGGTCACTTAGTGACATTTAGATACACTCTGCAGAGGCAGGGTTACCCCTGGTCAGTGTATATCAACCTTCTCTGAGAAGATCCCCTGGGATATTGGCCTGTTTATTCCTAGCCTGGTTTGTTGAAACATGTGGCCCACTCTGACCTTCAGATCAAGCACTTTTCCCTGCTGTCTTGGAGTCTGACAGGTTGTTACTATCCTGTAACTGGAAGAAGGTTTGCTGGGAAATGTTGATGATAGATTTGCTATAGAACACTAGTACCAAAGGTGAGGGGTACATAGCTACCCCCCATCAACCGTTCCTGCTAACTACCAAGCCCCTGGAACAACAACAACAACAAACACATTCACATTCCTTTTAAGGGAATCAGAGAATATTGATGCTAGAAGGGATCTGCAAATCCTTCTCTTGGTGAAGGGGGTGGGGGTGGGGGCACAGAACACTGAGAAAGGGAAAGTGACTGGCCCAACATCATTTAGTGAATTCATGAAATTAGCTGTATTGGATTCCCGGAGAGGTAATTTCTTGCATCTGATGTTTGTTCCTCAGAGCATAAGGGTCAAGGAGGACAGGTAGGGGTCACTTGTACCCTAAGCTGAGCCCAGCTTCCCCATGAATGGGTGTTGGTCTTTGAATAACCAACCCAAGGATGCTGGGGAGGCACATTTTCATTCGGCTTGCTGATCTCTCTGAGTCTCCATTCTCATTTGACAGATGGGACTCCTAATTCTGTTTTGCGGGCACCGCTGAGGATCAGCAAAAAGTAAACTCCCGAAACGCAGCCTTTCTGCCCTTCTCCAGCTCCCTCCCTCATGTCCCCATCCCCTTCTCCTTAACATGCATCTGTTGAAACCAGCCTTTTTAGCGTGTTTCCCATTACTGAATAAAATCATTCTTCCTTAAAAGTACATGAATTCATGTTTTCCATTCTTCTGATAAAAAGAAAATTAACAGCCCAGCTCGGTGGTTGAGCATCGACCCATGCACCAAGAGGACGCCGATTCTATTCCCAGTCAGGGCACATGCCCAGGTTGTGGACCCGATCCCCAGTGGGGGGCATGCAGGAGGTGGCCAGTCGATATTCTCTCTCATCAATGTTTCTATCTCTCTCTCCTTCTCCCTTCCTCTCTCTCTAAATATCAATAAAGAGAGAAAAAAAGAAAAGAAAATTAACATTTCAGGGGATATGTGGTCCCCAAATGATTTATTTCTGGAGATCACCAGTTCTAGGATTTAAAAAGATTGAGCACCTACACATTTCTGCCTCCTCTCATGCCCAAGCAGGCCACTGCCTCAGTCTTCTACCTGCCAATCATCTTCAACTCCCACCCATGTGATCTCCCTGGAACCTTGAGCACCCCTCCCACAGGGCTGCATGCACCATTCTCCACACTGCTTTGGGGCTTTGGGCTCAGCTCATCATACCCTACCAGGATGCTCTTAGTTGCTGGCTCCGCCACTAGACTGTGAACTTCATGAGAGCAGCAAGCATGTTGTATTCTGCTTTGTCCCCTTGCTGGTTACAGCCCAGAACCAAAGACACCTCGTTGAAGAGTCAACCTCATCCAAGCAGTGCCTGGGGGTTGGGGACCAGCCTGTGTGCACACGCATTCCGTTTTGGAGGTGGAAGCTCCTGCCTGTATTCTGGTTCCAACTGGCAGGAAATATAAGCTGCTTCCAGCCCGGTTTGCCTTCCTCACACTTGAGGATGGGTCCCAGCTGCAGCTTCCCATTGGACTCCACCTCATGGGCTCCTTGGCTCAAAAAACAACTCTCCTTAAGATAATGTTTCACCCGCTTTGAAGACTCAGGATGGGGGGGCTCTTGGGAAAGGGGCCTACTGGGGTCATACTGGGGACACCCCAGCTTGCTGCTGGGGGAACTCAAAGACCTGGACCAATCAAGGGGAAGCTTGGCCAGGTGTGGAGGGGACCTTAGGTACTCCCCAGCAGAGGACAACTTCTTGGTGCTATTGTTTGCAGTAGGAGGAGAACTGAGTGTCCAGGCTGGAGCAGGCCTGCCTTTCTGGAGGAGTCTGGAGCCCAGTTCTGCCGTTTCAGACTACCTGAGTGTTTCCACCTAAATTACGAAAACTAAGCCAAGTGCATCCCGCAGGCCAGCCTTGCCGGAAATCCCAGAGAGAGTGGCTGCTCCACAGGAGTCTGTGCTCTCTCCCAGGAGCCCACACCCCCACAGCCTAGGAAAGCCCCTCCTCCCTCCAGTATTCCCAGCCTCAGTCATCAGGTCCCAGCAGGGGGGCAGGGGGTGTTCACCATCAGCCCTGGGGAAAAACTTCCTGGTTACTTCTCCCTATTGGTTATCTCACACCTGCCTGGGAGGCCCTGACAGCCAGGCCTTTGTGGGGACCAAGGGAACTGACTCCCACATGGGGCTGGGAGGCCTGGGCCATTGAATGTGTGAGCAGACAGCGCAGGGGACTTGGGAAGTCTGAAGACTGTGACCCCCCCACGTGCTCTACCAAGCAGAAGTTGGCATGGCGATAGAGGGCTATAAGGAGATCAAGAGCCTGCATGAGAGCAACCAGAAAAAAATAATTTGAGGAGTAACGTACGTTATTTTTTTAATGTAAAATTTAATTAGGGGCAGTGGAAAAGAGAAAACACACGACTAGAACTCAGTTGGCACACTTTCTGCAAAGGGCCGGGGAGGCTTTCTGCAGCCATTCGGTCTCTCAGAACTGCCCCACTCGGCCTCATAGTCCGAGGGCTGCCACAGACAACAGGTCCGCGAATGGGCGAATGGGCGTGACTGCTCCAATGAGATGCTCATGAAAATGCCCGGCAGGCGGGCTTGGGCCTGCTGGCCACAGTTTTGATCCAGGACCTAGAGGATCAAATGAAAAAAATTCCCTCACAAAGCAGAGCAAAACAGGAAGAAATGGAAATGATCACTGACAAAATGAGACACTTACATAATAGATCGAAGAGACCTGACTTCTAATAGTACTAGTTACGGAAGGGATGAAGGAGAAGTCATAACTGAGGACAAAATAGAGTTTTTAAGTTAAAAGAACGCATCAGAAGACTGGATTTCCCCCCTAAAATCAGGAACATGACAAGGTTATCCTCACCACTGCTTCTCAATATTATCCTGGAGGGTCTCGGCGGGACCATTAGGCAAGAAGACATTCCTAACGGAAAGCAAGAAGTAAAACTATCTTTTATTTGCAGAGGACATGACCTTGTGTATAGAAAATCCTAAGAAATCCACTAGAAAACTACTTAAATAAATAAACAAGTTCAGTAAGTAAGGTGGCAGGATGCACAATCAATATACAAAAATCAATTGCATTTTTATACACTTACTTTGAACATCTGAAAATGAAATTAAAACAATTTTATTTACAGTAAATCCAAAAATAATAAAGTACTTAGGAAGAAATTGAACAAAAGAATGGTAAGACTTATACACCGAAAACTACAAAACGTCATTGAAAGAAATGAAAACCCTAAATATATGGAAAGACATCCTTTCGTGAATGGGAAGGTTTAATATCGTTAAAATAACAACAGTCCCCAGGTTGATCTACAGATTCAACACAATACCTGTTAAAATCCTGGTTGCCTTTTTTTTGTGTGCAAAAATTAGCACGCTGATCCTAGAATTCATTTGGAAATGCACAGCTCCTAGACCGGCCAAAACAATCTCGAAAAAGAATAACAAAATTGGAGGAGTCATATTTCCTGATCTCCAAATTTACTGAAAAGTGACAGCAATCAAGACAGTGTGGTAGCGGCACAAGGACAGATATACAGATTGACAGAATAGGATCGAGAGTCCAGAAATACGCCCTACATTTATGGTTGATTGAGGTTTAACAAGGGTGTCAAGATAATTCAGTGGAAGAAAGAATAGTTTTCAATAAATGATGCCGGTACAAACATAACCACACGCAAAAAAGTGAAGCTGGACTCTTTTTCACATCATATACAAAAATCACCCCGAAAAGGATCATAGTCCTACACGTGACAACTAAAACTATAAAACTCTGAGAAGAAAACATACAGGGTGGGGCAAAAGTAGGTTTACAGTGGTTCGTCTGGAAAATAATACACTCATTAATGTCTAATAGTACAAGAATAAACTGTGTTTTGGGTACTCACACCTGTAAACCTACTTTTGCCCCACCCTGTCTGTGGAAATCTTCATAATCTTGGGATAGGCAAAGGCTTCCTAGATAGGACTCCAAAAGCCCGAGTAACTAAAGAAAAAAAAATAGATAAATTGGACTTAATCAATATAAGACACTTTTGCTGCAAATAATACCATTAAAGTGAAAAGACAACCCACAGAATGGGAGAAATACTTGCAAATTATAAGGAACTCTTACAACTCGATAATACAAATACAAATAAGCCAATTAAAAAGTGGGCAAAGGATCTGAACAGATATTTCTTCCGAAAAGATATACAAATGGCCCACAGGCACATAAAAAGATGCTCAATGTTATCAGCTACCAGGGAAATGTAAATCAAAAATACAGTAAGGCAACACTTCATGCCCACAAGGTTGGCTATACATGTAATTCTACCTGAATTCCCCTTTGCATTGGAAACTACAGTAATTACAAGGTTATCATGGCAGTTTTCTTTCAATACATTTAAGGAGCCACATGAAATGCCTGGTTTTCTTAAATAAACAAATAAATAGAATTGCTGGTAATGGAACTTAATTCGGACTGAACCCTAAAACCAGCAATTTTCAACCCTTGTCATCTCATGGCACACATAAACTAATTACTCAAATTCTGTGGTAGGCCAAAACATATATTTTTTGCTGATCTGACAAAAAAAATAGGTATAATTTTGATTCATTCACACTGGACAGTTATTGTTGTGTTGGCTGTTGTCACTTTTTTACTGCACAGTCTTAGAGAAAAGAGGTCCGTGTCCCTGACTAGTCAGACACTGCGTGTTTTAAAAATTCTTGTGGCACACAGGTTGAAAGTTGCTGCCTAAGACCAGGCTGATAGCTGGGGGCATCTGGATGGTAAGTGCTGGGGAAACCAGCCAGCTCTGGGACAACGTGGAGAAATGTTATGCACTGTGACTGAACGACCAAGCAGGCTCCTGGCAAGACAGCAGGTAGAGTCATCTGGAGACAAGGCTGGGAGCCCCGCGGGTGACCCTGCTCTGCCAACACTCACTGTGTGGCCATCGGCAGGTCCTGGCCCTTGCTGGGCTTGGGTTTCCTCAAGTTGGATTCTAGAGGGTAGACTTTGGTGTCCCTGGGGCAGATGGAAGAGGCGGGGGAGGGGTGGGTGTTGAGGGGAGAAGAGTGGGTGGGAGGGAGGAAGGAACATGGGATGAGAGTGTTTCTGGTCACCTCCACCCGACTGCCTCAGCCACAGCAACTGCATTCTCAACCGGTCACCGGCTGGATTTTCCTGTGCGATTTCATCTGAAGAGCACTTTGCTGCTAAAACGAAGTTTCAGAGCTAGCTGATCCCCCAGCTCCCAAGTTGCTTTCAGCTCTGATCTTTTCATGACATTCACCTGCCACAGTCCATTGGCTTTGCCTTGATAGCTTTCTGATCTGTTAGAATTTTCAAGTTAATAATGCGTGTGTGTGTGTTTTCTTCCTTTTACAAAATCACTGCTTAATTTGAAACATAATTTAAACTTGCTTTTCCCAAATGACCTAGAACTAGGCTAGTGCGCAGGGGCTGATGGGCGGCGAGGAGGGTACGGTTTCCACACACGCCCGACTCTCTCCTCCGAGAATGATGAGGTTTACAGCCGTTCGGTAAAAATAGCTTTGTGCTTCCGCCAGGAAGACACTTAGAAAGGGAAAAAGGATTCATTTGCTAAAAAAGAAAAAGGCTCTCAAATTGCTACCATAATTTTGGAACTTATTTTTGCAAACCGTATCGGGGGACAGAAAGCTATTCTTGCCCTGTTTTCAGCCGTTCCACCTCTGGACATTTGCCCTGAAGAAGTAAACAACTTTAAAAAACCCAGTAGACAAAGCTGTCCTCGGCAGTGCTCTGGGCAGAAGCGAGACAGTGAAGCAGGAAAAAATACTCAGGGTGGAGGGCGAAGGTTTAGGAACCTCACAGAAGTCCCAAAGCCCCCCGCCGCTCGCAGCTCATTCATTCGTGCCCACCTAACACTTGCTGACCACCTGTCCGCACCAGGCGCTGTGCCTCAGGGAGCTTACGGACAGGAGGGCTACACAGCGCTTACAATTCAATGTGATAAGTACAATGAGCGGGGACACAAAAGAGGGACCAGAACCCCGACGAGGTCCTTAGGGAAGGCTTCCTGGAGGAAGCAACTTGTAAGCTGAGTTAGGAAGGTTACAGGGGTCGGCAAAGGAAAATGGAAGAATGTTAGGATGGAGAGCGCGTGTCAAGACTGGGTGGTGGCAGAGAGCGGACAGACAGACAGCTCACACGGAAGCAGAGAGATGGTGTTGGAGGAACAGGCTCTGCGCACTACAGGAAGGAGCGCCCCCTAAGGGCCACTACAGGGTTTTAAGCAGGAGAGCGACATACTGCATTTAGAAAGCTCACTCACTGCCAGCGAGGTGAGCAGTGACGCTGCTGACCAGGGCACAGGCAGCCCAGGTGGGGAGCCCATGGGGACACACAGCTCCTGGAGTGTGGGAGAGGCAGAATGGTGCAGTGGTTAGTGAGAACTCTGGAAGCTGACTCCACGGGTTCTCATCCAATGCCCTCGCTGAGTGGCGCTTCGAGGTTAAGGGTCATGGTTAGAAGCCGCCTCACAGGGCTGCTGAGAGAATGAAGGAGTCGCCATGTGTTGGGCACTTCCAGGGGTGCAGGCGTGGGGTCAGTGCTGCTATCAGTTACTGCTATTGGCAGCTGTTGACAGGGGCAGTGAGTCAGAGAGGGTGAGAGGGATGCCCACTGGTCTGGGCCCTCGGGAGGACGCAGTACAGGTGTGGGCGAAGAGGTGTGCGCAGTCGGTCTGGGGCATAAGATCGAGGCACCAGGTGACAGCAGGTGGACACCCAGGTGTCAAGCTATGGAAGCTGAGTCACAGACAGGGATTTGGGCCTTGCGGGGGGGACCTGGGTGCTGATGAGACATCCCGGGGTGGGGGTCGGTTGGGAAGAGCAGGGCCCAGGAGAGACCTGCAGAGCACAGAGGGGTAAGCAACAGACTGGGGAGATCCTTTTTAATGGGAAAGAGTCGAGCCTGTTTAAATGCTGGTGGGAGGAGCCCTGGGAGAGCACACTGGGGACAAATGCCCCTAGTAGGCGTGGCTTTTAGGATTCTTCTTGCATCATCATCACCATGAGGGGCCTGGACAAGGAGCGATGATCTCAATCCACCTGTTCGGCTGCCGACAGGAGTCATTTATAATGAGGTTATAATGACATGAAAAATGCTAATGAAGTTATATGAAAAAAGTGATATAAAGCATTGTATATGCAGTATGTCAACTATAGAAACACACCCAAAAATATGCTCATAGGAAAAAACGCAGGCAGGCATTGCTCTGAGAAGGGCTGCGAGTCCTGGGCTAGGGGCAGGGCAGGGCTTTCTTCTGAACTTGTCACAATGAGTGTGTATCAGCTTTTTCATTAAAAAGTCCAGTAAACTTTATTTTATAAAAAGAAACAAGCGAGGGTGGCCAGGGACTGTCCCTGCCAAGGTCACAGTGACCTTGGACAGATCCCTGTTCTCCAGGGACTTTGGTTTCTATGTCTGTAGAAAGAGGGAGCTGAATAAGGGTCCCCCAATGTGTGTTTCTGGAGACTCTGCCTTGCAGAGATGTCGCAGGAAGGAAAGTCTGTGTGGGTGTGGTCAAAAGGCCTTGGGAACCCTATACTCACAAATTCTGAGAAGGTCCATCCTCAAAAAAAAGGCCCTGCTCAAACCTGTTTAACTGTCACACATAAGGTCTATTAACACCCTGTGGAATCGTGTTCCACGGAACACACTTTGGGAAACACCCCCCCCAGGACAACCCCAAGTTCCCCTGCAGCTCTACCATTCTATAAGGCATTCAGAAAACACCCCTCTGTGGGGTCAGCAGAGCACCGGGGGCTCTGGGGAAAGGTGAGACTGGGCAGCTGCTGGGCTGCCCTCCTGGAGCCCCCCCCCCCTTCCGCGTGGCTGTCCTGTGCACGCAGTCCCTTCCAGCCTCTACTCTCTACTCCCGGCTGATGCCCGAGCTCAGGAGTTGCCTCAGCCTGGGAAGGAGTCGCGGAGGAGCGAACATGCCAGAACAAGGGAAGAGCCTCTCCTGCGGCATCTCGTGTTTCTGCAAATGCTTTCACATCACCAGATGCCATGGACCCACAATGACTGAGGTGAGGACGGGCAACCTCAGGTGCCCCGGAGGCCGGAGCTCAGGGATGCTGCCTGGCTTCTCCCACGGTGGCCCTTGGCCATAGCTTGCTTCGTGAATGAGGGAGGGAGTGAATAATGAATACCCACAAGGCTAATTCTGGGCTGTTTAAAGAATTTCATTTCAGTGTAGGCAAGCAGGACGATAACAACAATGGTTTACATGATACCCTTTTCCTACTATTAAACTTAAAAAACAGTGGACGTATACAGACATAAAAGTGGATATTATAAGTTAGTAACGGGTCCCTTTCCTTTCTCGATCTGGTTATTTCCCCAATTATTAATTTAAAAATGATTATTTTATGACTCTGATGAATGTTTATATACCATCTGCAAATTATGGTCTCCAGGTGAGGAAAAAAAACCTGTATGTGAAACAGAAGATAGTGTGAATCATATCTAATTTTAAATATTTTAATTTATATACTTTCATGATTATAGGTCAATAAGAAATCCACTTTTCAGATTTTATTTCATTACAGAATATATTTGATAAGGATACATACAGACAGATTCACCTTTCACACACGTCGCTTATGGTGCCTGCCCTCTGCAGCCAGCTGTCACAGAAATGCTCCGCGGGTCGCGCCGCACGGCCGTCTGGACAGCCCGCGGCGCCGAGCTCAGACAGTTCAGTTCCCTTACTTGCCTAGAACAAGTAAACATCTTAATATCTGTTTTTAAGTCTGTTCATTACTCTTCTATTTTAAAATCTGAGATACATTCCCCAATGTAAACAATACATTTCAGTCTGTCACACAATGGAAATGGATAAGGCCTTCTTGACAAATGGGTGCCACCTACGTTTTACTCATCAGAACCCAATCTCATTTCACAGCAAAACGAGCCGCCCAGGCGCAGCCGACAGAGCGCCGCTGCCCTGAGCACCTGCCGGAGCCCCCCAGGCTTCTCCCCGCTGCAGGTCGGTGGTATCTTTCCGACTTGGTCTACTTGGTCTTAAAATACAAATATACAGTGTCCATAAGCATAAAATAGTACAGCCTAGCCTTACGTATTTATTATGAACTGCTAAAATCCTATACAAGTACAATACCATATCATGCCCATTAATACACAGAGGAAGGTGGCCAAATGTCTCCACTCATGGGGCAGGTGGAGGGGGACCGGGAGGGGGCGCCATTCACGAGGGTGTTAAGCGGCTGGCTGTATGGGTTAGGCAGGCAGTCTAACTGAGACTCTGAAATGCCTGTACCCCGGGCTGATGTTAATCAACCCCCTTCCCACCAGCCTCCCAGAGGGAGCACCGAGTGAAGCCGTAGACGATGGAACCCAACAGAATCATCGCTGCGTTTCCTGACTCAGCTGTGCGATCAGCTCTCCAATCTAGCAATCGGTTTACCCCTTTCGGACCAATTCGCCAACAGCGACGCTGATTCCGTACCTCGTTATTATAAATATTCGGCTTAGCGAGCTCGAGGGTGGCAGAGAGAAGCCTATGTACAGTATCTGAAAAGGCATTCTGTGACCGTTTCCGAAGAGTTCATAGAAAAGTTACGAAGGATGTGCCAGTTAACCTGTCCGTGTCACTGTAACGTAAACCTTGGCATTCTTTACATCAAACGTGTCTTCTATACTGTACGACAGAGAGACCTGAACTGCTGATCCGACGTGGCGCTCACTGACCCACTACGCTAAGGTAACCGGTACAGGGAGTGGTTTTCCTGAGGTTTGTGAGAACGTTTCAAACAACACAGAAATCACAGTGACCGAGCAACCGAGGCTGTGCCTGGGGGCCCGCTCCGCGCCCGTGGTCCCTGCCGGCACTAAATGACCCGCCACTGCATGATGCTCGTGTCTTTGCCGCCCGTGGAGATGAGGTGGCTGTCGTCACAGAGGAAATCGACGTTCGTGACATGGCTGCTGTGCCCACTGTACACGTGGCTGGGAGCCTGGGGAGAAGACACAGAGGGAGGGAGCTGAACGCAAAGCAAACCATTTGGAGCCGGAAAGTGCTGGGATTCTGCATTTGTCCCGCATTCCTTCATTCTTCCCTGCTCGCTGCTTTCCTTCATGCAGCGCTCTGTGCACGACACAGGAGGGACCCAGACAGCCACACGGAGCCCCGCACATCGAGATCGGGTCTGGTCAGGGGGTGGGGGGCAGACGTGGGCAAGTGACTGCTGGGGGTGGAGGGTGAGGTGTGTCCTGCCAAAGGAGGGTCAGGAAAGGGCAGGACCAGGAGGGGTGTGCTGGACATTGGTGCTGGCTCAGGGCAGCGGGGCTGGAGCAGAGGGGCCGAGGTGGAGGGGAGAGGAAACCACAGAGGTAGAGAAGCCAAATCTAAGAGCTTTTTAGGGTTGGGTTTCCTGGAGGACAGGGGGGAGCCCCCGAAGTGCTCTAGGGCAGTGGATGCCAGGGTCACCTCTGCACCTGTGACTAGTGGCATTCTATTTAATTCCCAAACAGCCAGGTCAGGCCGTAAACGTGAGATTCGTGAAGACAAGTCCTTACCCTGAACTGCGAGCAGGGGTAAGAGAAGAGATGTACTTTGCCGAAATCATCGCCGGTCGACAGGAGTTTTTTCTCGTGGGCCCGACAGACAGCATTAATGTCGGTTCCGTCCGAGCCTTCTGGCCACACTCCTAAAACAAAGACCACAGACAGAGCACTGGAAATACCAGAAACACTGGGCCACGCTGCGTGGGGACTGCATCAAACTCACCCAAATAAAATCCTCCAAGTCTCGGGCTTAGAAACTAGGGCCAAGAGAGCGCTCTGTCTCGCTCTGGGCCGTGCTCACTCTGCCGTTCCCAGGAACCCCTTCAGGGCTTAGCCTGCCCTGCTGCAGCACAGGGGCAAGGACAGGCTCGCTGGGTCCCAGCTCTTCCGGGCTCCTCCTTCTTCTTTTTTCTCTTTAACGTTATTGTTGAATGTATTACAGATGTCCCCCCTTTTTACCCCCATTGCCCCCCTCCTCCCCGCCCCCCTCCTGCCTTCCCCACACTATTGTTGGTGTCCATTGGTTATGCATTATATGTATAGAAGTTCTTTGGTTTATCTCTTCCTGCCCTTCCCTTTGAGGTTCATCATTCTAACAACCAATTTGTACTTCTTAATCCCTTCACCTTTTTCACCCATCTCCCCCAACCCCCTCCCATCTGGCAACCAACAAAAAGGTCTCTGTATCTACGAATCTGTTTCTGTTCTGTTCATTTTGTTTGTAGACTCAATTGTTGATAGATATGTATTTATTGCCATTTTATCGTTCATATTTTTGTTCTCCTTCAAGAAGACCCTTCAACATTTCATATAATACTAGTTTGCTGGTGATGAACTCCTTTAGCTTTTTCTTGTCTGGGAAACTCTTGGTATGTCCATCGATTCTAAATGATAGCTTTGCAGGATAGAGTAATCTTGGTTGTAGGTTCTTGCTTTTCATCACTGAATATTTCTTGCCACTCCCTTCTGGCCTGCAAAGCTTCTTTTGAGAAATCAGCTGACAGTATTATGGGAACTCCCTTGTAGGTAACTAACTGCTTTTCTCTTGCTGCTTTTAAGATTCTCTTTGTCTTTAACCTTTTGCATTTTGATGATGATGTGTCTTGGTGTGGGCCTCTTTGGGTTCATCTTGTTTGGGACACTGTCCTTCCTGGACTTATATATCTGTTTCCTTCACCAAGTTAGGGAAGTTTTCTGTCATTTTTTTCAAATAGGTTTTCAATTTCTTGCTCTTTCTCTTCTCCTTCTGGCATCCCCATGATGCAAATGTTGGCACGCTTAAAGTTGTCCCAGAGGCTCCTTACACTACCCTCAATATATTTTGGATTCTTTTTTTCTTTTTGCTGTTCTGATTGGCTGTTTTTTGCTTCCTTATATTCCAAATCGATGGTTGGCTTCTTGGCTTCACCCACTCTACTATCGATTCCCTGTAAATTATTCTTTATTTCAGTTAGTTCATCCTTTATTTCTGACTGGTCCTTTTTATGCTGTTGATGTTTTCACTAAGTTCCTTGGAGGTCTCCTTAAGTTCCTTGAAGCTCTCACTAATTTCCTTGAGCATCCTTATAACCAGTGTTTTGAACTTTGCATCTGTTAGATTGCTTATCTCCATTTTGTTTAGTTCTTTTCCTGGAGTTTTGTTCTGTTCTTTCATTTGGAACATGTTTATCTCCTCATTTTGGCTGCCTGCCTGTGTTTGTTTCTATGTATTAGGTAGAGTTGCTATGTCTCCTAGGCTTCCTAGGGTGGCCTATTATAGTAGGTGTCCTGTAGGGTCCAGTGGCACAGCCTCCATGGTCACCCCGACTGGCCTCTCAAAGTGCACCCTTTGTGTGGACTGTACACCCTTCTGTTGTAATGGAGTCTTGATTGCTGTTGGCACATCAGTGGGAGGGATTTACTCAGGCTGATCAGCTGCAAGGACTGGCTGTACCCACTGACCACTGACCTCTGACTACCTTGGAGGATCAGCTGTGCAGGGCCCACCACACAGAGCAAGACTTACTTCAGCAGGGCTCTGGTACCCACTGAGTCCACTCCTTGAGTATGTCACTTGTGGAAGTGGATGGGTGGTGGTACTTTGATGTGGTCTGAAGCTGTCCACTGGGTATGCTGGCTCTGGGGCAAGGTCAGGCACTGCCTGTGTTCTACCCAGGGTCACCAGGCATAGGCTACAAAGAAATCTGCAGATGGCTGCTTCTTGTGCTGGGCTTGGAGGTGCCCAGGCAAAGCCAAGCTGTGAACCAAGGCTGGTGGCTGCTCCTACTGCCCGGCCTGGGGCCACTTAGCGAGAGGTATGGGGCTCGCTGAGGCCAGATGCTGCTTGTTTGAGAGAATCGGGCCCCTTCTTGAGAGTACAGCACCAAGTGCACCGGAAACCCTGCTTCTGGACGCAATGCCTTTCCTCTGTCCCAAAGTGTCCGACGGGAAGCTGACTCGTGCTCAAGCATGGGCCGGGGGCGGTGCCTCCTGACATTGCTCCAGGAGAGCCTTTTGGTCCCAGCAGCTTTGGATCTGAGGGGGCTGTATGTGCACTGGTGTCCCAGCTGCAAGCTCTGCAGTAGACCTGGGGGCCTGGCGTTTAATGCCGGACAATGAAAATGCCAGCCCTAAGGAGAGTCGTGAAATTCTGACCAAGTTATTGACCTATGGTCTTATAGAAAGAGATGGTAAATACTGCTTTCCCCCCCTACTACACCGTAGCAGTTTATTTTATATTTTTGCATTTATTTATTTATTTATTTTTTATCCTCACCCGAGGACATTTTTCCATTTTTGTTCAGATAGAGTGGGAGGGAGAGAGAGGAAGAGAGAGAGAAACATTGACGTGAAAGGGACACATGGAGTGGCTGCCTCCCGCACGACCAACCAGGGCTGGGGACAAATTGCAACTGAGGTACGTGCCCCTAGCGGGAACCAAACCCGGGTCTCTCTGGACCGCAGGCCAATGCTCTAACTGCTGAGCCAAACCGGCCAGGGCTATTTTTTATTTTTTTTATTATTATTTTTTTATCCTCACCCAAGGACATTTTTGCATTTATCTTCAGATAGAGCAGGAGGGGGAGAGGGAGAGAGAGAGAGAGAAACATCGATTTGAAAGAGACACATCGACTGGCTGCCACTCACACAACCCCAACCGGGGCCGGGGATGAACCGCAACCGAGGTACGTGCCCTTAGCGGGAACCGAACCCAGGACTCTCCGGTCCGCGAGCCGACACTCCAACTGCTGAGCCAAACTGGCCAGGGCTGTAGCAGTTTATTTTAGATCATCTATGTATGATTATATTCCTAATCTGGACTTTGAAAGAAGTGACACTTTTAGTTTGAGGACCAATCAATATTGTAGTAACTCTAACAAATGATGAATGAATTGCTTGAATGCCCTCGGGTCCATCTGTCTCAGAACTCTAGCACGACCACACACGAGGAGATTCTAGAGCCTTATCCCAGGACCCATTCACACACGAGGACAGGGTGCACCCCTGTGTCCTGGCTCTTCTCGCTTGGCCCTCCCGGGGAGCTGCAGGGAGTGTGTCCAGGGGATTCACGCAGTGGCACAGCTTTGACAGAACTGGTGACGACGAGACTCCCTGCCTGTTAGGGAAATATTCTGACATCTTACGGTGAACTGCATGGCAGCCGCAGCCACTTACCAAAGACATGGAATCCCAACGTGCAGGTGTATGTAGCCCACTCGATGTCTCTCGTAGCTTCCACACTGACGACTTGCTTACAAGCAGAGGGAACCCCTGGAAAAAGCAAATGGGGGTCTGGTGACATCTGAGCTAAAGCCCCCTCCTCCCGGGGCAAGGCTGGGCCCTCAGAGCCTCATCTGTGACAGAGCCCTCAGGAGAGGGATATGGTCCACTTCCCAGTCCCATGGGAACCTCAGTGCTCAGGGCCGGCACTGAGCCGCGCCCCGGGGCCTGGGAGGGGCCTACCTCTCTTCTTCGCTGTCCACCCGTCTCCCTCCCTGGGTCTGTTTCCCACAGTCTGGTTTCCCTTTTTTGTCCATCATCTGGTTCCTGGGTCTCCACCTGCTCACAGTATCCCTTGGAGCCTTGCACACAACTCAGGCTCCCCAGCCCTCCCCCTCCCTGCGTACATGCGTGCACACACACACACACACACACACACACACACACGCTAATCCCTTTAACTCCAAGCTTATGGAAATCAGTCAGACCAAGTACCTACGGCCTTCCAGGTGATGGTTTATTCCCCAAGTGAGCTCTTACTAGTGAAGTAGGAGACTGTGTCTGAGAAGAGACTAGACCCAGGGCCTGTCCCTGAAAACCTTCTCGTTTCTGCCCCGAGTCAGGCAGGACCTTGGAGAGGGCGGGGAGGGCTGACCACAGGCCACCTGCCTTGCTGGAGTGGGGTGTGGTCCTGGCACAGGCATTTCCCCCTTTCCTCCACCGCCAGCTGCCCTGCCTGTCCCAGGCTGTTCAATAAGTGGGCACCCCCCACCCCGAATGGCTCTTGATGCCCATGGCCCCTATCTGGGCCCCGATTTCATTGTCTACAATGTAGCAGTTCTCAACCTGTGGGTCGCAACCGCTTTGGGGGTCGAACGGCCCTTTCACAGGGGTCGCCTAAGACATAACAGTAGCAAAATTACAGTTATGAAGTAGCAACGAAAATAATTTTATGGTTGGGGGTCACAACATGAGGAACTGCATTAAACGGTCGAGGCATCAGGAAGGTTGAGAACCACTGGAAGGAATGAGCCTGAAAGGCTGTGGCTCATGGGAGGAGGTAAGAACAGCACACTTTTTAGTACCTTCCAGCAGGTGGAGCCCAGGCCCTCTCATGCCCTGAGACCCCCTGAGCATAGCCAGAGCTGGACACGTGGCAGGTGCTCGGCAAGTGTTTGCGGAAGCAGAGCACGGCACGTGCCACGTGTTCAGTACGTGCCAGCCATTATGTCCTCACCATTCCCAGGTCCTGCCAGGGCACAGACACTGGCCAGAGGGGTTGGGAGAGAAGGAGAAGGGGGCCCAGGGGGCTGCTGTCACCCGGGTGGGAGAGATGTCATGGTCTGCTGATTGAGATGATGTCCCCACAGGGTCCCTCTCACTGTGACGGCTCTGACCCCACTCTCTTCTGCCACATCTGCCCCCCTCCAGCCTCTCTCTGCAGAGCCTGGCCTTCTCCTCGGGGCTCTCGTCCCCTCAATAGGGACCCATGGTCGGCCCGATCTCCAAGTGTCTCTGTGTTGGGAAGGACTCGAGAGGTTGTCCAGCCAACGTCTACGGGAAATGAGTCTTTGCAGGAGGCCGCATGGGTCTCAGAGTAACCGTACTCCTGGTGCTACTCACAGTAGAGGATTTCATAGTCTCCGGAATTCGACACGAGGAACTGGGAGTTCACAGACCAGTCCAGGTGAGTGATGAAGCTGGAATGACCCTGGGAGAGAAACACAGCGTGAGAGTCCCTCGCCTTGCAGACTGCTGACCAGCACGACGCTGACATGAGTAAGGCCTGCAGACACGTGCCTGAGAAATGCCCGCACTCACCGAGCATTTGCCCACTCGCGTGTACTTCCTCCCGTTGTCGCCGACTCCGTATATATAGATACAGTTGTCATGGGAGCCTATTGCTAAGAAATTCCCATCTGCAAAAATATCACAGATTACATTTCAATTGTTAAAAACAAACACTTGATCAATTACAAGGGATGATGCTAGTTGCCATCACAGATTTAGGAAAAAATAGCCAGATTAATTACATCAAAGAGAAAATTTGCTCCTGAATGACTCCTATACCACTTCCAGAGCTATCTTTTGGAAACTGCACCTGACCGGATCCCTCTCCATAGAAAACCCTTCCCTGGCCATCCCCACCATGAGGGGATCGAGACTCAGTTCCTGAGTGGGGCCCACGAGGCCCTCCAGGATGTGGCCGCATCATTCCTCACTGGGCTCCAGGTTCTCTGAACGCCGCACCCGTCCCTGCCTGCCACGCCCTTCCTGCCTCACCTCTGTGCACACTGCACCCCTCTGCCCGGTTCTTTGAAAAGATCGACAAAACTGACAAATCTTTAACTAGATTGATCAAGAAAAAGAGAAGACACACAGTTACCAGAGTCAACAATGAAAGAGGAGACTTCACTACCAACCTCAGAAAAATTAAAGATTAAAAACAAATGTTACGAACAATTTTAGGCCAATAAATTAGACAACTTAGATGTAATGGAAAAATGACCAAAACTGACTCAAGAAGAAACCAAAACATTTGAATAGACCTATAACAAGCAAAGAAATTGAATTAGGAATTAAAAACCTTCCCACTAAGAAAAGCCCCTATGGTTCACTGAATTCACATGCATTCTATCAAGTAGGTAATAAAGAAATAACACAAGTCCTCTATAAACTCTTTCAGAAAATGAACAAAGAAGGGACATTTTTCAATTTCCTCTACATGCCAACAGCAGTCTCATAGCTAAGCCAGGCAAAACCATCACAAGAAAACCACAGACCAATATCCCTCATAAACATGGATGTAAAATCCTTAACAGAATATTAACAAATAGAATTCAATAATATAAAAAAAGGATTAGACACCATGCCCACATGAGAGTTATCCCAGGAATACAAAGATGGCTTCACATCTGAGCATTAGTGGAATACACAATATTAATAAAACAAAGGACAAAAACCACACGATCATCTCGATAGACACAGAAAAAGCATTTGACAAATTCTAATACCCGTTCGCGATAAACACTAAACACATTAGGAGTAGGAGGGGACTTCCTCGTCATGACTAAGAGCATCTAACATCACACTTAACGATGAATGACAGTTTTCCCCCTAAGACTGGAAGCAAGGCAAGGACCCACTTTGCCACTTCTGTTCATCATCACATTGGAGGTTCTAGCAAATGCAATGAGGAAAAAGCAAAGGCATCCATATTCAAGTAGAGTAAAACTGCCTTTATTTACAGACAACGTGCTCCTGCATGAAGAAAATCCCAGGAATTTCTCACACACACACACACACACACACACACACACACACACAATTTATGTTCAGGGATCACAAGGCTCAATCTTGTAAAGATAACAATTCTCCCCATATTGATCTATAAGTTCAACATATTAAAATTCTGGCAGGCTTTTCGAAATTAGAACTTGACAAGCTGATTCTAAAACATATATAAAGATGGTAAGGACCTACCGGGCTGGTGTGGCTCACTGGTTGAGCATCAACCCATGCACCAAGATTCCTCTGGTTCGATTCCTGGTCAGGGCACATGCCCAGGTTGTGGGCCTGATCCCCAGGGGGGGGCATGCAAGAGGCGGCCAATTGATGTTCTCTCTCATCAATGTTTCTATCTCTCTCTCCCTCTACCTTCCTCTCTTTCTAAAACCAATAAAGAAAAAAAATATATATTTTTTATCTTCACCTGAGGACATTTTTCCATTCATCTTCAGATAGAGTGGGAGGGAGAGAGGTGGGAAGAGAGAGAGAGAGAGAAACATCGACGTGAGAGAGACACATCGAGTGGTTGCCACCCACACGGCCCCGGGCCAGGGACAAACTGCAACAGAGGTACGTGCCCTTAGCAGGAACCGAACCCGGGTCTCTCTGGACCGCAGGCCGACGCTCTAACCGCTGAGCCAAACCGGCCAGGGCAAGAAAAAATATTGTTAAAAATTGATAAGGACCTGCCCTGGCCAGTTTGGCTCAGCGGTTAGAGCGTCGGCCCGCTGACCAGAGTCCCGGGTTCGGTTCCAGCTAAGGGCATGTACCTCGGTTGCAGTTTGTACCTGGCCCAGGTTGGGATCATGTGGGTGGCGACCACTCGATGTGTCTCTCTCACATCAATGTTTCTCTTTCCCTCTTCCCACCTCTCTCTCTCCCACTCTATCTGAAGATAAATGCAAAAATGTCCTCAGGTGAGGATAAAAAAAAATAAAAAAAAAAAAAAGATAAGGACCTAAAATCGCTAAAACAATTTTGAAAAACAACAACACAGTTGGAGTAATTATACTATTCTATTTCAAAACTTACTCTAAAATTACAGTAATCAAAACTGTGTGGCGTTGGAATATGGGTGAATATAGAGATGAATGAGACAGAATAGAGAATCTTGAGATAAACCTTCATATTTATTGTTAATAGATTTTTGACAAAAGTGTCAAGATAACCCAATAGGGAAATAATTGTATTTTCAGCAAATGGTGCTGGGACAGCTAGATATCTACATGCAGAATGAATAAACGTAGACTCTTACCTCTCACCGCACACAAGCATTCACTCAAAATGGATCACAGACCTACATGTAATGGCTAAAACAATAACCTTTCTTAAAAAAAGCATAGGAGAAAATCTTCACGACCTTAACTATGAAACCATAAGCAAGATCCATAAAAGAAAAAAAAATGGATAAACTGGACTTCATAAAAATTAAAGCTTCTGCTTCAAAAGACCCCATTTAAAAAATGAAAAGACAAGCCATATACTGGGAGAAAATATTGGCAAAACTTATATCTGATAAAGAACTCATATACAGAACATAGAAAGAGTTCTTACAACTCAGTAGTAAGACAAACAATCCAATTTAAAAAGGGCAAAATATTTGGATACTTCATCAAAGAAGACACAGAACTGACTGGCAGACGCATGAAGAGATGCTCCACAAATCTGACAGTCTCTACAGAAGTGTAACCTGAAGCCACGTGAGATACCACTGCCCCTCTCTCAGAGGGCTGGAACAGAAAAGACTGACAGGTGCTGGTGAGGACGCGGAGAAACGAGACCCCTGGCACATCGTTGGCGGAATGGAAAAGGGTGCAGCCACTTTGGAAAGCAGGTGGGCATTTTCATCCATTTGATCCACCGATTCCACTCTTGGGAATTCACCCAAGATAAATGAAAACGAATGTCCACAAAAAGTACACAAGACTGTTCACAACAGCGTTTACTCTAACAGCCGAAACACAGAAACGATCCAAGTGTCTGCTAACTGATGAACGGATAAAGAAACGGTGGTTCATCCATAAAATGGAATACTACCCAGTAATTTAAAATAAATATATAAGGGGGATAAATGGTGATGGAAGGAGACTTGACAATATACAGTTGATGGATCATAGAATTGTATACCTGAAACCTATATAATTTTATTAACCAATGTCATCCCCAAAAAATTCAATAAAAAAAAAAAAAAGAAGGAATAGCCCTGGCCGGTTTGGCTCAGCGGTTAGAGCGTCGGCCTGTGGTCCGGAGAGACCCGGGTTCGGTTCCCGCTAAGGGCGCGTACCTTGTTTGCAGTTGGTCCCTGACCCTGGTTGGTCGTGCGGGAGGCAGCCACTCAATATGTCCTTTTCACATCGATGTTTCTCTCTCTCTCTCTCTTCCTTTCTCTCCCTCCCACTCTATCTGAACAAAAAATGGAAAAATGTCCTCAGGTGAGGATCAAAAAAAAAAAAAAGGAATAAGCTACTGATACATGCACAGTAACACAAATTAATCTCAAAAACAGTATTCTAAGAAAAAGAAGGCATCTGTAACAGGCTACATGTCGTATGAGCCCACGGATAGCAAATACCCAGAGCAAGCAATTTACAGACCAGCACAGCAGACCAGAGGGTGCCCAGGGCGGAGGAGGTGGACAGTCATTCTAACGGGCAGGGAGGGAACTCTGGGGTTCCGCGAAGGTTCTAACAGTGGACTGCGGCGATGGCTGCACAACTATCAACTTACTAAGAATCACGGAGTTGTATGTTTATAACGGGTAAATTACTGTATGTGAATTACATACTTCAGGAAAGCTGTGAGACACAGACAGCGCTATTAGTGGCAGAAAGGGAAAGATGTCTGAGAACTGCGGCAGAAGAACACGGAGGGCAGTGAGCAGGCTCACAGATGCACAAGGCTGACAGTCGGGAGTTTCCGCAGCTGGTGACGGACACACGGGTTCATGATGCTCCTGTCCAGTTCTGCCTGTTCGCAATTTCCCAGGATAGAGTTAAAAGGCACACAGCACAGTGACCCGAGAAGGAGAGTGAACCCTAAATGCCAGTGGTGGGTGGGCATGTACGGTTTCCGCTTCGCTCTGAGGGGCGTGTGAAACTTTCTTTAAAGGCACCCGCACAGAATTTCCGAGCTCCGTGGGAACTCCGCGGCAAACGGTCTGCGCTCACCTGGTGAGTACCGCATGACAGACAGCTGCTCGTTCCCGTCCGTGTGCACGGTGACCAAGTCTTTTGTTTCTGTGTCAAACACAAACCACCTGTTGTCAACATCAGAAAAAGTACAGAAAGCTGCTTAGTGGGACATGAAGGAAGACCATTCCAGTAACAGTAAGACTATTAAAAACTATCAACCTAAGGGTTTAGTAAATGCTCTGTATGTACTTAACAAGAATGCTTGCTCCCAGCTTTCACCTAAAGAAGATGCCCTGCATACAAGCATTTCCCAAAAGGGAGCAGCACATTGGCTGCCACTCGAAACAATTCCCCTTACCGAGGCGATGACAGGCCCTCAGCGTCTGAGTTTTGTCACTTACACGGAAGAGCAGAGATAGCCCTGGACAGGGAGGCGGGACCAACACCTAACGCCAGCCTGTGGCCACAGGAAGTGGCAAAGGGACCACCTGCGTGGGTCCTGGCCCAGGTGAAGCAGGATGGGTCCAGGAGGTGGGGCTGGGACAACCTCAGGGTTGGTGATGTTGCCAAACGTGCTGAGTGTCTGACCTCCAAGAACACTGGCGTGCAACCAGCAGGGTGAAAGAAACGATGGAGAGAACGGAAGAAGAGCGAGCAGAGGGCGGTGTTTGCAGTTAGCCTCTCCGGGCTCAGTTTCCTCAGCTGTGAGATGGGTGAGGGCCCAGAATCACCTTGCAGGCCCCGTGTTAAATCAGCAAGTCATAGCAGATACAAGTGCTTTGCACCCCTAATAAGGACACAGCAGTTGGTAAGTGTCACACGAAGGGATGACTGCACTCCTGCCTGTGTGTCCTCTGGTGGGGGCAGCTGGGGCTCATGCTCTCGGGAACGGAAAGGACTGTGGGCCGCCCACTCCTGTCGTTTCAAACCCAGAGGACACATTCCGTCAGCAGGTCCCCTGAGCTGGCATCGCTGTCTTAGCCTTCCATTCGGGGCCCTACCCATCCCCACTTAGCAGGCCTGGCTGACCCCCTGAAATTTGGATTTAGCGTCTCAGCTTTGATTCCTTGCACCTGCAACATCCATGTACCTTTCCTGTGCTATTTAACCTTAACAGAGGTCAGAACAGAAGAAGGAGAGATCGGGGCTGCCTAGGCCATGCCCGTTGAACTGCCCCGTCGAGAGCTCACTGAGCCTGGCACTGGGACAGAGATGTGGGAGGCATCAACGGAGGGGAGGGGTTAGGCCACATGTTCCTCCTGCAGCCACAGGACACTGTCCATGATTCTGAGCATCCTGGCGCTGTCACCACATCCCATCCCACCACACACACCCGGCATGAAGGTGATGGCAAGAACTGGCTGTCAGCCATCCAACAGCGCTGCTGGGTTGGAAGCTTTGGCTGTCTCCAAGAGCATTAAAAGGAAGGCAGGTGTGTGGCTGTGCAAACGTTTTCATGAAGAATTCTGTTAGATACAAGGTGTCCAGCTCTTAAGATACTGCTACCTGTGACTTACAAACGGCTACTCCTTCTTTATACACACTCTCCGGTCATAACAACAGAGTCTAAGTGGTATGCTTTTTAGAGAGGAAGGACAGGAGGAAACCACCACAAATATTTGAATGAAACCATAATAGGTATGCAAACGATATAAAAACACAGGGGAGACTTATGAAACAATGATGACGACCACAGAAATCTGCCGGACAAGCCCAGCAGATACTCTCCGTCCGTCATCCCTTGGATCACCAGTGCAGTGTGTTGAGGCAGCTCACATGATCACAATTTATGAAAAGAGACAAACTCAGCGAGGCTATGTAACTGGCTCAACGACACACGGCTGCCGAGTGGAGAGGCTGGAACTCAAGCACAGGTCCGCTGCCTGGCACGTCGGAGGCGCCTGGTCAGTAAGTGTGAGCTGAGCTGAACAGGAGGCTCAGGGCCTCTGCAGTTTCTACAATTTTGAAAGGGCAGCAAGAAAAGACATTTCGCTTTGAAATGCTTTCTTGCCCGATTCTGAAGTTGAGGCTCTTCCCACCACCAGCAGTAGAGCTTTAGGAGCTGTACATCTTGTGACACTGCACACAAGTGTGTGTGCAAGCCTGTGCACATGTGTGCATGTGTGTGCATGCACGCACATGCCTGTGTGTGCACGTGTGCTCATGTGTGCATCTGTGTGGGTCTGTGTGCACATGTGTATGTGTGTACACAATGTGTGTGTGACTGTGTGCACATGTGCATGTGTGTGTGACTGTGTGCACATGGGAGCATGTGTGCACGTGCACATCTGTGTGTGTGTGTGTGGTGGGCACTCTTCCAGGAGAGGGGGCTATAGCTTTCTTTAGACTTTCCCCAGGTCCAAAATGTGCAGGACCACTGCCTTAGTCTCCCTCCTGAGTTCTGCTCTAACTGCTGGGAAGTCATCAGAAGCTAGAGACGCAGCCGAGCGCTGCACGAAGCCTGTCCGGGGGGACACAGACAACAGCCTCTTCCCGTGAAGTGTGAGAGCACAGCTGTGCTGCCGTGGACTTACCTCCCAGTCAGTGTTCCAACTGCAACCACAGACCCTGAAGGATGAAAACCAGAAGACTGAGCTGGATCCTAAAATATTTTAAAGGAAGTGTAAATTGATGGCCAGACACAGCACTGTCGCATAAAAACACACAGCACAGCCCTCGTCCCCCAGGGCCATGTGGCCCCATTCTGAAAATCTCTTTTCTCTCCAGGGAGGAATATGTTTTCCTACTTGGACCAAGTAGGATTTTTCTCCTTCTGTCTTATATCCTCTCACAGCTCCGGCAGGCAGATGACAGACCAAGAAGTAATTGCTCTCCCTCTACGTGCTCAGTACTAACTGACACAAGATGGAACACGGTCGATGAAAGACGTGAAAACAAGCCGCGGGGCCCCAGGAGAGGGGAGTCAGACGAGGTCAGACGGGGAAGCTGGGTGGAGAGACAGCCTCCGACTCCACCTTCCGGCACGGGGAGACTCATCGATGTGAGGCGGGAGTGAACACCTGCGTTTCCAGGTCACGTGTGAAGGGGACAATGACATGATCCCAGAGGCGGACGCAGTGCAGCGTGGGGCCGATCTGAGAGCGGCGGTGGGTTCGCACTGCAGAAGGCAGGGGTGGGCACGGGAAAGCGTGCGGACGGCACTGGGCACGGGGCTGTGCTGCCCTGTGAGGACTGTGGTCACCAGGAAATAACACAGCGAGTGATTGCTCTTCTTTCACTAAAAAGAGTGCATGATCGAATCTGTGTTAGATGGAAGGCCCCTTGGCAGGTGTTTAGGACAAACTGACGTGAGAAGAGGTTGATCACGGGGAGACCAAGAAGAGAGCAGCAGCGGGAACGGAATTAGGAGGAGGCACAGAGAGGCTACTGGACAAACTAGGTATTGATTCCATCACTGTGATGCCTCTTCCGACGTGGGAGCTGTCATGAGGCTCAGGCGCCACTGACCACGAGGTCACGGCCACTGGAGGCTCGCGCGTGTCATTCATTTGTGGCCCACAACAGCGCTGAGATGAAGACACTGAGGTTCAGGGAGGTCCTGTGCCACGTCACACGGCCAGTGGAGAAAGCAGGTAGGACTTAACTGCAGATATTTCTGGCGTCTGGTTTGGGGCCCCCACCCTTACACCAGGCGGAGTGGGCCAAGCCTGGTACAGAAGCGGGCACATCACTGGGACTGCCTTCAGCAGGGCTGGGGTGCTGACTGAGACCCCAGGGAAGGCTGCCCTCCTGGACTGCCACTGTCCCTGTTGCGTTGGTGGTTGCTGTCAGATCAGCAGAAACCCCTCGTGAATTTTTCATACATGAAGCCCCTGCCTGGGGACAGGTATAAGGCAGGACAGCACCTCCCGCAGCCGCGCCCTGCCACCTCGGGCCACGCCCATGCTCTCCTCTGAGCAGCAGGGTCACCCCTCCGGCCCTGGCCTCTCATGTTCAGTCCTACTGGTGACTGGCCAGCTCTAGTCCCTTGGTGACTTTCTCGGAAAGCAAAGGGCAGGTGGGCTGAGACTCAGACGCAGCTCGGGGGCATGCTGGCAGCCGTGCGGGGCCGAGTGGAAGGTGTGCAGGGTCTACGGAGCGGCCACCCCTACACGGGGGCGCAGGAGGCGCTTCTGACCCACAGCGGTGAGAGCGGGGGAGACCCTGGGTTTGGGAACCAGACTGAGCTGGGTGTGAGCGCTGGCCCTGCCACTCCCTCAGTGATCCTGGCAGGTGATGTGACTTCTCCAGGCCTCGATTTCCTAATCAACAACATCAGGGTAAGAAAAACTCCAGCTGTCAGGACTGCGGCTGGGATGAAGGGCAATTACTACACGCACTGTGTGGTGTACAGATGGTGCTCAGTAAGTGCGGCCGCGGCTTCGTGACACGCAGGAGAGGACAGCTCAGCCCTGCGCGACGCCAACGGGGTCTGTTTCGTCAAGATTTTTAAATTATTTAATTAATTTATTTTTGTTGCAGATGTTTCTCCTTTTCCCCCATTGAAACCCTCCTCCCGTTCCCCGCCCCCACCCCCAGCATCGTTGTCTGTGTCCATTGGCTATGCTTATGTGCGTAAGTTCTTTGGTTTATCTCTTCCCTACCCCCCGCCCTCCTCCTCTGAGGTTTGTCAGTCTGAACCCTACTTCTACGTCTCTGGGTCTATTTTGTTCATCAGCTTATTTTGTTCATTATATTCCACAAATAAGTGAGATCATGTGGTATTTGTCTTTCTCTGCTTGGCTTGTTTCACTTAGCATAATACTCTCCAGGTCCCTCCATGTCGTCTCAAAGGATAAGAGATCTTTCTTTCTTACAGCTGCATAGTATTCCATTGTGTATATGTACCACAGCTTTTTTATCCACTCACCTATTGATGGACACTTGGGCTGTTTCCAGATCTTAGTGATTGTAAATAGTGCTGCTATGAACATGGGGGTACATATATTCTTTCTGATTGGTGTTTCAGGCTTCTTAGGGTATATTCCCAGAAATGGGATCACTGCTGACTTTAACTAAAGCTTTGCGCCGAGGCCACCGGGTAGCTCAGTTGGTTAGAGCATTGCCCCGATACACCAAGGTTTCAGGTGCAATCTCCAGTCAGGGCGCATACAGGAATCAACCAATGAGTGCATAAATAAGTGGAACAACAAACTGATGTTTTTCTCTCTCTCTCCCCCTCTCTCTAAAAATATCAATAAATTAAAAACAAAATTTAAAAAACAAACAACAGCCCTGGCCGGTTTGGCTCAGCGGTTAGAGCGTCGGCCCGCAGACCAGAGAGTCCCGGGTTCGGTTCCCGCTAAGGGCACGTACCTTGGTTGCGGTTTGTCCCCAGCCCTGGTTGGGGTCGTGTGGGTGGTGACCACTCGATGTGTCTCTCTCACGTCAATGTTTCTCTCTCTCTCTTCCTCTCTCCCTCCCGCTCTATCTCAAGATAAATGCAAAAATGTCCTCGGGTGAGGATTAAAAAAAAGATACTAAAAAACAAACAACAAAAAACAGAAGCGTTGCCATTATCATCGAACTCGAATTCTGGAGAGAAATTGCACGCTTTAGAACAGTCTGTAATTCTCATCCCAGGGTCCGCTGCAAGTAGAGCGCGGGCTCGTAACAAGGGCTTCTCAGCAGGGAAGCCCGTGGACAGGCTGCACCCAGGACGCCCAGCAACCAGCTGACTTGCTGTCGGAATACTCAACGGCGACCCGCACGAGGACTCGGATGAGACCACCCGGCAACGTTTAAAGCGACATGTTGAAAGGAGATGAATTTAAGTGACATTTGCGTTGGGATAATTTTATGCCGCTATTTAATTTCATGCAAATAAATAAACAAACGCGTTCCAGATGGATTTTTACAAGAAAGACGGAATGTAACATGCACGTCTACCTCTATGACTTTGTCCCAGACGGGCCGGTGACCCACAGCGTCCCAGAGCGTGGCATGTCTGTCGTGCCCACAGGTCAAGAACTGGGGTTTCGAGGCGTGGATGGCCAGTCCCCAGAGCTCATCCGTGTGACCCTACAAGAACCGAGACAAACGGATGCTCTCTGAAACACCAGAACACCACCCAGGGGCCTTCAGGACGACGAGCCAGGCTTACCGCTTCGTAATCAGTCTCACCAGTTTACCTCCTCCCCAGCCTCAGTCAGGACGGCACACTGAGGCTCCCAAAGCTCCGAAGGTTATGTTCGTATAAAGCACAGGGATAGCCTCCTCCGTGCAGTGCCTTGCTATGTTCTGACACTCCGTGACACGGACGTCACGGTGGGCCCGCTGGGACGCACCTGAGTGATGGCCGAAAAGTCCCCGGACAGCGTGCCCTGCAGAACAAAGTTCCTGGTCGTGCCTATCAAGATCACATTGCCTTTCCCCTCGGCCACTGTCCGTATCGGGCCAAACTGTTCTGGAATCTGCATGGAAAAGATAAGATTTAAGATGTCATTGAGTGATGAGCTCCATCACTCAAAATACTTGTTTATGTATCATGATGACGCTCCTGTCACAGTTGCACACACACACATGCACACACACGCGCACACACACACACAGTATACACGGACAGAGAAAGGTCTGCAATCAGTACTTGTCGAGTGAATGATCGAAACCCCAAATCTTACTTCTAAACTCCAAACATTTTATATACCTTAAAAGAACCAGCAAGCCCCAGCTGGGTGGCTCAGTTGGTTGGAGCATCGTCCCGTACACCAAAAGGTTACAGGTTCGATTCCCGGTCAGGGAACATACCTAGGTTGTGGGTTCAATCCCTGGTCAGGGTGTGTATGGGAGGCAACTAATCAATGTTTCTCTCTCTCTCTCTTTCAAATCAATAAACATCTCCTCGGATGAGGATTTAAAAAAAGAATCAGCAAGAGTAAGGCTGCTAATAAAATAATAAAGAATAAAGCATTTTTTCTTGACAAGATTAAAAAGTAAGAAACACTCATGGTTAGTTTACTCTTTACTTGTGATGACTTCGCAGAGCAGTAGCAGGAAAAAGTTGGAAAATAAAGGATTACATGACACACCATAAGAGTTCCTAAAGTTTCCTGTAACTGAAAGCGGTGAATTCTTTGGCAACGTCACGCTATTTAGTTCTGGAATCCATTGTTCATGCTGGTAAACAGGTGGAATTATCTACATGTCAAGAAAAAACTTTCAAAATATACCAGCCAAGAACAATTTGCTACGATAACAGAAATGGAGGATTTTACACTGTCAAAAACAACAAAAGCCACGGCCAGACCCTGGTGCGTGGCTCTGGCCCAGCTCTGGGGAGGGAGGAAGCGGCCTGCTCCCTCACGTTCCACCTCCGGCGTGTCTGAGCCCCGAGCCGAGGACAGGCGAGGACAGTCCAGGCCAGCAAAGAGGAATTATGGACACTAAAAAGCGGCGAGTATCGTCTGTGAAACTAGATGAGGCTTTGATGCTTCCGCTGTGGTTAGAATTTAACGTGGGCACGTGTTCAATCAAATGCTGGTCGAATCTCACTGGAATGTCAACTAAAATCTGCGTGAAAGGGGACGGGATGTGCAAGCTCAGATGAAGGCCTGCCTTTAGGGGCAATAACCAACAGAACCGAGTCCCCTGCAGAGAGAGCCACGCGTGCCGGCCGCGCCCTGACGAACACGTGTTACAGGACGCGGCGCCTCGTGAGCATCTGACCTCGAGGTTGGAGCGTCCTGCAGCGTGTCCACTCCACGGCAGGGATCAAGACTACCAACCGTCGGATCGATGCTGATAGGTCTGCCCGTAATTTCCTGGGCCTGGGGGAGAATTCGGTGAGCGTGCAGAAGGAATATTAGATCTCTCACTTCTGGCTCCTAGGGGAGCGCAGGCTGCTAACCAGGTGATAGCAGTGACACAGACACTCAAGGACTCAGAGCTCCAGAGAACGTGTCGGCACTCGGCCAGGCGCAAAGTGGATAGTACATATTAGCTCAAAGTGATAATGTCTCCGAGTCACACGCTGGATAGTAAAGCGAAAAAAAAAAAAAGATTTTCATGATAAATCAAAATGTAGATAATACTCCCTTGGAAAAGTGAGATCGGTTCTGTTATAAAACTATTCTAAATGTGAATGCTATACGTCTAATTCCATTTCAGTAGTTGTACTTAAATTGCCTCCAGGATCTTTTTTTTTTTTTTTCTTTTTATCCTCACCTGAGGACATTTTTTTCATTTTTTGTTCATATAGAGTGGGTGGAAGAGAGAGAGAGAGAAACATCGACGTGAAAGGGACACATCGAGTGGCTGCCACCCGCACGACCAACCAGGGCCGGGGACAAACTGCAACCGAGGTACGTGCCCCTAGCGGGAACCGAACCCGGGTCTCTCTGGACCGCAGGCCGACGCTCTAACCGCTGAGCCAAACCGGCCAGGGCAACCTCCAGGATCTTAATAAATTAAAATACAATACCACTTAATACAATTTTATCTAAACAATTCTCAAAACTGTACGCTAGAGATTTCAAACCAACAAGGGAAGCGGTTGGGGTAACAGTTAAAGGTTCGAAACGGATCTCAGTAGCACTGCTTGCTGTCTTACCTCAGTTTTATGAAGTTTCTGATAGTTTCCATTCCAAGAAATGAGCTTTCGGTCCTTCCCGCCTCCCGATACCAGGGTGCCGTCCCTTAACATACAAAGTGCAAAAATACCACCCTCGTGGGCCCCTTGAATGGCATAGCTTATTCGATTCGTACCTAAACACACCAAGAAAACCATTCTTAGTCCTTGATGAAGAGGCTCACCTCAGCCCCGCGCACTTCCGTTCTGTCGTGAGAGCGGTATCGGTGGTTAGGGTGTCAGTGTGGTGTCAGCCTGTGAAGGGTCCGATCTGCAGACGTTCACAGGGCACCAGGCCAGCGTGGGCTGGATCGCTTTACCGTGAAGGGACCCTTGCTGAGGCCACGTACAGTGTGACGAGAACCCACGGGACACGTGGCTCAGATGGGGACCTGAGTCTAATGGGCTGTGTCTCTGGCCAAGTGACTCACCTGCCCCACATCTCGGTTTCCCCCTTTTATCTCACAGGCCTGTTGCGGGAAGGGGGGGTGTTGCAGAAAGCATCCAGCACCCAGAGTAGCGGGGACACCACACAAGTCACCTTATCTGTTGCAAATAATGTTTCCACCTTCACCATCAACCTACTCTAAGCCCCTTGAGCCCGGGATGGTGTACTTTTCCTGGTACGTGGTAAACGTGCCTAACGCTCCCTGAATTGAACTGAATGGACGTTTTCGGAGTGAGGGCTCCTCCTCTCCCCACTGGCTGCTCGCTGACCCTGGTTCGGGGCTGACTCATCTGTACGCCCGGCGGCTAGCAGGCTGCCTCGGACATACTGGTGATCAGTAACGTCTGCCAAATGCTATGTGAGCCATAATACTTACTTAAATATTCCATAGCTAAATAGTAATTGATGACTTCGTCATTAAAGTTTATTAACAGATCTCCTAATAAAGCTACCCATTCTGTCAGAGCATCTCGGGCTTAATGAGCCTTTCAGAACGAGAGAAGGTCACTAACTCTTGCTCTCCCGTTTCCCTCTGCCCCCGCGTACGGTTTCAGGGCACGGGTGCACACATGCACACATGTACCTACATAACTTGGGGTTTAATAGCAATCCCGTGGACTGTAGTAACGGACAATTCTTAACAGAAGTCACGTGTGATTCCCATAACACCGCCAAGAACAGTCTGCTCTGGGAACAAGCCGCGTTACCTTTTCCCCAAACCAGGATGTTGCCACTCGAGTCTCCGGTAATGGTGTCACCGTTCTCAGAAAAAGTCACACAGAGGACAAACTTTGGCTTCTCTTGCTTCTGCAGAATGTTGTAAATACATACATATTCAGTGAGGACAGCCTTCTCTGTGTGCTAATTCCATCCAGACTCACGGCCACCCCAGCTGGACAGGGTCCCCACGCGGCACGCCCTTCTTTATCTACGATTACGTAACCTGCACTATGAGGTGATGACCGGCTCTAAAAGAAACTCCTGGTGCGTGTACAGCTGCAGACAGTTCGAGCAGAGGAGGGTGTTGGAGGGGCCGAGGGGCAGGCGGTGTTGCCATGACCACAGCCTGAGGGACGGGGTCCTGGCACCGGAATCGAGATCCTCTAACTCGTTCTCTGGGTGGAGCAGCAGATGTCCCCACAGAGAAGAGGGTCTGTCCCCTGGTGCTCTCACAAGGCCCCACATGGCCAGACTGAAGGCACAGAGTGTCTACCACCCTTTGCAGAGACGGGTTACCCAACTGACCCCCCGAGTGCCTCCTCAGGGGCTCCTGGCCACGGTGGGGCCACTCCCGGGGGCCTCCTTTCCCACGCCCTCCCCCTTTTCCCTCAGCATCACCACTGTCACCCACAAGACACAGGGGCTCCCCAGCTCTGTCAGGGATCTGGGAACAGTCTTTGTCACGACACCCCTACACTGGCCAGTCAGAGCACATTCTGAGACCGGACGCCTCGAGGCTCCCGATCACAGGCAAAGCCAGCGCATCACAAGCACGCTCGGTGCGAGCGCCACAGACAGGACTGAACTTTACCTCGAACAGTCCCTGCTTCTTAACGAGGCAGTTTCCTTCTAGCGTCCAAAAGTAGAGGTGCGATTTTCCACAGGTGACGATGATGTTGGTGTCCGTGGGGTGGAAGTCCACGGCAAACACGGCTTCGTTGGAGCACTGAGCGGAACAGGGGACTCCAATGTCTCAGCTCGCTGAGGACGCCACACACACGTCGCACACTCGAGCTGAGCACCAGCCCCTGGGTTCTCCCCACTGAACATATCTTCTATCAACACCAACCTGGTTTGCTGGGGCCTTAGCCTCGCCTGTCTGTCCCCCCACTGGACTGCAGCCCGAGGCGGCCCCTGGGCCCTCCACAGGACCCATCACAGCTGTGGGCACAGGGCAGACCCACAGCGGGCATTTGCTGAAGGAGGGGCAGGGACAGCGGGGGCCTTGACTGCCGGACTTGGCCCTCCTCGGCCGGGCTTGGATGCCAGTCGGACAGAGGCAGCCGGTGTGTGCCACGCAGATGCCAGGCCTCGCCCCACCTGGAGATGGGCCTTTGCAGACCCAGGGGCCTGTCTGTCACACAGCCCACTGCCCTGGGCTGCTTCGGCCGCCTGTGCATGGAGTCCCTCCTGGGACTCTGCCTGGGGGTCGGCGACCGGGCCAGGGGCGCAGCTCCTTGGGTGGACCCCATTACGCTTCACCCCGTTATCTGACTCCCATGCGCCCTGGCCAGATGAACGAGACCCTGCTTGTCCCTTCTGCTGACAATCCAGTCATCCCTGCTCAAACCTGGGTGACAACCTGCCTCTGCTTACGTCCCACCCAGCAGCACGCAGGACCTTCCCCACTGACCAGACTGCGAGAGGCAGGGTCCAGCACGGACACAGGGCTAGGAGACGCGACAGAGCGGCGTACAGGGTCTGCACCCGGGCCTCAGAAGGAGGTCGGGGGCCCAGGGGCACTCCTCACGTCAGGGGAGTCGGGGACCCAGGGGCACTCATGTCAGGGGAGTAAGGTGACCCGGGGGCATTCCTCATGTCAGGGGAATAAAGTGACCCAGGGGCACTCCTCACGGCAGGGGAGTCGGGGGCCCAGGGGCACTCCTCACGGCAGGGGAGTAAGGTGACCCAGGGGCACTCCTCACATCAGGGGAGTAAGGTGACCCGGGGCACTCCTCACGTCAGGGGAGTAAGGTGACCCAGGGGCACTCCTCACGTCAGGGGAGTAAGGTGACCCAGGGGCACTCCTCACGTCAGGGGAGTCGGGGGCCCAGGGGCACTCCTCACGTCAGGGGAGTAAGGTGACCTAGGGGCACTGCTCACATCAGGGGAGTCGGGGGTCCAGGGGCACTCCTCACGTCAGGGGAGTCGGGGTCCAGGGGCACTCCTCACGTCAGGGGAATCGGGGCCCAGGGGCACTCGTCACTCTAGTCGCCCTCGACATGCAGGTACACAGGGGACACTTGGTATTTGGTGAATGAAAGCGAGAACAAGTGAGCCCAAGAGCGAGGGGATGAGTGGAAGGGCCGTGGCTGCCACGGGGAAGGAGCCCTGGCAGACACTGAGGAGAGGAAGGAACCCTGCCGGGCGTGGCATCCCGGGAGAGCAGGGGTGGGTCACAGGGCTTGTGGGGGGGGCGTCGCCTGAGGTGTCCCAGCCCACTGAGAGGCAGGGACGAGGCCAGCGGCCGGTGGAATGAGGAGACTCAAGTGGAGAATGACCGCGTGGCAGCCAGGCTGGCAGACAGACCTTGACATCGGCCAGCCGCTCCTCCCTCTGCCAGTCCCACACCGACAGCACGTGGTCGTTGGAGTCGTCCACGGCACACAGGTTGCTCCCCCCGTTCTGGAAGACAAACGTGCTCATGGGGACACTGCATTCGAGAATAAGATGGGTTGGGTGTGATTGGAAAGGAACAGTAACTTCACTTTCAGTAAGGAGTCCGCCACACTGCAGTTACAGGCTATGTACCGACTGTCTTCGAGACCTGCCTACTGGACAGACAGACAGACAGGAAGCAGGTCAAAGGGCTGATGAGGGGACAGGGCACGAGAGAGCCAGGGGTGGCTCTCCACCAGCCTCCACGGGGCTGCAGAGCGGTGCCGGGGGCACGCACAGCTGCTAAGGGGGGTCCTGACGGGTCGCATGAGGAGCACGGGGTGAGGCGTGCGCTGCCGGGACGGGACACAGTCGAGTGCTTGGACGTAAGTTTCTGGACCGGCTGCGGACGTGGTTGACGGGGTGGGTCTGGGGAACAGCAGGCACAGCCAGAGGAAGCCTGCGAGACCATGGACCTGTCCCGCTCATTACGGACAGGGAGCCAGCCCCTGCGAGGACAGCAGTGACACGCTGGGGATCCCTAGGGAGAGGCAGGTGACATTCAAGGCCAGAGCAGGCAAACTGCCTCACGGAACCCGAAGACAGCCCGCAGCAGGGCCTCCCCTATCAGGGCCTCCCCCTATCAGCGCCCGTGGCTGGGGAGGTCTGACTGTGACCTCCGAAGGAGGGGGGGCGAGCAGGAAGGTCTGAGTCACATCTGCACACACCAGGGATGCCACCCGGGGCGTTAACTCCCCCTCTCCTCCAGCCGACTCTGCTCCCTGTGGACACAGCGATACCCGACTTACAGACTTGGAGAACGCAATGCAGGTGACGGCCCGGTCAAAAAACCCAGTTCCAATGACGTGCAGTGTGTTCAGTGTCACAGAGTCCCAGATGCGCACGTGTGGGGGCAATTGCTGTTTCGGAAAAAACACAAAGTTACCAATTGCAACGGTTATGTAAATTAATCTTTACTTCGAAGCTACATGACTTCAGTTTTGTCAAAACAAAAGGTCTTTTTCTGCGATTGAGAATTCTGTGTTTTAACATAAATGAAAGACTCCCAATGTCTTCAGGAGGTCACAGCCCCTGTGCCAATTTAACCTTACGAGGAGAGGTCTACCAAGTTTTACATTTTGAACAGCCAATTCTTGATCCCACAGGAATTGATATTCTCATTTGTACATCCGGACGAAACTGAATTTTAAAAATGACAAAGAAGCCCAGTCAGTGTGGCTCAGTGGCTGAGCGTCGACCCATGCACCAAGAGGTCGCCGGTTCGATTCCTGGTCAGGGCACATGCCCAGGTTGTGGGCCTGATCCCCAGTGGGGGGCATGCAGGAGGCGGCCAGTCGATGTTCTCTCTCATCGATGTTTCTGTCTCTCTCTCCCTCTCCCTTCCTCTCTCTCTAAAATCAGTAAAGGAAAAAATTAAATATTAAGAAAAATGACAAGGAAAACAGAATCTTGTCTAAGGGTTATAAAGTTCACATGGTTACTGAAGTGTAAGTGTGTGAATTCATCAAGACGGTCACCACCAAATGGTTTTAAGGGCTCCTTGGGCCCCATATGAGCAAAACAGGCATCAGTTAAGCATGAGTAAAACTTAGAATTGTTATGATTCAGTTCAAAACCCTCTCAACTGTGTTCCAAGGGGATTTATACTAATTTCTCTCTCCCTCGACAGAGAAAGCCCGGAACAATCAGAGTTGTCCAGGAAAGGCCTAGCAGTACACCTGTGGACATGGGGGGTCAGGTGAGTTAGGTTCTAGCTTGGACTTGTTTCTGAGCAGCTGGGCAGCTGCAGACAGCACACGACCGCTCGGGATTTCTCTGTAACTGGAGAGGGGCTCAGATAGCCCGCATGTTTTCTCTGGCTGCAAAGTTCTAATTTCAATGTCAGAAACTGAAATACACTCTCAGTCCACTAGAGGGAGGAACAAATGCATGACAACCAATTTCCAAAAAACTTTAAGGTCGTTTAACATTAAAAAAAAAAAAAAGATGATTCTGTTCCACTTATGTGTATTTACATAATAGTAGTCTGATTTATTGTTCCTGCTTCTTCTTTTCAAGCATAAAGTTTTAATGGAAAATAGCATAAAGTTAACATTTAAAAGCTGATGTGACTGAAATACGTTCTGAAAGATGGAAGCACTCATGTTTGCTGAAAGAAAACGTTGACAGAAGTGGAAGTATTTCATGTAATCAGTATCAGATCATCTATTATCGTTCAATACTAAGCTGTCCTAAGGTGGGTATCAGAAAAGCTACGAGGAGTTTTTGGATAAGACACGAAGGGCCCGCAGCCTGTTGTAAATAAGGAACTGGAAGCCAGCTGTGGACTGTTCTCCATCTGCGACATTCCACTAGTTCCCCCTCTGATCCGTTACCATGCCAGCTGCAGCCTGGCTCACGCACCTACAGAACGTGCCCCAGCCCCGCAGCCCCGTGGAGGGCACACTGCTCCTGGGCCAAGGTCGCGGTTACAGGGTCACACAGCGGTGCCTGATCGCTGGAGAGGCAAAGTGCCCACGGTCAAGTGATTATTCAGTATGATCTTAACTTTACATATTAAATGTGTATTTGATATCTTTATGTTTATCGTGTATGTAAATATCTTGAGAACGCATGGATTCTTAGGCAAGAACAATGTTATTTAAAAATTGGCCGGAGTTGCCCTGGCCGGTTTGGCTCAGTGGTAAGAGCGTTGGGGTCGTGTGGGAGGCAACCAATCGATGTGTCTCTCTCACAGTGATGTTTCTCTCTCTCTCTCCCTCCCTCCCTTCCATTCTCTCTAAAAATCAATGGAAAAATATCCTCGGATGAGGATTAAAAAAAAAAAAATTGGCTGGAATTAAGGTGGAATTCAAAGGGTTTTTAAGATCACTGTAAACATTTTAATCGGCAATAAAAAATTCCAATGAGGGATTAAGAAGTGTTCAGGTGCTTTCTACCTACGCAGGCGTGTTCACCAGCAACATGTTACGTCGTGTGAGCAGCTCATGACAGAGACACGAAGAGATGCGAGAACTCACCTTTCCATCCTTGGACGTGCCTGCAACTTGTCCTGTTGCTATAGTGATCCTATCCGGATGGACTGCCAGGCTAAAGAGAAAGGTATTTATAAAAGACCTGCTCTTTGGAGGTAAGCTTTATTTTTCCCTCGATCAAATATAATCTATTAATAGTTAATAATCTAAATATGAGAAACGCAGAATGCCTAACTTCTCACAGACTCAGTACATTCTCTGAGCCCCCTGATGACTTTAGACAATTAGTGCCTATTTCATCTCATCTCAATTCCTTCATCTCTAGAGAATTTTCAACTCAAGGAAAAAAAAATTTTGGGGGGGGGGTTTGGAAACTGCCATTTCAATCTCAGAACCACTTAATTAGCGGCAAGCTTTATTAAGAAGTCATTTTAAGCCCTGGCCGGTTTGGCTCAGTGGTTGGAGCGTCGGCCCATGGACCGAAGAGTTGCGGGTTTGATTCTGGTCAAGGGCATGTACCTCGGTTGCAGTTCGTCCCTGGCCCTGGTTGGGGTCGTGTGGGAGGCAAACAGTCGATGTGTCTCTCTCGCATCGATGTTTCTCTCTCTCTCTCTCTCCCTCCCTTCCACTCAATCTGAAGATAAATGGAAAAATATCCTCAAGTGAGGATTAAAAAAAAAAAAAAGTAATGTTAAGTATATCAAATAGCAAAGACATCATCCTTTTCAACAGGCCCTGTATAGTTGACCAGGGACCTAGGACAAATAGAAACACGTAAATCCATCGTCCCATCCATCCGTCCATCCTCCCAAGATACATAAAACTCCACCAAAAGCTATGGACAAATTATGAGAATGGCAGACCCAGCCAAAAACATGAGGCAAAACATTTACATTTTTATTACAAAATTAAGACCCAAATTAGAAACCATCAGCCTGAGCTGTATCAAGAAGGCTTCTAATCAGGGGTCTATTGGAACCAGTGGTTCAGCGAAGAAGGCTGGTTGTTATGTGTTACAGCCCGGCCGGAGCGGCTCAGCTGGTTGAGCGTCATCCAGTGCACCGAAGGGCTGCCAGTTCGATTCCTGGGCAGGGCACATACCTGGGTTTCAGGTTCAATCCCCGGCCTGGTTGGGGCAAGTGTGGGAGGCAACCAATCCATGTGTCTCTCTCACATCGATGTTTCTCTCTCTCTCTCTCCCCCACTCCCTCCCTCCCACTCTATCTAAAAGTCAATGGAAAAATACCCTCGGATGAGGATTGACAATAAAAAAGCAAACGACCAAGGTGTCTCGGAGAGCCGGGTAGCCAGCGGACAGCACGGAACACCAAGAGCATTCCCCACGGATCCCATTTTCTCAGATCCCCTTTCTTCTCTTCAGTGAGGCCTCGATACGGAGCCCGCTCTGCCCACGGGGCTCCCCAGGGCGCGTGAGCCAGAGCTCCGGGGACTCACCACTTCACGTCGTCGTTGTGGCCGGCGTAGTGCCTCTGCAGCTGCTCCTCCACGTTGTACAGCACGACCACGGACGCGATGAAGTACACCGTCTCGCCCGTCGGCAGCAGGTACAGGTTGTTCCGACAGTCCCGGCCCCGGTACCCATAGCTTCGCGTATGTCAAGATAAAACTGTTATTTCCTCCGAAGAGCTGACAGAGCATGACTCTATTCAACAGGCAATAAAATTCTATAGGACTATTACCACCAACTTCACAAATTTAAATAACATTATGTTGTAAACGGTGCTGAATACATCTGACTCTCTAAATGGGCAGGCAGTAAAGCTGGAAACGGTCGTTGATTTAACGTGCACACGTATTTTTAACACTGCGAAGATGTGGTTTTATTTTTATTTATTTTATTTATTTATTTTTTTATCCTCACCTGAGGGCATTTTTTCATTTTTTGTTCAGATAAGAGTGGGAGGGAGAGAGAGGAAGAGAGAGAGAGAGAAACATCGACGTGAAAGGGACACATCGTGTGGCTGCTACCCGCACGACCAACCAGGGCCAGGGACAAACTGCAACCGAGGTACATGTCCCTAGCGGGAACCGAACCCGGGTCTCCCTGGACCGCAGGCTGACGCTCTAACCTCTGAGCCAAACCGGCCAGGGCTATGGTTTTATTTTTAGAAAGTACATATCATATTTTGAAAGCTGAATGTTTTCAGCTTGATCAAAAGGGGTACTTTATTACTTTATGTATTAAAGGTAACTAGATCAGATATTCATGAAGTCACTGGGAGATAGACGCTTTTCAATTTAGCCACTTAACCGTGGATCTTGGAAGTCACAGCCGGGTCACACTTTTCTGTCGAGTGTTGGAGTGTTACCTGGATGCCTGTCTTCTTCACATGGTGTCTACCTTTAAATCTGGCCAAGCTGGTGTTCCGAAAGCCCGACAACTGTACCCTCCTGCCTCTGGAATTAAAATCACCTGGAACTGTGTTTAGACACTAATTCCACATGAACGCTAGAATATGTTCACTGCCTTTTGTTTCTTTCCTCTCTCTTGTGTGACGTTTACCTCCAGTTCTCACACTTGCTCAGGTCTTCTGAACTATCCCGGGAGTCCACAGGGTGCTCACCTCCCCTCTCGAATCTCCGACCTTTAAAAGTCGAGGGCCTACCTGGCCGGCTTGGCTCAGCAGTTAGAGCATCGGCCCTTGGACCAGAGTCGCAGGTTTGATTCCGGTCAAGGGCACGTACCTCAGTTGCGGTTTGGTCCCCGGCCCTGGTCAGGGTCGTGCGGGAGGCAACCAGTCGATGTCTCTCTCTCTCTCTCTCTTCCTCCCTCTCCCCCTCCCACTCTATTGAAGATAAATGGAAAAATATCCTCAGGTGAAGATTAAAAAAAAAAAAGGGCAGGGCCCAACTCTGGGAACTAGAATTAGAAAGAGCAACAGGGCCAGCGGAAGTCTGCCATCTTTCATGTCCCCGTTATTTTGCCTTGAGGCACAGACCTACGATCGGGACTGAGACGGCCGTGACCCTGTGGGTTAATGAGAGAGACTCAGCCTGGTTCTACAATCATGATTGGGAAATTAACAGAATCCCTATTATAGTTGGTGTCTTCTGTAGCTGGTATGGAAAACAAAATGTATCTGAAAATGTTAAGTGACTATTGTTCCAAATATTAAGGAGTGTGAGGTTATCAATCCTATTCCAAGAAAAAACTTTGAGCTTTGGTAATTCTTTAAATTTTAGAGTGTTTTTCAAAATAAAAGTTTAAGATGCTGATAACTGACTTTAACATACCTCAGTTATTAAGTCGATTATAAGTTTATTTTTTATTGTAATCTTGGAGCTAAAATCTTTTACATTATGAAAGTACTTGTAAAAGGTGCAAACCACACACACACACACACACACACACACACACACACACACACGTAAATGGTAAAAAATTCAGGTCCTTGCTCCTACTATTCCCAGCTTCTCAGGATAATTACCCATTAAGGTTTGGCATCTACATGTCCAAATCTTGAAAACCATTGTGAACTTGGATGTGAAAAAATAACCTAGCAAAAAAATACCACTTATTGGGAGCAAATTCCACTGTTTCATATTTTCTAAAATATAAACAGGGAGTAGGCTGAACAAATGCGTGTTTTGAATAATACCTTCCAGAGCTCATTTAGCCAATTTAACAAGTATTAACTTAAAGAACTGAATCAATTCGCTGCACCAAAATAGATTGCAAAATCAGGGCAGGGAAATGCTTATGACATCTGAATCTGGAAAAAAAAAATTTTATATATATAGATACACACACACACACACACACTTTGGGGGAGAAATTTAGGTCCAGATGACGATTCTAAAAAATGTCCAAATACGATTCCACGATTTCAAATACAGTAGCAAGTCTTCCAAGTGAAATCGCAATAGCTCCAGTTCAAACCTACTTCGTATGTGCGTTCAGGGCTTTGCGTTAACCTGGTAGGCAATAAATATCTGTTTGAGGGTGGGAAAGGATTTTTTGCTCTTTGTCTTAAAATCTGCATGGACTGGAAGGGGGCCTCTGCAGGCTTCCTCTAAAGTCAAATAAAATGATATAAAATAAAAAATTCAACACCTTAATTCACCCCCTTCCACAGGCTCTGTCTCCCCTTGGGAGCTCCTGCACTTTCCAAATCTCACGTTATGAAGACTTATTTCAAGAACGTCAATCATATGGCTGATTCACATTTTTGTGGCCTAGATTTGGGTGGGGGGAGGGGCTTTTTATATTTTTAAAGTGGTATTATAGCTATGCCATGTGGAGACTTCGTTCAGTACTTGGTATTCACTGCTGTTACCCCTGCAGGGAGGCCCTGAACCTGGGGGGCAGGCTCCCGCGGCCGAGTCCCCCCTCGGTTCGAAGCGGGTCCGCATCCTTCCTTCCAGGGCATCGCTCTTTCCTTCCTTGGGTTGGGAGACTTTTGGCCGGCATGGCTTAGTTTCAACTTCTGATATTCTCACTTTCTCATTCCTAAGTTCAGTATTTTCTCTGCTGCTTTCACTGTACAATGTAAAGCTCTGGGTTTTCCCAGCGTTCTACATGGTAGCTCCGGTTAAAAGAATCAGCACCTCCATTTTCTTAGAACCCTAAATTCTACCCACTGAGATTATTTTTGCTAAATATGCTTTTTGGTAAGTTTTTAACTAACTTTATTCTGTCAGAAAAATTAAAATCCAGGCCAGAAACACGTGATTCGTTTTCCCACAACTCTCAAAAAAAAAAAAAAAAAAAATTCAGACAACCATATAACATTTAAATATTCTCTTTTCAGGAGGATGATGTATATGTATTTGTGTGAGAACCACAACTACGTCCCTCAAGAATGAGAAGTTGAGTGTCCTCCATGATCAGCAGCTGTTATGGAATTACTTTGTTAGTCTACTGGGTGCTGACTTATGGCCAATCTTATTAAATTAGTTTTTAATTTTTTTTCCTTTTTATTAATTTTAGAGAGAGAGGAAGAGAGAGGGAGAGAGAGATAGAAACATCAATGAGAGAGAATATCGACTGGCCGCCTCCTGCGTGCCCCCCACTGGGGATCTGGCCCACAACCTGGGCATGTGCCCTGACTGGGAATCGAACCTGCGGCCTCTTGGTGCATGGGTCGATGCTCAACCACTGAGCCACACCAGCCGGGCTTAAATTAGTTTTTTTAAGTGAGAGAATATCTTTGTGTTTTTTTTTTACAAGCTAGGCGGACTTAAGTGTAGTGAGTTTCTACAGGGAAGCGCCAAGCCCAAAGCCCTGACGGACGGATGGAGGATACACCCACTCCAGCTTCAGTCTCTTGGTCGGAAGGTCCACCTTTGCTTCCAAGTTGTAGGACTCCACCTGCTCTTTGGGCATGTACATGGTGACCGGGCGTCCTCGGAGGAACATCTTCACATACCCTTCTTCTACAAAAAGAACAAAGACGGCGGTGAGATGACTCGGCCCCCAGCGCACCTGTAAACAAATGTGCTTCCTCTAGCCTCTCACGGAAAACTGAAATCTTCACCCTTAACTGACACTTCTAACTACTGAGTAATTTCACCTGGTTTACTTTGGACTCTGCTTACTTAAGTACATGGAATATATAAGAAGCTGCGAAAAGCAGGAAAGAACTAGAGTCCATTGTTTTTTCAGGAGAGATTTTAGTGCTTACGTTTTCTTTGTCATCAGGAGGGGGAAAATGGTGTCCTCCCATATTAAAACTAACACAAGAAATCCATTGACACTTTTTGACTTCAATGCATATATAATTTTGATATCAAAATTCGTAAGATACCCTTCAATATTTAAATTGGTTTGCTATATTGCAATGTAAAAATGTATCCTTGTGTATCTTTTACACTGGATGATTCTTTCAAGTATAAAGAACCCCAAATCAGCAGAAGTACATGCCAGGATGCATGCAAAAAGGAAAATGCTCAAAGAAAGCTAGAAATGGAAAACAGAAGAGCAAAAGGCCCATGAGAGAGAGAAACTGAGAAATACAACTTTCTAGAGCAAACATTTTCACAATAAAATAATGTGTGATGCTTTAGTAAATTGCGGGGACAAAAGTAAGATCTAATAATATATTGGACATAGGGCAACTCCTGGACTTTGGAAAGGAAACAACTTGGGGGTTTTCTGGCTAGCACTTTCAGGACATCATAAGACCACAGAAAATCCTGGTGCGCTTCTGAAGAATGTGGATCCGATTCAGAACTCGCTGCACTTGGATGCTTCACTGTGGATCAAAGGACCGGGCCCCCGTGGCACTTAAATTGGGCAGTTGGGACCAGGGAGATCTGTACGTAACTCCACAGAAGTAAGTTGGTGAGGAAACATGAAATCATTAGAGGACCATTAGGTATCACAGTTACAGATTAGTCCTGTAAGTCTTATTCCTAAGGGTGTCAAGCAATGCCACATGCAATACTGCCTAGGCAGCAGAGGCCAGCTTGGTCTGCTACTGTGCGTGTGCCCGTGCGTGTCAGGTCTTCAGTGCATGCGTGTGACACACTCCTCACTCTGCAGGTGAAGCTGGACTTGTAGGTAAGAACCCACACACGTTCACTCCCACGCAGGGTGCCAGTCGCCGCGTTCTCGGATCCCCGGTCAGAAAGCTTCCACTGGGCTCCATCCTCCCCAGACCCACTGGCACTAGCCCATCTGAGGCCCCGTCACTTCAGGCTCTCTTCTCGGTGCCCTACACCATTTTATATTCCGCTGCCAAGCCCATTAAGGCCCGCCCAAAATCCTGCACCCGTCTCTCACTTGCTGGATGAAAAGGTCCAAGTGCCCGGCCACAACCACCGCACGTGGGATCTCCTCTCTGGCCACTGCGTGTCTTGGCCACTCTACCCATCCATACTGGGCCCCTACCCAGGCTCTCCTGTCCTCAAACCTCTTCCCAAGCTCATGAGACTGCGTGGCTCCCACTGAAGAACCTAAACGCACCCTGCAGACTGACAGCCGTGAAGAGGGGCTGGCCCAACAGAGCTTCAAGCTAACTCGGAGTGATTCTGCCCATTCTCCTGTGAGAGGAATCAGGCTGCAGGTGAGGAGCAGAGAGAACACAACGCCCCTCCTCCAACACTGGCAGAGCCCAGATGGCTGGGTTTAATCAGTGTGCGTGATGTAATCAGAGGGTACCTGCTTGCGTACGCTGCAGCTAGGTGCTGCTTATGAAGTCCTTACGACCGAGGCTCACCGACTGCGAGGCCTAAGTTACTGCACTAGGCCCAAAGCACTGAACTTAGCCTTGGCATGGTTTTGTACGGGTAACTCCGACACCCTACATCTAAAGTCAAAACACAGCAAGGGAAAGCAATGCCTTTTCAGGCGTGTTAGGGTAACAGCACACAGCCACCAAACCCAGAGGCGCCGGGGCGGGGGAGGCCAGCAGCAGTGCGGGAGGCCATGTCACACAGTGGACATCCGGGGCTTGTCCTATAGCTCTCTTAAGGTTCATACAGATTTTTGGAAAGTTCCTGTAATCAGCCAATAATCAATCAAGACCCAAATGACAGCTGCTGATTAAAACCGAGTCAATGCTCAGCGGCTGAACTTCGGTCCAAGTGGTGTGCGCCACAGAAACATTTTCGTACAGGGAGAGACGCGGTCTGCCTGTACGAGAAACGTTTCTGGAGCCTGGGCCACGGCTTCGCTCAGAGAGCTATGAGGTTGTGGAAAGGCGGCCTACCTTTGCAGTGCGTCACCCGGCGCTTCCCTTGAGATTTCGGAGACAGAGACAGAAGGGCTAGATAAAGAGACGTGGAGTGCTGCAGGGGCCTGCCTGCTGCAGAGCGCTGGCTAGCTCTCGGTGGGACATGCCACCCGTCCCTGGCAGAAAACCCTGGACACATTTCAGGGGTTCCGACAGGTAAGCCTCGCTCTGCGGGCTTACGGTCACTGCACAGGCAGTGAGGAATTTCATGCTTCCTGAAAATGAAATTGACACTAGAGCACTTGCTGCTACATCGGAAACTGACTTCCATGTTTCAATCCTGAATTGAAGGAAAAAGCTGGGAAAACTAAAATTAAATGAGTGGATTTATCCAATTACATACCTGTCAATTCTTCTGCATTTTAAATGAGGTTATAAATAAGGTTAATACCCTGAAAATAGCATCTACCTTATTATGAAATGTGTTAAAAAAAAAATCTACGGAAAGGTCTATATGAACTATTAGTTTGCAGATTAGGAAATCGAAGACAGAAAAAGGAAAAAAAGCTACTTTTAGACAAGTTATAACTCGATGCATCGGAAACGTTATTTTTCAGAGGAATGCAAACGTTGACGGCAGGAACCCCGGGAGCGGGAATCACAGAGGCAGCAGAAGTCTGACAACCTAGCAGTCCCTACGGTATCCATGGTGGCACCTTCCTCCTCCTTCCTGGCGTAGCTTACATCAGTTTTTAAAGGGGTCAGTCAAGGTTTTCTATGACTGTTTTACAGGTGGTCTCTGTATGATCTGAAGGGCAGGGCCCCCCGGGGCAGGCTGACCGTCAGCCCCGTCACACAGACACCCAAGCTCTGCGTGTTAAAAGCTGGCCCCTGAAACAGCTGCTTCCTTGCTGTGCCTCGAGTTCGGAGGAGGAGTGAGGGGCACCGGGCAAAGGCCCAGGCAGACTTACCCGCGCTGAAGACGGGCTCCTTGGGTTTGCTGCGGAGAAAAGAAAACCAGATTTTAACAGGAGGCTAAACCCAGGCACGAGACCCCACAGCGGTTAGCGGGTTTGTCACGCGGGTGCTGCGTAAGCGACACGCGTGAACTAGGGAAACAGAACCACGTAACTGCAGAGAGGAACAACTGGGAGCCAAAGTGTCCGAAACCGGGCGGAGCTGCGCTCTTCGTGAGCGGATGGTGTCGGAGAAGGAAAGCATCCAGGCTCAGGATGGGAACTGCTCTGCCTAAATGTGCAGAAAGGGCGGTCTGCTCCCCATGCTCTGACAGAGCATCTGAAGGACTTGTTTAAAGCTGGCGGGTTCCTGACAGAGGCTGCTGGGGGAGGACTCCTGGCAGGGAGGCTGCCGTGAGGAAGACAGAGAGTTGGAGGGAGAAAGGGGGAAAGAATAGGGAAAATAGAGGGATCTCATCGGAGATGTGGGGACCCCACTGTGGGCTTCCACCAGGCTGAGACCATCCCATGACTGCACCTGGGAAATCAAACCCCTGAAGCCTTCAAGGTCGGGCCACAGACTGAGGTCATTCCCGGGGCAAGCTTCCGACGGGACAAGCCCGCACCAGGAGTCCGCGTGCCGGAGAGCACAGCCCTCCCGTGACAGCCACCTGCGGGGACACCGGCCAGGTGAGGAGCGGGAGCTCAGGCGAGGCAGGCCGTGTGCCCGTTCAGACCCAGAGCAGTATCTGAACCCAGGAGGAAAGCTAAAACAGAAGCCCACAAGCACGCCCACGGAGGCCCGATGGCAGGATCCAGGCAGGGCATCAGAAGACGGGAAGCTGCTTTCCCATCATGACTCTGACCACAGAAGGAGAAAGCTGCAAAAGCCACGAACAAGGAACTCAGCCACCCGGCACCTTTCCCAGGGAACACAGTGGCTTCTGTTCCTCTTGGAAAGAGAGGTCGGAGGGGAACCTGAACCGTCCAGGGCGGCCGTGGACTTCTGACGCCGAGCCAGTGGAAGAGGAGGCCCAACGGGCTCCAGAAAGGGTCAGAAGGCCAGCCTGTGAGTGACACCTGACGGGCGCCAAGAGGTGCCAGGTGGCTCTGAAGTGCTCACGTTGAACTCTGGTCCTAAACTCTGCATCACTTATTTGGTCTACTGTATTTAGAAAACATACTGTCGCTATGTTGCATTATTTTAGAAAGTTACATTTTAATAGAAAAAAATACTATAGAATCCATTTTACTTTAGAATCCATTACCCTGCCCACGCACCACCTTTCCTGGGAGGCAGAAGGGCGCCCGGGAAAGGTGATTTCACGCGTGTGTGCAAGTCTTGCAGATAAAGAACTGTGACGTGACAATAGGTCTCCCCGACAACGGACAGAAGGGCAAACCCACAGAGAGTCTCAGGACACTGACCTGACGTCCAGGACACTGTGGCCTCCAGTCAAGATCAGTGCCCTGGAGCAGCGCCCTGGCCACGTGCCCTTTCCAGAACTCGCCGTCAGTCGCATTGGGAGTGGGTGCGTCGAGCCCAGCACTACGTGACACGTGCTTGGGCTGCAAATTCACTGGCAGGTCGCCTCTCAAGGTGTCATGTCATTTGTCGCTGGTGACTCATTCCTTAGTGTGAGCTCAATGGAAAGATTAAGTGGGTGACTTAACACTCCCTCGACAACCAGAGTGTGGTTCTGGGTGGGCAGGGGAATAAGCTCGGAGGCCAGATGAGTCTTCATCCATCCCTATCTGAGGAGGGAGCCGACACATGTCACCCCTCTCCCGGGAAGCCCGTGAGAGAAGCCCAGAGGGGAGGGAGGGTTTCCCCTCTGGCAAGCAACCCCTCATCTCCTGGCTATTCTGACACTAGGCTGAGGCCAATATCTGCAAAATGAACAGTGTTGCAATCCGGGGTGGTTTTTACGGCTGTGTTTTGGCAGGAGGGAAGTTGGCTGGAGGAGCGTGGCTTAGGCTCCCTTGAGCTGGAGGGTTCAGAAGACTCTCCCAAGGCCTATAGCAGGACCTGGGGACTCACAGAGGGTGCAGGGAGCCCGGAGCCTTCACCAGGTCAGTGACTGGGTCTGGAGGCAGGAGAAAGCCAGGCAGTTGGGCCGAGGAAAAACTCCCTCCCTCACACCCGTTAAGCAGCTACAACGAGGTCACGTATTAGGAAATACCTGGAAATGCTCTGTGGAATAGGGCGCAGGGACTGCCTAACTGTGGCTGGCTTTCCTTCCAGCTGATACAATTCTCACTCGCCTCACTGCAGACTGGGTGTAAGGAGAGTCCAGCAGAGAGCATGTCCAGATTCCCACTCACCGAGCGTTCACTGCCCTCCTCCTCCGTGTGGGATCGCACAGCACATTCGTATGTGACTGATTTACCCCAAGTTCCTGAAAGGGTCTCAGGGGCCCGGTCCTCGCACTGCAGGTCTGACACGCGGGTGGCCTGCGCCACAGGGACCCCTGGGCGGCCAGGATTAGAGCAGAAGTGACAGGGGCCAAGTACGTCTGAGCAGATACTTGCTTCTGAAAATGACTGATAAGTCCCAGCCAAGGAGGAGACCAGGGCAAAGCCAAACACCGTATTTCCCTGTGACTCAGTCATCTATGAAAACCTCAGCAGACAGTCCCCGACTCCTTTTGAAAAGATTTCACTCCATGAAATAAAATTCCTGCTGGAAGTCAAAAAACTATACTATGTGTGAGAAAATTTTTTTTGTTTCTTTATTGATTTTTAGAGAGGAAAGGAGAGGGAGAGAGAGAGAGAAACATCGATGAGAAAGAACATCCATTGGCTGCCTCCTGCATGCCCCCACTGGGGATAGGGCCCACAACCTGGGCAGGTACCCTCACTGGGAATCGAACTGGTGACCTCTTGGTGCATGAATGGATGCTCAACCACTGAGCCACACCGGCTGGGCAAGAGAAGATTCTTAATATAAACTGCCCCAAGCAGCTTTTTACTAGAAATAGGGTCATTTAGGAACCATCTATTGAAAATGTTTAGAAGTCACGAGAGACCTTATTGGGGACAAAACGGCTACTGCATAGATATTTCCACCCAGTACTTGCAGCTTGCGTGGCGTGAGGAGCACAGGTGTTGAGGTCGACTGGTCTGCATTCCAGCCGGGCCAGTCGCTTCACCTCCACAGACTGTTTTCCTTTGTCTACAAAATGGGGACGAACCACTGAGAGGTGTGGGGATGGTCGGAATTAACTAAGCGTGTGACAAAGTGCCCAGCACGTGATTATCTATTAATATGGCTTCCCTGTTCCTCCTAATTCCACGGACAAGAGCCTACGTGCATTTCTGGGCTCTTCACCTAGCAGCCTCAAAACTGAAACAGCAAGAATATTAGCACTTATTCTTTTAACATGTATTAAAGGATAAAGGACCCCGGGGCCTGAAGAATAAAACAATCTCTTCAGTTTAAAAGAAAAGCCTAATTCGAATCACCTAATTTCCTAGTGCAAAATGTTTCAGAATCTAAAATGTAGTGTTAAAACCATCCACCAATAGGTGGTGCTGTTTACATACGTCTCAAATGGTTGTAAATTAAATAGATAATATCCTTTCATGCAGCTTGAAAGGATATTTCTTGAGCTACTGTGAGCCAGGCACTATGCAAAGTGCTAGAGACACAAAGAGGAGTGAGCGACACAGGCCCCCTCCCATGCTCAGGGGGGGCGAGGGGTGTGGGCGTGGGGGTGGGAAGGAGTCCCAGTTCCAGACAAAGTGAGTGAGCAGGTCCAAAGCCATCTTAAGGGCACCTGACTCAGGCCCAAGGGCCAAGGCAGCTTCCCTGAGAAAGGGGCACCCTGGGCTGGGCCTTGAAGGGTAAGCTGGAGCTCCTCCAAGCATATCCAACCCCCTTCCCGGCCAAAGTTCCAGACCTATGTCACGCAGGAGAACAGAGAAACTCTCCACTTCTAAGTGCTAGACAGTATAATTCATTAAGCTGTGCATTTTGTTTGTATGGTGGTTTTTTGTTTTGGTATCTGTGTTTTATTTTATAATAAAGATTTTCCTCAATATGCCATCTTCTTACTTAGCTTTGCATTTCTTTAAGACTGAATTTGATCATCTTTTCATTAGCTGATTGGTATTTGTATTTCTTAGCGAACTACCTGTTCAAACCCTTTACGCGTTTTCCCACTGAGGGGTTGTCTTTTTTTCTCACTGGTTTGCGTGGAGTCCTTTGTTGTTTTTTTTTGTTGTTTTTTTATTTTTTATCCTCGCCTGAAGACATTTTTCCATTTTTTGTTCAGATAGAGTGGGAGGGAGAGAGAGGAAGAGAGAGAGAGAGAGAAACATCGATGTGAAAGGGACACATCGAGTGGCTGCCTCCCGCACAACCCAACCAGGGCTGGGGACAAACCACAACCGAGATACGTGCCCTTAGTGGGAACCGAACCCGGGCCTCTCTGGACCGCAGGCCGACGCTCTAACCGCTGAGCCAAACCGGCCAGGGCGCGTGGAGTCCTTTGGAAAGGAGGAAAACGGGCCCTTTCCAGTTGCATGCGCCGTCTGTGTTTGTAGAGAGAATGGATCTTCGTGTGCAAATCCTTCCAGTTAGCACCAGCCTCACACTGCCCTGCCCCAGCAGGCGCTCAACAAGCCAGGCGGTGCTGTGGAACGGGATGAGTTAAAGTGACAGAAATGTCCAGAACGTCTGGTTCCCCCTTTTCCGGTGGGGGTGAGGGCAGAAAGAGGAGCTGGAAGATTCTGAAATGTCCCAACGAGGAGGGGGCATCAAGCCTGGGGAGTGGAGCGGCAAAGGGGTGCACACAGCAGCCCCAACACGCTGGGAGAGAGAAAGCAGTGACTGCAGCTACCAGTCACCAAGCGCCAACAGCGGGCAGCTCCGTGCTGAGGATTCCACGTATGTGATCTGTTCAATCCTTGTGACCACCCTGGGAGGTAGGCACTGTTTCTACTGGCACCGAGGAAAACCCCGAAGACATTAAGTGACCTCTCCACAGTCACACACAAGAAAGAGGCAGCGCCGGGAGTCACACCTGGTTGCGGCGGTGTCGCTGCACTGGCTTAACCTTTTAGGTTCTATTGATGGGGTGAAAAGAGTCACTCCAGAAATGTTTACTGAGGACCTACTCTGAGCCAGGCATTGTTCTAGATGGTGGGCTGATCAGGCTGGTAACTGAACATCAAACTAAAGTGCATTTGCCGAGAAAAGTGATGGCCCACATCGAAAATGACGCCGCAAGAGTGCATTGACGGACACAAAGACACGGCCGTAGAGCAAATGAAAAGGAGGGTTACAAAACATATGCAGAAGACTATAATTTATGTCAAAATTATACACTACACCCCAGAAACAAAACCAGATGGAAATGTAATAAAATGTTAGCTGTGAGTTCTCTGAGTGGGCGAGATTATAGGTGATTTCCATTTCCTCTTCTTTGTACATCTGGATTTCCTAAAACTACATGTTACTTGTGAAATAAATAAGTTTCCTCAAGAGAAAAAAAAAAAAAAGGCTTGCTGGGGAAAAGTGAGAGCTAGTGTTGGAGAAGCGTGGGTCTCAGGGCGCAGGCGAGGACGAGGAGTCGGGAGGTGGGCCCTGAAGGCGGAGGACTGGGATTGGGACTGCGCCATCAGGGATGCTGGAGGAAGAAACGCACATCTCAGGGCCTCCAGGTGGCATTCAAGGACGGAGCTCGGAGAGTCCAGCTTGGTGGTCTGGACCTCACGGTCTGGATGACATGGCCAGTACAGGTGCGCGCATGTGTGTTGTCAAGGCAACAGGGCATCTAAGGGACCACTTTCACAGGTAGACATCTTCATTATTTTGAAAATTTACCATATATGTTGATTACAAAGAAGGGCAGCTTATATGTTCGTTACAACAAAGTTTCTAGCAGATGGTTGAAACATGTCTTGTTAATCAGCCCATTAGAACAACTTTTTTGATGGAAACTGTGTTTTCTTTTTTAAGTTAATGTCTCATTCTCACCAGAATCACAAAGGGGGGACCTATGTTTTATAATTGAAACAGTTTATCAGTCTAACATCTGATATAAATTGTGCATTATAAATAGTAACTGTTTTTCTGTCTGGAACAAAACACTTTTTTAGATTAAAAAAACTCCTACTGGATTAGTGTACTGGCTACATTACACAGTCCAGGTCGTTCCTCAGCATGGTACTGTCAATTCCCTACTTAAACTGAGTAAGTGCTCCACTAAGACACGGATCACGATATAATTGTCAATATTTACTTGCCATCATAATATGTAAAGTAAATATTACATCGCCATATATAGCTTTTGTTTTTCGGGAAGTTTTGTCAGCGCAAAGATTAAGCGCTATTAAAATGTTGTGGTGCCCGGCTGGTGTGGCTCAGTGGTTGAGTGTTGACCCATGCACCAAGAGGTCGCCGGTTCGATTCCCAGTCAGGGCACATGCCCAGGTTGTGGGCCAGATCCCCAGTGGGGGGCGTGCAGGAGGCAGTCAATCGATGTTCTCTATCATCGATGTTTCTATCTCTCCCTTTCCCTTCCTCTCTCTCTCTAAAATCAATAAAGAAAACAAAACAAAACAAAACGCTGTGGCTTGTTTCCAGCTAAGTACTGTAAAACATTAAGCATTCTAAGACAAAGTCTAAAATGTCACATGAAAGACCGTCCCGTCCAGTGACCATTTCCAAAGAAAATGAGATACAGAAGCAAGAAGTCCAGCACTTTAATAAATAATGGAGTTTCTATGAAAGCAAAGTGGAATGGTTTTAACATGAATGCTTGTATCTGGGAAAATGTGAATGCTGAGATCTCTCAAAAACACTATTATTCTAAGTTCAACAGTAAGATGTGTGCACTTTATATGGACCGGCTTTTTATCTGCTGTAGTGACTGTTAATGAGAAATATATACGCTGAGGTGGACGTGTTTTTCTAGGGTAAGAAGAGCCTTTTTCGAATTTTCACAAGAGCGTCATACGTGCTAACGACACCTCTGCACGTGGCACGTGGTCATTGTGACTTTATGGCAAATAATCGGTGACAGACACAAGGTAAAGCACCACTGTGTGAATGACTTGTTTCTTCCACAAATCAGGGCAGATCCACAGTTCTCCCTCTAACAGCATCGCCGTCACTCACTCGCATCCTGAGAGCAGTCTCCCGGCGGCCCGGTGCTGACGGCCAGGCTAAAGCCACACTGTGTTTTGAGTCTTCATATGGGATCTATTTTGTTTTGTTTCTTTTCTTTTCTTTTTTCCAAAGCCTAGCTTTTAGGACTGGCACTCTAAGCCCAGCGTCCAGGTACCTAAAATCATTCTACCCATCCCCCACGCCCTCCCCTCTGCCAACCAGCAGCGTGTTCTCTCTATGGGGCTGTTTCTGTCTTGCTTCGCTTGTTCGTTTGTTTTGGTTTGTTTTTTAGATTCCACATATAAGCGAACTCCTGCAGCATTTGTCTTTCTGGGTCTGATGCATTTCGCTGAACACAGACCAGCTCATCCTGACGTGACGTTAACGGCCGAGAGAACTGCGAGGATTTACAGCACTTGACCTAACCACTTTCAGATTCTGCCAAAATCGGGGTTGAGCTCACGGGACTGTGTCACTTATGTGGATGTAATTTAACGCGTGTCAGCCCAGAAACAAGACGAATAACTTCAGAGGTCACCCAACAGCCTCATCTTACCAATGAGGGAAACAAAGTTTGGAGTTTGGAAAACCTCTGCTGCCCACAGGCCTCACTCTAAGAGCTGCCGCGGCGACAGTGCCCACGCTGAGGGCCAAGCCCCGTGCTGCGTGTTTCCCTACTATTTCTTACACATTTATAAGACGCAAGGGCATTAGATATTAAATACCGAATTCACAGAGGAAAAACCGGTGAGGCTCGGAGACGTCAAGTGGCAGAACTAAGGTACTAACCCAGATCTTCCTGTTACTCCAGAGCCTGTGCCCTCTCCACTGTCTTGCTGCCCACAGTAACCACACGAGGGCATTCTTACCTGTAAGACAGCGTCCCAGAACCACGGACAATCCTAGTGAGTGATGGGGAGGAGACCACACTATCTTGAGACCCCCGAATACCATGTTTGAAAGAGACACTGCACCTCTCTGCGTGCTCGCAGTCCTGGGGACCGGGCACTGGTTGGTAAGACTCCACTCGCCGTGGTGCCAGGACACGGTGGCCCCAGGGCGGGCTGCTCACATGGGAATGGAGAGGGGGAATGAGGAAAGGGGTCGGGCAGAGACGGAATCACCAGCTCGACCTTCACTTTATACTCTGTTGCGTCCTTGCTGCTGTGGCTTCCTGTCTGAGTCAGGGCTGTCCTGTCTCCTTTGGACCCTTTAGGGTGTCTGTCTCACCTGCCATGGACTAAGAGGAGGCAGGGCCTTACCCTCCAAATCTCCTTGGGTACATGCAACTCAACCAGTTCAGAGCTCTGCTGGGCTCTAATGGGACAGAGGGTTTATTTTTAAATGCACATGTTCAGTTGCTTACCTGATTTTGAGAAGATGGTTAGTACATTTACTCAGGCCCTCATGTCCAAATAAAAATTTCCTACTGTGGCATTTATATATATATAAAATCCCTTTGCAAATATCTTTTACAGAAACATTTACCCAGCACATTTACCAAAGCCATAGGATTTAAAAGATAAAACCGATCTGGATTTTGCACAGCACAGATTCCTTCTGGAAATTCTTAATAAAACACAGATGTGCAGAGGAGGAGCCAAGTTTTCAGCAGCTGCCAAGATCAAGACATCTCGGGTCAGCTCGCAGGCTCACCCCGAACTCAGAGGCGCCCGAAGGCCACACCGAGCACCCCCATACTCACAGCCGCTGCCACTGTAACCACTGGCCTCATTTCCAGGGTATTATCACCCAATTAGCATAATCTTCTGATAAGAAGCACTAATAGTCTTCGTTAGAAGACAGAGCCCGTGTCAGTGGTTTTTGAGAGATTGTGTGTGGACCATGAACTTGACCTGCTCTAGATGTGAGAAGAGGTTGCTTCTTTCCCACAAAAGGTACCTGTCAGGAGTGAAGAGGGGAACACATTTAAACTTCCTCTACAGGGCTGAATCAGAACGGATTTGCAAACTTGGCCTTTTTACCGACTGTGGGTTGGAGCCGATTGCTTGATGACTAAGCCTTTTCCCTACATGAACATTTGAGGGAAAAAAAAAGAGTTTAGCCTCTGAAGCTGAAATTCCTCCCTAAGCTTTGCTCGATAGAGAGACTAAAACGAAAACACAATGTTTAAAAAGACAGATATACACAGAGAGACTGATCTCATATACACAATACAGTCTTCAACGTGAAAAACAATTAAAATGCCAAAAATTAGCTTTCACTCACAAAATGTTTCTATTCATTTCATAGATATTTGTCATAACCCACTATACACTACCCTCCAAGAAAAATTCAAAATGAAGAGTAAGTGTATTTCATGAAACCAGTAAAAAAAAAATGGTCCCTAATTCTGGCATTAGCTCAGTATTAAAAACGGTTTCCGAAGAATCATAAAAGTACAGCTTCTCACCTACTCCCGAAAACACTGCCGACAAACTGAGCATCGCATTAAAATGAGCTTTCAGACGGCGGCAGAGAGGGGACAGAGCTGCCCCGGGACTCAGCCAGCTCCCGACCCCACGGAGCTCTCGGGAATGACTGCAGAAGAGCGCCGCGAGCTCCAGCTGTGATTTTCCACCCGGACAGTAACCGCCCTGGCTGGCGTGTGACCGGCGCCCACGGTGACCTAGGAGAGGCCTGGGCACCCACGAGAGGCCCGGCTCATGTGCATGTCAGGGATCTCTGACTCATCTCTGGGGCCAGGCGGGAGCCAAGCGCCTGACCAGCGGGACCCAGCGGGACCCAGCGGGACCCAGCGGGCACAGTGCCCCGTACCTTTCGCTGTTCTTTTTGCCACTGGAGGAGCTGCTGGCGGACCCCGTGCGGTTTCGGTTGCCTTTGGAATCCCCGCAGCTTTCCCTTCGACCGCCGGGAGACACGCGTTCTGAAGAGCTGGTCCTCTTGATGGTGCTGAAGTGAGATGTAGATGACAATGAATCCTTAACGGAGTGACTTCATTTTATGACCGAGTATAAACACGCACAGAACATCCTACTTCCACGTGGATGTTTAAAGGCAGATTGGTTCTCAAGTCCTAACTGCAGAGATCACAAACACGTTTCAGAATGTCACCTGGACTCAATGCCCCTGCTCACTGCCTCTGTAACGCTGGCAATTAGTACAGTTCAAAGTCACAGAGGAAACGGAAAGCAGGAGCCCAGCAATACCGTGTGAGAGAACTCCAGGGGGGAACGGGAAGTGGTCCCCCTCCTTGAGCAGGCTTCAGATTAGCCTGGGGTGCTCCACCAGGGCTGCCTCTGCCCCCCAGGGGCGACTCTGGCAATGTCCAGACACACTTTGGGTTGTCATAGCTCAGGGGAGAGGGATACTACCGGCACCTGTTGGACAGAGGCCGGGGATGCTGCTCAACGCCCGACCGTGCGCAGGACAGCCCCACATGTCAGGGGTGCTGGTACTGAAGAAGTCTGGTCCGAAGGCACATGCGGGACAAACACGGATAGGGTGCCACAGGCCATGACGGAAACACCCACCTGGTGGAAGGCGCCTGTACTTAGAGGTGGTGCCCACGGAAGCACTAGAGTTGAGGCAGGATAGTTACGTTAGGAGAATTTTTGACAAGTAAGAAAAGGGAAACTGAGATAGATGGCTAGACAGATGGGGCCAAGCCATCTGAGCAATTTACAGCCGGCTAGTTAACGGCAAGATCTTATCTTTCCTAACCGAGGACACTGAGAGCAAATGGTTCACACCTCTCTTTCCCAACGAGAATACATAGCTTAAATCACCCTAGTCAGGGTGACAGATGACAGAGAGACCCAGTTAGTGTCATTGGTGCCGGCCAAACCCAAGGATGGATGAAGTCAGGGGAATAAATAACAACAAACCCAATCAGAACCAAACAAATCCAAGACAGAGAAAAAGCTGGCCAGAAAATGACCCTGGTCCCTCTATGCGCTCATTTTGGCACATGAGCATATTCAAGAACACACCTGGGAAGCTGATGAATATTCTATTGAAACCCTCCCCTAGGATCCCCACCTTTAGAAAACAGGTAACCCTGGAAACAATGGACCAAGCCCTCTCTGGAACACGCCCACACCTACCTTCCCTCTTTCTTTCTGGGGTGTGAACTTTCTTTCTCCTAAACTCGAAGGGTCCCCACCAGACTTGCAACCAGGGGAGTACTGAGCAGTGGCAGCTTGTCTCAGGCTGACTCCTGGACCCTGTCCCCAAGGCCCCCTTTCCTCTGACTGTCCAGGGAGCTGACAGCAGCCCTGCCTTGCTCACTTCTGTCACTGTGACTAACTTTTCGGTGAGTCCACACAGCCCAGTGTGGCTCACTCTTTCCTGTAACGTTTCTAGAAAGCTAAAGCAGAGCACCGCCTAGGCTCTCCTGTTGCTTCTTCTACCCTAAGTCCCTCCTTTGTTTCACTGTCCCCAGCTTTAATAAACATACTCTCAAAACTGCCTGGACTCATGTTGTGAAATCTTTCCTGCACAAGTCAAGAACCCACACACTACAGGCCGGCCTGAGGCGACCCGCTAGGGCCAGGTCCCTTTCTAGTGACAGAGTGGTTGGAACTCGAGGGCAGTGTCGGGGGACGACTCCCTGAAGACTGAATTCTGGGAGAGAAAAGGCTTGAATATGTTGCAATTACACAGCGGGGAAGTGCCCACACACAGGTCATTCACAGACGAGTCCCACAGGCAGGACATTCACAGGCTTGAGGGCAGATCAGAGCCAGGGCAGGGCGTAGGCTGACCGTTCTGTGCTGGGAGCATGTGACTGCATTACAGGTGTCCCTGTAAAGTTTTAAAATCTTCGTCATCGGCCATACATTTCTTGAGATCTTACCTCATTTATTACTCTTGTACACTTTTTGGTATAGAAGCTTGATAAATATTAAATGAAAGGGTGAATAAGTAAATAAATAAATGGGAGCATCATGCTTTGATGTCACAGGAAGAGACACGAGGTGCTTTAATCTAGCATCTGCTCTAGAAGAAAGAAGGAAGGAAGGAGAGGGGTGGGTGGTGATGCAGGCCCGGGCTGGGGCTAGGGGAAGAAGCAGACTGGGGGGGAGGGGGTGGTCTGGTGCACGGGGAGGTACGTGCAGGGGGTGGGCTGGGGGGGATGACAATGCCAGCCTACGACCCATGCAGTGGCTCAGGACAGGAACCATCCAGCTGGTTGGCCACTGAACCACAGACATGGAGGAAATCACCACGCGAGGAAGGAGATGAGAAGAATTCCCAGGACAACAGCACATTTTTCAGCTGTGGGTTGAGAGACTGCCTCGTGAGCCTGAGGTAGCCGAGAAGGACAGGAAGGAAGGATGGAGGAGACAGAAAATGTGGCAGGACTGGTCAGGGTGCTGGGTACTGCAGGGAGGGAGGAGAGGAGGACAGACTGAGAAGTCTGAGTGGCTTCAGGGCACACAGCTCCAGGGGAGGGTGGGGGACAGCAAGACCACGGCCCCAGGGCTGGGCCGCAGTGTCCTGGCTTCCACAATTATAACCCAGCCGAGTGAAGCCTCAGCCCGCGTGGGCGGCTCCCGCTCCTCGGGGCCCAGCAGCCTCCAGGCTCTGGGCCTTTCTTCTCGGTTCCTGCTCAGTCTGTTCCTTCCTTCAGGCCACCTGCAGTCCTTCCTTTGTAACTTCCATCCTTCAGTAAATACTCTCTTAGCGTGTTTTTTAAAACCGCATGGCATATGGCTTTTGAAACACCACTCTCTCAGTGAGCAAGCATAACTAAAACGCCCCGAACTGTGCGCGTTTGAACCCACTTTCTGCACCATCCTGGTGGTGACTGCGGAAGCTTTGAATTCACACCCCCAGAATCTTCTAGCTGGGATCCGCATGGGCGTGCCTTAAGGTCAAAATGGGAATTTTTAGAACGCTCAATTTGAGGACAAGGAAATTATAGATTTTAGGAGAGCATGACATTTCTGAAATTTGGGACTGACGTCTTAAAATTGTAAGAACTTTTGTGCTTGAAGTTCGAGATCTTCCAATGATGAAAAGCCAAGCTAATGTAACGCAGGGCGGCATTCTGTGCCCATCATCTGGCACGAGGCTCCCGCCACCGGGCGGGCAGGCAGCCTCCACAGCGTCCCTGGGGGAGTTCACGGCAAGTTCACCGCAATTTAAAGACTAGGGGGTGGGGGAGGGAGGAGAGAGGAAAGGGGGAGAAGAGGTGAGGGAAGGAGACTTACTTGGGGTGGTGGGCACACAATTCAATATACTGATGATGTGTTACAGAATTGAACACCTGAAACCTATATGATTTTATTAACTTGACTTTTATGAATTTGATAAGAGTCAAGAAGAGAAAGGAGAGTCCTCGAGCCCTGGGGGCGGCTGGCCAGGTCGCGCAGAGCCCCTGGCTTCCACGGCGTCCTCCGCTGGTGGCCCTGTTGTACGCCGGTCAGAGGCAGAGGAACAAGCCTGGTGGCAACTACTGATCAGCCGGGGGCCGTGGACAAGGTCCTGGGACTCTAGTGTCAGCTTGCTCATCCAAAAATGAAAAAAAATTTTTTTTCCAATCTTGCAGTTGGACGAAATGACCTGAAAAATGCCTGGAAAACAGGTGTTTGCTCAGCAAATAGGAGCTTCCCATGCCTGTCGCCGGTCCCCTCACAGATGGACTGGCTTTATTTGCAAAGTGCAGAAGGTGGTCATGGCCCTGAAGGTCCCTCCCGGCTCAGATATTCTGTGAAAGGCCTCTGCACACAGAAGGTGCTGGGGAAAATATATATAATAAATAAATAAATACTTGTATAAAATACCCTTAAAGAGCTGAAAACCCAATTTTCCGGTAATTAACACTCAACCCGGCAGCAGGTTGAGTCAACGGGGAATATTAATGACGGACGCCAGGGCGGCAGCAACAGTTAATGTCTATGAAGGATTCTGCATTTCATACACGTCATTTCATCTAAACCTCACAAAGCCCCTGCAAAAATATCATTACCCATTTTACAGAGCTACGTCACTCCGCCCTCCCTACTGGGGCGCCTAGTGAAGCCACCTGCCGTTTGTGAGACCCTGAAGCACCGGAGCTTTGAGCACCTGTTGAACATCTAAAAATGCAACCAATGTCAGCAACGGATGCAGTTGCGTTGATCTGAGACTCGAACGCGAGGCACTGGATGAGATCTCTAAGCTACTGTGTGAAAAGGGAGGCACCTAGGGCGACCAAGTAGAGCTAAGTGACCCTCACCTGCGAGTCTGTCTGTTCAGCGTGCCCGCGTTGAGGAGACTCGCAGACCTGTGTGGTCTGCGTATAAGAGGCATAGAAACAAAGCAGAGTAAACATGAGTGCAAGCACAAAAGCTGGACAAGCAGCGTGGTAAGCTCCCACAAATTACAGCTCTCACACCACACGCGCAACGGAAAAGCTGTGGTTTGCGTGTACAGACCTGGATATACTCCGCCACAGCTCTTTCAACACGCCTGTCGTTCACACGTTTGCACTAAAATGTAAAGCTTAAAAAACAAAAAACAACTACCATTGTTGTATGCAGAGAAAAGACGTTTCCTTTTGAGAGCCAAGAGCTCTTAGGAATGAAAGGATTTACGAGGACCCAGAATGAAGGACAGAAAATAAAGCTTGAAGACAAGACATTTGCAGAAACAAGGGTGGCCAGAGGGAGTAATACTGTATACGCACCCGAGGAGCCTCCATAAGTAACCAGCGGGGACCATCAAAGAAGTCTGTTCCCTCTGGACAGCAAGTGGAAAAAAACACCCTTTATTTGGAAAGTGGTGGGGTCCTGGCTTGCGAGAAACTGAGCAGTAACACAGGCTTCTTTTTAGTGCTTAAGGCCAGTAAAGGATTTCTGGTGTCCCAACACACAGATACCATCATTTCTTCTTTTCCCTTGTTCTCTGCTACTCTCCCAAACCAAAAAACCTAAGTTCTTAAAATATAACGGTTCTTTACATTTTATACTTACATAAGCATTCAATGGTTTTTGCCAATTTAATGAAATTTCTGCCATGGAAATTGGTGGCCAGAAAAGAGTGGCAATCTTTTTTTTTTTTTTAATGGTTAGAAAACTCTACGCATAATAAGCTATAATTATGTCTACTTATTAGGCGTTGACCGTATGCTGGGTGCTCTGCTGAGCACTGGGCAGTCAACATGGGACCAGGACTCACCTGGCTTTTGTCTTCCAAGGTACGAGCTAAATCTGACAGACTGAGGTCACTGCTTCAAATTAAAACGTGCTCTTCTTATCTTCCACTGTCTCAAGACAAATCTTTGTGGCAAAAGCCAAGTGATTTCCTAAGAAGGCTGGTGGTCTTAGAGAATCTGAAAAGAAGGTGTTTTTTCTCTGCCACACGAAGCCAACTACCTGAGCCCAGAGGGGAGACGCATCACTCCTGAAAAGGGGGTAGGAGCCATGCGTCTTCCTCTCTGTTCACAGCAGAATATTTCCATCTCTGTTCTGCTGCTGAGAACAGACAGACTCAAAGCATGAATGTAACACCTACATCTCAATGGATCTCAATGCTACACACAACGCTAGAAATAATCATTCAGAAAACAACTAAAGCCCTGGCCGGTTTGGCTCAGCGGTTAGAGCGTCGGCCTGAGGTCCAGAGAGACCCGGGTTCGGTTCCCGCTAAGGGCATGTGCCTCGGTTGCAGTTTGTCCCCGGCCCTGGTTAGTCGTGCGGGTGGCAGCCACTTGATGTGTCCCTTTCACGTCGATGTTTCTCTCTCTCTCTCTCTTCCTCTCTCTCCCTCCCACTCTATCTGAACAAAAAATGAGAAAATGGTAAGGATAAAACAAAACAAAACAAAAACAAACAAACAGAAAACAACTAAAAACAGACTCTGATGTTCTCGGCTTTGAGTCCTGTTCGGTATGCATCTGCTCTGGTGCATCTATAAAAGCTGCATTTCTAACAAGTGCGACCATTTTTCCTGAGGACCGTCAGCTGTCTGGGAGCAAAGGTTGCTGACCGTCCCGTCCTACGCTCTGAGCAGAGTGGTTTTAAAATAACGCTCTCTTTTCGTATCAGCTTTGTTCTCGCCATCGCTCTTCTCATGGCTCCACCCGGTTGTAAAACTCCACTTAGGAATGGGAAGAATGAGTGACTGTCTCTGTTGAACCCAGGGAAGTGTGATTCCATTGTCAGCTTCAGCACCCCCCACGGAGCAAGGTATGATCTACAACATCTTCCTGGATTTCCTGCCTTTTTTCCTTTGACTAATGGAAACAAAGCTTTTCCCAAGGAGCCCAAATCCAGCCCCCAATCAAAGTCTTAATTGACAACACAAAGCACAACCACCGAGTCCTGGACAATTTCCAAAGGGGATTTTGTTCTTAAGCACTAGGCTGAAAACCCCAGAGAAAAGAAAACAAACATATACCCATCCACACACCACAGACGCCCCGACTCGTTAATGTGGAGCTCCTGTTACAGAAGAATTTCTGCGTGGTTATAAACACATCTGAAGTGCTTGGAAGTTGTTTTCATCCTAATATTTACAATGCCTGATTTCTTCCTGTTTTCAAAATTCTGTCCTAAGGAGAGATCTATAGGAACTTTACCAACACGGAGTAATAATCAGATGCTACTGTTTGGGTTTCCAACATCCAGGTGGATGGGGACGCAAGTCCGTGGAAGCCCATAAAAGCCAGAGGGAAAAAGTAAGTGAATCCCTACACTCTACACTAGGAACCAAGAATCTTGGACACTCAACCTAGAAAACTATGTATTTCTAACTGGCAGCTAGATAAGTTAAATAAATAAAAATAAAAATATATTTTTTGCTCAACATTTTTTTTTCTTTTAAGTTCCAAGTATATAAAGAGGTATGAATGATAAAATTCTATTTTCTTTAAGAAAAAAGGGACTCTCATTTTTCCCCCATTAACTATTTGTTACTTTAAAAAGTCAATCTTAGCCCTGGCCGGTTTGGCTCAGCGGTTAGAGTGTCGGCCTGCGGTCCACAGAGACCCGAGTTTGGATCCCGCTAAGGGCACGTATCTCGGTTGCAATTTGTCCCCGGCCCTGGTCGTGCGGGAGGCTGCCACTCGATGTGTCCCTTTCACATCGGTGTTTCTCTCTCTTCCTCTCTCTCCCTCCCTCCCACTCTATATGAACAAAAAATGGAAAAATGTCCTTGGGTGAGGATAAAAAAAAAAAAAAAAAAAAAAAAAAAAAGATCTTAGCCCTGGCCATTTGGCTCAGCAGTTAGAGTGCCTGCCCAGGGACTGAAGGGGCTCAGGTTTGATTCCCAGTCACACAAATCCACAGCCCTGGCCCAGGTCAGGGTCGTGTGGGAGGCAACCAGTCGATGTCTCTCTCTCTCTCTCTCTCTTTCTCTCTCTCTCTCTCTCTCTCTCTCATTCTCCATCCCTCCTTCCCTCCCTCCCTCCCACTCTCTCTCAAAATCAATGGAAAAATATCCTCGGGTGAGGATTAACAAAAAAAATATTTTTAAAGTCAATCTGAAAATTAAACAACTCACTCTTAAACAACCAATGGGTCAAAGAAGAAATTACTAGAGAATTTAGAAAATATCTGGAGACATGAAAACAAAACATACTAAAACTTACAGGATGAGAAAAAGCAGTACTAAGAGGGACGTTTATAGCCATAAACACTTAATTAAAAAGAAAAATGATCTCAAATCAACAACCTAGTTTACACCTCAAAGAACTAGGAAAAGAAAAACAAATGAAACCAAAATGTAGCAGAAGTGAGGCGATATTAAAGAGTACAGCAGAGATAGGTGACGTAGAGAATAGAAGAACGATTTAAAAAAAATCAGTGAGACCAAGAATTTTTATTAAAACGATCAACAAAACTGGAGGCCGCTAAGGCCGCGTGGGGTGAGGCCTCAGCGCATCGGGCGACCAGCAGGCTCCCGGCAGCGCTCGCCCAGCGCTCGCCACACCGCGGCCTCCGTCTCGGAGCTCACCTGCATTGCCTTGGCCCTCATCCTGCACCACGATGAGGAGAAGGTGATGGAGGATGAGATCAATGCCCTCACTAAAGCGGCTGGTGTGAACGTTGACCCTTTTTGGCCAGGCTTGTTCGCAAAGGCTCTGGCCACTGTCGACATTGGGAGCCTCATCTGCAGTGTGGAGGCTGGTGGACCTGCCCCAGCAGCGGGGCTCCCCCAGCAGGAGGGCCCGCCCCCTCTACCACTGTAGCCCCCGCTGAGGAGAAGAGAGTGGAAGCAAAGAAAGAAGAATCTGAGGAGTCTGATGATGACATGGGCTTTGGTCTTTTTGACTAAAGCTCTTTTGTAACACATTCAATAACAAGCTGAACTCTGAAAATAAAAAAATAAAAAAAATCAACAAAATGGACAAATCCTCAGCTAGAGTAAGAAAATAAGAGAGAAGACTCCACTAAGATTAGAAGTGAAAGAGGGGACATCACAACTGATGTCACAGAGAGAAAAGGATTATAAGAGACTACTATGAACAAATATATGCCAATAAACTGATAACCTAGAGGAAATGGATAAATTTCTTGATACATCCAACCTACCAAGACTGAATCATAAAAAAATTCTGAACACATCTATAATTGGAAGGAAACTGAAGCAGCAATCAAAAATCTCACAACAAAGAAAAGCCTAGGACCAGATGGCCTCACCGGAGAATTCTACCAAACATTTAAAGAGGAATTAATACCAATTCTCTTAAAACTCTTCCAAAGAATTGAAGGGGGGGGGGGGGACACTCCAATATCATTCTATGAGGCCCACATTACTCTGATATCAAAACCAGACAAAGATACAACAAGAATAACTACACAGACTGATATCCCTGATGAACACTGATGCAAAAATCTTCAGCAAAATAACACTAAACAGAATTGAACAGTACATTGAAATAATTACATACACCATGACCAAGTGGGGTTCACACTTGGAATGCAGGGATGGTTTGACATATAAAAATCAATCACTGTAATACACCACATTAACAGAATGAAGGACAAATAACAAATGTTTGTCTTGATTGATGCAGAAAAAGCACCTGATAAAATTCAACATCCTTTCATGTTAAAAATACTCAACAAGCTAGAAATAGAAGTACACTACCATAACATAATAAAGGCCGTATATGAGATGCCGACAGCTAACATCATATTCAATGGTGAAAGACTGGAAGCTTTTCCTCTGAGAAGAGGAACAAAGCAAGGATACCCACTCTCACCACTACTATTAAACATAGTATGGAGTTCCTACCAGTGCAATTAGACAAGAAAAATAAATAAAAGGCATCCAAATTAGAAAGGAAGAAGTAAAATTATCTATTTGCAGAGAACATAATTTTACATGTAAAAAAAACACTTAAAATGTCATGATGGTATAGCTCAGTAGTTAGAGCATCAGCCTGTACACCAAAGGGTCTTAGGTTGGATTCCTGGTCAAGGGCATGTACCTGAATCGCAGGTTAGATTCCCGGCCCCGGGCAGGGCACGTTCAGGAGGCAACCAATAGATGTGTCTCCCACACATCAATGTTTCTCTCTCTCTATCCACCCCCCCCAACCCACACTCTCTGAAAATCAATGGAAAAAATGTCCTTGGGTGAGGATTAAAAAATAAATTAATTAAAAACAATAAAAAACACTAAAGATTCCCCACACAAAAAATTTTAAACTAATAAACAATTTCAGAAAAGTTGCAGATACAAAAGTCATTCGCATTTCTATATACTAACAACAACTAATCCAAAACAATTTAAATTAAGAAAAGAATCCTATTCGTTATAGCATCAAAGAGACTAAAATACTTAGGAAAAAACTTAACGAAGGAGGTGAAAGACTTATATAAGGAAACTACAAGGGAGGTGGGTAGAAGAGGGTAACAGTGAGATACATGGCGATGGAAGGAGAATTGACTTGGGGTGGTGAACACACAGTATGATATACAGATGATGTATTATAGAACTGTACACCTAAAACCTATATAATTTTATTAACCAATGTCACCCCAATAAATTCAGTTTAAAAAAAAAAGAAAACAGCCCGGCTGGTGTGGCTCAGTGGTTGAGCGTCGACCCATGCACCAAGAGGTCCCCAGTTTGATTCCTGGTCAGGGCACATGTCCAGGTTGTGGGCCTGATCCCCAGTGGGGGGCATGCAGGAGGCGGCCAATTGATGTTGTCTCTCATCGATGTTTCTATCTCTCTCTCCCTTTCCCTTCCTCTCTCTCTAAAATCAATAAAGAAAAAAAATTTTAAAAAACTACAAAACACTGCTTTAAAAAAGTTAAAAATAAATTAATAAATAGAAGCACATCTCATGTTTATGGATGGAAGCTCTTAATATTGTTAAGATGTCCATACTACCCAAAGTAATATATAGAGTCAATGCAATCCCTATCAAAATCTCAATGGCATTTTTTTTTTGGTAAAAATAGAGAAAAATCATAAAATTCATAAAGAAATTTCAGGGGACCCCAAACAGCCAAAACAAAATTGAAAAGGAACAAAGTCGGAGGTCTCACACTTCCTGACTTCAAAATATACTGCAAAGTAACAGTAATGAAGGTGGTGTGGTATCTTTATTGGCATAAAGACAGATAAGACAGACCAAAGGAATAGAACAGAGAGCTCAGAAAGAAACCCTCACGCATATGGACCAATGACTTTGGGCAAGGGTGCCCAGACTACTCAATGGGAAAAGGACAGTCTTTTCAACAGGTGGCACAGGGAAAACTGAGTATCCGTGTGCAAAAAATGAAGTTAGGCTGGTATGGTAATCTGAATTCTGCCATGTGTCAAGTGGGGACCTGGGAACAGCATATTCCTGTTTACGTAGGTTACATTCCCATTTGTTTTTTCAAAGGAGAATCGAAAGTAAAAATTCAAGATGGTACACTGTAATTTTAGCTAATGAGATTTCAAAGGTAATATGATTAAATTTTACGGGGACGTAGGGAATACAGTCAATAATATTGTAATAACTATGCATGGAGCCAGATGGGTACTGGACTTATCAGGGGGAACACTTCATAAATTATAAAGTGTCTAACCACTATGCTGTATGCATGAAACAAATATAAAATAATATTGAATGTCAAATGCAATTGAAGAATAAAACAAATTAAAAAATAAAAATAGCCAAAAACTATGATTAAAATTTAAAAATTAAAAAATTTTAAATGCATTATTTAAGAAGAATAAATCTGTATGGTTTCTGCTACAGCAACACACCAAATATTGTACTCTTACAAACTTTAACTCAGATGAGAAACTGTCAAGTGTCACATAAGAAAAGGAGCATTTATTTTAACACCTGAGATGGAGCTGCTTTCAGAGCTCCTTGAAGGCACAGCCTGCCTACCTTTTGGTTATCGCCGGCATAGCAGTTTCTTTCCTGGTCCCGGAGGGGGACGGCAGAGAGCCACTAGGTTTCTTTGGTAACACGGTGCCGTTGTTGATGGTGGTTCTTAAAGGCAAGGTCTGCACCAGTGGTCTTGCTGTAAGACAAGCAGAAAAGAAAATCAGAATTTGCCCCCTGTCAAGCTGACGCTTTAAGATACGCAGAAAGGAATTGATTTCTATCGATGCTAGCAAAATTGACAGAGGTGCGAAGACAATTCCACACAGACTTTTAACAAGTGGTGCCGGAACACGGAACCCAGACCAACCTCACACCTTACACAGAAATGAACTCAAAAGGACCACAGACCTAAGTGTAAACTGCAAAACTATAAAACGTCTAGATGAAAACATAGGGGAAAGCTGTGTGACCTGGGTCTGGTGATGACCTTTTTTTAGATACACCTAAAGCACAATCCATGAAAGAAGAAATTGATAGCGTGGACCTCATTAACATCATTAAAATGTTTGCTCTGTGAAAGAACTGCTAAGAAGATGAAAAGACAAGTCACAGACTGGGTGAAAAGTACTCACAAATCACATAGCTGATAAAGGATGTGTATACAGAATATTTAAAAAAAACAAAAACTCTGCCCGGCCGGTGTGGTTCAGTGGTTGAGCGTCAACCCATGCACCAAGAGGTCGCCAGTTCAATTCCCCATCGGGGCACATGCCCAGGTTGTGGGCCCGATCCCCAGTGGGGGGCATGCAGGAGGCAGTCAATCGATGTTCTCTCTCATCAATGTTTCCATCTCTCTCTCTCTCTCTCTCTAAAATCAATAAAGAAAAAAAAAATTTCTTTGAACTCTAAAAACTCAACAGTAAGAAAACGAAACAGCCCGATTAAAAAAATTGGCAAAAAGATCTAAATAAACCCCTCACTCAGGAAGACACACAGATGGCAAATAAGCTCATGAAAAGATGCTCAGCATTGCATTTCACCAGGGAAATGCAAATCAAAACGATAATGAGCTATCTCTACACACCTATTAGGATGGCTGAAGTCCAAAACACAGACAAAACACCCACGGCTGGCCAGGCGGCAGAGCAACAGGAACTCATGCATTGCTGGTGGGGACACTTTGGAAGACTAGCTGGCAGTTTCCAAACATAGTCTTACCATACAATCCAGCAACTGTGTGACAATAGGTATCTACCCAATGACTGGAAAACTTATGTTTACATAAAACCTGCATTTGATATTTATAGCAGCTTGATTCACAATTGTCAACAACTGGGAGCAACCAAGATGTCCTTCAGTTGGGGGGTGGATAAACAAGCTCTGGTACCCCCATACAATGGAGTATGATTCAGCAAAAAGGGAACCAACTACCCAACAACATAGAAGAGTCATATCCACACTGCTATGTGAAAGGAGCCAGCCTGAAGGGCTACATACTGTGTGAGTCCATTTACAAGACATCCTATCAAAGGCAAAACTAAAGAGACAAAAACCAGATAAGAGGTTGCCAGAGGTTGGGGGTGGGGGGGCAAGGGAAAGGGGTTACTGGCAAAGCACAAGAGGGTTTTTAGGTGGTGAACTCTGAACCCTGCTGAGGTGGTGGAACGTGCCGCTGCATTTGTGAAAGCCGGGACTCCAGCACGAAGAGTACTCGGACGCAGGCAAATAAAAACCCTTCGGAGACGGAGAACCCCACGATGGAATGCAGATAGTGACGAAAGAACCGAACTTCCTACAAACACACGTTCTAGCCTCATGGATGGGGTGGAAAGATGCTGACAAGCGATTTTCGAAGGGAGTCGAGACTAAGATCACAAGAGGAACTGCACGGAGCACTGTGTCCGGTGAGTCAAGCTGTCTCCCGTGGGGGCCCGGGCTCACAATTCGGAAATCACTATACACAAATACTAGATTGAGCAACTGAGTACGTGCACAGAGGATGGCTGGAGCCAGGCTTCTCGCGCCCGGACAGGGAGGGTACAGAGCAGCAAGGGGGACTGGCTGCAATGAGCCAGGTGGCGACGGAGCACAGGAGGGGACCTGAGGGTGAAGCCATGTTTAGCCTGATAGAGCTACAGACACAAAACTGTGGACGTGTGTATACACAGGCAAGCATAAGCACATGTTCTTCCTAGCTGTCCGCTGAGAGCCTAGAGCAATGGCACCCAGTGCCCAAAGCTTGGTTTCCAACACCGTTCCACAATCAAGGAACCAGGCCCTCCTGGGAAATGCCTGGGTCTCGGGCGGGGCAGGGAATACACCACATGAGCCCGGAAGATCTTGTCATGTCAGAAAGTATAGAAGTGCTCAAATCACAACAACAAAATCCAAAATCTCTATGTTGACAATGGCAAGTCAAAGGGAGGCAGGAGCCAACTGCAAGCGCTCCCAACGGCCAAAGCTGGAACAGTCTGAGCAACAAAGTAAACAAAGCAGCATTGGATTATAGCCCCAAGTATAAAATAAATACCCATGAGTCCACATGGATGCAAATAAGAGATTGAGGAAATAACTAAATGGGAGAGGAGATCCATGTCCCATGCAGCTGCGTTCCTTGGCCTGTCTGCTCCTCGAGTGGAGGCTCCTTTAAGTGGCACCGGGACGCTGCCCCCACACAGAAGGTATTCGGCAGGCATCTGTGGGTCGGGCTGCATTGCATTTCAGTAACTAAATCCCTGCTTCAAAGGAAAGGCATTATGTTGCCCTTTCTGAGTCACCGGGATGTTCTGCACACTCCGACTGGCAGTATGAGCGCAGGCAAGACGCCCTGGGCCCATTTTCCTAACCCACAAGGTAGAGGCTTTAGTCTGTAAATGCTCCAAGGACGGCTTCTCTCGCTCTGAAACCTATGATCTGAAAAACACCAATCTGGTAGGTTCTCTGAGACTCACCAACTCACGGGAAGTGAGAGGAGAAGAGCCTCGAGGCGGAAGTGGACAGGTCTGGGGGGAAGCTGGAGACCCAGCCACAGGCGTGGCCCCTATGGCCAGCAGTGCCTGTGCACAGTATGTAACAGATGGTCCCCGCACGCTGCCTGGAATAAAATCCCTGCACACTGACTGTCTGGTTTGGTAACGGGAAACTCTGGCTCTGAAGTATTCAGAAAGTCAGGTCTAAAACATGCACAATTAAGCCTGAAAAGAACATGTTTTTCACCTTTTAAAAAAAAAATGTTTCATTGATTTTTTTTTAGTGAGAGAGGGAGAGATAGAAACATCAATGTGAGAGAGAAACATCAATCGGCTGCCTCCTGCACGCCCCCTACTGGGGATTGAGCCCAAAACCCTGACCAGGAATCGAACCAGGACCTCTCAGTCCATGTGATGCCGCTCAACCCACTGAGCCAACCAGCTGGGCTCATCTTTCTAAATGGTAGAATTGGAGTAATCAGACTTCAGAAAGTACTATCCATGAGAATACATTTTCAAAACTACAATTGATGTAAATATGGAAATTCAAGTATAGCTAGTCATATCTACTAATGTTTATTATGATGATATTGATATTAGGTTTAATGTAAGATCAAGAAACCCTTTTAACTTATATCAACAACTCAATGTGCAATATTTGATAAGTAAAACTTTCCATTAGGCCTAAGAATAAATTTAATTCCTAGAATTCCCAGTTATCTTTTTCAGAATTTAAAATATGTGTATATTTGGAATTGGAGAAGGCAATCTGCTTTTGCTAAATTGTAAGATCAAGTATAACTGATTAAGTGCTGAGGAAGATTCCTGTCACCAATACCTAGCAAAATTACAGGTGCATTTATCCTTTGATCCAGCCATCCAATTCCAGGACTCTATCCTAAATGTATACTGGAATAATACGAAATGCCATGTGTACAAATATTTGTAAATTCTTTGTAAAACAAAGGGTCACCAATAGGGACTGGTATAAACTATGGCTCATCCTCACAGTGGAGTACTACACAGCGGTGTAAAAGGAACAAGGAAGGGCCCTGGCCGATTTGGCTCAGCAGTTAGAGCGTCGGCCCACGGACCGGAGAGTCCCTGGTTCAGTTCCCACTAAGGGCGCGTACCTCGGTTGCGGTTTGTCCTCGGCCCCGGTTGGGGTCGTGTGGGTGGCAGCCAGTCGATGTGTCTCTCTCACATCGATGTTTCTCTGTCTCTTCCTCCCTCTCTCCCTCCCACTCTATCTGAAGATAAATGCAAAAATGTCCTCGGGTGAGGATTTAAAAAAAAAAGAAAAAAAGGAACAAGGAAGGTCTCTATACACTATAGTGAAAAAGAGCAAGGTGTGGAATAGTGTATAAATGTTACCTCTTACCTACTGTGCCAGAAATCTGCAGATTTAAAATGCTAACTCTTACTGTAGAACTTGTAAAAGATTTTGAAATTATCAGAATGCACACGAATCAAGTTTTCACATACTGTTCGGCAGGCAGAGGAGGCTGTCCATGGTACCATGTGAATTCTCAGCATGGGTCTAGTAATGCAAGAACCCTGTAACACTGAAAATTCAGTACAATGGAAATATATATGGGGGGAAAGACATTAATGAACTGGTTACAAAAAGTCATTTGCTAGCATCCCAAATTGCCATGAGCGGATGAATGGATAAACAATATGTTGCATATCCATCAACAGATTCCTCAGCCACAGAAAGGGAGGAAGTACTGACGCGTGGCTATGACACGCATGAACCCTGAGGACATAATGCTAAGTGAGAGCTGACGGGTAAAAGCCTCCCACTGCACGACTCCGTTCATAAGAAATGCCCAGAGGAGCAAACGCGTAAAGAAGCGGTAAAGCGATGTTGACCCTGGCGCGGCGCAGGGAGGGAGCACGGGAAAGGAGCGCTCACGGGTGCGGGGTATTTTGGGGGTGGTAAAACGTTCTAAAATTAGATAGTGAGGATGACTGTACAACTCTGTGAAACAAAAACCAATTAACTGAACAATTTAAAAGGGTGAATATTATGTGATGTAAATATTGTTTCAAGAAGACTGCTTTAAAAAAGTCTTTAGATAACTGGGAAAATCTGAATGCTGACTTGATATTAAGTAAATATTCATTTTTAAATGCTATAATGGTATTATGGATTTTAAAAAAGAGAATCCTTATATCTGAGAACTACACAGCGACTTATTTACAGATAAAATGATGCGATGTCTCAGATTTGTCTGAAATAATCCCAATGGGGTGAGGGGAAGTGGATGGGGAGGTGGGGAGAGGTAACAAATTAAACAAAATTGACTACATGTTGATAAATCATGAAGCCAGCTAAAAAATAAGAGGTATTTTTCTTTCTACTTTCACATACATTTGAACATTGTCATAATACTAAGTTTAAAAACAATCTTTCTCAGTCTCTGAAAAATGAATATACCTACCAAACGTTTTCTATAAATCACTAAAGAGTTCCTATCCAAACCGGGGAGGGCGATCAGTGAGAAAAACGGACGTCACTGCAGTGTGCTCGGGCTGAAGGAAGCAGAAGTCATTTTCCGTAATGACGTGTAAGGCGAAAGACAAGGAGAAAGCACACTCCACGAGAGGGGGGAACTGCGCTCTAATTGTGGTTAACCAGGATAGAGAACTAAGTTAATTACTCATTAATTTAATTCGCTGCAAAGAACTTACAATTTTTTAATTTACTAGCTGTATCTAATAAAATTTGTGAAGGGACCACAACATAGTACTTCACACAGGTGTGTGCTGAATATGATCTATTGTATTTGGGATATTTTGCAAATCAAATCAAACCCTGAGAAAAGAACTCTCATTTCTAGTCATATATAGTTACTCATTTCTTAACTATTTGACTTGACTTGAATAATGCTACTTTAAATAATATTGCTCAGAGGTGAGCAGAGCAAAGCAGCATGGATGGTGGAGTAATCCAGCCACGTGTCCAGCCAGGCCTTGGGGTCCAGACCCAGAGCTTCCTAACTAGCTGTGTAACCTGGGCAAATGAGCCCACCTCCTGGAAGGTGCGTCCTCATCTGTAAAACAGGCATATTACTATCTCCCTCAAAGGGCTGCGGAGAGGTGGCATGAGCTCGTGTATCCCAATATCTACGGCAAAGTGCAGCACTGAGCCAGCTAATAAGTGGTGGCTGCAGTGGTATTTTAAACATCAGGGTTAAGTGTTAGTGTAGCAGAGGCTACATTATTAAAGCGAATCCAGGACTGACTTGCTTACCAGCATTGCCAACAGAGGTTTTCGGTCATATTTACTAAGTGTCTGATCATTAATGGGGCTATTAATAAAAAAGTTTGCAAAGGTACATGAAAGTTTTACAAAAGGCAAGCTGTCGAATTACAGCAAAATTAAAATGAGCAACAGGAACGACTTGCGGGTTAACGCCCAGCAAAGCGCACAACCCAGATGCTGGGACGATGACTATTTCAGCCCACATTTCCATGCAAAACCCTGCAACGCTCTCCTGGCTCTGAGCTCAGTCGTGCCCACGGACAATGGATCTATTATGAATTTAACCAAAGCACAACTCCTGTCCTCTTGAGAGCACGGGAGCCAGCTCAGCTCCGGAAGTTTGCTGTGAGCCCTGCTGCTGGTCTTGGTGCAGTGAAGGTCACATTCAGTGGTGAGAACGGAGTCATTTTTTTTTTAATCCTCACCTGAGGATATTTTTCTATTTATCTTCAGGGAGAGAGAGAGGGAGAGACAGGGAGAGAGAGAAAAACATCGACGTGAGAGGTAAGTGCCCTTGGCTGGAATTGAACCCAGGATTCACTGGTCTGTAGGCTGATGCTTTACCGCTGAGCCAAACCGGCCAGGGTGACAACAGAGTCATTTTTAAAACATAAATATCTTGCCCTGGCCAGTTTGGCTCAGTGGTTAGAGCATTAGCCTGCAGACCAGAGAGTCCCGGGTTCGGTTCCCGCTAAGGGCACGTACCTCGGTTGCAGTTTGTCCCCGGCCCCGGTTGGGGTCGTGTGGGTGGCAGCCACTCGATGTGTCTCTCTCACATCGATTTATCTCTCTCTCTCTCTCTCTCTCTCCCTTCGGCTCTATCTGAAGATAAATGCAAAAATGTCCTCGGGTGAGGATAAAAAAATAATAATAAAACATAAATGTCTTCTGCTTATTAAGGAATATACACCAAAGAACATTTAGAAGCCAACTAAAAGTATAAAAAAGGAAAACATAATCCTATCACTGAGGGAAAACAAACAATAACTGTTGGTATAGTTCTTTCAAATGTTTGCATGTATTTTGCCTACTTAGTTGAAGTGATACAGTGTATCCAGTTTTATGTCCTGCTTCTGACTCCTAACGTAATACATATTTTTAACCTACGACTTTTCCTTGTTGTTGCCAATCCCAGACTTTTCTTTTTTTTAATCCTCACCTGAGGATATTTTTCCATTTATCTTCAGATAGAGTGGGAGGGAGAGAGAGGGAGAGAAAAGGAGAGAGAGAAACATTGACGTGAGAGGGAAACATGGACTGCCTCCCGAACGACCAGGGCCGGAGACAAACCGCAACCGAGGTACATGCCCTTGACCGGAATCGAACCCAAGGCTCACTGGTCCGCGGGCCGATGCTCTACCGATGAGCCAAACTGGCCAGGGCAATCCCAGACATTTTTAAAGCTTACACAGCTCAGTCATAGGAGGTGCCAGTTCCCCAGCCATGTTCCTCTGCTGTTTCCTATCCACCCCCACCCCCTTGTGCATAATGCTACAATGAGCTCCTTTATTCATCGAGCATCGTCTGTGTTTACACTCACAACAACAAGATATAAGGGGGTTCACTTCATTCTACCAGCAGTGAGCACAGCCCCCACTCCAACTACAACACTGAAAAACAACTGGAATATTCGCAAGAGTTTTAGAATGCATGCCCCATGAGCTATTTGATTCTCTCTTCTCTGCTCTACGGTAAGCCAAGCTCAGCGGACCTTCCCGCCTGCACGTAGATCCAACGTGGACAAAGCGAACTCTGCAGGCTGACGTTTCTACAGTTAAGACATATGCGAGGGCAACCGGTTCTCAATATTTAAAAAAATATATGTGAAAGGAAAATGAAAAAGAGAATAGCAAAGTTAGAGCAGCTTAGGTAGAGGCTGAGTTTGGCCGATGACCCAGTATCACTGGTTAAGAGGAGCTGGATAATTAGTACAACAGGCCATTGTAGGGACAGGAGAACACTGTCAACAGAAAAGGTAGTCTGAGACACAGCTCCTTCTATTATATATAAACGAAGTCCACACGCATGTTGTGGGGCTGGCCACAGTCTTCCCTGTCTCAGGAAGCCTCGAACTGGATCTGTGAGTGAGTTATTTTCGGGAGACTGCAGTTCTCATTGTTAGACTAGTTAAGTCACACGAAGAATGATCGAGTAGGTCAAAGCTCAGCCGCCAGGACAGCTTTCCTCCAGCAAGTGCCGAGCTGTCGTGGAGAGGAAACAGAATCGTCGTCTGCGGCCTCACAGACCAGCGAGTGGAAAGCGCACTCCAACGACTGGGGATGGACGAGGACAGCGCAAAGCCACAGCGCTCCCCGTGCACCTGCTTAGCGCTGACTGCCCTCCGAGGTGGCCTGGTCCTCTGGCACAGCCGTCCCTGTCCCCGGGCACACAGCAGGGATGTGCACCCAAGCTCAAGACAGAGCCCTAAGCTTCGGACGACTAACCTTGTGTGTGTGTGTGTGTGTGTGTGTATGTGTGTGTGTGTGGGGGAATCACTGAATGTTTAAAAATTAGAATGCCATGTGTTCAGTCTAGTTCAGGTCTGTATGAGGGTGGCAAGCCAGAATAAAGTCAAAATAATACTGTGGCCTTTAGAAACCAAAGGAGGTTTGTCTAAAAGCCATCTTGTCTAAAAGATCCTGTGACCAAACCCGGCTACGGGGTGCCAGCTATCCAGGCCAGGGGGCACCCGCACCCAGCGCTGGTGCTGGACCCCTCCTCTGCTGCAAGGTCCCGAGTGAACTGCAGGGAGAACCGGGCCCCTCCACACGGGGCGCCACCCCGAACCCACTCTCTGGCGGTCTTTCTCCATTTCTTGATGGGACCTTCTGGCTATTACGCTTTGATTTACTTTCACTCAGGAAAAGAATGTTATAAAGAAACATCAGCTATAACTATGAAAAAAGATTTCTCTCAGAAGTTATATAAAAAATCAAACTTTACTCTTAAGTAATAAAAGATAACTCCATGCCTGCCCCGTGTGGCTCAGTGGGTTAGAGCGTCATCCGGCACTGGAAGGTCACGTGTTCGATTCCTGATCAGGGCACGTACCTGGCTTGCAGGTTCAATCCCCAGGCCCGGTGGGGCGCATGTGGGAGGCAACCACTCTCTCTCCCCCTTCCTCCCTCCCCCTTCCTCCCTCTCATGCTGAAATCATATCCTCAGGTGAGGATTAAAAAAGAAAGAGCCCTGGCTGGTTTGGCTCAGCAGTTAGAGTGTTGGCCCGCGGACCAGAGAGGTCCGGGTTCGGTTCCCGCTAAGGGCACGTATCTCGGTTGCAGTTTGTCCCCGGCCCACGGTTGGGGTCGTGTGGGTGGCAACCAGTCGATGTGTCTCCCTCACGTAGATGTTTCTCTCTCTCTCTCTTCCTCCCTCTCTCCCTCCTGTTCTATCTGAAGATAAATGCAAAAATGTCCTCAAAGAAAAGAAAACTCCTGGACAGCCCTCTTGTATTATTTTCCCCCTAATTTTCTGAAAATGAAGAAGTTGTAGAAGTTCAGTTTTACATGAAGCAACTACTTCGAATGTACCCTTTGGGAGACAGTAGTCATCAGAATTATTCTGGGAAAGCGGAGTAGGTCAAGAACCCCGAAAATAGCCCGGTTTCTATGTAAAATGCCGAAACCGCTTTGCAGCCGGGGGGAGAGAAAGAGCACGTGACAGGATTACTCGAGATGCGGACGTCACCCAGCAGGCACATCTCACGGAGCTGGTGACGGTTACCCTGCTACCAGGAAGGACCAAGAAATGATCTCTTTCCACAGAGATGAGGAAACAGCCGAGCCCCTGAGAAAACGCCAGCGCCTGGGTGAGACAGCGCCCCCTCCCGACTCCAAGGAAAATACTCGACTGTGAAGTCACCTGTCAAATCTGAACGAAGCAAGAAAGTTCACATTAAAGGGACATTTACAGGTCACGATCTCAAATGTTCTAACCAAAGGAATTTCACAGCCAAGAGGATTTATTCAATTCTGCTTCCTAAGGCTGGCCACGAGGAAAAGTCATTCTGGCACAAGGGGAGCCAGGCGTGTGGGCTGGAAGCAGACGGCAGGGTAGGAACGAGCCAGACAGAAGCCGTCAGGAGGTGATTTATTTCTAAAAGTTCAAAAGAGAGGGTCACTACAGTGTTCCTTCAAAGTACTGCCTTTTTATGTCCCGTTCCCAGGTGCCACGGGAGAGTGAAGTGTTTCGATTTGCCAGACCCACCAGGCGTAGGAGCCTGTGGTAGGCTGCACTGCCACGGGCCGCTGAGGAGGGAATTCAAAAGCTAGTGGCAGCCCAGCTGGTGTGGCTCAGTGGCTGAGCGTCGACCATGCACCAAGAGGTCGCCGGTTCGATTCCCAGTCAGGACACATGCCCAGGTTGTGGGCCCGATCCCCAGTGGGGGGCGTGCAGGAAGCGGCCAGTCCATGTTCTCTCTCATCGATGTTTCTATCTCTCTCTCCCTCTCCCTTCCTCTCTCTCTAAAATCAATAAAGGAAAAAAAAATTTTTTTAAAGCTAGTGGAGGGGGGTGAGTGATAAACTGCAGGGCTCTGAGCCCCTCGGGGAAGGGCCTGCCCCTCTGTGCCCGGCCTTGGCTCGGAGCCTCGAGCGTGGCACAGGCTCAGCTGAGTGTGTGCTGGGCTGAGACCAACGGCAGTGTGAGGTGAGCACAGAGGAAGAGGTAAGCGTTAGCGACACACTTTCCAGGGGAGCAGCCTCCTGGGCACCCAAGGGATGGGGGGGTCCTTTGTAACTAACTCTAGTCCTGAGAATCTGGACACGTCCTTGTCATTGCCCACCAGTCATTTACTGACCACCTCCAACCGTACCCCTCTGGGCCCTACACCACCAGCATCGGGTCCAAACGCTGCCTTGCTTCGGGTGAGGATTCTGCCCAGGCGGTCGGACGGTTTCTCTAAGTGTCGCTTCTCTGTCAGTATGGGAGCGCAATGCATTGGCCAGAGCAAGGGTCGTCGGTGAGGCCCACCCTCCTGCCGCTCCTGGGTGACGGCAACGCCCACCTTTGGTAGGTCCTTTCCTGTTGAGCACGGCCTGCTGCTCCTCGGTGATGTTCAGCCGCCGCACCACGTCGGCCAGAGCTGACTTCAGCAGCTGGATGTCGTCTTCCTGCATCTGGACCCGCTGCTCCAGGGACGCGATGCGGTCTGTCACCTCCATGCTACTTGCCGCGGAAGCGCTGTCATCTGAACCCAAGGAAAGGAACAAGTGAGTCTTAGGGGCTCCCCAGAGATCAGCCCAACGGACGCGTGCTGACGTGCTGCTGTAACAAAACAGTTCAGACCCGAAGTAACAGCCCTTCTGCAGAAATCACGTGGAGTCTTTCCCTACGAAGGACCACACCACTTCCTTCCACTAGTCTTTCCCTCCTGCGTTAGTGCTTCTCATTTTTTAAACTGTTTTAATTGCCATTGCATTTTTCTAGATGCAGGCCACCTTATCTCTTCCATGATATCAGAGAACCCGGGGTAGAGGGGATATTAGAATCTATTTCAACTTCCCACAAGCCGCCGAATGCACTGCGCAGTCTCCCAGCTTTTGCTCCAACGGTGCACTGGTAGGTCAGATCATCACAAGGCCATACCACCCACTGGGCAAGGCTTTTAAGCACTGGTATTTGGACCAAGTAGTATGAGTGGTCAAATCTGTCCACAGCACATCCTCACGGCCACAGTCATCACACTTTCTTGTCTAGGATCATTGATGCCTAGTCCCTGCTCACAGTGCGCCGGGCCTCTCTGATCTGATCTTCCTGGCCTCTGACCTGGTTTCATGTCATTCCCCCTCACGTTCAACGCTGCGGCCATGCTGGCCTCTCTCCTACCTGAGGGCTTTTGCATCTGCGGTTGCCTTTGCTCGACACACTTCTCAACCAGCTTTTCCATGACCGAATTCCTCCGTTCTCTAGGTCTCACTCAACTCAAATGGAAGTCCTTCAGAGAACCTACCTGTCAGCCGTACCTAACGCTGTCACTTTCGCTACATCAGCCTTATTTCTTTCTCCCCAGCATCACTACGAACCCCGATCCTCGAGTGTGTCTGCTGACTGTCTACGTCTCCCATCTAAAACGTGAGCATCACGGAGCTGCTCTGCTTCCAGGTACAACAGACCCTCTTGGACAACACCCTCTGCAGAAAGCAAGTATTAAGCCTGGAAACTACAGAAAACAAGGACCTGGAGGTCCTGGAGAGCGGGCACAGCCGCACAGAGACTCTGACGGGGCGGAGGGCAGATGGAGAATGACACAGGTGCATTCCCTTTTCCATGGCACTGAGCCAGAGCTGAGTGGTGCACATGACGCGGGGAGGGTACACGTGGAAAACCTCGTCGTTGTTTTGTCCGAAGAGAACCAAAGAGTGAAGTCCAAAAACGGTGAACAAGAGAGTGGGGACATCCCAGGAAGGAAAAGCCAGAGAGCGGATCCCCAAACTGTCTATTCGTAGACACATTCACAGACTCAAGCACCCCAGATAAGGACAAAGGAGCGGAACAGAGACTGGAGCTGCGCCCTGGAAAGAGCCTGCAGGTCCAGTCCAGCGAGGAAGGCACCCACCAAGGCAAAGGACACCGCACTCACCAGAGAAAACAGAAATCAGAAGCTCCACCTCCTGACATTCATCATGTCCGGGGTACAATCCAAAATTACTCAGAATGTACTAAGAATCAAGAAACGGAACACATTCTCAAGAGAAAATAAAATAATTTGAGTACAAATCCAAAACGAATAAAACATTGCCACTAACAGAAAATGCATGAATAAACATTTCATTAAAGAACAAATAGGCAAATCATCATTTGACCCAGTGATCCCACTTCTAGGAATATACCCTAAGAAGCCCGAAACACCAATCAGAAAGAATATATGTACCCCCATGTTCATAGCAGCACTATTTACAATAGCTAAGATCTGGAAACAGCCCACGTGTCCATCAGTGGATGAATGGATAAAAAAGCTGTGGCACATATACACAATGGAGTACTATGCAGCTATAAGAAAGAATGATCTCTTATCCTTTGAGACGACATGGAGGGACCTGGAGAGTATTATCCTAAGTGAAACAAGCCAAGCAGAGAAAGACAAATATCACATGATGTCACTTATTTGCAGAATATAATGAACATAACAGTCTGAGGAACAGGGTAGACCCAGAGACGTGGAAGTAGGGCACAGACTGACAACCCTCAGAAGAGGGGTGGGGGGAGGGAAGAGATAAACCACAGAACTTTTATGCATGTATGCATAACCAATGGACATAGACAACAAAGCTGGGAACGGAATGGGGGGATGGGGAGGAGGGTGTCAATGGGAAAAAAGGAGAAAAAAAAATAAATTAATAAAAAAAAATCTTAAAAAAATAAAATTGAATAAAAAATATTGTCCCCTTCAAAAAAATAAAATAAATAAAGAACAAATAGGCACATGAAAAGATGTTCAATGTCATCACCCATTAGGGAAATGCAGATTAAACCACAACGAGACATCACTACACACCTACTGGGATGGTTCAAATACAAAATACGGACAACACCAAATGCAGCGAGAATATAGGGCCAATAAAACTCTGCTACCTGCTGGTCGGCACACAAAATGGTATGGCCACCCTGCAAAACAGTTTTGCAGTTTCTTATAAAGTTAAACATATAGCCTTGGCCGGTTTTGCTCAGCGGTTAGAGGGTCGGCCTGTGGTCCAGAGAGACCAGGTTCGGTTCCCGCTAGGGGCATGTACCTCGGTTGCAATTTGTCCCCGGCCCTGGTTGGTAGTGCGGGTGGCAGCCACTCGATGTGTCCCTTTCACGTCGATGTTTCTCTCTCTCTCTCTCTCTCTTCCTCTCTCTCCCTCCCACTCTATCTGAACAAAAGATGGAAAACTGTCCTCGGGTGAGAATTAAAAAAAAAAAAAGTTAAACATATACTTACCAATGTGACCAGCAGCCCCTAGGTACTGCCTCTAGAGAACTGAACACTCCCATTATGGTGGCTCCATTCATACTCAGTAAAGATGGGAAACAACTCACATGTGTTCCAACTGGTGAATGAACTGACTGGTACAGCCATACAGTGGAGTACTATGCAGCAATACAAAGGAGTGACTGATGGCTCTCAAAGGCATTATGCTGAGTGAAGGAAGCCAGTCTGAAAAGGTTACACACTGTATGGTTCCATTTATGAGATTTCCCACAAGACAGAGCCAGAGTAAAGGAGAACAGATCAGTGGTTACAAGGGTTGGGGGAGGGGCACAGCACAAGGTAGTTTTGGGAGAGTCTAGAAATGTTCTGTGTTCTGATGGTGGTGGTAGCTACATGCATCTAGACTGCATTAAAATACATAGAATTGTTTCAAAATAGGAATTTTGTTGAATGTTAACCTAAAAAATAACTTTTTGTGAGATCAGGTCTACCCACTGGCTTTGTAAATTTTTGCTTGTTGAGGCTTATTGTTACAATACCATAAGATCTCAGCAAAGGGACGTTTCAGTGAAAACTGAGGACTTGCCCTGGCCAGTTTGGCTCAGCAGTTAGAGTGTCGGCCCATGGCCCAAAGAGTCTCGGGTTTGATTCCATCCAAGGGCACGGACCTCAGCTGCGTTCGGTCCCCTAGTCTGGGTCATGCGGGAGGCAAACAATCCATGTGTTTCTCTCACATCGATGTCTCTCTCTCTCTCTCTCTCTCTCTCTCTCTCTCTCTCTCTCTCTCCCCCCTCCCACTCTGTCTAAAAATAAATGGAAAAGTAACCTTGGGTGAGGATTTAAAAAAACAAACAAAATAACCGAGTACTTGTAGCTCATTTGAAAGAGGCCGTCCTTACGTTCTACACAACATCCCGGGAATGCACAGCGGATCCGTGGATTTCTCCACTGGTTCTTGGGCCTGGGTGGGAAAACAGAAAGTCCCATTTCATAATGTCAAGCCAAGTGCAAGGGGGGAGGGTGGTGAGAAGGATAAAAGGGCATCTGACATCTGTCGTCCCTCTGAGGAGTTCAACAGCTGGATAACATCCTCCAACGTGTGAAGAAATGACGGGAGGGCAGGTCTGCGCGCAGCTGCCGCGTGGGAGCCTGGGCCAGCGCGCACCTCTCGGGAGGCCTCTGCGCAGGGGGAGGGCGGGGAGGGTGCTCCATGCCAGAGCTAAGTCAGCGCTGCACAGGACTTGTGGAGGTGGCAGACGCTTTCGTTTTGTTAGCATGGACTCTGGGTTCCAATCCCAGCCCTACTCCTTACTGGCCGTGTGGTGTGGGGCAAATTATTTCATCGCTATGAGTCTCAGTTTCCCCATTTGTAAAACAGGACAACAGTTATCTAATATAGTTGTAACATGAAATGAGTTAATACATGCAGAGCCCTTAGGATATACTTTTGCAGGCAGTAAGTGCTTTATAAATGTAAGCTTTGATTAAGCGATTGTCATTATTACATTATCATTGTTGCTGTCATTATTATTACTGATAAAAATTACCAAAGTAAATTCAAGTTTAACATTTCCTTGAAAATTCCTACGTGCCGTCTAAACACTGACATCCAAAACAGCACTGAAAAATTAATTAGAAATTGGTGTTATTGATAATCTGTTTTCTAAGTCACAGAAGAACCTGGCACGGAGTCACACATGCCCATGATCTGTTGGGGCTGGGCAGACAGGAGCGTTGAGAGGGCACACACACTCACCGACGGGCCCTGAGCGTGGTGGCTGTGGCGGCCAGCCTGGCGCTGACGGGGAACGTCGGCCTCTGCCGTACAACCTTGTGCCTTCAAATCAATTACAACACATACCAAGCAGGACAAGGCAGGCCTGCTCCTTCTAAAAATGTATGGTGCGAAACAGTATCCAAGTGGCCTCAGTTTGCTCTGTAGAGGGCTTTAATAAAACTGCATGAATCAGACTCTATCTTCATCCATTTTGAGTTTATTTGTGTGTCTGGTGTAAGTTGGTCTGGTTTCATGTGTTTGACCCACGTGGCCTTAACCTTCCTGTGTACAGAAAAGGCCAGTGTGGCTCAATGACTTTACCGCCAGTGCGCCTGGGAGGAAGCTGAACAGCACAATGGAAACCAAACCCACAGCCTGTTTAACCAGCACCCCACTTCCACCTCTGAACATGTCACAGGACTCACAGCACAGGGCGGGAGAGTCCACCGAGTCCCATCAGAGGAAACCGCACTCCACTGGGACTCTCTCACAGAGAAACCCGTAACAAGTTACTTATTTTCAAGTGCTTTCGCTCCTGTACGTCTACATCTGATCCACGGAGGTCATTTAAACAGTTTTAACAACACAGCCTCTATCTTTTCTTCAGAGTTTCGCATCCTGTCAAGCACCCTAACTTCGTGGAGTTAGAGGGAGGCTTGAAAAAGACAATATTCTCTCTATTCTCACCTCTTCAGCTTTTTTAACTTCTGTCTGAACTAGACCTACTGGCTGGGGCTGGAGCGCCTGCTCCTCTCCTTAGGAAGCATGGGGACCGCCTTCCGTGCCACAGGTGGAGCGTCCCTCTGTCTCAGTTCCAGGGGACCATCTCGCGATCACGCCGCACAGACTGACGCTGTGGGCGAGGGGCAGACAGGACCCGCTGAGGCAGAGCCCACCCGCAGTGCTGCAAGGCCCTTACCCAGATGTCTCGGCTGGCCACCTGTTCCAGAGGTTCCTCTGCGTCCGCCACCGGCAGCAGACCTTCTCGGGCTCAATTCCAGCCTCGTGGCATCTTGCCAAGGTCCAAACACAGTTCGGAAAACTAGTCCTCGGAAAGGCCGCTAAGCAGCGTTGCTGCACTGGGCAGCCTGGGTCCCGGGGCTTCGGGAAAAACACTGACTTGGCATTAATACCAGGCAGGGCTCGATTCCTGGGTTTGCCACTCATGAGCTGAGTGAGCCTGCAAAGGACTGGAGCACTCCAGGGGTAACACCACCTGCTTTCTGAAGTTCTCGTGAGGACAGTGCTAATGCACAGATGTAGTGACGGCACACGGATGCTCAACACAGACGTAGAAGACATTATTATAGTTCAGTGTTGTTAATACTATGTTTGTAACAGCAAAAGGCAAACACTGACCTTCGGTGGGATCAACACGAACAATCGTTATCGAGCACACTGTTCGAGGACTGAGCAGCGCTGGGCCCTGAGAGGCCTGGACGAGTGTAGAAGGCACCATTTCCGCCGCTGGAGCACCTCTGGCCAGTCGAGGACGTGTGACATTGACCCGAAGGTCGAGGACAGGTCCATACAGGCCCCCTCGGTGGCAGCACGTGACTCGAGGGCAAGCGACGGACCAGGCAACACACCCCCGGCTCCATCTCGACTCGACGCTCACGGGAACCTAGCCAAACGCCAGCTTCTTTCTGAATTTAAAGTGAGGCCATGGGTCCAGGTAGGACCTACATCACCCTGGCTCCACAGGCCAGAAGACGCCCTTGAGGTTCTGCCCTTCCCCTGATCTTCATGTAGCTATTTGTGCCTGTTACTGTGAAAAGTGGCCCAAAAAGATCTTCCGATAACCTGTCTGTTTTATTCTGTTCAAATGATGAGAGAGACTGTCCCATTCATGAGATTGTCTCATTATCTGGAGATGAACACAGGCTTTGACTGTGTAAATCTGGCGATCTGAGGACACTGTTGCTGGCTGAGTCATGTTCCCGGAAGTCCAAGGGGGCCTACCAACTTGAAAAGGTTCACTTAGAATCTGCCCCTTCATCTTGAGATGCTCTTACTTTCTTCTCTTTAATTATTAAAACAATAACAGCCGCCCTCTATTCCCACGGCGTGCGAGACACTACGCCTCGCAGCATCTCTCCAGTCCACACATCCTCCCACTGCACAGATGACGTTTCTCGCCGCCCTCATCTGAAGTCACGCAGCTGGGAAGCGACAAGCTGGGGACCAGCTGGAAAGCCTCCGCTCTTCCCGCCGCACCCCGCTGCCCATCCGCGACAGGTATTCATGCCAGTGGTGCTTCGTGGTACTAAGTAAGATATACGCAGAATTTCTGCACCATTTTACCTTTTCCAAAATACTAGACAAATGTATTTAGGAAAACTAATCTTATTACCGGGTTTTAGTATTTTAGAACCAATCAGGTAAGCAGGAAGGAATGACAACTTTTCCCTCAATAATGTGCAGGTAGACGCCTCATATTGAAGCTGCCTTTCCGTATCAGGCATTGTCTGCAGGAAAGCTGCGACACTGCCAGGCCCTGACCCGTCCCAAAACAGGAAGAGGCAGAGGGAAGTGGCCGTGTCCTCCGCTGTGTCGGGGTCCGGATTTGAGCCCCTTGGACGGGCAGCGCTGACCTCCACTCCTGGCTGGAGGGCTGCAGCCTGGTTCTCTTCTAAGACTCCTGGTTCTCCTCTGACCTTGTGGGCTGGTCAGGAACCCTGAGTCTTGCCCGTCCCTGGGCTGGACCCGCCACTTCAGCCTCAGCTGTGAGATTCATCACTTCACAGAAAATGACCCATCAGTCAACCTGTCTCAGCGGACGCTCAAGAGCTGGCGTTCTGTTCGTGCACTTGACTGTGAAGGAATCTACAGCAGCCCTGACTGACACAGAAATGCGGCTGAGTGTTGATTAGAGGAACTACGGAAGAGCCTCTTGAATCTGGGAAAGTGGTATAAAGATCTTTTCCGAGTCTCTGGTTGGAAAACGTGGTGCTGGAGGCCAGGAGGGACACATACGATCACCCCAAGAAGCAACATGTGACTGTACTGAATTTAGATGGCATGATGTAGTTTAAAGCTAACAAATGTTTTGTTCAATTCACTACAATGTTACTGTGCATCCTTCTGGGCCAGACCTAGTGCCGGGCAGTGCGGTGACCACTGCGACCTTCTTAACTGTAGGGCACTCAGTCAGCCAGAGGAGACTGGCCTACCAATAACCAACACAGAAACAGAGGAACCCAGTGAAAGTGACTACACAGCCCCCACCCTCCAATCATGTGTTTGGCAAAAAACAAACAAACCGCAGCTGGGGATGTAGTGTGAGGACCAGACAAACCTAGATCAAAACTGGTGGAGGCAGAGCAAGATTTCAGGTGAGCTACTGGGTGTCATGAATGACTAATGAATGGAGCAAGAATAGGAACCACCACTTACAGAAAGAACAGCCTGGAAAGTCTCCAGTTGAGTATTTAGGAAACATGTTAATGACTTTATTTTGAAATATACTCTAATTTCATTTTGCCTGACAAAGACTTCCCACAGAACCCTGGGAGTCGTCAAAATCTTTCGAGTGTCTATTTAATTCCACACGCACATGTGCACACGCACACATGTGTGCACATACACAAATATACACCACATGTGTATGCACATGCACACACACCACACGTGTGCATGTGTGTACACACCACACATGCACTCACATACACGCATGCACACATGTACACACACACACACACACACACACACACACACATCTCTACCTTTGCAGAAGGAATCTTGTTTCTTGTTTCTGTGAAAAACTAAGAGACCTAGGTATGTTAAGGTTGCTCATCCCTTTTCCCCACAGTTTTAAAGCAAACAAGAGATCTTGCAGTTGAGCAGAAAAGAAGTTCCCAGTGACCTGTGACACAATGTGCTTTAAAACGTGGCCTTTGCTCAGTGGCACCAGGAGCCGGAGGCAGGAGTGGCGCATCCAGTCTCTGGGACAGCTGGGATGAGAGAGAGAGAGGAAAAAGACTAAAGCTTTTTAATAACACTCCTAGCAAGTCAGGCAGGGTTGCCAAGTCCTAACCATATAAGGAAAGATTAAAATTGTGGAGGTGGGGGAGGGGCGAGCAGACACAATAATGAGCATAAGGTAGGACTTGAAAAAGACCTAACGCTGTAGTCCAAATGTTATTGTACAGGGAGACCAACTACTGCAACATTCCCTCCTTACATCTGTTAGAGACAAACGGCTACATAGGATGTAATCCGTTCCTAAACAGACTTAACAAAAAGTTATCTAAAAAGGTAGCTTTAATAAAATTTTATTTGCTACATTGTTTCAAAACCTTCCAGCAAAAAGAACAAAATAGCCCTGACGGTGTGCCTCGGTTGGTTGAGTGTTGTCCCGTGCACCGAAGGGTTATGGGTTAGATTCTGGTCAGGGCACATAACCTGGGTTGTGGGTTTGATCCTCGGAGGCAACTGATTGATGCTTCTCTCTCACATCAATGCTTCTCTCTCTCTCTCTCTCTCTCTCCCCCCTCCCTCTCCCTTCCTCTCTCTATAAAATCAGTAAAAACATATCGTCGAGTGAGGATTTAAAAAAAGGAATAAAATATGCCTGGCTGGTGTGGCTCAGTGGTTGAGCATAGACCCATGCTCCAGAGGTTGCCAGTTCGATTCCCTATCAGGACATATGCCCAGGTTGTGGGCCTGATCCCCAGTGTAGGGCATGCAGGAGGCGGCCAATCAATCTTTTCTCTCGTCGATGTTTCCATCTCTCTCTCCCTCTCCCTTCCTCTCTCTCTAAAATCAATTAAAAAATATTTTAAAAATAATACAATTTTTAAAAGGAATAAAATAAAAGCTATTCTTACCTAAATGTTTTCTATTAATGTCCACTAGTATAAAAATTTTCTGGCCCTGGCCAGTTTGGCTCAGTGGTTAGAGCGTGGGCCCGTGGACCAGAGAGTCCCGGGTTCGGTTCCCGCTAAGGGCACGTACCTCGGTTACAGTTTGTCCCCGGCCCCAGTTGGGGTCGTGTGGGTGGCAACCACTCGATGTGTCTCTCTCACATCAATGTTTCTCTCTCTCTCTCTTCCTCCCTCTCTCCCTCCTGCTCTATCTGAAGATAAATGCAAAAATGTCCTTGGGTGAGGATAAAAAAAAAAAAAAAAAAAAAATTTCTGTTAAAGTATGATGCGGTTACATTACCCATAACACTGATAGTCTTCCAGACTGAATAGTTCTGATTAGTTTCAGACAATATTCCCTAGCATGAAAGCCTGTCCTTTAATCGCTGGGATAAAAAAATCAGAAAAGCACAGTTCAAATATTAAGACCCCACCAATGGGGCGAACGTCCGATAAGTGGTCTCCGGGCTAAAACGTCCTACTATGCACGGAAGCCAGCCGTCTGTCGGGATAACACAGTAGGCCCGCTGGCTCAGGAAAGACGCTAACTCTGAAAACGCCTTGCTTCTCGTTGTACCGCTTACCCTTTAGGTTCCCATGGAAAGAGTGGAGCTGCCACATTCTGAGGCTGGCACCTGAAGGGAGGTCTGAGTCCTCCCCCCACACACACACATCTTTGTGTGGTTGTTGTCGTTACTGCAGAACTTTTTCTCGGCCTTTCCTAGTGACGCTGTGCAACGACTTGTTCAAAGTGCCTTCAACTTCTGCACCAGCCAAGACGGAGGAAGAGCTGTCCTACCCGAAACAGCTAAAACTAACCGACAAAATGCACTGCGCAGACCGGAGGGACCGCAGGTGAGCGCGCAGAGGTGGGGAGCAGGAGGGGGACCCGCAGCTCCCAGGAAGTATGTGGGGAGGCGAACCTCCCTAAGTTGAGAAGGTAGAGCTGGAAGCCCAGAAAAGCCACCAGGACGAATTTGCAGGGCAGATACTGAGAGCGGGATGCAAAGAGAGAAAACTTCGGATGAGCCTGCAGCTGGGCAGCGGCCAGCCCTGCCGTGTGGGGAGATTGCCTGGCCCTGGGGAAAGCACTGGGCGAACACACAGGACAGAACCAGGGCTCACACAGCGCTAGGAAGACTTCCCACCACCATCGGCTGGAGCGGAAACCACGGAACCCACAGGCGCTGGGGAGACAACTCAGGGCATTTCACCCAAGGCTGAGCGCCACTCTGGTCCCCTAACAAAGCTGTTTCCAAGTAACTTAACCACGTCCCAGAACAAAGCTCAAAATGTATTTACAGGAATATAAAAAGATCTGCTCCCAACAAGGCAAAATTCAGTGTCTGGTATCCAATAAAAATGACCCGGTAGCAAAATATGACCCATAATCAGGAAAAGAATCAACTAAGCAAAGCGAATCCAGAAATGACACAGATGATAGAATTGTTAGACAAGGAAAATCAAAGTTATTATAACTGTATTATGTAAGACGAAGAAGCCACAGGAAAAGCTGAACATGTTAGGTAGAGGCATGAAAGTATATATATATATATATTTATTTTTAATATATATTACATATTATATATTATATTTTACATATTACATATTATATATATTTTAAAGTCAAGCTTCTAGAGAACTACAATGCACTAGATGAGATTAACTGAAAGATCAGTCAACATGAAGAAACAGCAATAGAAACTGTCAGAAATGAAATGCTGAGAGAAAACAGGAGAGAGAGAGGGGAGAATGAGATGAATATGAATAAGAACAGAGCACCAGGGAGTTAGTAAGACAGCCCCACGTGACTTAATATCTATATAACTCAAGTACCAGGTGGGGGGGGGGGGGGTTGGTTAAAAAAATCACTAGCCCTGGCTGGTTTGGCTCAGCGGTTAGAGCGTCAGCCTGCAGTCCGGAGAGACCCGGGTTCGGTTCCTGCTGCGGGCACGTACCTCGGTTGCAGTTTGTCCCCGGTACTGGTTGGGTCGTGCGGGTGGCAGCCACTCAATGTGTCCCTTTCACGTTGATGTTTCTCTCTCTCTCTCCCTCTCTTCCTCTCTCTCCCTCCCAAAAGTGGGAAAATGTCCTCAGGTGAGGATAAAAAAAAAAAAAAATCACTAGAAAAATAATGTTTGAAAAATTTACAAATTTGATGGAAATTATAAATCCACAGATCAAGAAGGTCAATGAAGCCCAAGCACAAGAAACAGGATGACAATTCCACTAAGGCAGAGTAAACTGCTTATGACCAGTGACCAAGAGAAGACCGGCGACCAAGAGAAGACCGGCGACCGGGACACAGAACTTCCTGTCCTGCTTCATCACGAGGGACCGGGTGCTTTGCCCCTAAGAGCGGCAACAAAGAAGGAGGTCTCCTCTCGTCACTCCTGTTCTGCATCATACTGGAAGTCCAGCCAGTGCGAGAAGACAAGATAGAGTAAAAGCACACAAACTGGGAAAGAAGAAGTAAAACTGCAGACGACATAACTGTCTATGTAGGAAACTCCAAAGAATAGATAAGAAAATCTCCTAGAATAAGTGATCATAACAAGGTGGCATGATACAAGGTTAATATACAAAGTCAGCTGCTTTCCTATGTACCAGCAATGAACAATTGGAATTTGAAATTAAAAACACACCACCATTCACAATAACACCAAAAAAAGAGAAATTCTTAGGTGTAAACCTAACAACACATACATAGGATGTATATGCTGCTGACTATAAAATTATGATAAAAGAAATGAACAAAATGTGTACAGAATCGGCCCTGGCCGGGTAGCTCAGCTGGTTAGAGACGTCCCGATACGCCAAGGTTGCGGGTTCTATCCCCAGTCAGGGTACATACAAGAAGCAACCAATGAATGCATAACATACAAGAAGCAACCAATGATTGCATAAATAAGTGGAACAACAAATTGATGTTTCTCTCTCTCTGAAAATCAATTTTAACAATGTATACAGGATCCATTTGTAAGAAACTATAAAATTATGATGAAAGAAACAGAAAAGATCTGAAGGAATGGAGAGATATTTCATGTTCATGGATTAGAAGTCTCAATATGATGTCAATTCTTCCCAGCTTGATCTATCGAGTCAGCACAATCCCAATCATGATCCCGGCAAGCTGTTTTGTGAATACGGACAAACTGATTCTAAAGTTTCTGTGGGACGGCAAAGACCCAGGATCCCAACACAATGCTGAGCAAGGGCGGCAACAGTGAGAACTGATACTCCCCCACAAATCGCGTCACGAATCTCTGACAAAGGAGCAAAGGCAAGTCAGTGGAGCAAGGACAGCATTTTCAACAAGTGGTGTCGGACAATTGGATATCCATAGACAGACCTTAGGAACGCCACAAAAATGAACTCAAATGCCACAGAATGGAAAATTAGAAATTATTTTGAACTGAATGAACGTGAAAACACAGCATATCAAAATTTGTGGGATGCGGCTAAGACAGTTCTTAGAATTTTATAGCACTAAACACCTAGAGCAGAAAAGAGAGGAAAAAGAAGAGGAAGAGGTGAAGGAAATGACCTCAGCTTCTACCTTAAGAAACCCAAACCTTGCCCAGCCAGTGTGGCTCAGTGGTTAAGCACCGACCCACACACCAGGAGGTCCCCAGTTGGATTCCCAGTCAGGGCACATGCCAGGGTTGCGGGCTTGATCCCCAGTGGGGGGCGTGCAGGAGGCAATCAATCGATGTTTACCTCCTCATCATCGATATTTCTTTCTCCTTCTCTCTCTCTCTTCCTCTTTCCGAAATCAATTAAAAAAAAACATGTTTTAAAAAAAAGAAAGAAAAGAAACCCAAAGTAAGCCGAAGAGAGGAGCTAACACATAGCTGAGCAGAAATCAATGAAACAGACTGCAGAGTATAGGGAAAGCCAAGCCAAAAGCGAATTCTTTGACAACGTAAGTAAAATGGACAAGCTGTATCCAGATTAATCAGGAGAACAGAAGAGAAACGACACAGCACCCAGCATAGGCGGCCGCAGCAGCGCAGACCCAGACACCAAACAGAACAGGGGTACGAGGAAGCGTACGCCAATACATTCAGTAACCTGGAAGAAACAGACACACTTGGGAAAACAAACTACTAAAGTTCATGCAAGAACAGATGGTCTAAATCGCTTCTATTTTTAAAACTGAATGAATAGTTTAAAATCTTTCCAGGAAAAACAAAAACAAAAACAAAAAATCCCAGACCTAGATAACTTCACTGGTGGATTCTACCAAACATTTCAGGAAGAAATAATGCCACTCTACACAAACTTCTTCCAGACAACTGCAGAGGGGGAAATATTTCTCAACTTATCTATTAAGCCAGCCTTACAGTAATGTCAAGATCAGACAAATCTATCACAGAAACAGGGCTGGTTAGCACATGGAGTGGCTGGACCTCCGGTGCACCGTGTGGGAGTGTCCGTGGCACAACCACTTTGGGAAACAGTTGCACCGTCTGTGCCCTGTCCAGTCCCACCATTCTACGCCTGTGTATTTACCCAGGAGAAATGAAACCACGTGTTCGTGCAAAGACCTGGACGCAAACGGTCAAAGCGACTTTACTTGTCATGGCCCCAAAGTGGAGACAGCCCAAATGTCCATCAACAAATAAACGCATAAACCAGCGGTGGTGTGTCCACACAATGGAGACATTGCTGAGTAATAAAAACATTTAACATCCATACAAGCAACAACATGGATGAATCCTAAAATAATGATGCTGAGTGGGAGAAGCCAGAGAAGAGAGTGCGCGCTGTGTGATTCCATTTACAGGAAATCACACAGATGCAGATCCAGCCGTGGGGCGGAGGTCGGTGGTGGAGGGTGACGAAGGGGCACGTCTGGAGGAAGACCACTGCGTTCCCTCTCTTGGCCGTGGCTGTGGTTTCACGGATATACGCGTATGTCAAAATGCACCCACCTGCGCGTTTCAACAGGCTCCCATTATGGCACGTCAGTGATACTTCCAGAGAGCGTTTTTAAAAAAGGGGAGGAAAGCAGAACAAAACACACCAAAAGAAAAAAATAATGATTCCAGAAAACCTACTCAAGAATCACAAGATATCAAAAACTCTTCATGAAATGAGACAGGATACCAAAAAATAAAAAATAAATTTAAAAAATACTCAGTTTGGACAAAGAAAGGAAAAAGATAAATACAGTCGTCCCTCGCCACCTCGCGCTTTGACGTTTACGGCTTCCCTCTATCGCGGTTTTTTCAAATACTATACTATATTTCAAATACTATACTACATTTGAAAAATATATAGTATATAAATAAAGAATCGTACTTCGCGGAAATTCATTGATTGCAGTAGAGTCTGGAACTGACTGACCGCGACAAACGAGGGCCGACTGTAGGACTATTTCTGCACCTAAAGCTTGGAGTATTTTTTTCTTAATAGATCTTAAAAATATTTTTAATCAAGGCCGGTGCTACATATTACAACGGTACTAGCAAAGCCTTTGTTTCCCCCGCTCCCTCCCCCCCAATTTTACTCTCTTAGACTAGCTTTGAAAATCCCACTGGGAACTTCCAATTCCAAATTCCAATGGGCGCCATCACAGCTGCAGAGAGAGCACGGGTCCAGGCCCCTGTGGCCACCTCCTCAGTTCCTCCCCGAGGGCTGGAGCTGCCCCGCCAGACTCTCCTCCGCTTCGAGTTCAGGGAGTGAGACAGAGATTCCACAGCCGACAATCGGTCCCCTGAATACTCGGGTCTACCCAAGAAGACGTTTGCCTCTCCACATTCAAACCCTGCTTGCAACCCATACAAAATATATTGGAAAACACGACTCAGGCTTCATTTCTATAACATCGCCTTTATTATTATTATTATTTTCTTTATTGATTTTAGAGAGAGAGGAAGGGAGAGGGAGAGAGAGATGGAAACATCGATGAGAGAGAACATCGATTGGCCGCCTCCTGCATGCCCCCCACTGGGGATCGGGCCCACAACCTGGGCATGTGCCCTGACCAGGAATCGAACTGGCGACCTCCTGGTGCATGGGTCGATGCTCAACCACTGAGCAACACTGGCCGGGCTGTAACACTGCCTTTAAAGATCATTCAGATAACACCGAGTGTGCTTGGAAAGGACACCTGTGCGTTTGAGTTGCAGCATTTTCCAATGTGAAGCCCTCAGTTTGAGTCTGAGTGCCATCTGAAGTTTAATCTGAAACATGAATACAGTACTGAGGAGGGGCACAAAGGTGGGAGGGGGAGGCACAGGAGACAGGTGAGTAAAATAGCCTTGTCAATGTAGAATCCTCAAAGAATAATCTTCCTAGAAAGCCAGGTGTCTGTTAGGGGGGGTCGAGCTTTTTAAGGAGTGCAATTATTTTTTAAAATCCTCACCCAAGGACATTTTTCCATTTATCTTCAGATAGAGTGGGAGGAAGCGGGGGAGAGAGAGAGAACCATCGATTTGAGAGGGACACATCGACTGGTTGCCTCCAGCACGACCCTGACCGGGGCCAGTGACGAACTGCAACTGAGGTACGTGACCTTGGCCAGAATTGAACCTGTGACTCTTTGGTCCGCAGGCCGACGCTCTAACCTCTGAGCCAAACCAGTCAGGGCGAGGAGCCCACTATTTAAAGCTCCAGCCATTTTGTTCAATGTTTATCTTGAACAGATAATCCAGTCTAAAAAATGGACAAAGGCCCTGGCTGGTTTGGCTCAGCGGTTAGAGCGTCGGCCCACGGACCAGAGAGACTCGGGTTCGGTTCCCACTAAGGGCACGTACCTCAGTTGCAGTTTGTCCCCGGCCCCGGTTGGGGTCGTGTGGGTGGCAACCAGTCGATGTGTCTCTCTCACATCGATGTTTCTCTCTCTCTCTCCCTCCCACTCTATCTGAAGATAAATGCAAAAATGTCCTCGGGTGAGGATAAAAAAAAAAAAGGATAAAAAATGGACAAAGGACTTGAACAGACATTTCTCCAAAGGAGACACACGAATGGCCAAGAAGAACATGAAAAGATGTTTCACACTGCTAGTCATCAGGGAATTGTAAATCAAAGTCACAATGAGACATCCCTACTAGCACATACTCGGATGGCTATAATCAACAAAATTGAAAATAACAAGCTTTGGCGAGGATGTGGCGAAACGGGACCTCATCCACTGCTGGGAGGAATGCCAAACGGTGCAGCCACTGTGGAAGCCAGTGTGGGGGTTCCCCAGAAAGCTACACATAGAATTGCCGTGCCACTCCTAGGGTGTACACCCAAAAGAACAGAAAACAGGGACCCAGACAGATTCACACACTCATGTTCGAAGCAGCCTTGTCAGAATGGCCGAAAGAGGCACACAACCCAACAGTCCGTGAGCTGATGAATGGGTCCAGAAAATGTGGTCCATCCACATGGCGGCATCTTATTCAGCCATAAAAAGAAATGAAGCACTGACACGTGCCACAGCATGGCTGGACCTGAGAACGTTAAGCCGAGTCAAATAAGCCGGCTATAAAAAGACAAGTGCACCACTCCACTCACACAAGGTGTCGAGAGGAGGCACGTTCACCGAGGCACAAAGCAAACTGGAGGTCAGCAGGGGCTGGGGGGAGGAGAAACGGGGATTAGCCCTTCGTGGGGACAGAGTTTCTGTTTGGGGTGATGAAAACGTCTTGGAAACAGATGGTGGTGATGGCTGTGCAATGCTGTGAATGTAATTCATATCACCCAGTTTGTACACTTAAAAATGGATGAAATCGCAAATACTGTTATATATATTTCACCACAATAAAAAAGTTATCAAAGACGTTTTTCAACCATTTAGAATGACTGGCTTTCAAGGAAATGACATGTCCATCCTTTGGTTGCTCTGTCCACCCTGCACCCAGGCTGTGCTGGGAGACGAGACGCAGAGTCCACACGCACGGAGGACGCACTAACACCAGGGCAGTGACGTTCCCAGGGAGGCGGGGACGGGGCCCGCAGACGAGACTGGAGGCTCTGGAAGGCCTCTTGGACCAGGGGACAGTCGTGGCTGAGTTTTAAAAAAATAAAAGGATTTAGCCAAACAGAGAAAAAGGAAGGGCATCTGAAAGTGTCCAGTCTGCACAGGAACAGCTAACAGAATGTTCCAAACAAGGGCTAATGGACTTCTACTTGCATTTTTTTTTTAATTTAATAATTCTTTTTTTTTTTTTAATCCTCACCTGAGGACATTTTTGCATTTATCTTCAGATAGAGCAGGAGGGAGAGAGGGAGGGAGAGAGAGAGAGAAACATGGATGTGAGAGAGACACATCGACTGGTCGCCACCCACACAACCCCAATCGGGGCTGGGGACGAACTGCAACCGAGGTACGTGCCCTTAGCAGGAACCGAACCCGGGACTCTCCCGTCCACGGGCTGACACTCTAACCGCTGAGCCAAACCGGCCAGGGCTCTACTTGCATTTTTTAAATAAAGAAAATGAAATATTGGTGGGCAGAAAACACGAAATGATTTGGAACCATAAAGAGAAAGAACTGTAACTATCAGACATCTATAAAGTGAACCGAGAACTCAATACCAGCCTCCAAGCACACAACAGCTTCCAGTCCTTCCTTTCTCCTCTCCTTTATTTTTTTTATTATTGACCCTTTTACAGATGTCTCCCGTTCCCCCACCCTTTGCCCTCCTTCCTTTTTCTTTACGGGCAAAAGCTCTGCATTCGTGCACAGTCACACACCACAGATGGAGCCGGCCGCTGGGTCCAGCCGCTCTGCCAGGGTCGCTTCGGTACTCGTGCCGACTAGGCCCAGACGCTCTGCGAGGGTGCTTACCTTGCTAGGGCTGCCGTAACAAAGCAATACAGCCGGTGGCATAAACAACCGAAGTTTATTTCCTCACAGTTCTGGGGGCTGGAAGTCCACGACCAAGGTCAGGACCCTCTCCCTGGCTTGCAGGCGGCCGCCTTCTCCCTGTGTCTTCACCTGCGCTTCCTTCTTTACCTGTCTGTGTCCTTATCTCCTCTCTCACAAGGACACCAGTCAGACTGAATTAGGGCCCACCCTGGTGACTTCATTGTAACTTAACTATCTCTTTAAAGATCCTATCTCCAAATATAGTCACCTTCTGAGTTACTGGGGGTTAGGGCCTTAACCAATGAATGGGGCGGTGTTTCAGCACCTGTGCCTCGCAGGTCCACATGCTCTAAGAGGGCACTCCCGCCACCTCCCAGGTCCAGCAGCTCTGCCAGGGTATTCGCCGTCTGCTCAATGGCTCTCGATGGAGCAGGACAGTCCCTACTGTATTTATTTTGTACCTAATGTGTACAGTGCCTGGTTTAGAATGAATAAAAAAGGGATGGACTTCCTGACGCTGTCAACTGGCTGAAATCCGTATCTGGGACTCCCGACGGGTCCTCGCCAGTGTTCTGAGCCACACTCAGGGTCTGTCCTTCGTCAACACAAAGCCCTTTGTCTGGTAGAACCTTCCGGCCACAGCAAAGTTCCAACACCCATTCTGCTCCCAACTCGTTTCTTCTCTTAGGCATCAGCGTGGACGTCAGCCTTTCCCCTCTATGAATGGGATCGCACTGGTCACTCACAGAATTCTCGAGTAGCCTTAACAGTCATTTTTGACTGCAGGTTTTTTTTTCCAAGAAGCAGGGCGGTACTAAAACTGGACACTCCCACTGAGTCTATGGTGGTAGAGCCGCTGGAGTCAAGGAACAAGGGGATGTCTCCATTCATGACAGGACCTGGGCAACAGCACTCATTTCCCAAGACTGATGGGGACTGCGGGGTGGGGACATGTGGCTTAAAGTAAGATGCTCCGGGCGGGTGGATCTCAGGCCTCTGGGAGGGAGCGGTCAAGACGGAATTCCTGCTCTCCTGGCGAGCTGCTGGGTACATCCACATCACTAACTGCCCCTCCCAGCTCAAAATCATGGGATGGGCTCATACTTTAAATGCTAGCCTTCCCAGAGCAGAACGGCCAGCCCTCGAGAGGCGGTCCCATGAAGCCGACACACACTGCCTGTGGCTGGGTGTGCCCTGGGTGCACAACCGCACCCCAGGTTTTCCTGAAGGCACAGATCTCTGCTTGCCCCCCACGAAGTCGAGAGGCAAGACCTTTCTTTTTCCCTCATTTCTCTCCAAATGTATCCAACTCAACTGTTCCCAATGCAGTCTGTGGAGCAGAGTTCCGGGAACCCGGAAGTGGAACCACATGGCAAGGGGTGGCTGGCTGGTCGGGAACGCAGGAACTCTGAGAAGCTCCCCAGAAGTGCCAGGCACTTCCATCTGCAGAGGGTGCCCAATGCTCATTCTTTGGGAGCTCAGAGGCTAACAGGGAAAATCCGGACAATAGAAATGTCCGGCTTGATGTCCTAGCTCCGATGAGGGCCAACACAGGTCCAGGAGGAGATGGGACATGGGAGACACAGAAAGGGCAGAGGCTGTGCAGTCGGGACACTCAGCTCCACCACTGTCCAGCTTGATGTCCTAGGTGACGGTTTGGTCTCTCTGACCCTGACTGTCCTCATTACAAAGTGGGACAGTAACACTTACATATGGAGGAGAGTGAAGGTTAGAGACAATGTAAAGTCCTTCACCCCTAGTGGTTACTCTTGTTTTAGCCTGAGACGATCAGGGACAGCTTCCTGGAGGAAGTGGTGCTTAACCCTGAGCAATAACCTGAACCACCCAATCTAAGTCACTTCAGTCATCAGCTCATTTTCTTCAGCATACTTAACACTCTAGGGAAGTACCTGATGTAAGGACCTTCCCATTTGGATGTAAGGACCTTCCTTTGTCCCAGAGCCTGGAAGTGGACTTGGTATGCCTGCAGCACTCAATAAGTATGCGTGGGAGGAATGCACAAACTTACACTGTATAGTACAGTCTGTCCGCATACATTGTTTCATTTGTTTCAGAAACTGTTGCATCACTTAATCCAATTTTATAGATGGTAGAAATTTAGGCTCAGAGAGGGTCCAGACTTGAGGTCTCATGCAGGTCTCACGACGTCAGGCCTGTGCCCCTCTGCACCCCACACTACACCAGGAAGGGCCCCACTCTGACCTGGCTCCAGCGAGGCCAAGGCAAGACCAACTCTCCCCGAGCAACAAGGCCCACTATGGGCAGAGGCCGCCGGCAGCGGGAGCTGGTGTGAGCATCAAAAAGGAAGCTGTTCTGCTGGCAGCAGGGTCTCCCAAGTGGCAATTTTATAAAAAGGAATGGAGTTAGTATAAAAGACACTAGTCACACATCCTAAGCCAGCCTCCCGCACCGCGCCCTGGAACTGACGGGCATGGCAGGATGGCAAGGCTCAGACCAGAAAGGCAGAGGGGGGTCTCGGCCGTCTTCCCGAGGAGGTGCTTCTGGAGGGCCCGGCACGCAGGCGCGCAGGGACCCAGCCTGTCCGGGCTTTGACACTCCGGTGTGAATCCAGAAAGCACAGATGGATTGGACGGGTGACAACCAGCATGTCTGGTGGGGCAAAGCAGGCCAAAAAGAGGGAGTGTCAGAATATGAAAGGCTAGAGAGAGGAGGCCGCTGCCTGACACCAAACGGATGGAAATGAGACACACAATGGAAGGAAGGAGAAGAGAGCAGGGCTGGCCGGGCCGGTTCCCCCACGAGCTCCCCCACCTAACCAGTGCGCACGCATTCAAGTCCAAGGGCCTTCGTGTGGGACGCGGGGTGACAGAAGGAAAATAGATGGCATTTGAAATGAAACAAACACTGTGGCCACAATCCCTAGTTCTGGAAGTCCCAGCCCTAGAGGTGTTTATGAGGGAGGCAGAGGACGGAAACGAGAGGTGTGGGGAGCGCGCGTGAATGAAAGAAATCGAACAAGAGACAGAAGGGGCGAGGGGAGAATAGACCTCCACCCCCACCCCCGGCTGGGGGGCTCGACTTCCTCAGAGCCCTGATGGGAACAAGAATGACGTGTAGCCCTAGCTACGTTATCAGATGACATCTGTGAAAGCACTTTGGAAATTTAATGCACCTTATAAATACAGGGGTTATTACCAGTGTTAACTCAAACCACTGACTACTGCTGCCTGATCATTCATTGGCTACCGGGTTCCCCACACGTGTGCACACAGGGTCTCATGTATATACAGCTCCTGCCCTTGAAATTCAGAAACACCCCTGAGAGACAGCGCAGTGGTCCAAAGGCGCGGGGGGAGCGGCTGCAGTGCTGAGCCGTGTGGACGCACTGAAGGGGTGTGCAATCTCCCTCTGGTAGATGCCACGGCTTCGTCTGCCGTCATCTGCAAGCGCCTCCCAGGCTGCAAACGCCTTTGTTCACAAAAGAGCAGCCCGGTCTGATTTCCGCACACCAGGCTGTCTGTCGGCTCCGATTCCCCGTGCCCCACAGCGCCGACGTGGCGTCCTGTGAGGCTGCACTTGCCGACTCACCGCCCTCCCGACAAGCAGGGAGCGTGCTGGCTCCCTAACCGCAGACACGCTGGCTGTCCGTGGGCTGTGGTTAGCCACAGACACACACCAGAGAACCAGCACACTACCGGGGAAGTGCCACTGCAGATCCAAATCCGAGCGACTGTCAGATGGGCTCCTATTCCATTTCATCATCACCTGTTGTCACATGGTGTGGGTGCCCCAGGGTTGGCAGGGACAAGTGAGGAGGCAGCTGGTGCCATAGACAGAGAGAGCCCGGTGAAGAGATCTGGGCGAGGGTCCCGGAGCCATGAAATTGAGTCTAACCTTAGACTCAATTTCCTCATCTGTGCCCCAGGGATCATGGCCTGACTTCACAGGTCACACATATGAACAGCTCTGTGAAAAAGCAGGAAAAGCTTAAAGTGAGGGCAAGGCTCCGTTCTGCAATAACCGTGTCAGTTATCACCCAGCCTCTGCCCAGCCTGCACATGCGCCGGGCAGGGGCTTCCGAAGGCAGGCGATTCCGTGGTTCGGAAGTGCACTGGCTTTTTATTTTATTTATTTTTTATCCTCACCCGAGGTCATTTTTGCATTTGTCTTCAGACAGAGCGGGAGGGAGAGAGGGAGGAAGAGAGAGAGAGACACACACATCGAGTGGTTGCCACCCACACAACCCCAATAGGGGTCGGGGACAAACTGCAACTGAGGTATGTGCCCTTAGCTGAACCGAACCCGGGTCTCTCTGGTCTGCAGGCTGACGCTCTAACCGCTGAGCCAAACCGGCCAGGGCTATGTGCTGGCTTTTTAAAACCCGCAGCTGCAATCCGCCCCGGGACTGTGAGAGCTGCCCCGCAGCGCTGCCTCCCGGGTCCTGCGGTCGGTGCACGGTGGCTCAGACCTTCCGCCTCACACAGCTGAGTGGAGCCGGCCTCGGGAAGGACGCACTGCACGGCTGGGCCCACCCCGGCTCCTTCTCTGATGTCAGGGCGCAGCGCGTATGTTGCTGGTAGGGATTCAGTTGCTTGTTAGGTTAATGGAAAAATAATGACTCTGTGTCTTTGGCACGATGTGTTGCCAAGCTATGGGAACGTGCGCAGGGCTGGTTTTCTAAGAACCTGCTTCAAGCCAAACAGTAAAACTAGGATGCCGAAACCAGACTGGGAAGGTGCTGAGATGTCAAGATTCTTCCCCTTCATCCTTGATAATCCTCTGCCTGCCAGCTGCCAGGGCCGGAGCGTGACAGGGACGGCGGAGCCGAGAGGTGCAGGCTCCTCTCCCTGCAATGTGCTCCGCAGCCTGGGCTCCCGGGCTCATCAGCATCAGTCACGGCGAGAGCCGCACACTGTATGTTCCAGCAGACACAGGACTGAGACCAGATTGACAAAATAAAATACTGTCAACCCCCTTTCCTCCTCCAAAAAAGACAGTGTGCAGATAGAGCTAAAAGGCTTTAAATAAAAATATTTCAAGACAGATCGACTTTCACAAGCACCCAACAGGTTGGTGACACGTTACAGCGCTCGCTGCCAAGTTGCTGAATATCAGATCGTAACTTAGAGGAGGCCCAGTCCTCCCACCACTACCCTCTGAATCCTGGGTTATGGGGGAGGCCCTCTACCACACAGCTGGGTGATGAGTCAATTGTCCGTGTGTCATCAGTTTAGAGTGAGGAGACATTTCAACTGCTGAGTCTTATATTTGTCTTGATTATAAAAGTACAGAAACACACGAGAAATGATTTTACAATGTAAAGAGAAATAAAAGTAATCATCAGCCCCTCCCACCCCAGGCGAGGCCCGCAGCCGGGTGCCAAGCCGATGCTGAGGGTGGGCCTGGGCACCATCGGGGTGCCGAGGGGGAAGGGCTGAGCTGCCCTGGCCCAGACTCGCCTTCCTCTGGCCCCCGCCTGCTTCCCTCCCCCGCCCCGACCACCGCGGAGGGAACCGCTAGCTGACGCTCCTGAACCATAGGCTGCTGGACGTCCACAAGGACCGCAGGCCCCGCCGACTCCCCTCTGCTGTCGCTGCCGCCGAGGCCCCCTTCTCACCCAAGCCCCACGTGGGCGACGGCACTTCGGATGTGAGTATTCCCATCTTTGGCCAGCAGACATAATGAAAATAAGAACTTCCAAAATTAGCAGTATACCTTATTAGTATAAAGAAAGAAGAGTAAAATTTCTGAGAACTGTGAAACCATAGATGGAGAAAAAGCCACCCTATTTTTACAAGAAAAATGCTCAGGGGTGGGGGAGGAGACATGGGAGCCACAACTGGCGTCTTCCCGGCGTTTACAGACTCAAAGTCTGCGTGAGTTCGGGAACAGAAGTGTGTCAGACGGGCGTAGAAAGCATCACGTTTAGGGTGGCACTAAAAGCATGTTCAGACCACAACTCAACATTTAGTTGACGAGCTACACTTTTTAAATATTTCTCTCGTCCCTCTGCACGTGTTGAGGACCAGGAAGACCTGGGTTTCGGGTTTCCTTCCTCCCAAACCCGTGAACCCACAGCGGCCTCTCTCTGGCTCGAGCCCTTCTCCCCGAGTGACCTCGCCCGCTCAGTGCTGCAGACCCCTCCCCGGGATCTCTGGCCCCGAGCCACCTCCAGCTCCAGATCTGCCTCCTTAGCCCACTGCCGCCTTCACCTGAAGACCAGGGCATGTACGACGGGTCTACACGCGTGTGAGCACGTATGTTGTACAGATTCCCGTGCTCCCTCCCCTCTGTGAGTGTCCCACTGTGTAGCCAGTCATTAACCCACAAACCTCAGGGTGTCCTCAACCGCTTCCACACGGCTTACCCTCAAATCCTGCCGACCCCGGATATCTAAGTACTCAGAGTGTCAAACACCCTCTCGATAGCTACCGATCCTGTCTCCACCGGTCATCTGCTCTGTGGGCTCCTGCAACAGCCTCGACGGGCTCCCCTGGCAACAGTCGGACCAGACCCCGCCCCAGTCTTCTGCATTATGGTAGGGTGCTCTCTCTCAAATCCGGGCTTGATCGCATCCCTGCCGAAGCCCCGCGGCGGATCTCCACTGTCTCTGGACAAACGCGGAGCACGAGGGAGCTGCCCTCTGTGCACCTCTCTGGCCCCATCCGACACCTGCGCCTCCCAGCTCCTGGGCTGCAGCCCGCTGCACGAGCAGCTTCGCCGGCTTCCAGCCTCCCCCCAAGCCATCGGCATTCTCCCTCTTCGTCCCTGGCTGACAGCAGTAAGCTCACCGGTCAGCGCTGCTTCCTCCACGAAACAGCCGTGGTCACCAGCTTCAGAGAAGCAGCCGGTCGGCTGACCCTCCGCACGTTTCCAGAGCATCCCGGGCTGCCCACGACCACGGCACCTGCTAGAAAGGTCTGCAGGCATCCCTGTGCGTGAGCCCTCTGCCCTCCGACTGGGCGCTCCTGCAGACGGGGACTGCGCCCTTCATTCTGGAAGCCTGAGCGCCTGGCACAAGGCTGGCCCTCCCGAAGGTGCCAACTGAAGAGCAAGCGGTTCTTCAAGTCTGGTCCCAAGACCCCTGGACGTCCCTGAGTCCCCTCAGGAAGTCCATGAGGTCAAAGTCGTTTCCATAATAACACCCAGACACTGTCTGCCTCTGTCACTGTGCTGACATAGAGCCGGAGCCGTTGTGGGGGGGCGGGGGGGACGGACAAGTCACTGTGCTCATTGCTGTCATAGTAAAAAGCACCCAGCTCATGTAAGAATGTCTTTAATGAAGCTGCAAAAAACATTAATTTTATTAAAACCCAACCCTCACGAGCGTGTGCCTTCACAGCCGTGTGACACACAGAGAGCACACGAAGGGGCTGGCCGCAGCCCAAGCACACCCGCCTCCAGGCGGAGCACTGTGCCCCCAAGTCTCGGCCGCTCTGCAGGGAACCCCGGCCGCCGCAGAGCGGCTACACACTGCGCCTGCTCAGACGGGTCTGGAGCCACTTCCCCAGCAATGAACCGAGTGAGCCTGTCACTTCAAGAAAACAGCTGACAGCACCTGACGCCAGTGAGGAAATGTGAGCTTTCAAGAGAAAACCAGAACGCCGGAAACTTCTGTCAGCCTCGGAGAGCAGGCAGCTTCCCAGGACTCCCAGCCCTTTCTGAGGACATCGGTGGTGACGGCCACCCTGTGACTTTGTGAGGATGTGTAATGAAATGTGTCAGCATCTGGAAGATCTGCATAGCCCAGGGAGTCACCGTTTTTCAAGTGACATCACAAAGCCACGCATGGGTCCGAGAGCTGTTGAGATGTGAGTGGACCCGAAGGTTTGAGAAGTCTGACCTCCAGTGTCCACCGAAGGATGAGAGTAGAAAGACAGGCACGTGTACCTCCATCGGGAAAGACGCCTCCTTCTCCAGGGCACGGCCGTGGGCCCCAGCGAGTCAGAGCTGGGACTTGCTTCTCACACCTGTCCCACCTGAATCTAAGCATTCCTCACTCATGAAGCACGGGGCTTTCAAAGTTGCACAAACTGAGAGGCCACGTGGAGAAACCTGCGGACCAGGCATCCTAAGAACTACCCTCCAGGTGTCACCCAGGGGCACCAGGGGCACCGGGGCCACCGGGCGAGTGCAGCGAAGTGTGCAGCCTCCCCGATCGCAGTGGGATGGAGCCCAACGTAGGGCGGGCCCTTCCTGTCAGAGCTCTCCAACTACAGGTGTCCAGACCACACTTCGGGTCTCACCCGACGGCACTGGAAGGAAGGGTGTGACAAAGGTCAATGGAACAAGCGTGGGGTTGAGAAATGAAGTAGGAAAGGCTGGAATGAGGAAAGGTGGGACGAGGCTGGAAGGTCCGTGCTCTGCAGTGTCTGCAGTTACTTGGAGCACCTGCCACAGGGAGCCCCGTGTCCTTCCTCCCGTCGGGTCCCTGCCTCACAGGCCACCTCTGACCTCCGCGCAGGGCTCTCTGCCACAGAAGCAGGCCCAGAGCCACCCAAGTGCGTCATCTCTCGTATCATAAAGACGACAGAGGGGAAATACCACAAAACCCTAAACATCCACTCGGAAAGGGTCCCCTGTGGATCACTTAGCGCCATCCAATCGAAGTCACCCTTCCAGACCAGCAGCAGTACAGAGCACTGCGACTTGGCATCTAAAATAAACACCTACTCATCCCCATCTGAACAAAGACATGCCAAAAGATAACAAACAACAAACGAAAACATCGTAGAAGACAGAGATCATTGCCATATTCTCTAAAATGAGTCGAGGTTAGTCACGACACAGTCACGACCCTATTAGAAGGTGGACAGTTTGTTCTTAAAACAAAGCCTCGGATCTCAGTTTCAGCATGAAGGGCAATTCGAGCTCCCAGACATCAGGATGACAAGGCAATGCACCAGCTATTATATGAGCTGTGGGCTGTACAGATGGCTCTGGAAGCAAAGGAACCAGGTTTGAGTGCTGGCTCTGCCACTCCCTAGCTGTGTGGCCTTGAGCAGGTTACTCTGCCTCTCTGAGCCTCAGCTGTTCCATCTGGAAACCCCAGGTCACCCAACCTGCCCGCCACAGGATTGCTGGGAAGAGTAAAGACCATACAGACCCAGCATAGGGTCTGGCACAAAGTCACTCACTGGGGTTTGACTTTGCTAGAATGATGACCATCAAGACACACCTACACCTGTGTGATGGCCTGGGAAAGTAGGAAAGGATGTCTTCTTGGCTCTGAGCTAACTGGTCCATCTGGGGTGGGATCCATGGGGGGGGGGGGAGTCTCAGCTGGGGGACGTGCAAGCCTCCGTGTAACTCCTATCTTAACACACTCCATTATGCAATCCGTTCTGTGTGTCACAGCTTTATGACCTATTAATTTAAAAAACGCTTGCCCCGCCCTGGCCGGTTTGGCTCAGACGTTGGAGCGTCGGCCCACGGACCGAAGGGTCTCGGGTTTGATTCCCAGTCAAGGGCACGTACCTGGGTTGCAGGTTTAATCCCAGGACCCGGTGAGGGTCATGCAGGAGGCAACCAATCAATGTGTCGCTCACATCGATGTTGCTCTCTCTCCCTTTCATTCTATCTAAAAAACAATGGAAAAATATCCTCGGATGAGGATCAAAAATAAAAAAAATTTTTTTAAATGCTTGCCCTGGCTGTGTGGCTCTGTTGGAGCATTGTCCTGGATAACAAAAGGTTGCAGGTTTGATTACAGGAGGCAACCAATCAATGTATGTTTCTTTCTCACATCAATGTTTCTCTCTCTCCCTCTTTTCCTTCCTTCCTCTCAAAAATCAGTTTAAAAAAAAGTATCTTTGGGTGAGGATTTTTAAAAAATGCTTTATAATAAAATCAGTTCCTTCTTCCTTCTTTTTGGATTCTTTTTTTAAAAGATGAACTTAGCCCTGAGTCCTTTTAGGTCCTTTAACCTCCAGGTTTCCACGAAAATGACGACGCTCCACTTTCCCTTTCCTTTTCCATTTGGGGAAAGAACAGGGTCACCTCTTAGAAGTTCCAATAACACAAACACCGCTGAAGGCCACAGGGTGTCAGACACATGGACCTTCACGTCCCCATAGATCTGGGTCTGCGGTCTGCAGCACCTCCCAGCCGATGGCCTTGACGCTGAGGAAGGTCCCCGTGGGCAGGCACCGTGTGCCCTGGGCAGCCGGCTCAGCATCGGCAACCTCACAGTAGGTGTGACGGATTCTGGGGTCAGATTTCCAGAGCACAAACACAAGTATTCCACTTACCTAAATTTTAATTAATTGTAGTTGACAACTAGTTATTAATCTGGATCGGTATCACTGGAATCATGCACGGCCTGACGACGAGGGTGCGCTCCGAGAAACGTGTTGTTAGAGGGTCTCGCCGTCGTGCGAACATGGAGTGCATGGACACAGACCGAGACGGTCTGGCCTGGCACACACCTGTGATGCAGCCCCCGCACCAAGCTGCAAGCCTGCACAGCACGTCACTGTACGAAACCACACGAGATTAAACCAAGCACAAGAGAACAGACGTAATCAGGAGAAGGGATGCAGCAGCGCCATGACGCCATGGAGAGACGCAGTGAACAGGTATGTGAGGCTGCGGCCGGCGAGCACGGCACAGCGTTTCACAGCACACTGCTTTCTGCACGTAGAACGTGTGCACTCTAACATAACAGGAAAAGGAGCAAACACAACCCAGGAACGTGGTCGCTTCTCCTTCCCGAGCACCATGTACTGTGCATCGCTGCACCTGCTGTGCCCTCCTACGGCCGGCAGGACGGCAGGTGTGTCAGCATCAGCATCAGCATGAGGCCTGAGGAACCTGACAGCCCCACGAACTCTGACGAAACTACCTTTGTGTATTCCGTCGGTGGCTCGTGACCACATGGGCAAAGTTTACAGTCTTCTTCCAGCTCTACATTTTTATTTATTAAAAAAAATTTTTTTCCTTTATTGATTTTATAGAGAAAGAAAGGGAGAGGGAGATAGAAACATCTACGAGAGAGAACATCAATTGGCCACCTCCTGCATGCCCCTCACTGGGGATTTGGCCCACAACCTGGGCATGGGCCCTGAACAGGAATCGAACCAGTGACCTCTTGGTGCATGGGTCGATGTTCAACCACTGAGCCACACCGGCCAGGCCCAGCTCTACATTTTTAAACAAGTAAACATAGTTACTTTTGTCCTCCCCGATAATCTACCAGATTATTTGTGCTATAACCAAAACACCACAGAAATGTCTATGCCTTAAAGATTAAAAAAAAATTTTTTCTTTATTGATTTTTTAGAAAGAGGAAGGGAGAGGGAGAGAGAGAGAGAAACACTGATAACCAAGGACATCGACTGGCAGCGTCCTGCATGCCCCCCACTGGGGATCGGGCCCACAACCTGGGCATGTGCCCTGACCGGGAATCGAACCGGCGACCTCTTGGTGCATGGGTCGACACTCAACCACTGAGCCACACTGGCCAGGCAAAGATTAAAATTTTTTGCCTTAAAGATTAAAAAATAAAGCTAAGCATCTTTCCCCCCCCTTAACTCAAAAGCCAGTATTTCCTTTGCATAAATTTGCCATTTGTTGCTCCTTCATTGAGAAACCAAGTGGACAGGCTGGTACTTCAAAGTGCATAAAACTGGTTCAGCCATCATCCTTCTGCTGGGCATGAGGAGCTTAATCATCTTTCCTCAAGAAAGGGAGCTCGGGGAGACTCCTGGGCCAAGCAGGCGACTCCGTTTCCCAGGCAGCATCTAACTCATTCAGCCTTCAGGAGGCAGATGTGGGGCTGCCGGCTGCGGGCGGACTCTCGGCAGAGTGAACCAGGGTCCTTTCTTTGGTTTACGGCCCCTCTGCCCACTCTCCCAAGGGATCAGAAAAGAGAATTATTACACTTAGAAACACTTGATCCCTTCACTTGCTTTAAAAACCCTGTAAGAATGTTTGGCTCAAGAAAAGCAAATGGTAACAAAGCCGTTGGTAACAGAGGTGCCGTCACTGGGAACTCAGAACAAAGTATTCAGGAGCCTCTATTCAAATGGTTACATTATTTCCTCGACCTTTGAAACTTTCAGCCACCCTGCAGAGAAGCCTGCACCCTCTCCCACCCCACCCACTTCACAGGGCCCTAAATCTTGACACTGAGCCCCTTTGGTGTGGAGGGAACCTCGGAGCCAGACACACGGCGGAGCCCACTGTGCAGGGGACGGCAGCCTGGGAGGCATAGTGCCCCACGGAGGGTCACCCAGAGGCCCCTAGCAGGAGGCAAACTCCCAGAAACACCTGAATGCTATGTGGCTCCTCCCAAAGGCCACAGGTTCAGAAACCAACGCCAGCTTCGCAGTTACTGTTTCCAGTTACAGTAGATCAAAACCAACCATCAGCTGGGTGGTGCCTAGAATCTGCCTTTTCAGAGTCAGGTTAAACATTCATTTGCTTGACTTTCTCAGTCTACACCCAGTTGTCTGGGTGTCAGGCACGGGTCACGGAGGGGGCTGGGCACCACACCTGCCGAGGCACCTCTGACACTGTGGGCGTGACCAGGCCAGCACTGACAACCCATGCAGTGTGGAGGGTGACGTCTAGCCCACTCACTGCTCACCCAGGCAGGGCGGCTCTAAGAGACTGAGGACAACAGAGGCCCTGGAGGACGTCAGAGGGGACAGCGTGGAAAGACTATATGAGGTGAACCCCAAAAGGACCTGGGGAGCCACCAGGGGGACCCCAGACAGACTCATCTGGGCGTGGGGGAGGAGAAAGGAGACTGGGAAGCACTTCCCGGTGTGCCCAGGCAGTGCTGCAGCTCACCAAGCAGCCACCGGCTCGAACGCTTCGCCAGCAAGGACTCGCAGGCCCCTCATGGCGTGGGGAGCCGAGCACACCAAGGCCAGGCGATCTGCCCCCGGACCTGAGGACAGCCACCACTTCACTCAGACTGGGTTTGAAGAGCTGGGTCCAAATCACCAATAACTCTGAGGGCCTCTGAAGGCAGCAGCAAAGGGAAGCATGGGGCCTGGGACCTGCAGGTGGACAGCCATGCGTCCGGGGAGCCGCTCAGCCCTCGCTCCTCCGCGGTGAAAAAGGCCAAGCCCAGGTCCGCACCGAACTGTTGTGAGGACGGAAAGAGAAACTGCGACACAACTATAAGCTGTAGACAGGAACAGATGTGAAGTGCCAGCGCTCCAAATGCCGAGAATCAAGCCAGATGCCAGGCCTTGTTCATAGCAGACATTCAGATTCCTCTGGAAGGAAGGGAGGAAGGAAGAAGGAAGGAGAGAAGGAAGGAACAGAGCGGGGAGAGAGGGACGGAGGGATTTAGTAAAGACAGTGGACTCTCCCTGAACACTGCTTTTCTTGGGACAAAACTTGGCACGTCTGGCTGCCTGGCTCTGGAGGCCGCAGTGGCAGGTGACTGGTCCAGTGGCCTCATGGCTCCCCTAGGGGCACCATTCACCTACAAGCCAGGCTTTCCACTGAATGTCACTCAAGTGTGGGACCAGCGTCCACAAATGTAGGACACAGGGAAGACCCACCATGGAGTCTCATCAGGAACCACCCTGGGCACAGGGCCAGCGTGGCTATCGGGTCCCACATATACCTTCGATTACCCCAAATGCCCAGAAGGGCCTGGGCGGCACCTGTAACCACGCTCAAAGACGCCTGTGCAGAAGAAAGGTGGAGGAACCGTGACGTGAAGAGAAGTAAATCTAACCCGTGGAAATCGCGTCAGAGTTTCCCACCATGGCGACATGACTTCAGATCGGGCGTCTAACAAACCAGTTACCAAAACACATTTGGTTTTCAGAGCCTTCTGGATTTCGAAATCCCAGATAAGGCACTGTGGGCTGACTTGGAAGCAAGTTCTCCCGAGGGCTGCTGGGTCTCAGTCACAGGAGGTGAAGCCCAGGCGAGGCGTGGGCAGGCTGCGTTCCAGCCGCACGTGGCCAGGACGGAGGCGTGCGTGAGGAGGGACATGCCACTGCAGAGTCAGCAGTCCCACCCCTAACACCAGCATGCTGTCATCTGAGAACATGAATTTTTTTCTTTTTAAAAAGAAGGCACTTGCCCTGGCCGGTTTGGCTCAGCGGTTAGAGCATCGGCCTGCGGACCAGAGAGACCCAGCTTCGGTTCCCGCTAAGGGCACGTACCTCGGTTACAGTTTGTCCCCGGCCCCGGTTGGGGTCGTGTGGGTGGCAGTCAGTCGATGTGTCTCTCTTACATTGATGTTTCTATCTCTCTCTCTCTCTCCCTCCCTCCCACTCTATCTGATGATAAATAGAAAAATGTCCTCAGTTGAGAATTAAAAAAAAAAAAAAGGAGGCACTTTACCCAAGATGTGCCCCTGAAGAAGAAGGTAAATGTTTGGTAAATATATATAAGCAAATAAGAAAATTTATCGTTTTAAGAAAATGCCAGGGGCCCTGGCCAGTTTGGCTCAGTGGTGAGAGCAAAGGGCCTCGGACCAAAGGGTCTCGGGTTCAATTCCCGGTCAAGGGCATGTACCTGGGTTACAGATTCAATTCCTAGCCCTGGTTGAATTCATGTAGGAGGCAACCAATCAATGTGTCTCTCTCACATCTATGTTTCTCTCTCTCTCTCTCTCTCTCTTTTTCCCTCCCTCCCTTTCATTGTATCTCTAAAAAAATCAACCAATGGAAAAATATCCTCAGGTGAGGATTAACAAAAAAAAAAAATGCCATGGAATCCTGTAAATACTCTTATTATGGCTTATGTCTGATACACCCAGATTTTTGAATGTTGGGTTTTCTTAAAGCAGGGTGTATCTATAAATAATTTTCAAGGTCCAGAAAAAAATGTGCAGAACACAGATGCAATGATCTGTATCACAGTTTCTTTCTAAGTACCGTAAAGCACTCTTGTAAAGGTAGATTACCAGATCGATGCAGACACTAACGTGAAGACAACAAATGAGAGGCACATGGCACAGTCCAAAGAGCCAGGGTCTCGTCAGGAGACCTGTCACCTACTTACCTGTGTGGCCTTGGTGAAGTTATCTAACATCCGTCAGTTCACAGTATTTTACTTACCTTAGAGCTCGGTAAGTAAGAAACAGATCTGAAGGTGCTTTTAAAGCTATAAAATACATACGAGAGTGGAGATTAATTTACATTGGGGTTATGTACTAAGTCAATAGATGAAATTCAAATAGAGAGTCTCTATTACTCTCAAGAGTTCCAGTCGAGACGGTTGAGCAGGTGAGCACTGCGCTCGCCACCCCCAGGACCACGTCAAAATTACACGTCAACTGCAGACCAACCAACCTGGAGAACCAGCTGAAGACTAGCCGGACAGAAGTCCCATAACTAAGAATATAAAGAAGAAACCGCATCGAGACTGGTAGGAGAGGCAGAGACATGAAAAGGGCTGAGAATTGGGAGGGATGTCTCAGCTGCAGAGGTTCCCCCTGAAAAACAAGGGGCCCCAGCCCCACACGAGCTCCCCCGATGGGAACACCAGTGCCGGGAAGAGAAGCCCATAGAACATCTGGCTGTGAAAATCAGCAGGGACACCGTCTGTCCAGGTGAGACGAGAGGCAAGGCTGCTGGACACCCGGTGTCCTCCTACAGGGCCCACACACAGACTAGCTCACAGGCACTCACCCTGGGCTCTGGTGGAGGGACAGTGGCTTGGGGGTGCCAGAGAGAAACTGAGTTGTGTGGTCTTCAGGGCCAGGGCTGGAGGGATAGCTGCCATTGTCCCTGTGTTGAGCCTCCTCCCACACGGCCACACCTGAATCTGCATCAGCCTGGGGACACCACTAGCTCCGCCCTGCTTCCTCTCTCGGACCCCCAACCCCCACCACAAAGATCTGCGGGCCCTAGGTGGGTGGTGGCTGGCCACAGTGTACCCTGACACTTTTGCTGAGTGGCCTCAGGCTCAGCACTGAAGCCAAATCTGAATCTTCATGGACCTGGTGAACACCACTCACCCCACCCTGGTTATTCCTTGCGACCTTGCCGCACCCAATTTGCATACCACTCGAGGCTTTCAGCAGCAGATGCAGGCCTGACAGGGCTCAGGTGCACTGTGCCTTTGCTGACCTGCCCAGGGCCAGGTACTGGTGGCAGCCAGCCTCAGTTCACAGGGTGGCCTCTCCCACGCACATCCAGATCCAGCACAGGGAGCTATCAACTGCGGATCGCTCTGTGGCTCCTAACAGGTAGCCCCAGGCTGGTCACAGGCAGTGACTGACACTGGCCTGTACTGGGGCCCCTCCCAAGCGGCCTCAGAATCAACACAACCTGTGGCCAGCTTCAGACCACAGCAGAGCACCACCTGATTAACTCCTCAAGCGGCACACCCAAAGGGCAGTCTCAGCCGGCATCAGATCCCACTGGGGGGATCCCCACTCTGTGGTCAGCCCCTGCACAGCAGCTTGTATGCTGTGGCCATGGCCAGTTCTCACAGCCAGTCAACCTGAAGGTCGATCCTACCCACTGATGTACCAACAGCAATTACAAGAGAGAACACACAACCCACACAAGGGACACGCCTGGAGCACCCGGCTCAGGTCCTCAGGGAGATTGCACCACTGGGCCCCACGGGACACCTACTGCAATAGGCCACCCTGCCGAGACTAAGAGATGTAACAGACCTACCGAATCCACAGAAGCACACACAGGGAAGCAGTCAAACTGGGGAGACGAAGAAACATATCCCAAATGAAAGAATAGGAAAAATATCTAGAAAGATAACTAAATGAAATGGAGGCAAGATAGCTACCAGACACAGTACACTGGTTATAAGGATGCTCAAGGTACTTAGTGAGAACTTCAACAGAGAGATGGTAAGCATAAAAAGGACATTAAAATCATAAAAAAGAACCAGTCAGAAATGAATAATACATGAGAAGAAATCAACAGCAGACTAGATGAAGCAGAGGATTGAACCAGAAATTTGGAAGACAAGACAACTGAAAACACCCCATCAGAACAGCAGAAAGAAAAATAATTAGGATAGTTTAAGAGACTTCTGGGAAAACATCAAGTGTAACAACATTAGAATGGGTTAACAATGAGATCAAGGAAGAAATCAAAACATACCTACAGATAAATAAAGATAAAAACACAAAATCCCCAAATCTTTGAAAGTCTCAAAATCTATGGGACACAGTGAGAGGAAAGCAGTCCTGAGAGGAAAATTTATGGCAATACAGGCCTACCTCGAGAAATAAGAACGATCTCAAGTAAAAAAAATCTAATCTTACACCCAAAGGAACTAGAAAAAGAACAAAGCTCAAAATGAGAAGAAGGAAGGAAATAATAAAGATCATAGCAGAAATAAACAAAATAAGAGTCTAAAAAACAATACAAAAGATCAGTGAAACCAAGAGCTGGTTCTTTGAAAAGATAAACAAAAATGATGAACCTGAGAGTACCCAATAAATTCAGAAATGAAGGAGAAGTGACAACTAACACCACAGAAATACAAAGAATTCTAGGAAAATACAATGAACAATTATACGCCAACAAATTGAACACTCCGGAAGAAATGGATAGATTCCTAGAAATATGTTCTTCCAAGATTGAATCAATAAGAAATAGAAAATCTAAACAGACCAATTGCTACCAATTAAATTGAATCAAAAATCAAAAAACTCCCAACAAACAAAAGTCCTGGATCGGATGGCTGAACAGGTGAATTTTGTCAAACAATCAAAGAATGAACACCTGTCCTTCTCAAACTGTTCCAAAAAGTTCCAGAGGAGGGAAGGCTCCCAAGCTCATTTTACGAGGCCACCATTAACCTGATTCCAGAACCAGATAAAGACATTACCCCCAAAAAAGAAAATTATAGACCAAGATCCCAGATAAACATAGATGCAAAAATCCTCAACAAAATATTAGCAAACTGAATTCAGCAATACATAAACAAAGATCATAAAACTAACAAAACAGAAACAGACTCATATAGAGAACTCTGATGGCTGTCAGAGAGGACAGAGATTGGGGGTCTGGATGAAAAAGGTGAAGGGACCCTGACCGGTTTGGCTCAGTGATTAGAGCATCAGCTTGCGGACCAAAGGGTCACGGTTTGATTCCTGGTCAAGGACATGCACTTGGGTTGCAGGTTCAATCCCCAGCCCCGGAAAATTGATGTGTCTCTCTCTCACATTGGTGTTTCCCCCTCTCTTTCTCCCTCCCTTCCACTCCATCTAAAAAATCAATGGAAAAATATCCTTGGGTGAGGATTAACACCACTAAAAATAAAGTGAAGGGATTAAGAAGTACAAACTGGCAGTTATAAAATAGTCACAGGGCCCTGGCCGGTTTGGCTCAGCGGTTAGAGTGTCGGCCTGCAGACCAGAGAGTCCTGGGTTTGGTTCCCACTAGGGGCATGTACCTCGGTTGCAGTTTGTCTCCAGCCCCGGTGGGGTTGTGTGGGTGGCAACCAGTCGATGTGTCTCTCTCACATCGATGTTTCTCTCTCTCTCTTCTCCCTTCTCTCCCTCCCACTCTATCTGAAGATAAATGCAAAAATGTCCTTGGGTGAGGATAAAAAAAAAAAATAGTCACAGGATGTAAAGTATGGCATAGGAAATATAGTTAATAATAATATATTAACTATGGTATCAGGTGGGTACTGGAAATATCAGGGGGATCACTTGTAAAGTATGTGCTTTACTAACCTCTATTCTGTACACCTTAAACAAATACAATAATATTTGTAAAGTATGTGCTTTACTAACCTCTATTCTGTACACCTTAAACAAATACAAATAATATTGAATGTCAACTGTAATAGAAAAAAAACTATAATACTCAAAGAAGTTAGTCTTGAAAAACTCCTTAGTTCCGATGCACAGTATCCGTGGTCTTGAATAAATGGTAGCATCTCAATAAGAGCCCCGTGTTGGAGATTACAGTGGTTGGCCTGTGTGTGGAGGCCACGTCGACCCCCAAAAAATAGGTAAATAAACACAACAAACTTGTATAAAAATATACTGTTTTTCACCAAGTATGTGTGCAAGCATGTATACACCATTCTACAATAATTAAGGGGCTTGGCTACATACGACTGTGAGTTATTTCAATACGGCAAACAATGGATCGTGTCCTGGATAATACTGAAGAGCTTTTCAGAATCCAGAAGTTCTCCCTTGCCTACCATGGTAATCTAAAGATAGTATGGCCCTCTGCGTGACTTTAGTGTTTGACGTCATTCAGCAAGCATTTGCGACGCACATACTATCCGCAAGGCACCGCGCAGAGCAATGGAAGGGTGCAACGCATACAGACAGCACAGGGTCCCTGCAAGGCACCGCGCAGAGCATGGAAGGGTGCAACGCATACAGACAGCACAGGGTCCCTGCAAGGCACCGCGCAGAGCATGGAAGGGTGCAACGCATACAGACAGCACAGGGTCCCTGCAAGGCACTGCGCAGAGCATGGAAGGGTGCAACGCATACAGACAGCACAGGGTCCCTGCAAGGCACCGCGCAGAGCATGGAAGGGTGCAATGCATACAGACAGCACAGGGTCCCTGCAAGGCACCGCGCAGAGCATGGAAGGGTGCAACGCATACAGACAGCACAGGGTCCCTGCAAGGCACTGCGCAGAGCATGGAAGGGTGCAACGTATACAGACAGCACAGGGTCCCTGCAAGGCACCGCGCAGAGCATGGAAGGGTGCAATGCATACAGACAGCACAGGGTCCCTGCAAGGCACCGCGCAGAGCATGGAAGGATGCAACGCATACAGACAGCACAGGGTCCCCACTCCAGGAACTTACTAGCTGGCAGGGGACGCAGAGGCCGCACAGCTAACCACAGTGCAAGACGGAAAGAACCCAGCACCAAGGAGGGGTGTGTGTGTCCTACTTCGGAAATGCAGAGGAAACACCAGGAACCCCGACAGATCAGGGGAGATTTCTGCAGGCTGTCCTCAGGAGGAAACAGGAGGGTAAGGATCGATAGGCATGACTGCAGAGCCGTGACATTCTCAGCTTACTGGAGGAGCAATGCCCACAGTAGGCAGAGGGCTGTGCTAAAATCCCAAATCCAACATTCACGGGGTACCTACTTGGCCACAGGAACTGGGATAGATCGATGTGGTTGCAGCCGTAAAAACCTGAAAGTGACGTGTGTTATTGAATGGCAGTGCCTAGCCCAGCCAGTGTGGCTCGGCAGTTAGAGCATCGACCCGCGGACCAGAGAGTCCCGGGTTCGGTTCCCGCTAAGGGCGCGTACCTCAGTTGCAGTTTGTCCCCGGCCCTGGTTGGGGTCGTGCGGGTGGCAACCAGTCGATGTGTCTCTCTCACAATCGATGTTTTTCTCTCTCTCTTCCTCCCTCTCTCCCTCCTGCTCTGTCTGAAGATAAATGCAAAAATGTCCTCGGGTGAGTATAAAAATAAATAAATAAAAATAATAAATGGCAGTGCCTAGCCCAGCTGGTGTGGCTCAGTGGTTGAGCGTCGACCCATGCACCAAGAGGTCGCCGGTTCAATTCCCCGTCAGGGCACATGCCCAGGTTGTGGGCCCGATCCCCAGTGGGGGGCATGCAGGAGGCGGCCAATCGATGTTCTCTCTCATCGATGTTTCTCTCTAATATCAATAAAGAAAACAAATTTTTTTACATGGCAGTGCCTAGACTACACCTCCCAGCCTCTTTGCTCACCCTCCAGGCCCCCCCATCCTCTGTGCTGGGGGCCACCTGAGTGGGGGCTGCAACATGCTGGGAGGGACGGAAGAGAGTGGCGTCAGGCATTTATTCCTCCAGCTTCTTTGTAATGCGCAGAATCAAAATTCAAACCCAGACCTGTCTCCAAAGTCCCTGCTCTGAACCTCGGGAAAAGTATGCTGGCGATAGATTCCAGCGGGTCTTGTAAGCAATCTTTTCTCCTGATTTTCAGGAGTTGATTCGCTTTGGACACAGGTAGCCTGCGCCTGCTTATCTTTTGACACAGTCCCGCAGAGGAGATGCTCCCGTCAGACATTCCTGTCGGGGGCCCGCACCGACGGCGCACCAGCGATCGTAAATAAAACCGAAGCACGAAGTCAGAGATATTCCAAGCCTCCAGGCCCAGTCCTGCCCACCTCGCGGGCCCCACATCTGCTGTTTCCTTTCTTGGCGTCTGAGCTAGCTGAGAGGGAACGCGTGCTATTGGTGATCAGAAGGCACGTCGTGGAATTTCTTTAGCAAACATATGCGCCTCATCATTTTTCCAAACTGCTCTAAATTTTTTCCGCCTCCCCCATTCCTAAGAGGGCTGAGACACTTGTCACCATTCTCCGAGAGTGAGAGGAGCCCTTTGTTGCTGTTCGCTGGGTGTAAAGGGCACCGCGGGGTCTGAGCCCCACTCCCAGGACTCTGCACCACCCCCCTGGCCGGCCTTGTGCTGACGCCAGCTCGGGGGCAAGACCACGCTTTGTTACAGGGATTCCAGAGATAAGATGCTTAGACTTGACACGGGCTGAGCAGAGCTGCCGGCAGGGCATGTGGGTGTGATCTGGGACGCCCCAGCAGGAGCTCTGACAGCCTTGAGCTTCGGGGTAATTATCCCACTCTTTGCACTCGGCTTTGAACCCTAACGTAGACATTGTTCACTTCGGGAATCTATAACTCCATGAAACGATGGTTTGAAAAAAGGGTTCAGCAAGGGACATCAGTCAGTCACAGAAGGACAAATACCACATGATTCTGCTCTCCGGAGGGACGGGAGCGGTCAGATTCATAGGGACAGACAGCAGACGGGGGTGGCCAGGGCTGGGGACGACGCAGTGGTAAATGGGAGCAGCTTCGGTTTTGCAGGGTGACGTCCTGTGGATGGGCGGTGGTGACGGATGCAGGACCACGAGAATGTTTCAATGCCGCTGAGCTGTCTGCTTGAAGTGGTGAAGATGGGCCGTTTTATGCTAGGTATATTTCATGATAATTAAAATTTAAAACATTCTGAGAAACGCAAGAGACTACTAAGTGTTAGAATAAGGCTGCTGGAGAAAAAGTGAGAGAACCGGACCTGTTCGGGGAAGGCTGAACAGTTCCACTATGCTCAGTTAGGGCAGCAGACAGGGCTGCCCACAGCGGATGGGGAACGGGCCACGGAGGCAGTTACCAGACCCAAGTGACCATGGAACACTTCCACCTGGAACTGACTCACCCTCTGGTACAGCACACAGGGACGGAGGGCCCACAGTGTGGTCCTCCAGGAGCCACTGGTCCCCAGGGAAATCAAGGTTTGGGGGCACTGAGAGGAGGGGCCTAGGGCCCGGGCACCACACGCACCCACGGCGCCTACGTAAAATCCCCGCCAGGGAGGTGTCGGGGGCAGGGAGCTGGGCTCCACAAGACCAGGAGGGGACGAAGGCCTGGGGAAGCGTCCCTGCAGGAAGACGGGGCACTGCACAGGTGGGTGCACGCAAGCAGCCTGGCACATCGGACGTAGTACCAGGGGCTCTGGGCGCCCAGGTCAGGGAAGCAGGTGGGCGGTGGTTCATGACCAGCCCTGTGTCCTAGAGCTCTGGGGAACTTCTGAGGGACTGTGGCGACTCAGAGGTAAACGAGATTCCTGCTCTGGAAGGTGGAGTGACGTGAAGGGGAACACGGCGAAGGCAGGAAACGTGTTCAGAGACCAGAGACGGGATCGCAGGTCGGAACCGGTAACGCGTGCGGCCTCCCCCGGAAGCCAGGGCGCACTGAACCCCAGCTGTCTTCACGTCTAGGATCTTTCCCATCTTTTGACCCATCGTTCGGTCATCACACGGGGCTGAGCACTTAGTACACCCTGGACAGCGGAGCCAGATGCCCGGGTTCAAATCCCCGCTCTGCAAAATGCTGGCCAGGGGACCTGAGCACGTTACTGAAACGTGTGCGCCTCCTCGTCCTCACCCGGTGAAGCAGAGACGTCACAGCAGCCACCTCAAAGGGCTGTGGCGAGGATTACACAGGGAGTACCCGTAAGGGCTTAGCCCGAGGACACCTGATGCTGCTGGGTGAGAGTTCCAGCACTGTCCATGCTTCTCCTCCCTGCCATCCTGCCATTCAGTCTACACACACACACATACACACACGAACACGCACATGCATGCACACAGACACATGCACGCACGCACGCACATGCTCACACGGCACCTGGCACAGGGAGACAGGAGTGGGACCCAGTTCCTACTTCGGAGGAGCTCAAGCTCCGGCTGGCAGTAGAGCTATAATTAAGTACAAGATGCAGACAGAACAGATATTTTTATGTAACTAAATTATAGCAACTCAATAAAATTGTGAAGGAAGGCAAAGGAATGACACAGCAAATGGGATTTAGGCGGTGAGCGCAGTGGGGTGCGGGCAGTGGGTCACTGCTGTTGAAGGCCCTGCTAACAGGTCACCGTCTTCATGACAGCGCCCACTCGGGCCCCAGGGAGCAGCTTCCATGGTTTACACACGGGAGGTGGCATCACAGGTGACTTGATAACAGAGGAAGTAGCCCCACTAGGTGCTGTTTGTTAATGATGCTGTAACTGGGCTAAACGTCGAATGATGCGGGCGCAGGAGAGGCCCGGCTCCCCACAGGTTCCCCACCAGAGCACTGTTTTCGAAGAATGCTAAAGTCTTGTTACATAAAATAACCTTTAGGGGAGCTGGTTTCACAGTCAAACCTTTTTTACTGCTAAAAATGCTGGTTTTGCAAGAACGACTTCACTGTATCAACTACTTTGCTGCAAATAATTTGTTCTAGGGTTGTTAAACCACCCGAGGCTTTTTGCAAATGTTTCCACTCATCGATCCCAGTGGCCCAGTGTCCAGCGGGGGGCGTTCTGCAGTATGTGTGCAGAAGGTTCCGACCCGTCGGCCTGGTTCCTCACTGTTCCCCTTCACGTTTCTGAGTTTGACCCACCGTCTGGAACGCCTGCCCTCTGAGTGCCCATGTCTACTAGCTCTTTGATGAGGGGGCACGTCACATGTCACGTGTGTGTGGACACACGACACATGGACACGTGTGTGTAGGTATGTACATGTGGTATTTCACATATGCACATTGTTTCAAGCATACAGAAAAGTGGTGGGGGTGCTTTCTCTTTTTAAACACAGTCTAGTGCACACCTGTTACATGTGTGTTTGAGGAGGTGCTATAAGAAAAAGAGACTGTCTCTGATTTCATTCATCCAATATTCACAGAAACCCATCACGTGTCAGGTACCGCCGAGGCCCCACAAAGATGCTCACCGGGAGACTGCCCAGAAGGCGGGACAGTCTCGCGGGGAGACCTGAGAAGGAGCCTCAGCGACAGGCCTCTGGGATGATCACGATGACAGAGGTTTATACTAAATAACCCGTGGACACGAAGGAAGCTCACTTCACGGCACTGGGGAGCTGGGAAGGTGGCAGGGAGGACGCTGGGACTGGGCTGAGACAGGCAGCCACCCCCTGAAGGGCCCGGGATGCCCAAGTGGGAGAAGGGGCATGAAGACTTGCAAACAGGAGGCAGCTGTGACCGGCTCCGTCCCTAGGTGAGCTCATCTGTCCACGGATTCGGTTACCAGCTATATACGGATGGCTCTCAAATTTTTATCTCCAGTCCAGACGTCTCCCGGCTCCAGACCCTGCATCCCACAGCCTGCTCGGCCCCTCAGCCTGGATGTCCCACAGGCCCCCAACACCCCATCCATCCTTTGAGCTCCCTCTGTGTGGGCACACAGCACCCGCTTAGCAGCATGAGCCAGCCCGGCTGGCCTGATCCTCCTGCCCCAGCTCCGAATGCCACAGTCCAGGGGAGGGGAGCCCTAAGCATCGCCTGCAGTGGAAATGCCTGTGGCCTCGCCCCTGCACTCACACAGCAGACTCCCACCTCCACCCTCCCCTGCTCTCCAGCCCACCCTCCACATCTTCTTTCAAAAATCCCTGCAAATCTGACTACGTCATTCCCTTGCTTCAAAATTCTCCGCCACATTCTCTCTGCTCCTTGGAATACAACCGACCTCCTTAGTGGCCGAGAAGCCACACGGACCCCCACCCCACCCCAGCCTCATTCAGGACACTCTGCTCCTTTTTCTTCCACAGAGATGTTTTCAGTTGCCAACAGGTCCTTTCTCCCCAGGGCTTCCTAAACACTCTCCAGGGCTGGCCCGTTCTCCCCACCCTCTCCCAGCCCTTTTCACGCATCGCAGGAGGGGCCGGCGGTGGTCCTCCTGAGGAAGCACCCGCACGTCCCCACTCACTGCCCGGCAGCTCTCTGCCACTGCTCCGGGGCTTCTTCCAGGCCCACCGTCACCGGGGTCTTTAAATAACCAACTGTGAACCAAGGTGGAGGTCCAGTTCCCGAAGAGCAAAGCAGGCGCCCTGTGTGTGGCCGGAACCCCAGATCCCCGTAATACGAGCACGATGGGCACTCGCTGCTTGTGTAATAAAACAGGAGTGTATTGAAGGGGCTGAGACTGAGGCAGCTAGTTTGGAGCTGCTGTTTCTAAAACAAAACAAAACACCCCGGATGAGAGCTGGTGAGGGTCTGAGCTAAAGCAGGAGCAATGGAGAGAGCCCAGACACAAACCCACGCCTCTGTGGCCAATTAACATTGGACAAAGGAGGCGAGAACATACAATGGGGTAAAGGCAATCTATTTAGTGACTGGTGCTGAGAAAATTGGACAGATACATGCAAAAGAATGAAACTAAACCACCTTCTTACACCATATACAAGAATAAACTCAAAATGGATTAAAGACTTAAATGTAAGACTCGAAACCACAAAACTCCTAGAAGAAAACATAGGCAGTAAAATCTTTGACATTTCTCGTAACAACATTTTTTCTGACATATCTCCTCGGGCAAAGGAAATGAAAGAAAAAATAAACAAATGGGACTACATCAAACTAAAATGTTTTTGCACAGCAAAGGAAACCATCAACAAAATGAAAAGACAACCTACTAAATGGAAGAAGATATTTGCCAATGCCACATCCGATAAAAGGTTAATATCCAAAATTTACAAAGAACTCAGACAACTCAATACCAAAAAAAAAAAAAAAAAGAAAAAAAGTTAAAAAATGGGCAGAATAGACACTTCTCCAAAGAGGACATACAGATGGCCAGCAGACATATAAAAAGATGCTCAATGTCACTATCCATCAGAGAGACGCAAATTAAAACCACAATGAGATATCACCTTACACCTGTCAGAACGGCTATCATCAATAAATCAACAAACAACAAGTGTTGGCGAGGGTGTGGAGAAAAGGTAACCCACGCTCACTGTTGGTGGGGATGTAGACTGTTGCAGCCACTATGGAAACGATATAAAGTTTCCTCAAAAAGTTAAAAATGGCCCTGGCCGGGTGGCTCAATTGACTGGAGTGTCACCCTGTGCACCAATAGGTTGCAGGTTCAATTCCTGGTCAGAGCACGTATCTAGGTTACAGTTCCATGCCCTCTCAGGAGGCAACCAATCGCTGTTTCTCTCTCTCTCTCTCCCTTCCTCTCTCTAAACATATTCTCGGGTGAGGATTTAAGAATGTATATTAAAAATGGAACTGTGTTCTGACCCAGTGATTCCACTTCTGGGTATATATCTGAAGAAACCCAAAACCCTAACTCAAAAGAATAGATGCACCCCTATGTTGATTATAGTGTTATTTACAATAGCCAAGATATGGAAGCAACCCAAGGGCCCAACAAAAGACGAGTGGATAAAAAAGCTGTGGTCCAGCCCTGGCTGGTCTGGCTCAGGGATTAAGTGTCAGCCTGCAGACTGAAGGGTTGTGGATTCGATTCCCAGTCAAGAGCATGTACCTCAGTTGCAGGTTCGATCCCCGGCCCATCAGGGTCATGTGGGAGGAAACCAATCGATGTATCTCTCTCACATCAGTGTTTCTCTCTCCCTCCCTCCCTCCCACTCTATCTAAAAATCAGTGAAAAAATATCTTTGTGTTAGGATTGTTTAAAAAAGCTGTGGTACATATATACAATGAAATATTACTCAGCCATACAAAAGAATGAAATCTTACGATTTGAGACAGCATGGATGGATCTAGAGGGTATCGTGTTCAATGAAATAAGTCAGTCAGAGAAAGACAAATACCATATGATCTCGCTTATATGTGGAATCTAAAGAACAAAATAAATGCACAAACAAAACAGAAACAGACTCATAGATGCAGAGAACAGACTGAGGGGTTGCCAGAGGGGAGGGGTGCTGGGGGGCTGGTGAAGGAGGGAAAGGGATTGAGAAGTACGGATTGGCAGTAACAACACAGTCATGGGGATGTAAAGCACAGCATAGGGAATACAGTCAATGACATTATAATAACTCTGCGTGGTGCCAGGCGGGTACTGGAAATGTCGAAGGGAACACTTCGTAAGGTATGTATTGTCTAACCACTGGACTGTACACCTGAGACTAATACAAACAAGCTAATATGTGTGTGTGTGTGTGTGTGTGTGTGTGTGTGTGTATATATATATATATATATATATATATATATATATATATATATAATACACTCACAAGTCAGCAATAAAACAGTAAGCCTCTATACTGGAATGGTCAAAGGACACAAATGAATAATTCAGAAAAGAGGGAGTAGAAATAGCTGAGAAACATAAAATGTTCACATTCTCAAGTAATGAAGAAATACAAATTAAAACAACAATAATGTACATGGAAGACACCTAGACACTACCCATGTGATGATAAATATTTAAAACAGACACAAGGCGCAGAGGGAGGGTATGACAGGCGTGCTCGAACCCGTGCAGCCAAGCATCAGTGATCTTTGACTCAATGACTCCACGTCAAGGGATCTAAACTAATAAAATTATTAGAAATATAGCTTAATAGAGATTTACAAATAAGTTACTCATTGAACGTTCTATATTGAAATTAAATAAATGGATAAAGCAGGAGCAATGGATGATCAGATATTTGGGGAGCAGAACCTACCCAGCCGATTGAGATGGGAGGGTGTGGGGGAAAGAGGAGCCTGGGATGATTACTGGGAAAACTGTGTTTTGAACATTTTTTTTAAAAATCCTCACCTGAAGATACTCTTTTATTGATTTGAGAGAGAGAGGAAGGGGGGAGAGAGAAACACCGATCAGTTGCCTTCCATATGCACCCGACTAGGGATCGAACCTGCAACCTGGGTACACGCCCTGCCCAGGAATCGAACCCAAGACCTTTCGGTGTCCGGGACGATGCTCCAACCAGCTGAGCCGCCCCGGCCAGGGCTGAACAATTTTTATTGTCCTACATCGTAGGGATTCCCCGGAAATTGGTTCCATCTGCCAAGTGGCCATAAAGGCCTCTCTCCATGAAAACTTGCCCGACCGTTTCTATCCTCAGTATCTTTAGCTGTGAGCTGCCCGCTATCATTGAAAGGTTATGTGTGGGAACCATTTGCAGTCCAGGACAGTGATGCACAGGACGACGGGGCCCAGAATGAAGGACGCCCCCAGTCCTGGACCACATCGCAGTAAGCGCACGATCGGGCCGCCCCCCTCAGACGCTGGCACAGCCGGTCTCCCTCCCCCTGCAGGTGCACAGGGCCTCCTGCCAGACTCCCCACCTGGCCGGGCTCTGGGCTTGGAGTTCTCGCCCTCCTGCAGCATCCAAGCCTATGGGTCAAATCTGTCCCTACACAGTGGGGGTAGTTTATAAAAGACAGAGAATTTAAATATTTCCCAGAAAGCTGGCAGAATAAACATCCTATTGCATTTTAAGATACAACTAAATACTCAGCAAAAAGGTGGTCTTTCAAACCAACAGTATTTTCTGGTAAAGATACAGCTTTAGAAGAAACAAAACTGGAGGTATGTCCACACACCTCTTAGTTAAAACGTTAGTGTTTTGAAGAAGGATAAACTCTTCTCAAGAGCTCCTTCTTTAAAGCCAACCAGAGAGGATGTGCCTGGCTCCTCCCGGCACCTCGGACACCCCGAGGCTGCCCTGTCCTACAACAAATGTGCTGTTTCAGCAGAATAGTGCCTTCATCTCAAACCCAGTGAGAGGGACATGGAGCTTTGGGGGGGTTTTATTGCTAATAATTACACAGCATTTAGAATCTACAGCGTACTTTTTATTTTTTTAATTTTAATGTTAATTTTTAAAAAATTTTTTTCTTTATTGATTTTTAGAGAGAGAGGAAGGGAGAGGGAGAGAGAGAGATAGAAACATCTATGAGAGAGAACATCGACTGGCCGCCTCCTGCATGCCCCCCACGGGGGGCTGGGTCCACAACCTGGGCATGTGCCCTGACGGGGAATCGAACCAGCGACCTCTTGGTGCACAGGTCGACGCTCAACCACTGAGCCACACTGGCTGGGCTACAGAGTACTTTTTAATATCAACATTTCTGACTTCATTTAAAACATTCTGCTAATACTAGAAAGCTTTTCTCTATTAATGAGCTAGGACTCTAAAGAGGAATAATGATATTTTTCCTGAAAAAGATTTTTGCACGTAGTTCCAACCCCCTTGACTTTAAGTGCTTGGAGAAACCTCCTTACTGATACACGCAATGCTTCAGCATATGGTTTTTAATGCTCTCCGCGGCGACGGTTTTCACGCTACCAGTTCTGTGCCATGAACAGACTGTAACGGAAGAAACAAAGAGGCTATTTCTCTTTTCTGATCCACCTTCCACGCAACTAAAATGTTCACTTTGCTAAAAGAATATAGGAAAAGGTTTACACTATCTCAGAAATTAACAATAACCAATGAATGGTTACTTTTTAAACACCGTTTTGTGGATTTTCCACCAAAATGCTTGGGCTTGTTTATAATGTCATAAAAGCTTGTGGTTTGGCTATAAAATAAATTCCTTGCTGGGTGGAGCACCAGGTGCACCAATTAGAAATTCTCGCCCGGCATGGTGCTTGCTGTGCACTTTTCCACGAGCGCGTTCTGAGTTTGCTACCACGGAAAGCCAAGGCCAGCTTCTGTCACCAAGGTATCCGAAGGTGCTTCGAACTGTTGAGTTCAGGAGACCCCCTCCCACCAGATCCTTGGTCCTGTTTTAAATGCAACTGTTTGCCGACTTGAACATTCTATCCGAGTGAAGAGAAAGTCGTCAGTATTACAGATGTCAAAAGATGTTTCAGATTTTAAATAAATGATTCTTAATTTCCCAAATATAAGTGCTTGGAAATGAAAACAATTTTCCACTTCAAAACTAGAAGAAAAAAAAAGTGGCAATAGCTCAAAAGGTTATTATAGTGGTTTGGAAATGTGACAGCAGCAGGCAGCGTGGCCTCGACCTGCGTGGGCATTAACGAGGAGCACCTGCAACGGAAGCCCAGCTGCATCGGGGAGCTTCCAGATACACAGTGGGGATATAATAAGGTCTCTCATGACACCTTGCAAGGCAACATGGAGAAAAGGTTATTAGCCAGACTCGTACCCTCTAAGGCAAAGACTAACTTCCAAGTTGGTCATTGTTACATGAGGGATTGTTACAACATTACATTACAGATTACAGTGGTGTTACAATCCAACAGGGTTCTACTCAAAAAGAAAAGCAAGGGCTTAGCCATAGTACATGTAAACAAACAAGAATTTTAGATGACAATCAGTAAGAGGTAATGATGTGACGTGACCAGCAAAGGAGCAAATACGATCCTGGGCTGCATTATTAGAAAGACAGACTATAGAATAAGGGAGGTGAAGTATCCTTGTTCTCCTGTTTAAAAACCATGCCTGGGATACCACATTCAGTTGTTTCAAAAGGCATATAGACAAAAGGAAACAAGTATAGCTATGGCAAACCAGGATGATGAAGGATCTAAAATTGTGTCTTGTGAGGATTTTTCTTTTTTCATGGTAATGTTTAGTTAGAAGAAGACTTGAGAAAGAGCTATGCTTGTCTTCAAACATGTGATGACCTCGTACATGGAAAAGAGATTAAACCTATTCTCTATGGACCCAGGGGGCAGAGCTTGGGCCACATTTGGACTGCACGTAGGAATGACAGTCTGGACGGTCTGAAGGAGGAATGGAGTACAGGAGAGACGGAGTTTCTAGGCCCTTGAAGCTGCTCAAGCCTGGGCTGAATACCCTTGGGAGCACCCCCCCCCCCCCAAGAGATGTCAAGCCCTGGAGGGTGGGTGGACTGACTCCGTGCAAGGGAGGGTGGAGGAGGAGGTCAGGGCAGGAGCAGCTCCATGATTATCTGCCTTCCATCTCGGTTCCCGGCTAAGCTGTACATTGAAGAAACAGTCAAAGACTTAAGAAAGTAAACCAGGAGATGAGCTGACCTCTTAGGTCCCCTCCAATGCTGAGTCTTACAACCTATGGCAACCAGGCAAGGGTGCGCTTTGACACCTTGGTGAGTTGTGACTGGGGAAAGTATTGAAAGTGACACAGAAATGAAGTGGCAACATTCTGTTCCTCGTGCTCCCGCTCCTCCCCCTGCTTCATCCAGGTTCTTCATTCCCTATTCTCTGACTAGCAAGGTGTAATAGAAAGAGCTGATGTTTGGATTTCATAAAAATCCAGGTTGTTTCCTCAAAAGTGTTAAACCCAGAGTTACAAGATGCCCCAGCAATTCCACTGCTAGGTATCTACCCAAGATAAATGAAAGCACCTGTCCACGCAAAGATTTGTACATGAATGTTCTTAGCAGAATTAATCACAATAGTCAAACAGTGGAAACACCCCGAACGTCCACCAGCTGGTGAACTATGTCGAAAATGTGGTCCATCCATACAACGGAATACTATTTGGCCCGAGAAGGAATGAAGTACTCACACAGGCTACAACTTGGATGAACTTAAAACATTATGGTCCGTAAAAGAAGCCAGACACAAAAAGCCAATTATTACATGGTTCCATTTATACTCAACATCCAGAATCGAACTCAGAGACAGAACGCAGATCTGTGGTCATCAGGTCTAAGGTGAAGGGGGAATGGGAGTGAGTGCCATACGAGGTACTGGGGTTTCTAGTTGGGGTGATAAAATATGTTCTAAAATTTGATAGTGGTGATGCTTGCACAATGCTGTGAATATACTAAAAGTCACTTAATTGCATACTTTAAAGGGGGGAAATTTTATGGTACATGAATATCTCAATAAAGCTGATATTAAAACAAAAAAGATTCAGCCCGCTGGTGTGGCTTGGTGGTTGAGCGTCGACCCATGCACCAGGATGTCGCTGGTTCGATTCCCAGTCAGGACACATGCCCAGGCTGTGAGCCCGATCCCCAGTGGGGGGCATGCAGGAGGCGGCCAATCGATGTTCTCTCTCATCGATGTTTTTCTTTCTCCCTCTCCCTCCCTCTCTCTTTAAAAACCAATAAAGAAAAAGAAAAAATTTTTTAAAAGCATGAATCTTTAGCCCTGGCCGGTTTGGCTCAGCAGTTAAGAGTGTCGGCCCGCGGACCAGAGAGTCCTGGGTTCGGTTCCCGCTAAGGGCACATACCTTGGTTGCAGTTTGTCCCCAGCCCCGGTTGGGGTCGTGTGGGTGGCAACCACTCCATGTGTCTCTCTCACATCGATGTTCCTTTCTCTCTCTCTCTTCCCCTCTCTCTCCCTCCCGCTCTGTCTGAAGATAAATGCAAAAAAGTATCCTCGGGTGAGAATAAAAAATAATAATAATATAAAATAAAATTTAAAAGCATGAATCTTTTTTTTTTTTCATTTATCTTCAGATAGAGCAGGAGGGAGAGAGGGGGTAAGAGAGAGAGAGAAACATCGATGTAAGAAAGACACATCGACTAGATGCCACCCACACAACCCTAACCGGGGCCAGGGACAAACTGCAACCGAGGTACGCGCCCTTAGCAGGAACCAAACCTGGGACTCTCTGGTCCGAGGGCCAATGCTCTAACCGCTGAGCCAAACTGGCCAGGGCAAAGCATGAATCTTTAAAAAAAAAAAAAAGATTCAGACCAGGATCTAAGCCTTGGCAGTTGTGTGGCCTTACAAAGTTACAAACCTCCTTGAGCCTGTTTTCTCACCTGGGAAAGAGGGTGGTGATACAACCTACCTCAAAGGCAGGCTTGGAAGAAAACATGGAGTGAAGAATGGCAAGTATTCATTTCCATGAATGGGCTTACAAATGATAACTTTTGTCACATTTCAACTACTGTCGTTTTCCTTAGAGCAATAAAGAAAGTCTGTGATTTCCAGCTCACTTTACAGAGTTCTAAATACTGGAAAGAAAAAGCAGCACACAGATTTTCTACCGCAGTGAGAGAGCCAGTATCTAAATGATGAGAATGGCCAGTCTTTCAGGAGGCTAGAAACTGCCTGACTTCACTGTAGCATCAATTACAAATTGAGTAGAAGAGCCCTGGCCGGTTTGGCTCAGCAGTTAGAGCCTCGGCCCCAGACCAAAGAGTCTCGGGTTCGATTCCGGTCAAGGGCCCGTACCTCGGTTGTGGTTTGGTCCTCGGCCCTGGTAGGGGTCGTGCAGGAGACAACCAGCCAATGTGTCTCTCTCACATCAATGTTTCTCTCCCTCTTCCTCTCCCTCCCTCCCTCCCTCCCACCCTATCTGAAGATAAATGGAAAAATATATCCTCGGGTGAGGATTTTAAAAAAAGAAAACAAAAGACAAATTAAGTAGGAGAGGCAGCAAGATAAAGAGCCCAGGGTAAAGATAGAAATTTCATTCATTAGAAGAAAATTTTCTCTTCCTTCCTTCTCATTTATATACTATTTTCTATCATTACTATGTTAAGTGTGACAGTCATCCAAATAATAAGTATGGGTTGTACTTTCTGAAGCTAACACATAACTATGACTTTTTAGTTCCTGTCACTATCAAAAGCATGGAGCTGTACTCAACATATGAAAATTCATGAGTTCATACAGTATGCTGTGCAGTCTTGCCATTGTAATGGAAATCTCTGACTTAAAAAGAAAAAATGTTTCAACATAGCTAATAAAATACTCAAATGTTTAATTTAGTTCTTGGTGAAATGGTGTTTCTGTGATGCACTGTTTTAACTGAATCACCCTAGTAATTAACTGGATTGTATTTATTTACATTTTCACTTAATGGAAGCCTCTTGAAATGAATAATTTCACATTGAAACATCTGTTGCTTGAGACATCATCAGTGAGCGTTCACTTCTGCCCCACAGACTACTCTTGCTTTGAACTGTATTTATAAGGTAACCAAAAAATAATAAGTAACAGAGCTAAGAACGTTTTGAGAAAAGTAACTCAACAGTCATGATTCACTCAATTCTGTTTTGAAGTGATCTTACTGTTTGCTTCTAGTTACTTTAAAGTGATTTTTTTTAAAAACTGTTACATACGCTATGTAAGAGTTGGTTTTTACTTTCTTTTAGACATCATTAGCAGTAAAATACCTTACCAATATCTCTAAATGAGCAATTAACATGAGTGGGCAGAAAATAAAAAAAATTCCTGAATAGATGTTTAGGTCAACTTTATGGCTGAACTGCTATTTAGCAACAATATGACCAGGCCTCAATAAGTGCTCAAATAAAAACATCTAGGCTCATTTCACAACCGAAATCAAGCTCTCAACAACATGACCACATATTAATTTTTAAAAGCCTCTCTGCCTAGAAATCATTTCATATAATTTTTCAGCCACATGCCTTGCACAACTAACACAGGGAAAATTCCACCAAAAACACATAGGAGGGGGTACTACCGTTTACACTAAAAAAGTAGTAATTCAAATATGATTGATTATAAGTCAATTAAGGAAAGTATTCAAAATTTAATTGAGAAATATATTCAACCTACTGGAGAATAAAACCGTTCCCATGACTACACTATAAGGGATTCCAGTGGCCAGGGCGGTTATCAAATACCTCTATCCGCCTTACCACCTTCTGAGGATCCAAAAACACAGGGGTTCTGCTATGGGAAACTGGTGTTAAATTTGGAGAGTCAAAACTTTCATTCCACTGAAGAGGACACTACTAAATTGGGAAGGCCCACATGTGATTATATGAAAATTATAAGCCAAAATTATCAGAATATACCTTCCTCCATGAAAAAGTGATAAATTTCACTGGAGATTAAAATATCATTATAGAGGATGAACCAACACACTCACTAATCTTTATTGCTACAGCTAATACCTCCTATGTGCAAACAGGTGTTGAATAGCTAGAAAAGTTTCCCTAAATCACAGTTACAATTGCAAAATAAATAGCTTGAGTTGTCAAAGCGTCTAGAATTCCAAATTACTCCAACTTCACCATAAGCAAATTCTAAAAAAAATATGCATTTTTTTCCTTTACAAACTTTTGGGGCTCTGATAAAGCAATAAATCCAAGATATAAAAAATTATGTTGTTAATTTTTGTGCATGAATTATCACACATCATGTTCTGATAAAATATGCAGTGTGCTGTGGAAATCTTTTTCAACCTTGCTAGTGAGACTAAAATTTTTCAGGCATGTAAGATTTTATATTTTTAAGAGATGCCATATTGGCAGCTATTAATATTTCCTTCCTGTTAAGGGAATTTAAGATTATTATTTTTTAAAATCTACCACCCTGTAAGCAAAATAAGTGGAAACACTTCTAAGACAGGTCCGCTTTGCCTGTCCATTTAGATTGCATTAAACTGGGATGATTGCATCCAAGTGGAACTGAATGGATTCTGAGGGTCCATCCGTAACAAATACTGCGTGCATCCTCGCAAGAGTGTTTTGTTATTAAGTGATTTGTTTGCTGAGTTCTCCATCCAGACCTTTCCAAACAAATGCGAGTTTGGAAGCAGAACGCAACACGTCCCCCGAGCCCCCGGGCCTCCCCGCGCGCCGCGGGGCCGGTGCGCTCGTGCGGGAGGCGCCCGGACCAGCCGGCCCCGCGCGCAGTGGCCGGAGGCGGGCGGCGGCGGCGGCGGCCGGGCGGGGGCGCGGCGAGCGCGGCCCGGGCCCGCGGCCCAGCACAATGCGCCCCGGCGGCGGGAACCGCGCGCCCCTCCGCCGCAACTTTGCGCGGCCTCCCCGGCCGCCCGGCCTCGCCCCTCGGCCCGGCCCCCGCCGCGGCCCCCGCCCTCCCGGCCGCCGCCGCTCACCGTTGCAGAACTGGAGCAGCGAGGACGTGTCGTACAGGCTGCTGTAGCTCGAGAAGCCGTCCTCCATGCTGAGGCCGCCGGGCAGCACCCGCTCCCCCGGCCCGGCCGCGCCGCCGCCGCTCACCCCCACACTGAGCCGCCCGAGCCGCGGCCGGCGCTGGCGCTGGGGCCGGCCCTGCTGTGGCGGCCGCTGCCGGTTACCACGGCAACCCCGGGCCCGCCGCCGCCGCGCGAGCCAGCGCCGGCTCTGCCCGCCAGGGGGCGCCCGCGGCAGGGACGTGGCGGGGCGGGGCCGGGGCGGGCGGGGCCGGGGGCGGAGTCGGGGCGGGGTCGGGTCTGCCCTGTCCCCAGAGGGAGGGCACGCGGCCCCGCGGGCAGGCTGCGGGGGCTCTGCGGCCAGGCCCGCCTACTCCCGGAGGGCGAGGCTTGCGGGGCGCGGGGGGGAAGGGACGGGGAACGCTACCGCGGACTCTACACTCCCTCCTGGCCGGGGCTACCCCTCCTGCGGACGCCAAAGCCCGCGCTCCCCGGAGGCGCTGTCCCCGGGCCCGCCGGCAGCTCCAGGACCAAACATGGGCAACTTGCGAGCCCAATTCAGCTGCCTTTCCACCTCAGAACAGCTCCGCTTTTGGCCACGTCCTGCGAGGCGGGCCCCGCTGTCCCCACGGTCTTCCTTGCAGCAGGGCCCGCCTCCAGGGAGAGTGAGCGCCCGGCTCCTAACTCCCCTTGAACCTTCGCTCACCAGCGGAAAAGATGCGGCTTCCCACTTCCAAAAGCAGAAAGTCTGGGCATTTACAGGAGTTAAAACAGCTGCTCTGTTCGCGCCCTCACTGATCAACCCCCGAGGTGCAGATCTGTTACATTACACACTAGTTAACCTGTTACAGGACCCGAGGAAATCAGAATTTACTTTGTCCCAGAAGGAGAAACACAAACCCACGGGTTTGTCACTTTCCCAGTCCACGCGTACACAGGCTGGGTGGACCATGTGAGTTTCACTGCGCACAGCCTGCGGTAAAGGTGCCGGTAACCAGGAAGCCAGAGAGAGTCCAGGGATTGGATAACCTTCTGGCTGCCCAGCACAATCTGAGTGGTTTCCAGTTGCGGCTATTAACTCGTGTAGGTTGAACACATGTAGGTGAAATGAAGACGGAGTGAAAAGTTACTCTTCGGAAAGCCTGTGCGCCTCCCTAGGGTTCAGAGATGGAGGGAGGCCTGTGTTCCCCAAGCAGAAGGCAGGGTCAGACTTGGGACCCTGTCACTGCGTGCGGCACATGTGGCTCACGGTTGACCATGCCTGGCATTAAGATGCTGAAGGCAGAGGTAGTGGTGGAAGCCCTCATTCCTGTCCTTGGAGACCAAGCACAGAAGGCAAGGGGATTGGTAAGGAGAAGGGTACATGTGGGAGGCTGAAGGGCTATAGGTGCCCTTGGTTTGACTGTGACCTGGTTTTTGAAGGACAGTGGGAAGGACAATGTTAGTGATTGTGGAGGAAAGGATCAGGGCCCGCTGACAGGCCAACGAGCTGATCTGATGGCGACTGGACAGCTGGGAAATAAGCAGACAGTGGGAAGTAAGAGTGGACAGAGAGAACAGAGTCAAGTAGGAGACCCCACAAGAGATGGAGGGAGGCAGGAGGTTTGCACACAGGTCAATGGCTGATCAGAGCACCGTTAGGGAGATGAGTCTGAATGCAGACTGGACTGCAGGGCCAGGGCCTGGAGCTGGAGCAGCTCAGTGTCTGCATCGTTTCAGAAATGGGTCACTGAGGCACGGACTGTCAGTAAGAGACTGAGGGACGGGCCAGAGGACCATACAGCTGCAGAGTCAGAAAGGCCGGGAGGGGACAGCAACCTCCCATTAGAAGTGCCCTGTGGCTACTGGAGGTACAAGACCAGCTTGCCAGTGAAAGAACTGGGATTTGGGAGCTGTTGGCAAAGAGGTGGTAAATGAACTGCCTACTGGGGAGGACTGAAGGTAGGACAGGAGCTGGGCGGAGCCTTGGAAAGGGAGGGAAGAAGGAGACTCCCAGGCACAGTCAGAGGAGCCTGAAAGTCAGTCTAGGGTGTTATCCATTAAGCTAAGAGCACAGAAAGCTGCAAAGAGGTGGGCCTTGTCACAGACACTTAAGGAAAGGAACGAGGCCAAACTCAGAGGTCAGGGGTACCAGAGGGTCACATAAGCCACACCACAGCACCCCCCCCCCCAAGTACCGATGGAACCTCTGCATCTCGAAGGCAAGAGACCTGCTATGGAGAAGGGGCTTTTGAAAGGTGAAACTGAACACAGGTACTCATTTGAACTTTGCCCTTCTCTGTTTTCTCATTCCCCATCTTTCCCCCCTTCTAATCCAATCTTTACACTCTCCCTACTCCACTTTGTGGTTTTATGCATCAGGATACATTGCATAATTAATATAAAAAGGTGAACTATGACATCTTGAACTTGGAAAAGAAATGATAACCATGAATAAATAAATGATTAAAAGATGGTTCTCTTTAAGAATGTTAGTATTGTTGATTTATAATGTTGAAAGTATATTTGGTGGCCCCAACTAAAAAAGGCGAGGGAATAAAGAAAATTCAGAATGGGTCAGGAGAAAAATTCAGCTGGGGATTTTCTTAGGAGATTTTACTTCCACTAGAGCGAAATGACAAATAACAATTAAGAACTCAGTCCACGTGCTCTGAGATAATAAAAATCGTTATTACACTCTTGACCTAGAGTATTGAACAGCTATGTTTTCCCCACAATAGTAAAAGTGTACTCAAAAAAAAAAAAGGCAACATTGAGTATAATTACAAGAATATGCATATGAAGTCAATTAGGTATAATCTATATTAAAAAAAAGATCTCTGGAGAAAGTTCAAGAAAAATCTCTGGAAACTTAATTAATAATGTGAGATTTTTGCGCCCAAACATTTTAACAGACTGTTATCCCGCGTCATTTTGAGATAATTTATGGCCAGAGCCCAAAGAATGCTGTCATTGTAGTAAGCGGTGCGCGCTCCCTGGGACAATGGAACCACGGGGCTCTGAGCATCCACAGCACACTCGTGCAGCCCGCGGAAAAGAGAAAGGAAAGTGGGCGTCCTGCAGCCTGTATTCATCAGAAGTAATAAAGTGACCCAGAAACATGATCATCTATTGTTTAACTCAACATTCCTCCAAAAATAGTTGCACCGTGTGCTCGGGGCTGGGATACGCTCACCGCAGGTGTCTGTGAAGTCCATTTAACGAGTCGCATCAGCGCTTTAAAAAATGAAATAGAAAATTCCACTCTGGGTACCTCCCAAAGGAATTGAAAGCAGGGTCTGGAAGATGTCTTTGTGCACCTATGTTCACAGCAGCACTATTTGTGATAGCAAAAATGTGGGGACAACCCAAGTGTCCATGCATGGATGAATGGGTACGCGAAACGCGCTCCATCCGTGCAATGGGATACTATTCAATCTTAAGAAGGAAGGAAATGGACACATTCTACAACCTGGATGGGCCTTAAGGACATTGTGATAAATAAGCCAGTCACAAAATGACAAATCATGTATGATTCCACTTCTAAGAAGTCCCTTAAGTAGTCAAATTCATAGAGACAGAAAGGCGGCTGCCAGGGGCTGGGGGAGGGGCAGTCAATGGGGACAGAGTTTCTGTTTGGGATGTTGAAACATTCTGGAGAGACATGGAAGCAGGGAGCAGACTGACAAATCTCAGAGGGAGGGTGGGGTGGGGGTAGGGAAAAAAGGAAAAGTTCTGGAGATGGCGGCACAATGATGTAAATGGACTTGCCGCCGAACCGTGCGCTGGAAGACGGTTAAAACGGCAGATGTTCTGCTCTCCACATTTCACCACCAGGAAAAAGGAGCAGTGTAGAGGGAGATGTCAGCGTGCGCAGAACACGGGAAGAACACGGATTTTGCTCGAAGCGCTGTGATGCAAAGTGCTTTTCTCCCTGTAGGCCACAGAGTCTAGGAAACATTCAGACATACGATGGTCATACAAACACATGCATTGTTACCAGTTGTGATGTGTGCTACAACATAGGTGATTCGGAGCTTCTGGGTCGGGCCGAGCAGGGAGAGGAGGACCAAGCAGCAGGGGACAAAAAGCATGGAAACCACAGGCAAAGCTGGCTCATCTGAGGGACCCGGGAGATTACGGGGCCATAGAGGGCACGGCCTGTGCACATGGGGGCTCTGACTTTACCCTGACAGCAAAGGGGACTTGCCCTCCAGTTAGCATTCTGGGGTAAATTATGCCGTCCCCCCACCCCACACAAATGGGTATGTTGAAGCACCAATGCCGCGTTCTTCAGAATGTCATTTGGAGGTGGGGTTTTCACACAGGTGATCTAGTTAGAATGAGGTCATCACAGAGGGCCCTAATCCAGTGTGGCTGGTGTCCACATGCGAAGAGGAATTTGGGACACAGACACACACAGGGAAGACCCTGGGAGACCCAGGGAGAAGATGGCCATCCACAGGCCAGAAAGAAAGGCCTGGACTAGACCTTTCCTTCACAGCCTCAGAAGGCACCATCCCTGCCCACACCTTGATTTTGGATGCCCAGCCTCCAGAACGGTGGGACAAGCATTCCTGTGGTTGAAGGCTCTCGGTTTGCGGTCCTCTCTGACAGCAGCCCTAGCAACTGATACAGTTACTCTGGTTTTATCACAGATTCAGGACACGCCCATTCTTGATAGTAAAGATAACATACACTTTCTCATGACTAGATTGTTACTCTATAAAATGAGAGGTAATCACAGCCTCTTAGCATCAACAGAGAGCATTCAGTTCCATGGTTTCCAACCCGCCAGCCCACCCAGCTGTACTTTTCTGCAGCATCCCTGACACAGGGTCACTCAGGCCAGTGCAAAGTTGACAAGCTTGAATTGTTAGAAGGATTGTTGGTTATTTTTATTCCAAACCGCCCGTCCCAAAGCATCCTTCCTGGATCCTCCTTTTGTCTGGTCGATTTAATCTTCCTCTGTCCTGGTGGGGGCTTTTGTCTGTTCGGAAACGTTACGGAACAGCCTGTGTCCTGGTTTCCACAGCCCTGTGTGGGTCCTCCGGGTGAACTTGCCCAAAGGGGGCTTAATGAGGTCACTGTGTTCTGTTGCCTACCCCATGAAGTGCAAACATCTTGGCTCAGACCTCAAGTCTGTGTTCCTGCCGCAAATGCTGTCTTTGGCATCTGACATGTTCCTGCCACACCACGCTATCAGCAGCTCCTCCTTGAGATGCTCTGACATGCCACACACTTGGATGCCCTGGACCTCAGCCCGTACCCCAGTCCCAAGTGCCTGCCTTCCCTGCCGCGAGCATAGGAGCTGCCTGTCGCCTGCATGCACTTGGCGGCCTCTGCAGTCAGAGCAGTGCTATCTGCTACACTCTCAGACTTGCTGCTGCTTCACTGGATCCCTTCTGCCAGCCTTGTGTCAATCCACCTGGCCTTGTAGGAACTGGTGTGTGTGTGTGTGTGTGTGTGTGTGTGTGTGTGTGTGTCCCAGGAGATTAGATGCCTCCAATGCCCATCATGCTTGACACAATGTTGAAAGCAGTTGATACTGAGTAAATGATGAGTGAATGAATGAAAGAATGAATGCACAATCTCTCTTGACAAAATCAGTTGCCCATTCCACACAACAGGCTTTCAAATGCCTAGAGAGCTCCCATCTTCTCCAAGTCACGTTGTCCATGTTCTTCCTATCCATCATGTGACAGTGTGCAGACCCCTTCACCTACATAGATGCCCACCCTACTCAACGGGGCTCTGTTCTACTGAATCCTGGTACCCAGAACCGAATACAATAACCTCAGAGGACTGACCTGGGTGGCATTTCCCTTTAATAACTTGGATATTATGTGTCTTTTGATGCAACTGAAGTTTTATTGATTTTTCTGAGCTGCCAGGATACATACTGTTGGTTCCTCTTGAACTTCCTGTCAATTATAAACCGATCAGTCTTTGCAAATGAACTGCCATTGGGTCTTCTCCATCCTGTACTGAGTTAATTGATTTTTTTTTTAATCTAAAGACAAGATTTATCTTTATCCCTGTTAAATGTCATTTTGTTGGTTTCAATCCATCATTTTAGCCAATGAAAATCTTTGAAACTCTTAAAGCTGGCGTCTGACACATCAGCCTTTGACAGCAGCTGATGTGCCATAGCAAACCCTTCCCTTTAATGTCTTCTTCACGTCGGAATCGACAAACACATTAGCAGTGCAAGAGGGGGCGGAGCTCTACGCACACCCTCGGGGGCGCCTCACCAGCCGCAACTCCATTGATCTAATGTGTCAATACTCTGAATATGTTTGTCCGACGAAATATAAAATCAGCCCAAGTTCGCCCAGCCCATTTTTCTCTGTATCGCCCAGAGGGATTTGTGAGGGAGCTGTCCCAGTGCCCTGCAAACGCCGTGGAAAGACAGAACGTTGCCTTGGCTCTTGACAACCAGCTTCCCCTCCAAGTCATGCGTACACACCAGCTCGTCAGAGATCTGCTAACATTTTTGCTCAGAACCAATATTAACATCAAACTTATCATCTGCATTTTCCAGAACTCAACTTTTTCTGCTTTTTGGAAAATTAGGACATTTTTCCCTTCCTGGTTTTCTGCGACTCCCATCTGGCAAAATCCGAGATGGTTTGCCGAGGCCTGGAGAACGGATTCGCGGGAACTAAGCCGTCCCCAGCATCTCTCACTGTCTTGGGCTCCTGACAATTTCTCACAAAGGCCGTTTCTTCGACTCTTTCCGGTTTTAAAAGTATTCTCCTTCTTGGGGCAAAAGAAACCCGCAGAGTAAACTCCTGATATGCAGACAGGCGTTCAGAGTCCTCCACAGGCCAGTTCCTCAGCCCTGGTCAACCCCCCTGCTTTTCATTCCCCACACCCCACAAAGGCCTGCCCCTGGGGCTTTGCTTGTGTGATTCCCCTACAGAAATGCTCCGCTCAGAGCTGCCTCCTCTCTGTCTTGCCCGTGTCCCCGCCCCCTCGGGTTGCTAATGGCAGCCAGCACCTTTCATCTGTGCTAACCAACCTGCCTTTTGAAGCTCTGTAGAAACTGGATGGTTGACACCATGGGGCCTTGGAGGCAGGGCTGTGCTCTTCACCGTGTGTTCATTCATCCTCCCACAGCAGCCAACGTGGAGTCTTCACAGGGTCTCCCTGGCCTCCCCCCTGGCCGGATGCCCCATGCGCAGGTGTGGCGGCAGATGCACAATCCATCTCACACAGGTGAGGCATCCGTCCTGAGGCCCCCGGCTCCCTGCCCGCCTGTGCACCGCCCGTCCTGGCTGGGCTGGGTGAAAAGCACTGGACGAGGAACACTGTGATGAACACGGTCTCATCAGGGGCTCTCCCACGGCACTGACACCTGTGGAAGTAGGGACTTCAGAGCCTTCCGCAGGCAGTCTGTTAATAGTCCACATGGATATCAAACTCCTTATTATCTGAGAAACCCGTGGCTTTTCCCCCAGTAGGTTATTTACTCAATATTCTTTTTTTTTTTTAATCCTCACCTAAGGATATTTTTCCATTTATCTTCAGACAGAGTGGGAGGGAGGGAGGGCGAGAGAGAGAGAGAGAAACATCTATGTGAGAGAGACACATCGACTGGTTGCCTCTCACACGACCCTGACCAGGGCCGGGGACCAAACCACAACCGAGGTACGTGCCCTTGGCCAGAATCGAACCTACGACTCTTTGGTCCCTGGGCCGATGCTCTAACAGCTGAGCCAAACCGGCCAGGGTGAAAGTATTCTTAATAATGCCCATCCATCAAAAGAACTGAAATATTTTGAAGTGTCTGAAGTGAAAAATGAAAAGTAACATTCGGGTGGTTTTCTCTTTTACAAATGTTGTTCCCAAACCAATTAAAATGTCGTTCCATTCAGGAAACTCAACGTGGTCATTGTCTCTCATTCATCCAGAATGCAGGTACTCCAGTAGACTGCAAACGAAATTCCTATCCCAGGTTCTCCGCGGAACGATGTCACTTCCAGGAATTTTTGTTCATTTGCTCCAGCGTGTTGCCTGTGAGACTTTCTGGCCATTCTTGGCTTACCACTCAGTAACCACAGAGTAAACACGCTCACCCTATTATTAAGTCCACTGCTCACCCTGTGCTGGGGCTGCCAGGTATATGCTAGCGTCCTGGCCGATCGTGAGCCAACCCCTTTGACTCTGAAGTATTCTGGTTTGGATGACAAATCATATGGTCATCTTAACTAATACGGAAAGACCTAGAATCTGTCCATATTGAACATCAAAAGAAGTTATTAGATTCATACAGCTGTATTTAAAATGCCATCCTGAGCTCCCTCACAGCATCAAAGCTGTAAGGAAGAGAGAGAGGTTGCTGGAGATCTGAACATGTATCAGGAAAGCCAAGGAAAAGGCCTGCTTCTGAGGTTTGCCCATGATGGGGGTGGCGGGAGGCACCCGGCGAACCTCAGAGGCAGTCCAGATTCACAGTACTCATTTGCAATTAACAAAGTGCCCAGGAACCCTTGCTCAAACTTTGGCCTGTGGAGTCCAGACTCCGGTTCTCCCACTGTCTAAGGCAAAGATTTAGGGTCTTCTGATCAGAGGTCACTGGTGAGACGCTGCCCCTACCCCCACCGTCATGAGCGTCTTCACTGTGTTTTTTGTCACAGACAGTTGCTGGGTGCTGACCATTGCCTCGCTTGTTCGCACACGCTGAGTGCCCGCTCTGTGCTGGAAACGGGACGCAGAGGGAGTAAAGCACCAGCCTGCCCCTGAGGGTCTCGTGGTCCAAGAGTGAAGCAAACACGCAAGAATACACTGAAACCCACAGGAGGGGCCAGGCACACAGGCGCGCCCTGGCATCTGCTCCAGTCCCGTCCCTCTCCCCCTCTCTGCCACGTGTGGACACAGCAAGAAGGCGGCCGTCTGCAAGCCAGGAAGAGAGCCCTCACCAGGAACCACCATGCTGCCATCCTGACCTTGAACCTGCAGCCTCCAGAACGGTGAGAACAAAGCTCTGATGTTCCAGCCCCCGTCTGTGGCATTCTGTAACGGTGCCTGAGGTCACTAACAGAGAAGCAGGCAGACCCCTTCCCAAACTCCTTTCTCTCCCTGCAGAAGGTTGGAGGTTCAGTCTCAGAAACAGGTGAACTAAGGGGCTCTCTGCACAAAGGGATACCAAGGGACCATCCCGATCTGACGACCGAGGACAGCCTGACGCCGCATGGTGACACCTCACCCAGCCCCTTCTCACCCGCAGCTCCCGAATCCTGGCTGCCAGTGTCTGCTCTGCAGACAAGACCGTGAGGACCCTTTTCTAGGGACTATGACAAAGTCTTGGGAAAACACCTGGAGGTTCAGAAAGTCGAGAATCAGGGAAGTCCTCATGTTGACAAGTCTCGTGTGTGGACTCAGACCTTCCAGGCAGTTGCTGAGGGCTCCTCTCTAAAATCTGAATCAAGAGCCAAGAATGTCTAAACTTTTGGGGACATAGAAAAGGAAAAAAGGGAGGGGGAATATGAGTTAACAGAGAACAGAAAGAAAGAAAACTGTCATTGACGTCCTCAAAGATTGTCATTATTGCAGCCACGAAATAAGGACAAGATGCTAAAATTAGGTGATAAAAAAGGAGTTTTTGGAAATTAAAACTATAACAGTAGAAATAAAAATCTCCACAGAAGACTCTAAGATAAGGTTAAGGAAATCCCCCAGAACAATAGATCCAAAAGACAAAGCAATATAGAATATAGGAGAACAAAATTCAATAATCATATTGGGAAGTTCAGTGTCTGAATAACAGGAGTTCCAGAAAGCAAAAGGGAAGTGAACGGAGGAAGGCACACCATCAAATCAATAATCCAAGAAAAGTTCCCGGAACAAGGGGACGTGACTGTCTAGATTGAAAAGGCCTACTAAGTACTTGGCACAATGCTGAAAGAAAGAAAAACAGAAACATTTCTATCCCTGTGACATTTTAGAACACTGGAGATAAGAAAAACATTTAAAAGCTTCCAAAGAGAAACAATAGGTCTAAGACAAAGGATAAAGAGTTAGAATGGTGCCGGGCCGGTGTGGCTCAGTGGTTGAGTGTCGACCCATGCACCAAAAGGTCGCCAGTTTGATTTCTGGTCAGAGCACATGCCCAGGTTGTGGGCCAAATCCCCAGTGGGGGGCGTGCAGGAGGCGGCCAATTGATGTTCTCTCTCATCGATGTTTCTGTCTCTCTCTCCCTCTCCCTTCCTCTCTCTCTAAAATCAATAAAGAAAAAAAAAAAGAATTAGAAAGGCATTGAATTTCTAAATAGCAATGAGAGGAGCTAGAAGACAATAAGAAATGCAAAAAGCAAATTTTTGAGGGACATTTATTTTCAACCAGTAACATGACAGGCCCAGACGAACCAACAATGCAAGTGTATGAGTGAACTAAAGATATTTTCAGTCATGCAGGGTCTCAAAAACGCAGCTCCCGTGTGCATCCTTTTTCAGGCAGCTACTGCAGGATGTGCTCCACCAAAACAAAGGAGTTGCCAAGAAAGAAAAAGACATGGGATCCAGGAAATGAGGACTCGGACCCTGGAGAGATCTCAAGACCCCAGTTGTGCAACAAACAGTGACAATTGTGCACCTAGGCAGCCAGATTGCAGCCTGAGGGCAGAGGATCTGGAGAAGTGCCACTTAGAAGATGAACTAAATCTCTTCTTAAGAGGAGATTTACACATTAGCCAGAGTGTTTGGGGATGATTTAGTGATAGATACAAAGAAAACAGAGGACAGTTACTTGCTCCAGAAAACAACAACTTATAAAAGAAAGGAAATGCAGTTGTATCCTACCTAGGCTTAACCATGAATAGTGTTTTATGGTCATAACAATGTAAACATAACGATCAAATGAAACATTACGACCTAACTGTATTGGAAAGAGGAGAGAAGTATGTACAGTGTGGGTGTGTAGTGAGTGACATGAAAGACAACTGGGAAATCAGGAAGTGTCGGCATACCCATGTTATTTCGAGAAAGATAAAGGAGTGCCCACAAAATGGATAAAATATTTGGAAGTGGCGATTGCTTCGGGGAAGTGGGAATGTGGGGCTGGCACAGGAAAGGAGGGGAGGTTACTAGCTTTTTTGGTACGAAGCCTTGTAGAACCACTCGATTTTTAAAAATAATACATTTAAATCAAATAGAAAATCGTATGTACATTTTAATCTAACTTCTTGAGCTTCAATTTGTGTGCTTTAGTTGGTTCATTCATTCATTCATGCATGCATTCATTCTACAGACATTTGCTGTGAGCCCTCTTCTGAAGGTCAAGTCCGATGTCAGGGGAAGACGGAGCCTCAGTTCCTGCCCCTGAGGGTCCTTTCCTTTCAATAAAAAACAAATTTCAAGGCGGTTAAAAATTTTTGTGCCTTTTTACTTTGTTTTGCCTAGGAGATGGATTTCCTGAAGAACTCTAAATTGTCCATTTGTAAGTCCATCGAAGTCTTGGGGACGATGTGTGGCTGAAGCTTGTGATTTAAAGTTGGGGTCTTAAGATAAATCTTTCAGGGGGGAAAATGTCCCCAGAATATATCAATGTGTACACTCACATTTTCATAAATTGGGTGCTTGGGTGAGAAATAAATGTGGCAGCGGGAAGGGTAGCCTGAGCACAAATCTGTGGGCAACACACCGCCATGTAGAGAGAAGGGAATTCACTTATGACCACTATTACTAATGACAACAAATTAGAATTCATGTATACGCCATACACGGAGATGTGGTCCTTAATTACATTATTATGTGCATTCTTAATGATGTCATGTCATGATTAAAAACCACCCATCTCCAATAAATGGGATAGTAGAATGTTAGCGACACATTATTGGAATTCTGCACTCGTGAATTCCACAGGACTTCACATTTGTAACAGATAGAATGGCCTCCTTTCAGCTTCGTCCTCAGGGGCACCGAGAAGAGCCTCTTGCTATATTTAATGTAGGAACAGCTGTGTTACCTGCTAGGATTTTATTCTTGCCTGTAAGATATTTTCCGGCACCACGGGCGAGCAGCAGGAAAATATTCCTAAAAGATACCCGTAGTTTGGAGGAACCATGTGTTTGAGTCGGAAGAAGATATGCATTAACTGTACCATGAAAATGTGCTGTGAAAATGCTCTTTTTCCCCAAAGTTACCTTTTGTGCCATGGTTATTTATACGATTCTGGGTGAATCTACAAAACGCTTTATTCAAAGTCCTTGGTGCTGTCTCCATATTGCTGTGGAGCGGGACATAGAAGGGGCTTTTAATATCCCCGTGCCTTTCACATTGGAACAAAAATTATGTAAAGTAAAATACATCCCACCTACTCTGTCATCTCAAATGCCATTTACTCAGATGCCACCTTCTCTGGGGACCCTTTCCTCCCTCCCTGCCAGATGGCCCGCCCCTTCCTCCGTCCAGGTGAACTTGAGTCCTTGGAGACCCTGCCTTGTACACCAGTCGGCTCTGCGCTCCCTGACGACAGAGATGGACCCCTCTGATGCTCTGTGATTAGAAGACAGATCTGACTTGGAGACACACATTCTCGTAACTCCTCGAGAAGGCTGTGCCGCTCTGCCTGTGTCTTGGGCCCTGTGCCAGCAGGCTGCATTCCTAATTGTATAACAGTATTAAAATGTAAAGTGTGTGTCAGTGCGAAGAGGGGAACAACTGCTTTCTCTCTTTCTTTCTTTCTTTTTGGATTTTGCAACCAGAAAAGCTCCTTATGATCACTGGACTAGTTTCCATTTTAAGCTAATTAGTAAATTGCATTTCTGGCTCTTTAACTAACTAGGTTAAATTTAGCTCATCTTTTCCCTTAAAGTCAAGCTGTCAGTGGGATTTGCAATTAAAATTTTCACTCTCAACTTTCTTTCCCCATTCAGGGGATGTTGGCAGTGTACCCCCTCTTCCAGCCCTTCCTCCCTGCAGCTTCTCCCCCACCCGGGGTGCCCCGTGGACACACAGCAATATGACTCCTACCCCAGGCTTGCAGGTCACCCCTGAGCATGGCTGATAGCCTCGGATCACCACCACAAGCAGGCAGGGCGTGGGCCCACGGCTGCAAATCAGCCTTCACTCCCGGGCTGAGCACCTATTATTATGCACCCGGGCCCCAAGCAGCTGTTAAAAATTCCCAAAAACCTAATAGCCAGGGCTGGAGCAGGGCTTGCAGGCCCGCTGGGGTAGGAGCCAGGAACCCTTCTCTTGCTGGATATGGGGAGGTCTGGGGGGTCCCAGAGGAGGAGAAAATGGTGCCCTTGAGGGAGGATTGGGGGTGGGGTAACATTACAGAAATACCGAGCTCTACAAAAATATTTGAATCTTTTAACAACCATCATTGCCAAGCCCGGGTGTACCAGCTGACTCTCGGCCTTCCCGGGCAGCAAAGATGCCTGAGAACAGCACGGTGAGGGGCCTGGACCTGTGTTAGTACATAGAATACCAGGCCACCCCTGCACGGCTGTCTCTGGTGACCAGAGTCATACTGAGGGCCAGGCAAAGACCCCCTCCACCCCCTGCCCTAGAATCCCACCTTCTCACCTCCAAACCCCTTGTTCTTTGCTTGGAACTTGACTTCATCCCTCCCACCTGCGTCTCCTTGACCCACAAAGGGGTCTTTCTGCCATACCCCACCCCCCACAGTGCAGGTCAGAGGTCCCCTGTGGCCCAGTACCCCAGCCCCGAAGCAGGATGGCCTTGGGATGGGGGGAGAGATGCTCACCCAGTGTTGTTGGGCAGAAGAAAGACACCAGGCCAGGTCCTCCCGGGCGAGCAGCCTGCCACCCCTCCTCCAGAAAGAGGTGGGGAGGCAGAGACCGGCCTTACGAGCAGAGTCCCTGCATCTGACTTCTCTCGTGGCCGTTAAGCGAGAAGGGCTGGTGATCGCCAAGAGAAAAGGAGGCCTCCATTATGCCAGCACTCCGGGGAGCAGGGTGGGCCTGTGAGGGGGGAGCAGCGCCCACCTCCGCTGGCTGGATCCCTTCCCGTCCATCCACGCTCTGTTCTCTGCCCCGAGACCCTGCGGGTCTGGTGGTGGCAAGTAGGGCAGAGGAGGCCCGTCAGGGGGCGGGCTGCAGTTAACGAAATGAGCTCAATGGCCTGGGGAGTCTACGGAGCAGAGGGGATCCGGAACAAGCATCCACGGCTCTGCAGTCAGGGTGACTTGGAATTTCCGTGGAGAATTACCTGTGGAAGAACTGGAAAACATTCCTTCTCTCCCAGGTGTGTGATCTTGGACAGCCATCCACCCCTCTCTGGGTCCGACCCCCAAGGGAGGCACGTGCTGGGAGCCTCCCAGTGTCTTGCCAACCCTGGCCTCCGGAGGCCCAGCTGGATCAGACGCTCCCAACACCTGTCCGAGGGATGGTGAGAAAAATGGGGACTGCATTTGTCATGGCACAACATGGATTTAATTTTAGGACTTTGCCTTATTCTGAGATTGTCCATCTGACATTTTCATGGCCTTTCTTTTATGAAAGGGTGGCCAGAGTAGATGGTCATTATTTTCATATGCCCTTATTTAGCAAAATAAGAAGTTGACAGCCTGATGTTGCTGCCCTAGGGGCTCAGGGACATGTGGTAGCCTGTGGATGATGTTCAGCAGCGAGGCCTGCACCTTGAAGGACTCTCACTTGGGCTTTGGTCACTGTCGGCCCAAGGGGGTGGTGTGGAGGAAGGGACATAGACACGCACCCTGTCTGTGGGGACAGCACTGTGACCACCCTGTTTCCAGTGTGTTCAGGACCCAAGGCCCTCTAAACCTTGGGTGGGGGAGGGACAGCTTTTGCATTTGTCTTTTCAATGAGCTCACAGACAGAGCACCTGCTCCTTGTCTGCCACCAGTAGGGCACCAAGGGTCAAACCCTGGGCTACGACCCACTCACGGCTCATGAAATCAATTTAGCAGGAGACTGAGACCAGCATCCTAAAAAGGAAATGTGGAGCAGAGTGGAAAACATCAGGGCAGCCCTGGCCAGTTTTGCTCAGTGATTAGAGCGTCGGCCCGCGGACCAGAGAGGCCTGGGTTCGGTTCCCACTAAGGGCACGTACCTTGGTTGTAGTTTGTCCCCGGCCCCGGTTGGGGTCGTGTGGGTGGTGACCAGTTGATGTGTCTCTCTCACATCGATGCCCCTCCCCCCAGCTCTGTCTGAAGATAAATGCAAAAGTGTCCTCGGGTGCGGATAAAAAAAAAAAAAGAAAACATCAGGCTATATCATATGAAGATAGGTAGTAGGGTAAGTATTGATTCACAAACCTTTCACTTCAAATAGACATGGCATTTGTTTTTGTTTCAAATATATATATTCAAATGTATATATCCCCTTCTGTGTGGAGGAGTATGTTCTTCACAAAGCAACGCTCTAGTAGGCAACATCTACAAACTATGAACAAAATAACAAAAGCAATGTCCTGAGGACCCTAGAGAATAAACAAAACAGGTGGGATTTGGAGCAACATCAGAACCTGGAAGAGTCTACCCATGTGGGGCAATTTTCCCATGTTTGTGGCTTTGCACTATGGGCAGCCACGTTTGTGGTGGGGACACAAGGTGGCTCCATTCCAGTAGGAGGACAATTGTCCCTCTTGGCAAGGAAGCAGGAGAAGGAGCCTTGGACAACCAGGGTAGCTGGAGAGTGGGGAGGAGCCTCATAAAGGAGAGAGCCCGGGAAGGAGAACCCCTAATTTTGTGTACATCACAAGTGTCACAGAGTTTGAAGTTTGAGTCTAACCAAGTGAGTTGCCTGCTGACAAAAACGTCAACACTCTTCAAAACAATATCGCAGAATCCAGTTTCCACAACAGAATATTCACAATGCCCAGCATACAATCCAAAATTATTCTGCATATGAAGAGCCAGGAAAATGCAACCCACTCTCAAGAAAAAAGTCAATCAATGGATACCAACCCTAAGATGACCCAGATATTGTAATTATTAGATAAGAACTTTAAAGCAGCTATTATAACAATACTCCATGGAAAACATTTCCAAATAAAGAAGAGAACATCTCAGTGGAGAATTATAAAATGAATTAATCAGCAGCCTTATTCATAATAATCAAAAAGTAGAAACAAGTCAAATGTCCATCAGCTGATGATTGAGTGCACAAAATATGGTGTATTCATACAATGAAATATCATTCAGTCACAAAAACAATGAATACTGCCCGGATAGTGTGGCTCAGTAGATTGAGTGTCATCCCATAGACTGAGAGGTCCCAGTTCAATTCCTGGTCAGGGCACACGCCCAGGTTTCGGGCTTGATCCCCAGTAGGGGTCGTGCAGGAGGCAGCTGATCGATGTTTCTCTCTCACATCAATGTTTCTTCTATCTCTCTCTCCCCCTTCCTCTTTATCTAAAAAAAAAAAAAAAAAAAAAAAAAAATCAATAAAAACATATTAAAAAAAAAAAGGAATGAAGTACTGACACATACTACAACACGAATGAACCTTGAAAACATTATGTTAAGTGGAAGAAGCCAATCACCAAACACCCCAGATTATAGGATTCCATTAATAGAAATTTCCAGAATAGGAAACTCCATAAAGACAAAAGGTAGATTAGTAGTTTCCAGGAGCTGGGAAGAAGGGGAAATGGGGAATTATCACTAATGGGTATTGGATTTCTTTGGGGAGCAATGAAAGGTTTCAGAATTATATAGTGGTGATTATTGCACAACTTGGGGAACATACCAAAAACCACTGAGTTATACACTTAAAAATGACAAATGAAAAACTTAGACCTGGAAACCACATTATCTAAAATGAAAAAAATTCACTGGGTGAACTCAGAATGAGAATGGAAATGACAGAGGGGAGAAAATCAGTAAACTTGAAAAGAGATGAATAAGAATTTTCTAATTTGAGAAAGAGAGAGAGAGAAAAGATGGAGTGAATTAACAGAGCCTTGAGGACATATAAAAAAACCAACATCAGAAGCCTAAAAGTGCCAGAAGAGAGAAAAGAGAAAATGGGGCAGGAGAAGTATTTAAATAAATACTAGCTGAAGACTTCCTACATCTGGAGAAAAACATAAATTATAGCTCCAAGAAGCTCAGCAAAATCTGAATAAGATAAATGGAGAAAACTATGCCTTAGGCACAATCATAGTCAAACTGCTGAAAACCAAAGATAAAGACAGAAATCTTGAAAACAGAGAAAAAGCATACATTACATACAGGGGATCAGTGGTTTGAATGATTGCAGACATCTTATCAGGGAGAGATAACAATAATAAATGTAAATGTGCCAAATAACAGAGCCTCAAAATATGCAGAGCAAAAATTGACAGCTTTAAAGGGGAGAAATAGACAATTCCATAATTATACTCTTCTCTCAGCAATTTATAGAACAGTTAAACAAACAAACAAAAATCAGTAATGACAGAAAGGGTGCCAACACATCTTGACCTACTTGATATTTATACATATAGGTTGTCATGCAAAATGTATCGTCATTGTGACTTTCTAAAAAGGATTTGAAAACTACTCTTCTAGAGCAAACACAGAAGACTGAACCATAGACCCTGCAAAATTCAATACCTAGTGGGCGAGGCAGGTCATTGTAACACCAATGGAAATTGCTATAAGGAAGAGAAGGAATTACTTTTATTGAGTATCTATTATGTGCCAGGCCCTGTGCTCAACCCATTACACAGTTATATACTTCTTGTTTTTGGCCAGGTGGTATTATCACCCCTGTTTTTCAGAATGGGAAACTGAGGCTCACAGAGGCACGCTAACTGCGCTAGTGTCAGCTGGAATTTGAACCAGCTCTGACTCCTACCAAATGACCATGAGGACTGAGAGGGCGATCCCTTTACCTGGGAGGAAAACGGGGAAGAATGGTACAAAAAGATGTAGGTGTTACTGGACCTGGGTAGAGGAGGAGAGAAGGGAAATGGTTTGAGCAAACGTGAGGAGGAGGGACAGTGTGTGTGTGTGTCATTATGGATGTCAGGTGGCAGGAAGTTGGAGGACACAGAAGGGACTGGTGGGAAGTGTGGCAGGAGGGGTTCACAGGAGCTAGGTCAAATCCCGCTGAACCCCCTTTGTATTCCCAGGCAAAGGGAGAGAGGGAGGCAGTAACAGAATGAAGCAGACTGGGGGGTCGTGCTCATCTCCCCCTTCTTGGCTGGCTGGTCTGGGAGATGCCGCCTCAAAGCAATCTTCCCTACATTTAAATGGAGTGTCCCCAATGTAATGTCCTGAGGAAATCTGATCATTAAAGGCAGGTACATCCAGAGCACATCATAACACTTGTCCAAATGCTGAAACGCACATGCCCCGTCCTTGGTCCAGACTGATGTCCTGAAGGATGGGGTTGGGTAGTGTGGAGACATGCAGACTATTAGCATCCCCGTCCACTAGATGTGAGACCCCAGAAGTGACATCACACTGACCGCAATAACCAAGGAAGCTCGGACTGTCTGTGCTAAATGCTTGGCCAGGGATAGAAAGGGACCTCCAGAAATGAGAGAGACACTTGTCTCTCTGCCCCCTGCCAAGGTTACTGAGGTCCGGGGCCAACGCTGAGCACTGAATGTGAGCTCTGCAGAACTCCAGTGTGCTGACTTCCAAAGGGGCCGCCTTCTGCACGCGCTCCCGAGCCTTCACCTGCTGGTGCGGCTGCAGGGGCCCTGGGGCCAGAGCATGCTCTTTTGGATGGTGCTTTTCTTGGCATCTTAGGAATAAGTTCTTTCCACAGGAGGGCCTGCACCTGGGTCCAGTGTCCCTGTGGCTGACTAGGGTGCCATCTGCAGAGCTGGCCTTGCTGTCTGCACACTGGCACACTGCAGCTCCCCACGTGCCCGGTGCTGCTGCAAACCCCTGCCTGGCCGACTTGCCAGAGGGATGCTGAATGCTGCTCCCTCTCTGCTCCCCAGACAAGTCGCAGGCAAACGCGGGTCTCCAGGAGCCAGCTGAGAAAGGAGGACCAAAATGGCTTCCCCTCAACGGCGGAGGGGTCTGCAGTACTTGACTATTTTGACTCCATGTCCAAACCACCAACCAATGCCAGTTGGGGTCACCCTGGAGCCCCAAACTGCTAACAAAAAGACACAGCAGCATTGGGGACTTTCTAAGTTCCGCCCTTAAACCAGCTGTCTCGTGCATGTGCCCACGATCTGAGCAGGGGTTCTCTGCGTACCCTCTCGTCAAGTGCTGTAGTGTACGTGGTCATTCCTGGCCCAGGGCCTGTCCACCTTCTCTCCACCTCCTCCCTTGTCTACACTGCAGCCACGAGGAATTGCTGAGCTCCCCGAATCACTTCGAGCTGTCGTGTCTCTGTACTTTCGCCCATGTTCTTCCAGCCACTCCGGAGTCTCTTCCTTTGTGGCAGCTTGTCAACTCCTTCACCCTCCTGCTCAGACATCACCCTCGGGGCTCAGATGGCTGCTCCCCGAAACTCTCTTTCCCTCCTCCGTCTCACCTCTGCCAACAGTTCATCCTTCGGAGAATTTCACTTACCGTGTGGATTGTAACTACCGCATCTTCGACCCTAAGACACGCTTCTTTGCTTTTGAAGATTTCTGAGACAGGCTGACTCTTACAGTCAATGCCCACCTTTCGTGTAAGGGTGCTTCTCCCTGCCCCCACCCCCAGGAAAAGCTACTGTGATAGCAAAGACAGGTCTTGGAATCAGGTGACTGAGCCCCTCCCTTGGGTTATCTCTCTGACCCCACAGCCTGGTACAGACTGGACCCGGCAAGCATTTCCTGGATTCAAATTCAAATTCAATTCAATTGTTTCTTGAGGCCTCTTCTGAGGGAAGTCATGTGCTCAGCAAAGTGGAGGGTTCGGGATAAATACAAAGTGAAGTTCTTGTCCCTCAGGAGGTCACAGGTGTGAGTGAGGGGCTGGGAGACTGTAAGGAGAGCAACCAGCATAATCTGAGACAAGGCGACCTGCGTGGGCGCCTGCCCCTGGACTAAGGGGTTTTGCAATCGTTTCCTGTTTTGGCTTTTGTGTTTTTTTTTTGAGAGGCAGATAAGGTTTTACAATTTGTAAATGTCTTGCATTTCCTCAATCAGTTCTACAGAGAACTCCAATTCTCATTTTTCAGAGAAAGAAACTGAGGCTAGGAGAAGTAGAGCCTTGCCCACGGTCAACAGGTAGAAAGTGCTGGAGCTAGGGCCGGTTGCCCAGCTCCCTGACCCCTGCTCTCTGCTGGAGTTAACTCTGCTTCGCGGAACCCAACTCTTCCCTTTAAAATGTGAATACAGTCTGGCTCAGTGGTTGAGCGTCGACCCATGCACCAAGAGGTCGCCAGTTCGATTCCCGGTCAGGGCACATGCCCAGGTTGTGGGCCCGATCCCCAGTGGGGGCATGCAGGAGGCGGCCAATCAATGTTCTCTCTCATCAATGTTTCTATCTCTCTCTCCCTCTCCCTTCCTCTCTCTCTAAAAATCAATAAAGGAAAAAAAATTTTTTTTAATGTGAACACACAGCCCACTCTTCAGCAGAAGCCTAATCTCTGTTCTGTGGAATAAGAATAAACCCCAAAGTTTCTCCCTATGCCTTCTTCTCACACAGTCACCATGGCGATGGGAAAATATTATGCAGCAAAGGAATTATGGGAATATGAATCAGCAGAACCAGCAAAAGGACCTTTGGAAAACTGTGACTCCCGGTGGACTTGCCACATTTTCAAAGTATACACTCCGTAGTGACGGATTGCACTTTGCTTCCTACGGAGACCCAGCGGCCAGCCTGGTTCCATTAGCGCCGGGCCGCTGTCTCCGTGCCAGCACTGGCCTCTTCCCCTGCAGGAAAGCCTGGGCCATTTAGGAGCACGATTGCTGCTTGGCAACACGGGGTTGTGGATATCTGCTGGCTTCCCTCGATCTCAAACATTTTCCCTTGCCAAGTGGAACAAATGACTGGTCGATGCGCAACACTGTCCAACAGAATCTCAACGGTGAGGAGTTCAAACCAGTGTTCAGGTCTGGAAGGATGGCGCTGTCCATCCAACACCAAGTGATGTGAGACGGTAATGACTGGGTCACCCCAATATTGGTGAGCTTCCCTAAAATTGTTAGTTAATCTACGTGTGATAAAAAAAAACACAAAGATTGAGTTCCTCAAAAAAACAGCAACATAGCATTACCATGTGACCCGGCAATTCCACTGTGGCTAAACACTGCACACAACTGAAAGCAAGGACTCCGACAGATCTTTGTCCGCCCATGTCCATAGCAACCTTATTTACAACCACCGCAAGGTGGAAACAAACCCAGTGTCCATGGACAGACGGATACATAAACAACATGTGGGCCCTCCATGCCACGGAATGTTACTCAGACTTCAGAAGGAAGGAAACTCTGACACACGCGGCACCGTGGCTACATCTTGAGGACATTATGCTCGCTGAAACAAGCCGGTCACAGAGAGACAGATGCTGCAGGGCTCCCCGTGTGGGAGGTCCCGAGGGCAGCTGAACTCACAGAGACAGAGAGCAGAATGGGGCTCCAGGGGCTGGGAGAGGGGCTGGTTCGTGTTGAATGGGGAGAGAGTTTCTGCTTGACAAGACGAAAGCAGTTCTGCAGACGGAAGGTGGTGATGGTTACACAGCAATGTAATGCGCTTACTGTCACTGAACCGGACACTTAAAGGGGAATAGGGTAACGTTTCCATGATGTGTATTTTATCACAACAAAAATATTGAGGAATGGGCAAGTTATTAGCTTGGGGGTTCCTGGACATGGACGTGAACTTCCTGCTGGCCACGCCAGAGGTCCATCCAGAAAGTTCAGTGCGTGGTTCACCGCGAGGGTGTGGTTCCGAAACCCACGTACGGTGCCCCCGCTTCTTCCGCTATGTACCTGGACCCCGACGCAGATGCTGGCCTCTCTCCTCCCTTCCTGGGCCAGCCTCCTTCTTGCTCCTGCAGGACCTCAGCTGGACACCCTCCGGGAAGCCTGCCTGACCCCTCATTCCCCTCCATCTGTCTACCAGTCCGCGCGCTCCGTAGGCTACAACCCTTAGAAGCGGGGTGCAGGGCTCTGGGACCTAAATTGATCAGTGACGATGCTGGTCTGTCTGCCAGCCCCACCCACCCCCAGGGCTCTGCCCGCCTGCCATGGTTATCTTCGAGGGTATCCACAAGCAGGATATCGGGCCGACAGTCCTCCCTTCGACAAATATTGACTGAGCATCTCCTAGGAAAGGTCCTGTGCCGGTGGACAGGGAGAGAGCTGGATCAAAGTGGCCCCTGCAGAGCTGACAGGAGCTAGGTGGCTTTAATTATGGACACTGGAGCCAGGTGGCCTGAGTTCAGATCCTGACTCTGCCCCGAGAGCTGTGTGCCTCTGCCCAAGTTACTCAGCCTCTCTGAGCCTCAGTCTCCTCATCGGGAAGGCGGGGATAATAATGGTGCCCCAGAGCATGGTGAGGAGTAAGTGAGTTCACACATGTGAAACTCTTCACACAGAGAGAGTGCCGTACCAGCCTTGGCTGACACTCAGGTCCACCGGGGCCTCCGCCTTCCACCTGTGCTTCCTCGTTTCTGCGCCTCCCTGCCTGACGGCGGCGCGCCCAGGGTCAGGCCGTGGTCACTTCTGTGGCCCCCGGGCAGCAGAGGGCGGAGCGCACACAGGAGGCACTGGCGTGAGACGGGCCCGCGTCCGCACCCCAGCCGTGCGCTGGCTGAGCGCCAGTGTCCAGCGAGGTCTTGTTTGCTCAGCCTGCGCCGGGGCCGGTGATGCCAGACTTGGGGACTGTCCAGCCCAGGAGAGGTGCTGACTTGATGAGACCAAGATTAATCTTGGCGGCTGGCGGCTTGTGTTGGGGCTTGAGCCCTGGCAGTGAGGTTGGGAAGAAAAGCGTGTTTGTGCCATAGGAGGCTAGCCGCGTGGAGGAGGGACGGGGGGATGGAAACCCTCCATTGGCAATGTGACGTAGGAATTAAGTTCTCCATGGTCGAAAGTCATTTCCTTTGACAGTGGTGTAAAAATCCTGCCTAGCAATGCCCAAGGTAAGGAACGGGGCCATGCACGATGTCCGGCGGTCACTAGAAGCTGTAACTATGGAGATAACGCAGCAGTTGGGGGACTTGTGGGGCGGTCAGGGAGAGAAAAATGCCCCTTCATGGGCGGCGTGGTCGGGCACCTCTGCGCAGACACAGGCGGCCCTGGGCTTCCAGGGAACGAACTGGGTTCATTGTTCTTTTCTCCGCTTGATGAACTTCTGCGGAGGTTTTGCTTCTTACACACATTTGGAAGCTTACTTTGTAAATGGAGTGGGTTAGCCGCCCCCGTTCCTGACCCGTGAAGATTCACAGTGTGTTGGAGGTGGCTTCTCGGGCCCTGGCACAGGTGAGGGCGGGGAAGGCTCCGCTGGGGCTCAACCCAGAGCCCCAGCGCTGGAGAAAGTGACTGGGTTTAGGTGACATGCTGCAAACCCACAGAGCCACCTCCCCGCTGCCGACCAGGACGGGTTCTCCCCTCTCTGGCTGAGGCCCAGACTGAGATTCCTGCCCAGGCTGCTGGGAGGATGAATGAAGGAAGGTTGATATGCCCTCATGTGATGGCTGTGGACAGCAGGAAAGGTGTGACCGTCACCGGACATTCACCAAGAAGTGGGGCCGTCCAGCCCAGCTGCACTCAAGGCTGGCTGAGAGGTGGCCACAGGGAGGAGGACCCACCAGAGAACCGTAGCGGCAGTGAGAGCTGGAAGGTGGGCAGGTGTGGCAGCAGTTGGGCAGGAGGAGGGAGGGCCCCCCAGGGAGAGGCGACCTCCAGCCAAGCAGGCCCTGCAGAGACACCCCATCCCTGACTCTGGCATGCCCCCTGAGGCACTGCAGCCCCTGTGGGAGGCAAGGCTGGCTGGGGGGGGGGCACCCCGTGCTAGCCCCAGACACCTGCTGTGTGGGAAGCAGAGTCTCTTCCTTCCCCTCCTTCTAGCACCTGGGCCCCACCCTGACTCCCTGCCCAGTGCTTGTTGGGTGATGTTAGGGCCACCTGGACCCGAACAGGCTCAGTCCGGAGGAACATGAGCTCTTTAAATCTAAACACGTAAATCACACGTCTGGGCATCAGCGTTTCAGCTGGGGCCTCGTGAGGTCAGACTGCTTTCAGGATCTGGGGGCCTGAAGCGAGCTGCCACCGGAGCAGGCGACCCCCACCGCCCCTCCAGACCCAGCACTGTGGGCAGAGGAGCAACAGCCCAGTAAACCCCAGCTTCTTTGAGAAGCAGCGCCCCGCGTCTGAACGGCCCGCTGTGTTCGTTGTGATGGACGGAGGGTGGGCAGGAGGCTTTGCAAGAAGCCCTTGTGAGCCAGCCTTCTGCCACTGGGCTGAGCCACTCCAGCCCCCCTGGCCTCCCCAGGAAGCCTCAGTATCAAATGCATAATTTATGAGGATGAGCCTATGCATATTCATGAGCCATTGCCTTCCAAGGCCAGTTGCTGTCTGTGAAAAATCCTCGCATAATGAATTATTGCCTGAGGGGAGGTCCTGGGTTCAGGGCAGGCCTCCAGGCCTCAAAATTACTACAATCTCTAAAACTTGCTTTGAAGAAAATGCTCCCAACTGTGCCCGCCTTGGGTCAAATGTGGGGGATGCAGAGAATGAAGCCTCCACCCTGGGGAACCCCGTAGCCCCAGGCTGCACAGGTTGGGCACCCCAGCAGCATTCCAGGGAAACTGAGGCAGGTGTCCTTCCCCAAAGCAACCCTGTGTACGTGGTGGGTGGAACTCAGTAATAAGCTCTCCGACACGTCAGATCACATACAGAAGAGCCAAAACACCACTCCAGCTGGTCTGTATTCTTTCTGGGCCTCAGTCTTCCCGACCGTCGACTGGGGAGGCTGATGCCTCCTTCCATCGACTCTAAGACAAGCTGTCCCCATTTAAGCACCTCCGAGGCTGGAGCATGACCTCTCCTCAGTGTCCTGGCTGATGTCAGGGTTTGAATGGCAGTGTTGTCTTTCTTTTTTTAAAAAAAAATTTTTTTTTTCTTTATTGATTTTAGAAAGAGAGGAAGGGAGAGGGAGAGAGAGATAGGAACATTGATGAAAGAGAACATTGATTGGCCGCCTCCTGCATGCCCCCCACTGGGGATCGGGCCCACAACCTGGGAACGTGCCCTGACCAGGAATCAAACCGGCGACCTCTTGGTGCATGGGTCGGCACTCAACCAGTGAGCCACACCGGCTGAGCTTGTTTTCTCTTTCTTAGTGGTCCAGAAGAAAACATCTCACAATCAGTGGGATCCTAGGCCCTGATGAAATGCAGCAAGAAGCTACGGTTGGCTAGGCCCCTCCTGCACACCAGGCACCGTGCCTGGCACTTGCAAACAGTGGTGCACGGATCACGTGCTCATCGCGTGTACACAGGACAGGGGTCGGCACAGGAGGTGCTCAGGGAGTGTGAGAATCCCTGTTCTCATTCCTAGGCAGGAAGGGTGCCCCACTCACCGGGATTCGTCTGGTAGAGATGTCTGCCCACAAAACTCCACACGGTGAGCTTCGCGGCGCTTGAGGCATTAAATCAGTGCTGGTTTAATTTGATTTGGGTGGGAGTGGGGGAGCTGAACAGTTTTCCCAAACTAGTCAGAACCCAATTAAAATGTTACTCATGAAACCCAAGACAGTGATTCATTTAATACTCCATCTGGTATTTCTTGCTTACAAGCAATTCACATATGACTCAACTTTGATTGTGCTTATTAAACGTTAACCAGCACACTTCCTCGTCCCAATAAAAAGTCGTTCTGAAAGGCGCACCGCCCACGAGGGTGTGTGCCCAGGAGCGTGTGTGCGTGCTGTGGGCGAGGTCACCCACGAGGGTCCCAGCATGTGTGCCCTGAGTGTCTGCAGGCTGGCTCTGTTGACGGGTGACCCATGCTGTCACACAGGGCCCCGGCTGGGTTGAATGTTCTGCTGCCACCATCTCGAAATTTCTAATCATTCTCGAACATTATGCACAGGGCCATGCAAAGGGTGTGACCGGTCTGCGTGCGCGTGTGCGTGTCCACATGTCTGTGTGGGTACAGAGCCCGTACGTCCCTGGGAACATGGGTGTGAGTCCATACGATGGGGTGTGTGAGCCCTTGTGGGGTGCAGGCCTGTATGAGGACTGTGTGGGTGGGGATTTGAGAAAGTGGACGTGCTTGGGGCTTGAGGGTCTCGGGGATGTGTCTGAGACAGGGGCACACGAACCACACGGGAAGCCCCAAGATGCAATCCCACAGGCCTGCGTGGGGCTCAGGAATGTGTCGTTTCAGGGACCCCTCCCCCAGGTGACCACTGGCCTTAGGCTTTAGATGTGGAAGACAGAGGTCAATGGCAGCAGTGGCAGTCCTTAAGGACAGGCTTAGAACTTCCTGCACTCAGACCCCCCGCCCCCCCATCATCTGAAGGAACAGAAGCGCCAGGCGCCCCAAGGACTCGTGGGGAAGCCCAGCCAGAGCCTCCCTCGGCCGCCTGGGCCCGAGCCAAGCAGTGACTCACGGCCGAGCGGGACAGAGTGGCCTTGATGGCCAGCCCGCCACCTCCTACCTCCTGCATCAGCAGGGCAGGGCAGGGCTGCTACCCTGTTGCTTTTCTGGTTTATCAGTGTGGGTCCTACCACGGGCCCTGCTCCCCAGCACCCAACCCTTGCCTGTGTTCCTGGCCTGAGTCCCACCACACGGAGACCCACCCTAAATCAGAGGTGACTGGTATCGGTCAGTACCACCCCCCATGCACCTCCTGAAGCACAGGGGACAGTCCTCATTGCACCCTCCTGGCGCCCAGCAGGTGCTGACCCTCAAATTGCTGGCACATGGTGATCTGTCTCACCCAGGGCAACTCCCCTCCCAGGCTCCTTTTCACCGAAAGTCATCCCGGGGTCAAGACAGTGTCCCCTCACTGAGCACCTCATGGCTGGTCGAGGTGACCTGGGCAGGTCACTTGAGCTCTCGGAGCCTCAGTTTCCTTTTCTGTGAAACAGCCTCTCCCTGGGTGGACGCTTGGCCTGGGGCCTGGCTCCCCCCTGTGCCCTCCTTCAGGCCACACCTCCTTCCAGAGGCCTCTGCCTGGCCACCAGATGTACATCTCCACCCTCATCCCCACCTGGTGGAGGGTCAGGAATCAGCCACCAGTCAGCATCGGTTACAACTGGAGTTCTGAAAGCTTTGGGGAGAATGGGGAGCGGCCCCTATTTCCCAGGAAGGAAGTGGCGCAGGATGGGGAAGAGGCTGGCCCAGCCCCTCACCGCCAGTCTGCAGCCGTAAAGGAGCAGACATTCTCTGCTGCCCCTCCCCGCCCCGAGCGCTTTCTTCCACAGCTGCCCTGCCAAGCACCTACTGTATGCCAGGCTCTCTTCTGCAGCCCCCGAAGCCATCATGTGAGGTAGGTAAGACTGTCATAGGTGAGGGGATAAGGGCTCAGAGAGGTTAGTTGTCTTCCCCAAGGACACACAGCTTGTGAGACCCAAGGTTTAAGCCCAGGGCCTTTACAGTGACGCGGACGCAGACACCTTGCCTCTCTGAGAGGCATAACCCGGCCCAAGCTCCTCTCGGCCTCCAGGAGCCCTGTGCCATCTGCGGCTGCATGTCCCCTGCGGTGGGTGCCCTGTGATTCCTCCCCTCTGCCCCCGACACAGCCCAGGTGGCTGGGAGCCCAGTGCCAGCCCTTCTATTATTCACGCCTCCCTTCGGTTGCCAGCGGGGCCCGGGCCCAGAGGGCCCGGCTTTGCCAGGAAAGATAAGGCGCCAACACCTGACTCGCCGTCTTCTGAGTCCATCTCGATTTCCCGAAAGCTCACAAAGACCTGTTGTTCCTGGCCCGGGAGCTGGACCTCCTTCTCATGAAAGGCAGACAAACCATTAGCAGGATTGCGGCCGGGTAGGTTTACAGCTCTTCCTGGGGGCCACCTGGCCCGCCCGCAGCAGGCATGGGGCCTGCTCTCTGAGGGGCCTCGGGGGTGGGGAGACAGCAGCTCCCGGGGGCCACACTTCCTGGGGTCCGCACCCCAGGGCCACGTTGGCGGAGAGGAAACTGAGGCCCATTCAGCTGGTGAACGGCCTGGTCTGTGCTCCCTGTCCAGTGTTGGGTGCCAAGCTGACTCATTTGTCCTCAAAACAGGGCTGGGAAGACGTGAACTCGTCCGTGCAAACCCACATCTCTGCCTCTGACTTTATCCTCAGTCAAGTGGAAATTGAAAACAGAAAACAAAAATGTAAGGTCACCAGAGGGAGCCCTGGAGGTCAGCCTGCAGCCTCCCCCCCACCCCCAGCACCCAGCCAGACAACAGGCAGGTCTGGGAGTGGCGTCGCGACCCCAACCAGAGGTCTGACGGAGGTCCCCGGGCTCCAGAGGATTCCCACGGTCTCTGCTCTCCGAGTGTCGTGGGTCTCCCCTTGAAGGGAAGCAGGAGTGGGGGAGAAGACATCCCAGGCCGGGCGAGGGGGCCCCCTCCCCACCCTAGCAGACCCCCCAAGCTGAAGATGACTCCGCCAGCCACAGGATTAAGGTGATGGGGAAGAAGGAGCTTAGTGCTGGGACAAAGAAACATCTCCAGATGGTTGGCATTCCGGGGCATGGAGATGTCTGTGTCCCCCACCCCCAGTGGTGAGGCGCTTTAGAGACCATCCACAGCAGCCCCCCATTTCACACATCAGGAAACTGAGGCACAGGGAGGGGAAGGGTTCAGCCCTCAGTGACACAGGGCAGGGCCAAGGAGGGTTTCAGACACAGAGCGGGGTGGGGGGCATTGGATGGGAAGCCCATTGGTTTCGCAGCCCAGTGGCTCTGCCGTTGAACCCTCACACCTCCCTGGACTGGTCAGGTGGTGATTCACCTGCTCTGAGCCTCAGTCTTCTTGTCCAGGAAATGGGAGTGATAATGATTCCGGGGTGACTAGCTGACGGGGTTTGGGGAAGAGAAGACAGTGAGCGTAGGGGCCTTGCAGCCAGCTCTCCAGACTGAGTGCCTCGTCAAGGCCACTGGAGGAACACGGACCAGCAACAGCAGAGAAATGACAGGGCCGTTCGCTGAGCACCTACTATGTGCAGGTGCTGTGCACAGAGGTGACCCAGACACGGACACCGCCCTCAAGACAGTCACCGTCCGGTGAGGGGACACACGAAGCAATGGAGGCGCCCAGAGGAGGCCCCTCCCTGGCCCGGAAGGCGAGGGTGGGAGGGAAGGAGGGTTTTGCTGGGAATGATGAACTGTTCCCGGAAGAGGGACCGAAAGGGGAGAAACATGTGGGACGTGCAGAGAGGTCCATCTGCCTGGCTGCACTTGGGTGGTGTGGGGTGCTGGCAGCACCGCGCAGGGAGCCTGGGGTGGCCGCGGGGTCAGACCACCCAGGGAGGCCCCATGTGTGCCAGGCGGATGGGCTCAGATTTAACTCCAATGGAGAGTTCTCCCCGAAGGGTCCCACTAGCTAAGTGTCAGGGACGCCAGGCCACTGGGCTCAGACGAGAGGGCGTCCCTCAGATAAGGCTGGGGGGGGGGGTGCACTTCCTGAGGGTTGAGACCGCAACACCACAGGTCTTTGCGGGCAGAAACCCCTCCACGTGTCCTATGCCCACTGTACCTCCTTCCCCGCTCCCCCTCACGGCCATCCCGAGGAAGCCTCGGTTCCAGACAGGGGCACCGAGGCTCGGCCAGGGGCAGTCCCTCGCCCAGAGGCGGAGAGAGGGAGTCCTGCCGGGCCATCTCCCAGCAAAGCCCCATCCCTTCCCTTGCGTACCCTGCCTTAGCTTCCTGGATGGTTCTTCCGTCACCCACACAGTTAAGGTTTCCTTTCCTTTTTCAGGCATCACTATTTAAAAACCCAAAACCTGCTGATTGTTAAATGTGTAATGTTTTTTAATGTGTATTTTTAAAAGGCAGATTCCTCTGGGAGTCAGGCCGCCCTGGGCACCCCTCCCTCTGACCCTGTTTTCTCAGGACCATAAATCACTTTCTTAAGGGGCCAGGAGACCTACGGGAGAACATTGACCTTGTATTTGGCAACCTGCCATTCACCAGCCAAAGAGGTTCAGGTCCGGGCCATTCACCAGCCAAAGAGGTTCAGGTCCGGGCTCTGGAGGCCCAGAGAGGGCAGCTCAGAGGCACCCCGTCCCTGGGAAATGACCCTCCCCTCCGGCCTGCCCCTCACCAGGCAGCCTTCCACGCCAGCAGGGCCAGGACACTTTCTGTGGCCCTGGACCTCGGGGACCTGATCCCTACCCTCTCCCGCTCCAACCACAGAGCTCAGGGAGGTGCTGGGGCGGGGGCAGCATCGTCAGAGGGGCCCTGGGGTGGGGAGTTCTTCAGTGGTCAATAAGGAGCAACATTTGGGCCACATTTACTCTTACACTAAAAATGTAGCTGTTGTTGATCTGAAATTCAGATGTTCTACCTACAGCCTGTGTGGACTTCGTGAATTACGAGTGAGGGACTGTGCCTGTGTTATCGGCCCAAGACCTTACCGTGGGATAATCAGAGACAGAGGCTTGAAACTGGGAGGGTCTTTCTGGCCACATAAGAAGGAAGGCCTCTCCCGGGGGTTGTGCTGTCTGCACTGTCTCCAGGCCAAGAACTCGGAGGTCCCAGTGCGTCTGAACCAACAGGGCCGGTTGGATGGCGTTTTATTTTATTTTATTTTATTTTTTTATCCTCACCTGAGGACATTTTTCGATTTTTTGTTCAGATAGAGTGGGAGGGAGAGAGAGGAAGAGAGAAACATCGATGTGAAAGGGACACATCGAGCGGCTGCCTCCCGCACGACCAGCCAGGGCCGGGGACAAACTGCAACCGAGGTACGTGCCCCTAGCGGGAACCGAACCCGGGACTGTCTGGACGGCGGGCCGACGCTCTAACCGCTGAGCCAAACTGACCAGGGCTTGGATGGCGTTTTAAATATCCGCCACCGCTCACCGGATCCATAGCGGGAACTCTGGAGCAGCTCCATCAGGGACGCTGTGATTAATGACTCCGGCTCTCTGGGCAAGAAGGCCTTGGGTTTGACATCTCTGATCTGACACTCGGGATCACTGGAAATTAACATCCCCGCTTGCTACACTTGCTAGTAAAACCCAAGTGAGATGTCGTCCCTCCTCTGCTCAGGACCCTCCCATGGCCCTATCTCGCTCAGGGTCAAAGCCAGTGTCCCCGCGGGGACTGCAGAAAGACCCTTCACAATCTTCTCTGAGCTCATGTCTTATTCCTCGTTCTGTTCTGCCCAAATTGACCCGCTGGTGTTCTCTGAAAAGACCTGGCACTCCCACCCCAGGGCCTTTGTACCTGCTGTTTCTTCTGCCAGGAAGAAGATGTTCCCTTCCCTCAGATATTCCCAGGGCTCATCCCTCAGGTCCTTCTCCAGTGCCACCTTCTCAGGGAGACCTTTCCGGCCTCTGTCCGTGGCACCGCTCTCTCTCTTCCCCGATTCATCACCCTCTGTCCTTATCACCTCATACTCTGATTATTTATTTGTCCATTGTCTGCAAGACCCTCCCCACCTCTGAATGTCAGGAAGTGTTGACTGACTGATTAAATGCTGCTGCTGCTTCTGCGTCTGTGCCAGGGCACCCAGGACCTTCCACGCAGCAGGCTTCCCTCGGAGGACTCGGTTTGTGATAGGAAGACCCACGTGCAAAGCCGTCCCCAGCATGCCGGAGGCTCAGCATCTCCCCAGGCCCTGGGTGACTGTGCTCTTCTGTGTCCTATACCTTCCATGCTTCCCTCTGATCTGGAAGACCCTTCCCTCCCTTGTCACCTCCCGCTCAGACCTCAAGACCTGGCTTGGGGTCACCTCCTCCAGGAAGCCTTCCCTGCCCACCCTTCATAACTCTCAAAGCACACACTTGCTGGGTTCTCGTTGTCCATCTGCTCATTTGTCTTCCTGTCTGGCTGTGACTGTCCTCTGTGCCCCAGGACACAGGTGTGCACCAAGAGCAGGTGCTCAGGCCAGGATTGGCAGCTAGGTAAATGAGTTCTTGTGTGGTTTCTTCTCCTGGAAGGTCTTTGGAGGCATGCTCTAGACTGGTCATTTCACAAATAGAGAAACTGAGGCCTGGAAGGTAGAAGGCATGGGAACTATCCTGTCCAGCATCTTCTCTGAGCCAGACACTCACACCTGAGCAGAGTGGCTCTTCCCCTGGGAACCTTGGCTTCTGTGGGACCCTGGGTGGCCATTCCCGGGGAGGGGGCAGAGGTCACGGTCCTGAACCAAGGCCCCGGCGGTGGCTTTCTGGGATGCTCAGCTTAGACTGAGTCCTTCTGGAGTCTTGGGATCCAGGTTTTCATGGATGAAAAGAGTTTCTAAACCTAAAAACTTTTCTTTCCATATCAAGAGAAAAGCCTGGAGGTCACCGAGACGGAGAAGCAGGAGGGGAGGAGCCCGGGTGGAGGGAGAAGGGCAGGGGTCACGGGCACGGAGGGTGCTGGGCTGTCTCTTGGGGCAAAGCCACTTGGAGGGGGCTATCTGAGACCCTCGGCCGTTTCCTTGGGTCCCCATCAGCCCCCTGGGGGTCTGCAGGTTCTCTGAGGAATCCTGTGTGGGTGTCTATAGGGGCTCAAGGGTGGCCCCAGGGACATCAGGCCCTAATCCCTGGCCCTTTGACTGTTACCAGATGTGATTGAATTATGGGTCTCATGATAGACAGATTATGTTGGATCATCCAGGTGGGCCCTAAATGCCATCCCAAATGCACTCATGAGAGAGAAACAGACAGAAAGTTGGTGCACGGAAGTGGAGAGGGTGACGCGGCCAGGAGACGAGGAACACCTGGAGCCGGCAGACCCAGGGGAGGGAGGGGCCGGTCCTCCTCCTGTGGGATCTTGACTTGGGCCCAGGGATACTCATTTCAGACCCCTGCCTCCAGAGCTGCGAGAGAGTAGCTTTCTGTTGTTTAGGCCTCTGAGTTTGTGGTGGTTGTCACAACAGCCCCAGGGATCCGACACTGTGCCACCGCCAGACTGCAGGAGCAGAGGAGTCTGGGAGGAGGTGAGAAGCCGGCGGGGCCCTTGGGGGCCGACAGCGCCTGGCGCACCCTGGGGATCAGGCGACGGGGAAGGCCCTATTGTACTACTCAGTCCCGCTCGACAGGCGTCCTGTGAGGTGTCATCAGCTTCGTTTTGCACACGAGGCCACGACAAAGGCCCACAGATGATAGGACTTGCAAAGACCGCACGGCAGCAGGTGGCAGAGCTCGAGTGCGAAGGCTAGTCAGTCCGAGCCCAGCCACGCCTCATCCCTGCGCTCACCTGCTGCCCAAGGGGCTGGGGACACGGAGGCCAGATGAGGGAAGAGCCTGGGACTCCCGGCTGCGACAGGATCGCACCCCGCCCAAGCCCCCTTCCGACGGGACCCGGCTTTCCCAGATCATAGACGCGGCAGGACATCCAGGGCCATCAGGGTGGTTGCGTCCACTTCTCCCACTGGGCTCCCAACGGAACGGAACCACACCCTCTGGGGCATCGAGGGGAGGCTGGTTTGCCAGCTGTGACACGCTGATCGTCCCTCGCCTCCGGCCCAGCTCTGGCTCAGGTTACGGCTACACAATCAGCCTGACCATCGGCACCTCCACCCGGCCCCAGGCTCCCGCCAGCCTCCCGGGAGGATGCTCCTGGCCTGTTTCCAGAATTCTCCAGTGACAGACGCAAGCTTGCAAGTCCAGGAAGGACAATGTCAGTCCCTTCAGGAGCAGCCAAGGGGAGGAGGCCAAATAACTCCAGATAAGAAAACTCCAAAGTTTTGGTGTGGCTCACTGGTTGAGCGTCGACCCGTGCACCAAGAGGTCGCCGGTTCGATTCCAGGTTGTGGGCCCGATCCACAGTGGGGGGCATGCAGGAGGCGGCCAGTCCATGTTCTCTCTCATCTATGTTACTATCTCTCCCTTCCTCTCTCTCTAAAAATCAATAAAGGGGAAAAAATTAAAAAAAAAAAAAAGGTGTCTCCTTACCAGGAACCCAAATGATAGGCTGGGCTTGTTTTCACTGAGCCTGTGATCTGGACACCCACCTTGTCTATGTTTCACCCAGGCTGTGTCAACGGGACCGGGTCACCTGGCCTGCCCACCCAAGCAGAGCTTCAAAGCTGGGAAGGAGTCACCCCGGGCTGGGCCAGTGTCCGTCCGCACGTTCTCTGGTGATGGTACCCCTTTCTAGAGGGGTTTGGAACTTGCGGAAACTTCCAGATTTCCAGCTTTCTCCATGCCCCTCCTTCCAGCCTTCAGAAGGGGGACTCTAAGCCCAGCTTGCAACTTCCAGCAGCAAACGTCTGCGGGATGGCCACCCTGTGCCAGGCCCCCAGGATATGTCTTTGTCCCCATTTTACAGATGAGGAAACTGAGGCTTAAGTTCCCAGAGCCAGGAGGTGATTGACGGGCAATAAGCACATGAAAAGATACTCAGCACCATTAGTCACGAGGGAAATGCAACCACAGTGAGATGCACACCCACTGGGACGCGTGGAATCAGAAAGATCGTGCTAAGTGTTGGTGGGGACATGGAGGAACCCTCACACGCTGATGGTGGGAATGCGAACCGGTGCAGCCGCTACGGAAACCGGTCCGGGGGTCCCTCAAAAGGTGAAACGTAGAGTCACCGTATTACACAGCGATTCCACTTCTGGTGCACACCCAAGAGAGATGAGAACATGCATTCGCACAGAAACGTGCACACTCGCGCTAGGGGAAGGGGAGCCCACATTTATTTAGTGCCTACTGGATACATTCTCAGTTACTGCTCCAGGCACCTTAGTCCATTAACCCTACAAAGGAGGAAACTGAAGTGCGAGGGAAGGCCAGTCCCCCAGCCCTTCCCTCGGGCCACAGTGCTGGGCGGGACACCAGGCACACAGTAGGTGCTTAGTAAGCACCTGTTGAATCAGCATGTCCTCTTGCCCAGGAGCTCATGCCTTCCGCGAGAAGCGGCAGGAAGGGTGTCTTCTGCAGCTGAACCGGCGTTTTGACATGTTTTTCCACCCAAAATAAATGAGGTGGGATTCCTAGAAGAGGTGTTTAAACTTGGGAGACAGAGTTCTCTAAACAGTTTGGCTTAGAGGTTGGAACGTGGGACCCAGAACTGCAGGAGCGTCCGATCCCTACGCCCACGAGTCCCAAACCAAATTCCAGTTTTGTTTCCAGCAATTCAGCCAACATCACCAACTCCGACGGAAGGACTCCGAGACAACCTCTGGTCTCTGCAAACGTCATTTTCAAACCAGGTTTTATCTCATTATATGAAACAATGTGTGTTATTCATTGCCACAGCCCTCCCCGAGGCTATACATTTTTATTTGAATTTGTTTAGTTATATTCCATTCAAAGTCAGCTGGGAAAGCCTGTTATTACAGTGAGGACGTGGCTTCTATTTGGTGGGGTCATAGAATCAAGGAAGTCAGGTGTGTACCAGAGGGAAGAATCACAGGCTCTATAGTTTTTATTTTCCAATAATCATTTCCTTCTAAATTTATATCCCATTTTTTAACATGGACGACTTTGATTAAACAGGCCCTTGAACTACCATCCTGATCCCTCTTTTGTATCTTAGCAAGTAATCGATCAACAACGGAGCTTCGGACAACTAACAGCTCCTGTTTCCCTTGGTTCCGATTTTCTTTGCTGGTGTTGTGACCAGATCTCTCAGAAATTTATTTTTGTGCTTTTAAATGCAAATTCAAGTCCGTGGGAGAGAGAGCGTGCTTTGAAAGCTCTCGCCCCTGGCTTTGGGATTTGCATGTTGAAAGGACTCACGAACTACATTTCGGACGCCAGCCGACCACAGCTCGCACGCTCCGAGCATGCCATAGTGAAAACGGGTTACTTTAAAAACGGAAGTCAACAGGGAGACCCAGCCAGTGGGGGCAGATACGGCGGCTGATGGCTGATGAGGGCTGTACCCCACCCTCCGGCCACTAGGTGTGGCCAGGTGACTTGCTTGAGCCAACGCAATGCTGATAGCAACTGCATCGGTCACTTCCTGGTGGGAACACTTGATTGGCAATGTGGCATCTCTGCCTCCCTCTTCTGCCTCATGCCTGGGACGCGTGGGTCACATGGAGGCACCAGGCTGAGACGCCGTGCAGAGGAGCCGCCCCGAGAGTTGTCCAGGTTTGCAGGCAAGTCCTTTGTTGCTTTAAGCCACCGAGATTTGTGTCCCCACATCCTGAGCCATACAGGCCGTGACACACAAAGGCGCCGTTTCGATACACACAAAATTGTGATACCAGCAGGTGCTGCCAGCACCGGGTATCTCTGACCCGGCTCGGGGTCCGCTGTGATCTTGACGGCATCATTTCAAGGAAAGACAGATGAGTGTTTGCAAACGCTAACAGCTTTGTTTCGTTTTCAAAATACAATAAAAAATTAAATAAAACCTATCTTACTACATCAAGAAAAACTCGATTCGAATGGGTCCAGTACCTGTTGACCTGCCAGCAGCTTCTAACCTGTATTTCTGCTCAGAGGTGTAAAAGCCCCAGGGTACTCCGGACCCTGGAAAAAGGACTCAGCCACAGGATCGAGTCATTCGCTGCTCGGAGGTGCTCGGCTGTGACTTGTGACAAGGGGGTTGGGCACAGAGCAGGTGTCCTGAGCCCTGCCTGGGGTCATAACGCAGGACGTGCATGCAGGGAGGGTTCTAGGCGATTAGAGGCAAACAAACAACCTCTCTGAGGCCAGAGGGGAAGGAGGCCTGTCCCAGGTTACACTGAGCCCACCAAACACACCTCCTGACACCCAACATTCTATGCGCAGGACAGGGTGTCCAGGTTGGCACCGTCTAAGCTGTTTCCGAACAAGAGCAGAAGCAAGGGCGCTCCAAGGATGGAGGGTCCCTGGGTCGGAGAGCTCGGGGAGGGGTCCCTGCAGGAGGCACGGCCCCATACGCCCGGGTGATGGGCTGGCTTTCAGCAGGAGGAAGTGGCAAAGCCCGAGTGGAGACGCCAAAGGGGCTGCACCTGCTTGGGAACAGGCCTGAGTCCCAGCTCATCATCCCTTCGACAGGGACCCTGAGCCAGACTCTCTTGCTCTTGGGTCTCAGTTTTGCCTCCATCATCGGGACCCCACGGGCAGGAGCGTGGGCGTGGGGTGTGGTGTGCACGGTGATGTGTGGGAGCTGTGAGGGGCAGTAATGGGGAGCATCATGTTGAGGGTCCCACATCTGCCCTTCCCCACCTCCAGTCTCTTGTGCAAGGCCATTTGACGCTGCCCAGGTTAAGTCCTTGTCATCAGTATCACAGGTGTTCCACACACCTGTGGCGACAGTTTAAAGGCTCACTTCTGAGGACCACTGGCTACCACCCACACCTGCCCCTGGCCCATTGTTCACAGGATTTTGAAGGCATCCACTCATCTAATACCCATGACGCTCCCCAAGGTCATGGTGTCACCTCCACTAAACATGAAATGACTAAAGATCAGAGAGGACCTGCCTGTGTCCACTGCAGGTGACAGGTCCGTCCGACCTTGGAAACTATCCTCCACCCCCTCCAATGTGCGTACAGACTGACCCTGGGACTTGGAGCAGTCTGTCCTCTGGAGCCTTCCTAATGGGGGAGACAGCATCAGGCTCAGCCTCCCCGGACCTGCCCACCCTGAACCCCAGCGGTGTCCAAATCCCCCCATTCTTCCCCTCCCTCCCCTCTCCCCTCAGGACCGTCTGACCAGCCCCCTCCTAGGCCTCTTGGCCTCCAGATTCTCTCTCTAGTCCCCCCCCTACTCTGAAGCAATCCAGGTACCCCCTGGCTCCAGAGTCTGCACTGGCTCCCTATTGCCCAAGAGATGTAACCTGAACCCAGTTACCTGTCTGAAAAGGGAGGCAGCCCTCACCAAAAGAGGGGAGCAGCCCGGAAAGACGCTGAGGCCCAGGGACCAAGCCTGCCTGTCCTGGGAGAAGATCCTCCTCCCCCAGAGCTTGGCCTAAATACTGAAGGGTTATTTAGGTTACTCTCCTCACCACAGGTCCACCCCTGAGCCGGCTGGAACCAGAAAGGAGAACAGAACCCATGCAAGACGAGGAGGGAGGTGGGGGCTGCCCTGCTCCCTGGCAAGGACCCCTCCCCGTGAGGTCCAGGGCTGGGGTTCTCTCTGAGCTCTGGGATGCCAGGAGACACGGAGTGAGGTATGGGTGGCCCACCCCTGTGTCAGGCCCTCACCCTGGGCAGACCTCCTTGCTCTCAGGCAGAGGGAGATGCCTCGAGAGCCGAGTGTGGGGGCCTTCTGGGGACTCCAGAGAACGGTCAGCCCTCCCCAGCTGAGGAGCGTGGAACAGCTCCAGGAGCTCGGAACAGCAGCAAGCCAGCCTCTTCCCACGACACAAACGAGGTGACTGGTGCCCAGGGGGCCTGGTGGGGGTGAACAGCAGGAGAGAGGGTCACTCTGCTGGCTGAGCATGCACTCATGTGAGGGGTGACCGTCCTCACCACCCTCCGAGGCAGGGCCAATGTCCACTCGTCTCTGAAGCTCAGAGAGGTTAAGTGACTCGCCCAAGGCCACAGAGCCAGGGAGTGGTAGAGCAGAGACTCGAACCCTGGGCTCTGATGGGCCTGCTGAGAATACAGTGGCCTGTTCTTTGGTGCTTGGAACTGCAAAATCGCTTTGCTGAAAACTTTCCCAAACGCTGGGGAACTGACAGCCCAGAGGCGGAGTCTCTTCCCGGGGAGTTCTGCCCACAGGGCAGTGGGCGGGTCTCAAGGTCAAAGGCAGGAAAAGACAATCAACAGACCCCAGATGTACAGAGCCAGCACCTTCTGGGCCCCTCTCCCCAGGCAGTGCCGTCGCTCAGACACTGTCCCCAGGCCCAGGGAGGGGCTGACAGGGCCCCATTCTACAGATGAGGAAACCGAGCTCCCCTGGGGGAGTGACCCAGCCACGCTCCGCCTCACGAAGGGGCAGAGCCGGCTGGAATCCGGGCGACTGTCAGGGCAGCACCTTCGCTGGACGTGGTGTGTGGGCTGGCAGGTGTGGGTGCCGCCGAGTCCCTGCTATAAATACGATGCTGACTCCCGGTAACCTTAGCCGGCCGGCTGCCGGCCCAGGCACGCGGCCGTACATCCCGGGCCGATCCTGACGCCCTGACACGGTACCATGTCTTGCTGGGGTTTTTTTTTTGTTAATCCTCCCCCATGGTTATTTTTTCTATTGATTTTTAGAGAGAGTGGAAGGGAGGGAAGACATGAGAGAGAGAGGAACAGAGAGACACATCAATTATTTGTCTCCCGCATGTACCTCGACCAGGACTGGGGATGAACCTGCGACACAGGTACGTGCCCTTGACCGGGAATCGAACCCACGACCCTTTGGTGCACAGGCCGACGCTCCAACCACGGAGCCACACCGGCCAGGGCAGTGCCACATTTTGGGACAGGCTCCACATTATTGGAGGCAGTGTAGAGCCACCGTCTCCGAAATGAGGAGGTCTGAGGCTCAAGTAGGCCTATGAGACCACCAGCCCCCCTTGAGCGGGCAGGGTGGGACCTCCCGGAAGGGGCACCGAATCTGAGTTCTGCACCAACAAAGCCTGAGGAGCTGGGTTCGAATCCTGCCTTCACCATTCACCAGCTGGGCAACCTCCGGCAACATATGTGCTTCTCGGAGCTTCAGTTTCCTTAGCTACACAGTGGGGTCCACCCCCTCCAGGCACTGAACAGTGTGTCCCGAGTGGCCAGGACACAGGACACAGCAGACGGCTGGGTCTCTGCATTTGCTCAGTGGGCCGAAGCTCACTTATTGGTTGAATAATAATAACAGCTACAACGGCTAACAATAAGCCTGACGTTATTTTAAGAGCATTACATGCTTTCAGTCACTTAATCCTCCCTGGAACTTGAGGAGTTAATGTCCTATTATTGTCCCCATTAACAGATGAGGAAACTGAGGCACGGTGCCCTTGAGTAATCTTCCCAAGGTCACACAAGCAGCAGGTGGAGAGCTGAGAATTTCGCAGCTGTTGACACGGGCCCAGGGATTGGTTCCTGAAAATAGGTACAAATATGTCACAGCAGTCTCTGGGCTCTATCCCTTCTGCGGGGTAGGGATCCTAGAAAGACCTGGACTTCAGACAGCTCCCTCTAGGAGACCCCCATAAACAAACACCCTGCACCCACGTGCTGCCTTCATTCTACCAACCAGGTTTTGTCGCAAGTCCAGTCCATCAGAGACCAAAGACCATCACATGGCATCTTATAGACGGGCAGCCAAGCCCCAAGCTCACCCAGGGTGACCTGCCCAGACAGGGTGGGTAGAGCCAGGATGGTGCCCGCAGGTCCCCAACCCAGGAGACCCTCTTCTAAACGGTGAAGGGGCAGTAAAGGCTGTGTCTCCTCCCAGCCTCCTGGACACACACACACACACACACACACGCTAGGGCCCGGT